>OX377203.1:5141581-5860692 GCA_947396885.1 Heligmosomoides polygyrus polygyrus
CAAGGTCGCGCGAAGCGCGCAATTGCGAGAGACGCCGTTAGGCATATCGGCGTGCACTGATAAAAGGGGTAAATAATTTCCTGATAATGCTTAAGAAGGTGAGAAATAGCGAGCAAGATGATGTCCACTCATCGTAGCTCCAAAGAAGATGAGTTGGTTTTGGTTGATCTTCTCGATGATTTTTACTCATTTTTATACGCAAGCTCTCTAACAAAGCTATTATACACACTTTAGATTACAACGAAGTCGGCACAAGCCCAATGGGGTCCAACTAATGCTCTCGGCTAGATAAATAAGTTCTCTGATTTCTCTCTGAATTCTCAGCACACTTCCTTCGGTCGCGTGATGTACTTAGACGTTTTCTGAGTCAGGCTAGTGAGCATCTACTTCTTAACTGTGTGGTAGTGCAGTTGTTAGAATTTTCTCCAGTTTTTACAAAATGCATGCGTGATGGTTGTGCGTAGCGTTATACATTTGCATAGGGCACCTCGATGTTGCTATGTGTGATTGTTGCCCATACGATCTCGATAGCTATGCCTGATGTATACTGAGAATGCTACTGGGTGTTCTGGGTAATGGCCCTTGATTATGAGATTCCTTTAACCTTGCTTTGCCTTCATGACACTACACAGTTCATGCCCCTTTGAACATTTGTAAAATTTCAACGTGTAATTCCAAATGATGCCACGTTATCCCCTTACGATTAGTAGTGATATGATTTTCTTCAATCTCAACACGTGAAGCAAGACTGGGTTGTCAGTGGTGTTCGCTGGTTGCCAAGAGCTTTGATTTGAGACAAAGGTTTCGGAAATTTTGCCATCCTACAGGCTGTTTTGGTTTTTAAGTCATCCAGTTGCGGCTATAGTAGCGACAATGGCTGTTACTGAGAGAAGCATTGCCTCGCCTAAGTACTTAAGGCCACAACCTGTAGCTTAGGTGTTGACTAGCCAATAATGTTGTTCGAGAGTGGTTTGAACATTATGATCCACGCTATAGCTGGGCTGGCTTCCACAAAACCGATTCGTCTTATGTGTGCTATCCTGTTGCATCACTTAACTTGCCTACCAGAAATATCGAACAATATGGATGTTTCAACACTGCGCATTTTGACCCTATATTATAGCAGACTGATGCTGATTTCCACTTGAACATCAGTAACACCATCTCGCCTCACCCACTACTCCTTTAGGGGTACAAGTAACCGCACCTTCCTAATGTGCTGTAGATTTCACAGTTGTCGATTTCACGGTTTTAAATGAAGGCACCGCAAAGGGAAACGACATCACGTTTTCTACTGTTTTATAGCGTAGTCTTAGTTTTTCAGCTCTCTGCTTGTTTGTGAGATCTTTTGTTGGTCCTTCCTCTGGTACCTTGTTATGAAGCTGCTTACTTTTTGTTGTTTTCATTCTTTGTTTCAGAACTGGATCTTTTTTTTCCTTACATTATGACGTGCACAGTGTTTCCGCACCTTTGGGTGCAATAAATAAATAAATGAATATCGAATAAATTCATTATTTTAGTCCAGTGACGACCGTACGTGAAATCGCGCGCAAATGAAACTCCCTCTTAATAGGTTAGCCAAATACTGGAGAATGCCAGAACAGGTTCGAAAGCAGAAGGTAGAAGGTTATTGGCTGCTATAAAAATGTCTGCAAAGAAAATGAGCGCATTTTTGCCACGAATCATGCGAAGTACGTGACCACGCGATACAGCAAGTATTTGAAATATTTTCATCCAGATTGATTTCAAAAATTTCACAAGAAATGTTACTATTTATTTTGATCATGACTATTTTTGTAAGATGTGAGTAGCTGTTTGTGAATAATGTTGATTTATGTGAGGCTTTAATAGTGTGTATTGTTGATTATTTGGTTTTATCAAGGTTTAAAAAAACGACTCCCGGACCACTGTCCAGTAGCATTGCTAGGATCCAACATATCTATTGTATACTCGTAACCTATGAACAAGCAAGAAGCCGCAGGGAATAGTTCTATAACCGCGAGCCAAAATCTGATCGCACGATCCCACGCAACCGAAAAACTGCGGGTCAAATTCGGCTCGCGCTTTCGTCAATGGATTAACGAAAAAGAGCACTAATTTAAACATGACAAAACGTCGTATTACAAACTCGAACAAGCAACGAGTAGCAATCGGTGTTGCTCTATGTTTCTCCTCTAGAAAACTGTTTTCACATTGAATTACTTTTTAATTTTAGTAACCGTTTAAACCGGCCTAGGGAATGCACTATTGACCCACTTGTTCTAAACGGCAGACCTCACTGGCGTCAACATGGCGTCATCAGTTGCGCGATCTGTAACAAACACGTAGACACCAGAAATGACGACTATTTTAGCGACATTTTTGAGCGGCGCAATGAGTACACGTTGATTTCTCTTTTATTTTAACGTTTACAAGTAGTAATTGGCACTTTCCGCCTTCAAGGTGATGTTTCGTCTCAGAAATCTTCCATCTTCCTCGGGGAAACTTCGCTATCACTTAGAAACTATCAGTTTTGACTTCGTAAACTTCGTTTTCTCCCTGAAATTTCAACTTCTGAAAAAAAAATAAATACATAAATTTTTAGTACGGAAACTTTGTTTTCAGGTAGGAATGGGCCTTTTTGATTGCGGAAACTTATTTCCACTTAGCAGTTGCTGATGCTGAAAAGGAATTGAGGGATATTGCAGGTCCTGAACTTCTTTACATCAAGTTTATGTAGATCAAAAATGTGTTCACAGCCTTTTGGATGTCTCAATATCAGAATTACATAGATATTTCATAGAACTGCGAGTTTCTCTCCTAACAAGTCAAAGGTGCAGTTGCAGTCGCAGTTGCAGTTTGGGCAAGCTAGATCTTCAAATTATCTGTTCATACGCTCAGGTTTCTATTGTCATGTCTCACAATTCCAAGTTTAACTAAATATCATTGACTAAGTTTTCAAAGGTCATTAAATTCACGTACATGTCGTACACGTACAGAGAGAAATAACGGTAGTCGGAAGCTAGTCACGATTAAGATATAAGTAAAGTAGCTTCAGTAGGGCATTTCAATGTGAAATTTCTAAATAAGAACGAAGTTTCCGAAGTCAAAATGTGAAATTTCTCAGTGAGAACGAAGTTCATGATGTCAAAATGTGGAATTTCTATGAGAACACGAAGTTGCCGGAATCAAAATTGAACATTTCTCAGTGAAAACGAAGTTCCCTAAACAGGATAGAAAATTTCTGAGCAGAGATATCACATTGAGGTTGAAAGTGTCAACTACTAGTTGAAACGTTTAATTAAAAGAGAAATTAACGTATTTTCATTGCTTCACTTCAAAAATATTTCTAATGTAGGCGTCATTTGTGGTGTGTCTCCGTGTTTGTTGCAGATCGCACAACTGATGAGTCATGCCGATGACAATGAGGTTTGCCGTTTAGAATTCAGTGTTTTTTAACCTTAAAATATGCAATTATTTCCTTTATTATTATATGCGAACTATTGAAGTTGGCGTATAAAATGCATTTAACACGACTTTGATTGGTCATACTTCTGTGCGTGAGCTTGTAACACGAAACAACTTGCGCCGCCGTGCGGCGCGGCGTGATGATCGGTATAGCTATCGATATTTCGCACCGGCGGCGACACCTATCGTGTTTATACTCAGGCACTGCGAAACACCACATTTGACGGAATTTCGGGTTACGGTATTCGGCGAATCGCGCCGTTGAAAAGAAGGGCGCGGCGTGATCAGCAGCGGCTGGCTCAGTGCCAAATCGGCTATTTCATCATCCTGCTCGTGGTCGCTGACTCTCCCCTTTCTAACTGCAGTCGCACAGCGGCGCGACTGGTCGCCCGCGTTCCGAGTTCACGCGCCGCGCCGCGACGAGAGTATAAAAGGCAACTTAAGCAATATCTTGTGAACCATGCGCATTTCAGTTAAGTTGCGCCGAGATGCAAGTGAAGGCAGTTCAATGCGTCTATTCCTTACTAGAGCGTTTGGAAGTTTTTCCAACCTGAAATCACCACTGCGTTCCATCAGTTCTCGCGTAAAATTGTTTTGATCCCTGCAATGAATATGTTTTTCCGCAAGGTTTGAATAATATAATAATATAATAATATTCTAATAAATAATATAATAATAATAATAATATAATAATATTCTAAATTCCGCTATACGACGAAATTAAGTTTTCTAAGCACGTAGAAGGTTAGCCTTGTTTTTGCTACAAAGTTCTTTGAAAAGATGATACGTTCGCAGAATTGCGTGCTTGCATCGAATTCCGATATTTTTACTCTTATTTTTATTTTTAATCTTTTATGTTGGTTTTTGCACGTTTTTTATTCTTACCATCACTCATGATAGAGTACCATGTGGGCCCCTCCCCTTTCGTCCCTGATTAGACTCGCACGCAAAAGTCTTATATCACGAGGGTTGGATATGCTGGTTTATGTGAATCAGTCAATGAGAGGAATTCATTTACTAGCAAATGTCGTTGAATCTACTCACTGACATTTGTCGTTGAGCTTGTCGCGAGCCAGTTTCTCATATTATGTGATTTTCTGTCTCATAATCGTATTTTTCAAGGAATTCTGACAGATCTGCAGGCGTGGGGGGGTAACCAATTACTACGTGCCTCATTGAAAGGTGTAGCTTTCTATCCATAGGTGGTCTTCGTATACTAGTCTTCTCATAGCATTCTTGGACGTAGTCGGGGTACGGCACAAATTATATTTAAAAATTGACTTGAGACTCACGGACTTGCTTCTAGAGGATAAAATAGAACATAAACTGATAAAAATCATAAAAAAAGAATTACACTCGGATTAGCCGCGGTTAAAAACAGAAAAAGTTGTGTCCCCTTCACTGTGATAAATATGGGTTATAACTTGTCACACGGTGTTCGGCTGTGCTTGAGTGCGGTTTGCCGCTGAGACGCCTTCACAACGGCAGCAATTTGTTTGCTTGTTTGTTTTTGGGTCTTATTGGTCTTCCTGAAACCGCTTCGTGCGTCTCAGGTCAATAGTAGGAACTTTTAATTGTCCACTCCCTCCACGGACTAGAATAGATCCGAATCCTCCATTCGTAGAGTACGTAGGGATCATAATATTTTCCCGATCATAATATCATTTCGTTTTTTGAACTTTTAGAATCAGTAGTTTCCTCTGTTATTTCTTGTGTATGAAATTCATTTAATTTTGTGGTATAGACGGCCCACATTGTAGCAACCGTACGAAGAAGTGTGGAACAACTGCATCTGCTAAACCATATCGTGTTTACGATACAAATTTCGTGAGTTGATTCTATGTCTATCACTCTTCAGATTTAGGTTTTGGGTGAGGTTCAGTGGTCAGGACGGCAGCTCGCAGCTACTTGCACTTTCTAACTATTAACAGTACTAACAGTGGTGAGTACGCTTCTACATGTTCTAGATTCACACGGCAGCAGCCTCTTTTCTGTAAATAAACAATATCAACAAACATCACACCGCTAAGAGATGCTTCTGGCATTCTTCTTTAACGTGATTCTGTGATAGAATTTTGATACTTAGTTTGACTCTTACTGTGAACTGTGGCAACGTTCACGGGATTGTTTTTGAGCATCCTTCCAGCAAACCTGATTTTATTTTGGTGACAGTCAATGTGTTTATAATATCCACAAGTGCGGTAGACGTCAGCAGGCCACACGGCTTTGATGGTTAATGTTTTCCTTGTGTGATGGCTTGCTTTCAACCGACGTCGTTGTCCAAACACCTCAAAGGAATCGTTTCTTAGTCACTTCAATTGTGAGACAATTTGCGGATCTCCGGAAAGATTTGTTATGTAGACAGCTGTGACTGCGTGTAGACACTGAGAGTTTCAGCCCTAAGGTTCTTCTCCACAGTTTGGCTTAACGTAACTTAGGACGCAAAAAGGCTTCGAGGGGTTCACCTCATATTAAGAGGTTATCCCCTCGGTAGAGAGGCACAGCATTGCTCATTTACATCAGAATTTGTAGCAGCATTGGCCGTTCTTTCGTAGTTTGGCTATACCTTCCCGATATTGATGTTATTAGTTTTATCAGTTAATAACCCAACAAGGAGCGGTTCCAATTCAATTACCTAAACAAACAACAAATGCCCCATCAAGGACGAGTCGACACGACTCAAGAAAAGGTAGGCTGGAGGACGGAGGAGCAGGATTTCTGGAGTCTAGTCGAGGGGCTCCAGGAGAGGAGGAGCGGCTTCGTGAGTCCTGTCGACGGACTCTTGGAGTGGAAGAGCGGGATTCGGGAGTCCTGTTGAGGGGATTCTCGGTTTGAAGAACGGTCCCTGGCGTCCTTTTGACGGGGCTATTGAAGTGGAAGAGGGGAACGGGCAGAACACGCCAGTAAGGTATAGATTTTTATTTCGTGCAAACAAAAAAATGGGTTGCATAAGGCTGCCTTACTTGATAAACCCCTTCCATTTGAGCAACTATATATGTGCATTCGAAAACTCTGTGTCACGCAATCTAAGTTCTATAAAAAAAATTGGATTTTCCTGACGTCTTGGCGTTGGTGGCTCTACAGATAATAAATCCATAAAACAATTGGATCACTGTGACCGCCAAGACCAGACAGTATATAAATTTATTTGGTACCAGCTTAAAGTAGACCGTCGTAGTAAACCTAAAATTTAACCAAGCCTTTCTGCGTTCGGGGCAGGTAGGAGTTAGATATCCTTTCGCTGACATTTCTATATCATCAGGAGTGTCATTCCACGCTGATCCCGACTTTTTTCTTCTTTAGCGTCTGTCCCGCTTCGTATCGGGGTCCATTTTTCTGGTAGCATGACGCCACCTTTCCCGATCCAGCGCTAGATCAGGCTGGACACCAGCTACTTTCAAGTCCATATGTAACCTATCAGACCAGCGCTGCTTCGGACACCCTCTAAGCCGCTTTCTAGACACTTCCAGCTTAAGGCATATCTTGCGGACTCTGTCTTTTTTCCACACAAAGCGTGACCGTAGCATCGCAATGGAGCTTCTCGCACCTTGTCAGTTATCAGTGCGACACCGAACTTCTGCCGAATAGCATCGTTTTGGATGCGGTTCATGCGCGTAACTCCAGCCGTCCAGCGCAGTATCTTTGTTTCCTTGATGCTGAGGGGCGGTCCAAATTCCTTGGTCGCAGGCCAATACTCAGCGCCGTACATCGCTGCCTGCCGGACGACTGCTCCAATTATTTTCGACTTCACTTCGACGAAGAGCACGCCAGTCAACGAGCGCCACTTGGAAAAAATGAGTTCCTGCATGAGCTCACTTCTACCATCAGATTGCCATCAGACGCTTTTTCTGATCTCACGTATTTAAACATCGAAATGCGTGCAAGCTCACCATCAGTATCGTCACCCTTAATGGAGCCGGACTTTACGTCAGTCTTTAGGTACTCGATCTTCAGGCTTCTGAAGATCTATCGTAATGACATGTAGGACGACAACAAAGAGGAGCGGGAAAAGCGCAGAACCTGGTGCACTCCAACAGAGATGGGAAACTCCAATGAGGCCCCAGCTGCAGCTTCACTCGACTTTTCGGGGCATAGTGAGCGTCCGAACCCACTCTACAGACGCATCAGGGACGTCGTATTGTCGCAAAGCGTACCAAACGCGACCAAAGGCCTTTTCCGTCGAGAAAGGCAAGATGCATCGGCCTCTGTTTCTTGCGATGTTTCTCCACCTGGAGGCTGGCGGCGTGTATAGCACCAATGGTCCCACAGACTAGACACAAAGCCGCACTGGTTGTCGGACAGCGTGACGATTTCGCGAATTAGTCTGTAGAGGATTCGCTCGAAGATCTTCATGCTGTGCAAAAGCAAGCGAATTGGACGGTAATTGGAACAGTCTGCAGGACTGCCTTTCTTCTTCCAAATCGGAATCGTCGTACTGTTGTGCCAGCACTCCAGTACTTTCTTCTCCGCCGCAACCTGATTAAAGAACTTCGCCAACCACTCAGCAGCGTACCAGTACTTGGACTTCCATAAATCAGCTGCCACGTCATCGGGCCCAGTCGCTTTGCCTGGCCTCATCTTCTTCAAAGCCGCTTCAATCTCCTCCACGGTGATCTTCTCAACGGGGCCGTGGCCTGGAGCCGTAGAAGGGATGGCTGGATGAGGAAATTCTACTGTAGAGATTTCCTCAAAGTAGTCGCGCCATCGCTTCAATGCCTTCTTGCGGTCCGTAAGAAGATGGCCGTTCTCATCATTGATGCCGAAGAACTTCTCAATATCCTCGGTCTGCCGATGGCTAAATATTGCAAGTCGGTACAGATACCGCTCACCATCGCGTGACTCGAGCTTCTCGTTGACATCTCCATAATGAGTGGCTTTTGCAACAGCCACGGCCTTCTTTGTAGCCTTCTTGGCTTCTTGGTACTTCCGCCAGTTATCGGCCGTCTTTTCGCCAAGAAACACGTGATAAAGCGACTTCTTCTCTCGCACTTTTGCTTTCACGTCATCTGTCCACAGCCATGCCTGCTTGTCGACCTTCCGTCGCCCAGGCTTCGTAATGCCGAGTTACCGAGTACCGCGTGAAGTGATATGGTATGCCCTGCGTCATTATGGAGTTTTTGAAGAGCTCATAGAGTGGGTGCGAATTCTCTATTCTTGTCCCAAGAGTCGAGTTCAAGCTGCAGCTGGAATCTCGATGGAGTTTCCCATCTCTGTCGGGGTGCACCAGAGTTCTGCGCTTTCCCCACTCCTCTTTGTTGTCGTCATGGATGCCATTACACGAGATCGTCAGAAGCTCGTTCCCTGGACGTTGCTTTATGCCGATGACGTGTGATGCTCGCTAGCGAAAATAAAGGTGAACTTGACCGAGAGGTGCAAGCTTGGTGTGATCGCTTGGAGCGGTTTGGACTCAAACTGAACGTGAAGAAGACCGAATGCCTAACGACGGACGTTACTGAGTCCAGCTCCATCAAGGTTAATGGCATCGAGCTCCCACGCACTTCGGTTTTTAAGTACCTGGGATCAGCAGTCGCGTCTGACGGCAAACTGATGGTTGAAGTGAATTCACGCGTGAGTGCAGCTTGGTCCAAGCGGCTCGTTGACTGGCGTGCTCTGCGACAAGAAGATACCAGAGCGTCGAAGATCTACAGAGCAGTCGTCCGGCCAGTAGCGATGTACGGCGCTGAGTGCTGGCCTGCGACCAGGGAAGTTGAAACGCGCCTCAGCGTCATGGAGACGAAGATGCTGCGCTGGACGGCTGGAGTCACGCGCATGGACCGCATCCAAAACGATGTCATTCGGCAGAAGTTCGGTGTCGCGCCGATAGCTGACAAGATGCGCGAAGCTCGCTTGCGATGGTACGGCTACGTTCTACGTGGAAAAGAAGACAGCGTCCGCAAGATAGGCCTTAACTTCGAGGTAATAGGAAAGCGGCCTAGAGGGCGCCAGAAGCAGCGCTAGGCTGATACGTTACATATGGACTTGAAAGTAGCTGCTGTCCACCCCGATCTAGCGCTGGATCGGGAAATGTGGCCTCATGCTACCAGAAAAATGGACCCCGATACGAAGCGGTACAGACGCTGAAGAAGAAGAAGAAGTGGTAAAAGGGCAGGTTCACATCGTCCTTAGATTCGAGGATACCGCTGACAATTATAATATGTCGTCGGTGTTTTAGTTTTAAGCATCGTTTATGTGAAAACATGGCATTTACGACTTGGTGGTGTATTTTAGGTTTTAGGCAGTAGAAAGCCTCTTCATCAAGTTTTCTCATTCAAATCCACTTAGGATGAAATTACTGAAATTGAAATTACTAACAAAACCAAAGAAGATAAAGGAGCAGAAATGCAGCAACTCGAAAGAGGCAATTGGAAAGGTAGGTCTTAGAGACCCTTACGTCTTCATGTAAATTTTGAGTGGTCCTACTATATATTATTCAGAATGCATCAGGCGAAGTGACAGCACCATTACATGAGGTAGGTATCGTGATAGCCGAAATAGTCGGAATTATAATAGACCAAAGTACATCATACAAATCAGTTTGTTTAGAAACCTTCAAATGAAACAGCAAAAACAGCTCCGGTAAGAACCAAAGTCTCAGTTGTTTTGAATGTATAACTAGAATGAGTCGGAGTTTTCTAAGGATAGAAGACCATTTTTCTGGAGATCTATATAATAAAGATATAATGTTAAGACAGATGCTACTGGCGTAACGAGTACCGTCCCTACAAATGCGACAACCACTGCTGTGAGTTTATACTTTAGACCGCCGCACACAGTTTTTATGTGGCAATAAAGTTTTTAGACATCCCAAGTGTTTCTTTTATGAAATCACCAGCATTTAGCGTTGCTTGTTTCATAAATATCTATATCTACTACTACAAATATCTATACGCACCGATTCTTGTCAGCTAGTGTTAGCTTGCTTTAATTTTTTTTGTTAACTTTGGCGTTTGCCAATCTCTATCAGTTTGCTCTGACTTATAGAGTTTTGTTTTATGTTTGCAAATCTACATAAACTTTCGCGCCCCTTCCGATCAATATTCTAGAGTGTGGACGAGTTTGATAAAATATCTATGTGTGAAGTAACAGTACCTAAAGGAATGGCTCTTTGTATTGTGTAATGGGCTCAGAATGTAGAAATAGCAGTTATGAAAATGGCTGACAAGGGAACTGTTTGAACGGTACGTCGCAACGCCAAGAACGAGTACTATAGGGAGAATCTACGTCCTCCAAATAGCGACAGGACATGTTTTGTTTTTGCCGAATCCTTGAGGCAATCGAGTAGGAGGGTGTAATGGTTAAGGGTCCGCAGAGCGAGCTTACCACGGCAGCCAAGACACAGCTGTCGTGGACTGGGTGGCGCAGTGGTAGAGGGGATGCCTCATGCTCGTGAGTACGAACGTTTGGTTCCCATGCTACATCGCGTTTTTGCACTTTTACCGTAGTATCGGATTTCCATAGAGATTTCCATATCTAAACTTGTGTTTGGAGTTTGCTACGGTAAGATGTTTTTACCACTTATTATTTGTCGACATCTCGTAATTCACCAGCAATGTCTGAACATGCCAAATGTGATTTTATATGCAGCTTTTACTCCAATAAATTGTTCTCATTGTCAATGTAAGAAATGTTGACACAGGAACAACATGAAACAGCGGCAGAATGCCAGAAAAATGCTTCAAATGAAATTTACTAGTGTCGGTGAGGTGAGTGACACCAGTGTATTCACAGTGTAGAAGGGGACCACATGATCTTCAACTTGACCTACCACCTCGATCAATATTGTCACCTTTGTTATGCTTACAAAGTGGCGCGGTCATTACAAGCTGTTGCCGCCAACACTGACTCTACACGACGTCCGCTAACCCTCCAATGGACATTCACCTACTGACACTGAAGCGCGGATCTCCACTGGATGCTGTCCCTTCGAGAGACGAGAGGAAGAAGGCGGAAAGGATAGCAAGTATCCTACAGGATTTCGAACTGCGACAGCTGGAAATCGACGAAGTGGAGAAGTTGGAGGCAGTGAAAGAAGAGGACCAAGAGTTTCAACCAGAAGAAGATTGTGCCGGAGTGCCGATCACGACGCAGTAACCAGTGAAGGCACTATCACGTTTTCGGGAGGACAGATCGTTTTGGAGGAAAAGGCTTGGCTTGACTAGAATTGTTATCTTATACAAGTTTGAGAACTGGAGAAAGTGAACTGTATCGCGATTCTAGGCTTGGGCTGCAGCGGAGTACCACTGGGCGGGAATTGTGAAGCAATGAAGTAATTGTAATTTTGAAGGTTGTGGTACTGGTGTATCGATTGTTATGCCATCCTCGTCTGGAAAGGCTGATTGAGTTCGCGTGGTACAAGGCTGGCTATTTGACGACACATTATGGTTGCTTCGAAAACCCGAGCGGAATGGCATTATCAGAGGACCGTGGCTCATGTGATGAGTCAGGATTTGAAGAAACTGTAGCCTTCATACGTTGCCCATGCTGTGATCGGTCTCTACCGTTTTATGCACGTTGTGCCTGTGTATCATTGGTGCTGGAGTTATTTATTAGATATTTCATATATAATCGCATTTGGCATATGGCACATTGCTGGTGAATTACGAGATGTCGACAAATAAGAGGAAGTAAAAACATCTTACCGTAACAAACTCCAAAAACAAGTTCAGGTATGGAAATCTCTATGGAAATCCGATACTATGGTAAAAGTGCAAAAACGCGATGTAGCATGGGAACCAAACGCTCGACCTCACGAACACAGGGCAGCCCCTCTACCACTGCGCCATCCAGTCCACGATACCAGCATCTTGCACTGCCGTGGTAAGCTCGCTCCCCGGACCCTTAACCATTACACCCGCCTACTCGTTCGTCTCAAGGATTCGGCAAAAACAAAACATGTTCTGTCGCTATTTGGAGGACGGGAATTCTCCCTATAGTACTCGTTCTTGAAGCTCCGGCGTACCGTTCAGACAGTTTCCTTGTGAGTATTATCACCCGTTACTCCTAAAAGAAAAAAATTGAACAGTTTCTATTAGGTTGTTGAAAGTTTTCCCGTCACCCAGTTTTGCGTTTCGCCATATTTTCGAAGGGTGTTTTGGAACATTCTATCTATAAGTTTATATTGGCTGACATATGGCCTACATAGATCAACCTACTGCCTAATGTGGTGATATTACTTTGGGATTATGGCTGACAAAATCGTCCTCAACGCCAAGGAAGTTCGGCAGTTTCTGCTCTGCGATTTCAAGAAGCACACCAACGCAAGCGATGTGTCATGTAACACTTAACACACTAGCTACTCACTTTATTAGCGTAGGGACGAAGTGCTCGGGGCCGATCTAGTAGTGGAAAACAAAGTGCACGATACTTGTTCTTTATATGAGTTTATCTGGTTACTGAACAAAATGATTGTAAAATATGAATCATACGAGGTTGAATTTGAGGAGGTACTAGGATATTACATATAGAATGTTGTGGAGAGTGTGAGGTTGCCCAACGAATACACGATCTATAGCACCATTTATTGCACAACCGTAGAACAACCACAACCGGGTTCGAGGTCTGCAGACGAGCGCTCCAGAAGCCGTCCCATGTCGAATGCCTCGTCTTCCAGCCGCCGTCCTCTCGAGGAGGCCGCCAGGCGTTTTTCTGGCCTGCTGTTTAATAGCCTACTCGGCGAGGGTGGATGGGCGTGTGCTGTGAGTGTTCGGAGGGCATGGATGGTTCTGGTGATCAAGGAGAAGCGTCCACCGGGTTTTCGAATAACTTTCGCTTTGTGTCTAATTTAGGGTGACTACCACCATAGCGCGCACGCCTGTGGCCTGCAAGACGTGAAGATCATGGTGACATGAAGATCATGGGCGGCCGCCTACTGCAGGTGTGCAGGGATGCACACATGGACTTCTTAGTGTTCCGATGGAATTTTTCTTGGCTTGAAAACATAGTCACTAGCGGCGACAAGCGGGTAGTCTACGTTAAAGAACGCGGAAGAGGCATTACCTTACCCGCGGCAAAGCAAGGATTTCCAAGCCAAAACCAGAATTTCACCCAAGAAAGGTGATTCTCAGTGTCTGGTGGAACTGCAAAGGAGCTGCTTCCTGCAACTACTACCATTACTATATGTCTTCCGTAGATATTTGGATTACGTCGAAGCAGATTTTGGAAAGCAAGGCAAGATCTTGTTGTTCCCCTCACGACACTCCGCGTCAACATGTTGCAAACGAGAATAAAAAAATCCAAACTCTTTTCGACCTGGCTCCAGCAAACAACCGTGTGTATCTTTCGTTCTCTTTCTCTTCATTAGCAAAAGAAAAAGTTCGACGATAGGGAGGAAGTTGAAAAGTCAAAACTCTAAGCATTCTATAGAGATGGCATCCATAAATTACTTGGTAAATGGCAATATCTTGTATTAGACAATAATTTTGCATATGTTTACTAGTTGCCGAACATATTGAAAAACAGAAATAAAATTCAGGGAACGAAGTGGCTGGAAAATTTTTGACCAAAGTAATACTTCTTAGCTAAGAGAAAGAACCCCACAATCCTGCTATTGATTATTCCTCATGCCCAGCGGCTGACTGATATCTACTCTTTTAGTTTTGGGCTTAAATAAACCTTTTTTAAACGATGGAATCTGCGCGAAATGTTGTTATAATGTTCTTACAGAATGCTCGTTCTGGAAAACGTTGCAAGATTCCCAAGCAGATCCTTATTCCAGCTATTGTAGCAGGTATGATGGTGTTACAACGTTTTATGTTTTCCATCAAACTCATCTGTTATCTTTGTTGCCTATTCGAATCTCTTTCAAATCCTATGCGAGCATTATTTCTCATTAATAGCTTAGAGGTTGTTGTGATATTGTTTTCAGTGTTGGCTCTAATTGGACTGATTGTTACACTAATCTTTATCCTTCGCTCATTGATGGAAAACAAGAGCTCTATCACTTTACCAGAAGTCGAGGAAACAACAGTAAAACCAAAACAAAGGACTTTCAGAATTCCAAGACCAGAAAATGATCCTTGTTCCAGGACATGCCTTATTCCTGAGTGAGTTTTTGTAAGGTTACATAATGCTCTATGTTGATATGTTATGTTCTTATCAATTCGCACTTTTCCTTACATTAATGCTGTTCTTTTGCCGTAAGTTTTCCAGTTAATTAGCTGGTACTCTTTTAAGAGCATTGCTAGCCTTACTTGCAGGTTAATGAAACCCCATCCACCACTAATACTGATATCGTTTGATGGCTATGCGAAATACTATCTAAGAAGGAAGCTGCAACCAACTTTTGATAAAATCGCCAAGTGTGGAGTTACTGCAGAGGTGCGCTACGTATTGATATAGTTTTATTTAAATTGGTCTTTTGTTTCAATTAAATGGTTAACTGTAACAATTTTTCGAAATATGTCAAACAGATCCAATAAAACGTTTAAGAATAGCGTTGTTCTATGCACGAGATGTCCCTATCCGCCCATGGGTTGTCAAGCTTCAAAAAGTGGGGAACCCTATAGATGAACCAGGTGTGGTGAAGGAGTTCGACCCTTCACTCTTCCTTCATCAGTGTATTTTCTATGGCAGTCATTGTAGGTAGAAAACATGCAGGGCCTAAATTTCTGGTGGTTAAATCAGCATATGAAACCCACTGTTAAGCAAATACAATGTCAATCCTTTTTGTTTTATCTTATAAATATCCGAAACCTCACCAGTTTCCAAAGTAGCTTGCTCCTTGTTCGTTTTGAAGGCAGTCAACATCATCGTTTTCAATAGCGTCTGTCCCGCTTTGTGGCGGGATCCGCTCTTTTGGTGTGGTGACGCCAATTCTCCCGATCAAATGTTTGGTCAGGGTGCACACCACCTGTTTAAGTCCAAGTGCAAAGTATCTAGCAAACGTTGCTTCGGGCGTCCCCTGGGCCGCTTTCCAGGGACCTCAAGGTTTTCGCGCAGTATCTTGGCTATCGGAGCGACACCTCTGTCGTATGGTGTCGTTGCTAACGCGGTCCAAACGCGTAACTCCAACCGTCCACCGTAGCATTTTCGTTTCCATTACAGTGAGGTGGCTTTTAGTTCCCTTCATCACGGGCCAACAGCGCCATTTGGACCAGGCTGCACATACGCGCGCATTCACCTCCAACTTCAGGCTGCCATCGGACGCGACTGTTGATTCAAGATACTTGAAAGATGTAACTCGTGAAAGCACAGCATCGTTGATCTTGATAGATCCGTGCCTATTCACATCCGTCGTCAAGTATTCCGTCTTTTGAGGTTTAGTTTGAGACAGAACAGCCTAAGCGATCCATCATGTCTGCGCCTGTCGCCTGAGTTTGGCTTCGTCTTCAAATGCAAGCATGCCGTCATCAGCATACAGCCACGTCCAAGGAGCTGCCTTTTGGAGATCTCGTGTATCCATGATGACCACGAAGAGCAGTGAGGAGCGCGCTGACCCCTGGCGCACGCCGAAAGAGATTGGAAACTCCATGGAGGTACCCGTTGGTGCTCGCACTGGACTTATTGTGCACGAGTTGGAAATGCGCACCCACTCGATAAGCTCTTCAGGGATACCATGTTGTCGCAACGCGTACATTACAATAATTTATAACTTCTCGTGGAACGCGGTCGAAGGCCTTCTCCAAGTCCAGGAAGACAAAATGCACCGGTTTCTCTTTCTCGCGGTACGGTGCTTCTCTAGCAGAAGATGAACGGCGTGAATGGCATCAACGGTGCCACAGCCAGAGACGAAACAACACTGATTCATGGAAAGCTGGACGTCATCCCGGATACGTCCATCTACAGTTCGCTCAAAGATTTTCATGGTGTGCGAAAGCAGGAGAATTGGACGGTAACTAGCGCAGTCCGCAGAACTGCCCTTCTTATTCTAAATCGGGATAGTCGTGCTTTGCTGCCAGCTCTCGGGCACCTCAGCAAAAACCTGATTGTAGAACTCTGTCAGCCAGTGAGCAGGGTACCGGCCTTAGCCTACCAGAAGTCGGCTGGCAGGTCATCGGGGCCAGTGGCTTTGCCTGACTTCTTCTTCCTCGAGGCTGCTTCGATTTCGCTCACTGTGATTTTTTGAACGGGACCGTATACAGGAGATGCAAAAGGAATAGCAGGCTGGGAAACTTCAACATTCGAGGTTTCCTCGAAGTAGTCGTGCCATCGCTTAACAACCCTCTTGCAATCCATCAGAAGATCACCGTTCTCGTAGTTAACGCCAAAGAACATTTCAATGACTTCTGCTTGGCGACAGCGAGCTTTGGCGAGTCGGTAAAGATAATGCTCACCATCGCGTGTTTCCAATTTTTCGCTGACATCACCGTATTATGCGGCTTTGGCACCGGTCACTGCCTTCTTTGCCGTTTTCTTTTTTTCTCGATAATCCCTCCAATTATGGGCTGTTTTAATACCGATAAATACGTGATAGAGCCGCTTCTTTTCCCGGACTTTTTCTCTGACATCATCGGTCCACAGCCATGCCTGCTTGTCGAACCAGCGTCGTCCAGGCTTCGTTGTTCCGAGTTCGAGGCGTGCCCGTGTTATCGCATCGTTAGCATCCTTCAAGGTTTCGTCGACAGTTGTCACCGTCGCCAACAGAATGCTAGGAATAACTGCCGCTTCCTTCTCTTTCAGTCGCCGCCACTTGATTCTAGCCGACGCGCATCGCTCGGCTTACACGAACACGTCGAAGGTTTGATTCTCAGCGAGCAGACTAGTGGACGATGATGCGTGGCAACCGTCTCACACGGCACGGTCTTCGCGTCTGTGACAAAGCCTTGATCGCAACGCCTAACAAGGACATAGTCAATCTGTGTTTTAGCGTTCCTGCTATATACTCAAGCATATACTCAAGCGTATGCTCACCATCGGCGTTGCGCGACCTGTATCCAAAACTACGATAACAGCTGTAGCCGTCTTTCGTTGCTCCGACGTGACCATGAAGGTCACCTGCCAGAACAACCATATCGGCATTTCCGCTGTCTTCTCATCAAGCAGGGACCAGAACTTGTCCTTGGTTTGCTCGGAACAGCCTGCCTGTGGAGCATACGCAAAAAAAGAAATGGTATTGTCGCTCCTCTTCGGCGACAACAATCTTCATCAAGCGATCATTGAAGCGCTCTACGCCTGCAATCGCGTCATAGAAACGTTCTGAGACGATCATACTGACACCACTGGTGGTCCTGGGACTGCCGCACAAAACGGCCTTAAGGCCGCGGCCGATGTCCCTCGACTTGCAGCAGGACACCTCGTCTCCTGCTTCGCACAGAAATCTATCTTTCGCGCTCCAGTGCTTCTTTCAACTCGCACTAGCGGCCTGACAACGTATCCACTATACTTGTGCTCGAATAATCGAATTCGAATAATAATTCGAATAATTTATTCGAATTCGATTTTCGATTATTTGATTATTCGAGTTTCGTAAATTCGAATAATTATTCGAATTCGATTATTCGAGTTTAGAAAATTCGAATAATTATTCGAATTCGATTAATCGAGTTTTGCAAATTCGAATAATTATTCGAATTCGATTATTCGAGGTTTGTGATTTCGAATAATTATTCGAATTCGATTATTCGAGGTTTGCAATTTCGAATAATTATTCGAATACGATTATTCGAGGTGCGAAAATTCGAATAATATTCGAATTTCGAATACGTGGTTGTTTCGAATGTGGCATAATGATGATTTTTGTGAGCGGCGTTCATTTCGGTGACGATTGTTTTCGATAGCACACTGCCGAGGAGCTCACCGTTACGAAAACGCATTCAATATCCTACTACACATAGAAGGGTAGTGTGTGCGCGTGCGTGTTTCCATCAGTCCATCACAACTGGTGTGGGGGCATGGCGTATTGGCGATAGTGACCGCAGTTGATGGCGATCGACTGCCGTCCGAAGCTTCAGCCGTTGGGGTAGTCGATCTCGCGGAACACAAATCTGAAGTTCGTTTTTTGAAATTATCGGTTGAAGTTGATCGAGGTATTGATTTTCTATGGGGAATTCGTTGAGGCGAATCAATTGTATGACCGGTCTTCGTCGATATTTTCAAAATCTAACTTCACATTTGCGTTCTCTGCGACCACGATTGTCATCGATGTCGTACACTTGAATACTCTACGGAATTTGCATAACAAACACAAATTTCGACGGAAAATTAAAAAGTGAATCCAGATTCGTGTTCAGTGACCTACCTCGATTACCTCAGGCCTGAAGTTTCGATCTTGTTGAGTGATATTTACGAAAAATCGATAATTTGATTAATATCTCTTGATGGCAATCGTTACTGCAAAAACTAACTTAAGATTCGTGTTCAGCGACCTCGATTACTTCGGGACTGAAGCTCGCAGTTTGCATATATGACACGACTATATACCACTTTCAGTTGAAATTCGAAGTTTTTCAAATCAAATTCAACGTTGTTACACGGGGAAGATCCCAGAAAAACGTTGAAATTTATTTCAAAAACGTTGAATTTCGACTGAAAATGCTGTATAACTCTACAATTTGATTGGCTGACGATTCCTTTCAGATAATGAAATGAACAAATGGAGTGAACGGCTTTTTTTCGCAAAGGTTTTTGCACTTGTTCGTAGATGTTTTGCACACGTATTTCTGTAGGAATTTTTTTGCAGGATTATGTTTGCAGGAAAAAAAGTCCTCATGTCTTGCCATTTAACGAGTATTGTCAACGGTTCTGAGAAGATATTGAATATCTTCATTATTGGCTTTTTTTAAAGAATTCAAATCCTTTATTTTGTCTCTGGCGAATGTTGTTGTTGAACTCACTTTACTACATTTACTTGAGCCTACACAATGCGCTTTTGGATTGAGTAAACGGTATCAAACGAAATTGGCTAACACAAAAATCGCATCGTCCTTATTAATACACCCCGGTGCCCCCGATTTGTCCATTAGTACTCGAAGGATCCGCTGCCTATGCTCAGCGGTTACCGTCGTATTCCTCACTATCGAAAGCTTCTATAAAAGAATTTTAAGCAGGTTATCTCATCAGTGCAGGATACCACGAACTTTTATTGAAAATTTAACGAATGTAGACCGGTGCAAAATATAAGTTCCCTTCATAAAAAACCTGATTAATCACAAAAGTCCCTACAGACAAAGTAAGATTAGTACTTCGTCACATCACCTTTGTTGCAACCATATCGATAATTCTGTTTTGCATACTACTGGGTAGGTTATCAATAACAGTTCGCTCAACATTGGCTCATGCATGAAGTATCGCGTTCTTCAGATCAGAAACCGAAGTGTAAGTGGTTCCATTTTTGTACACTTTGTGTACAAAAATGCCCCACAAGTTCTCTATCAGCGGTGAGATCTGGAGGAAAACTAGACCACTGCAAAAGTTGAATTGTATTGGAGTTGAGCCAACCTCTTATAAACCTTGTGGAAAAGGTACAGAATAACTAACTAGAAGGTTCTTATTCGCATTGGCGGGTTCCTTTACTCTATGGTGCCTAAAGCATCGATAAGGAACAAATATCTGGGTCTTCACACATTAGCTTCTCGCAGGAAATTCTTTGATATTTGTCGGGTTTATAAGTTAATCCACTGTTCGCGCTTTGTAGGCTCTGCGTGCGTCTCAAACAAAAGGGGAGCCTGAGAAGCTTTCTATCAGTCGACCTAGGAGTAAGCTGAAGGTGGCCGTTTCTCCTCATAGGACATTGGTTTGACTCGCTCTAGGTGTGTCTTCATGTTGTTGTGTTGTTGTAATACTTTGTTTCTGCCGCTTGCGCTTATCGCGAACGTACAGAATAAATAAACAAATAAAATAAACCTGCAGTTGACTGCTATACGTGTGTGGATGCATTATCTTGTTGGAAAATGAGGTTGTGCCTACGAAGTCTCCCTAAATATGGGAAAAGATCTCGGAACAATTCCTGGTAGTCTTCACTGTACATCCTACACGAGACGAACTTCCGAAACGAACGAGACAAGTCCGCATCCAGAAAACGCAGCCCAACCATGAGATTTTCACCGTCAAAGTTGCGCCTAGGGGATACTCGACCTCTTCTCTCAGATCTCTCGAGTAGTGTAAAAGAAGTGGAATCTTGATGGGCCCGACGGGTACAGACACTATTCGAGAGATTTGAGGAGAGATAGAAGCGAGTATTCTACAGGTGCTACTTTGTCGGTGGAAGTCTCATGGCTTCGGCTGCGTTTTCTGGATACGAACTTGTCTCGCGTAGGATGAACAGTGAAGACTACCAGAAATTGCTCGGAGATTACCTTCTGCCATATTTCAAAAGATTTCGTAGGCACAACCTTATTTTCCAACAAGATAATGCATCCATACACGTATAGCAGTCAACTACAGGTTGGCTCAACTCCAACAGAACTCAACGTTTGAAGTGGCCTAGCTGTTCTTCAGATCTCAACCCGAAAACTAGAAAGCTTGTTGGACATTCTTGTACACACTGTACAAAAATGGAACCGCTGAGACATCGGTTTCTGATCTGAAGAACGCTATACTTCATGCATGGGCCAATTTTTCAACTGTTATTGATAACCTAATCAGTACCATGCAAAATAGAATTTTCGATATGGTTGCAACAAAGGTGATGTGACGAAGTACTAATCTTACCTTGTTTATAGGTACTTTTGTGATTAATCAGATTTTCTATGAAGCGAACTTGTATTTTGCACCGGTCTCCATTTCTTAAATGTTTCATTTAAAGTTCGTGGTATCCTGCACTGATAAGATAGACTGCTTAGAATTCTCTTATGGAAGTTTTCCATAGTGAGGAATACGATGGTAACATTACTGAACCTCGGCAGCGGGTTCTTCGGGTACCAATGGACAAACCAGGGGTGAACCTATTTTGCATCGGGTGTATTAAGTTTTAATAAAGTTTATTCGATTATTCGATTTTTCGAATAATCGATTATTCGGAAATTCGAATAACCAAAAAATGAGGTTATTCGATTATTCGGAAATTCGAATAACCAAAAAAGGGGGTTATTCGATTATTCGGAAATTCGAATAACCAAAAAATGTGGTTATTCGATTATTCGGAAATTCGAATAAACGAAAAATGGGGTTATTCGATTTCTCGGAAATTCGAATAACTAAAAAATGGTGTTATTCGATTATTCGCTCATTCGAATTTTCGAAAAATGGGGTTATTCGATTATTCGGAAATTCGAATAACCGAAAAAATGGGGTTATTCGATTATTCGTTCATTCGAAAAATTTTAAAAAAGCACAAGTATAGTATCCACATTCAACGTTGCTACGCGGGTCTTGCCTACGTTGCAAGACTTTCGGACTCGTTCAGTTGCCCCCCGATGCCGTCCTCATATCAGAGCCCTCGAACACTTACGCTCGTCGGGCTTTCGAGTGCTCGTCGACTCCCGCGAGACGCCATAGCATTCTATCGAAAGCTCTTAAACGTCATCAACCATATGGTTTGACACAGGATGTTCGTAGGACGGCCTGTCACTAAGGCCTGTCGCCTGCATTCAAGCAGTTTCCAGTGGCACCATGTGGAGGAACGGACATCGCCACCAAGTTTTTGAAGGCAATGTAATGTGTATTTATAACACCTACAGGGATATCACGAAGAACGCAACGAGTTGAGTACAAAAGGACTAGGGCGGTTTTTTGGTTAACATGTTAAGCTGTCGCAAAATTTATCGCCGAAACGGACCGCTTACTTCGAGCTGCTATAAAACTTAATGTTTTACAATAAAACTCAGATCATAGGAATTAACGAAATCAAGGGGGCATGTTCAACATTGGCCAAATTAGTGAATTGTTTCTGACCCAAATGAGAATCAAGAGCGCGGAAAAAGTGATAAGTGGTAGACAGTGGGGGAAAGATGGAGTTTATGGCGTGTGAGGAAAAACTTCGATACCTAAACGGATCAATCTTCGCCGAGTGGTTTGTGAGGTTGTGATCTTGCGCTGTCCTGCAACAGGAGCGGCCCTCCTCTATTCGCCTCTACTGGCCACAAATTTTGGAACTTCTCATATAATCACAGAATTAGAGCTTTGCTGTGACTGCATGACTAGGTTGCTAAAAATTGTAATGAATTACACCTTTACAACGCCACCACAAAGTAAACACGACTTTTTTCGGGTGAAGGACGGGTTTAGTAGAGGACGTTGGAGCAGCATCTTTATCTGCCCAGACAAATCCCCGCTTTCTGTTATAGTAACCGCAATCGTATCATAAGGACCCATTCTCATCCACAGTTATAATACGGCTTACAAAAAGCTCATTTTTGAGGCGAACTAGCAGGGTGAAGCAGGTATCGAAACATGCCAGACGCTACTGGTCGGTCAGCTCATAAGGCACCCAGTTCGACATCTTCTTCACCTTTCCGATTCTCGGCAAATGTCCTGCCGTACTGTAATGCACGCCACGGTCCTCTGTTAGCGTATGTGCTAATCCGTATTCGTCTCCGGATTTGCTTCGACGGCTCTTCTCAAAACTTCATCGCCAAGCAATGACCTGCGCCCGCGACCTGGTTTTTCTTCGAGACCAAAATCACCAGACGCGAATTTGTCGAAGGAAGCCTCACCGTTCGTTTTCAAATCGTTGCTAAGGTTACGGGATGCCTCTGCCGCAGAATGTCCCAAATTAAATTCGTAAAGCGTGATGACTCGATAGTCGCATCGGCTCATGATTTTATCGGCGCGCTGGAGAAGGTCGGCTAGAAATGCAAGAGCAGGATATTTTTTGAAAGAGCAGAAAAAACCTACCGAACGGCATGTGTGGCTTTCCCTGAGAAGGAGTGATCTAGGGTAAAAAAACGTATTTGCTTATGCATGCCTCGAACGGTGATTAATTTTGCAACAGCCCAATGTTACTTATATTTATATTTTCTTATCTTCATTACATACTTTTATTATTACGTCATGCTTTTTATTTAATTATTTATTATTTCTAGTTTTATTATTATGTTGTTTATAATTTTAATTCGAACTCTATCTTCCGTTACGGACAAGATCACTTCAAGTGTTTAAAAAACACAATTTCAATTATTATCTTCTGTCTTGCATAATGATACCGGAATTCTAGATTTTTGGTATTTTATCTGTGTTCCGTCAACCGTTACTTCAATTGCTTTGCTTATTCCACGCCCAGACGTAATGCCGTTTTCCCTTTCTGCTTGCTTTTCCCTCAATAACTCTCCTACAAGGGAACGATATGGAGTGTGTCTGAACGGGGAGTGCAAGTCATATGAAAAGAGCCCCCACCCCTCAATTAGTATAAAAATGTGTTTCTTTTTTGGCAAGTCGCTAAACCCTAGAAGTAGGGATCCTTGGAGTTGCAATGGAATCGGCGCCTCACGAGTTCGGGGATCTTGTACGCCCATGATGCCTCTGCAGGCAAGCAACTCAGAGCGCAGTGGGTAGTGACGTTGCTTCACGCGAAGGGGGTTAAGGGTTCGATTGTCCTGTGCTGATGCATTTTTGCATTTCATCTGATTGGTTGAGATTTGAAGCATTCCCACGTCTATGCCATATTTAGAGGTTTGTTGCCTAATTTTCTACCTGTATGCTGTGGTGTGCAATATGATTATGTAGAAATGTACAACATCAGTGATACACAGTGGCACAACGTGCATGAAGCAGCACTGGCCACAATGCTACCCGCATTGTGGCCAGTGCCGCTTCATATAGAAGCTTCAGGCTCCTCATAGTTTTTTCTCTACATGGACGAATGTCCTCGGCAAAAACCATTGTGCTCCGATTTTCAAAAGAGACCAGGATGTGACGTCAGAGGCGGTTAAAATGTGAAATGAGGTCTGTGGATTCCGCAAATTGACATCGATACACTCCCGCATCTTTGCCTGCCACATGGAAATCAGAGGTATGTTGAAGGTTTTCTAAAGCCAACACCAACAATTCGCAGATGCTCGAGTGGTGATCGCACCTACTCACATTGATGTATGGTCCACCTTTGGACAAGGAGCCTTCGAGGGAGAAATTAAGCTGGACGAACGGATGGGCAGCGTAGGACTTCGAAGCACATTAACTTGAAGTTGACGAAGACAAACAGCTGGAAGTGGTGAAGAAAAAAACAAGAAGAAGATTGGGATAAGTGGTGGAAAAACAAGAATAAGATTGTGATCGGCAAGGTGAACTGATAGACGTGGAAAGGCCATCAACCAGTGGGCGTTAAATAACGTTTTCGGGTGGTACTCTTGTTTCGGAGGAAGGGGTAAGTCTTCGGTTGGATTTCATCGATGGAGCCGATATCATTGATCCATGTATGAATGCAAACTGTGAGGAGTGTGTAGTATACGCTGTCCGTGTTGTGACCAGTGTTTCTGTTTCATGCACTTTAATAATAATAATTTATTACGACATATAAGACAGTCGTAAAAGAAGTGAGCAATGAAACACAGAACCTGAGAAATAAAAATAGATCAGATAATACAGTACAATCGCTTTAAGGATAAAACTAGTTAAACAACGTTGTGAAGTAGACGAAACAAAAGAGGTAAACCTTAAAAAGTTAGGATGTTTTTCGAGGCCAGACGCTAGAAAGCAAAAAAATTGGCTGAGGAGTGGTTTAGCCCAGTTCCTAAGGAGATGAATGCCGATCCCGCTCTTACTTCAAATGAGTGGGCTCGCATACTAGTTTCTCAATTTTACATTGCCACCCCTGGTTATAGACTATACTGTTTTGTAGAAAGCTTTGCCGTCCACATCACACAGTCCAGAAATTATCTTAAACAACATACAGACATCCCTCAATTTTCTTGGACTTTCTAGAGTATGAATTCCAATAAATTTGTTCCTAATTCCAGATCTAGGAATGTAGAAAAAAAGAAAAAAGTAGAAAAATCCACCGTATCTAATCATTATCTTTCTTGTGAAATTATTTTGAATCTTTTCTATCGCTTCTATATCCTTTTTCTTCCAGGGAGAGAAGACTGTAGTACCAGATTCTAGAATTGGTCTGACATAGGTTTTGTGTACCTTGAGCAGTACATCCTTGTTCTTCGTGGCCAAACCCTTGAAAATTTGGTATGTCCGTGCATACGCCCTCCTGCAAATATTTTTGTAATGCTCGGAGAAATCCAGCTTATTGTTATACGAGAATCCTAAGTCAATGACACTGTCAACTACAGAGATATCATTTCTTTCGATGTTGAAATGTTATCTGAGTTGCCAGTCTCATATGTAGCGTCTTTTCGGGTGCTAGGGGTAACGACCAGATACGGGCCCACTGAATAACGGCGTCAATTGCAAACTGCAAATTTCCAGAGAAGACACTGTTTGATTCATCATAAATTTTGATGTCATCGACATATTGCTTGCACTTCACTCCAAATCCATGTACAGCCTGCGGAAGGTCAGATGTATATATGGCGAAAAGAAGAGGAGATAAAACTCTCAATTTGAGGAACCCCACTTCACACAATCTTGACATCAGAGTAAGAATCGTTCACTTTAACCTGAAATGTTCTTCCTGTGATAAAGTGTTGTATCCATCTAACAAGCATTGGATGAATTCCATATTTCACAAGCTTATGAATTAGTTCACTGTGAGAAACACGATCAAAGGCTTTTGCAAAATCGAATTAAATCACATCGCGTGCCTTTTTGTCATCCAAAGAAAGCGTCCATTCTAGTGTTTGTGCCTGTGTATCACTGATGTTGAACGTTTATGCATCATTGTGTTGAAGAGCTTTCTCATTTCTTTTTGGCTAAAAAGCCGGCAGGTAATAAGAAAGTCGCAAGAAAATTACTCTCCACAGCATACAGCTGGAAAATGCCAATCACTTAAAATACAAAAACACAGCAACGTCGACGAATCCAACCCCGACCTCCCTCGCGTGAAGCAACGTCACTAATCAATGCGCTCCGAGCCGCTTGCTGGCAGAGGGTCGAGGGCGTACAAGACCCCTAGACTCGTGCGGCACGCCGGTTCCATAGTCACTTCAAGGACCCCCTACTCCTTGGGTTTAACGACTTGGCAAAAAATAAACACATTTTTACACTAATTGAGGGTGGGGATTTTTTTCTATATGACTCGCTTCTCTGCTCAGACATACACTTCAGACCCTTCCGTTGTTAGAGATGTCAAGGAGCCCTAGACAAGCCGTTTATTCTTTGATCTTTTTCCTGTCCACTACATTACGCCTTTTTAACGACTTCCTTCTAGCTCTTAACTCCTCTCTGAGCTTAGCCTATGGGGCGACGAAACTTCTCCAAGGATTCCCGCTTGTGCTAATTCTAACATTCATCTCCAAGAATATTCAGTAATAGCAGGTCATTACCGAATGTCTGCCACCATGTGTTCTATGCGTTTCATAGGCGCAATTTTTCTTTTCAGCAATACTTGACGTTAACCAGACACAGTTGTAATTATATTTGTGTTACATTTTGAAATTCTTTAGATCAAACCAATTTAAAATCACAGAAAATTGTTACGGATGACCTTCAATATTGTGCGTGTCAGGAAACATCCCATTCCTGACACTATCTGTTTAGAGAGTGTATCCAAGCTTTCCATCATTAACGTTTCCGAACCATGTCACAATTTCAAATGGTCGCTATCCTGGTAACCACGGTATAGGTGAGTGGAGTATCGGTTCAATTATTCCTTTCGGAGATTTAATTGGGTTAAAGTGTAAAGTGAACGTTTTCTTCATATTTGAAAAAGTAACGTTTCCTCTCATGTCCTTTGCCAAACTAGGTCTTACTACCAGTGGTCAGAAATTGTTTCAAATTTTAAAGTCATCTTTAGCCTTTCTTTTCTTCAGTTGCAAATTACATATTAGATAAGAACATTTCAACATTTCCAAGGTATTTGGGATATTATTTCGTGGACGAATTCTACAAAGTTGAGCCGGTCAGTCAACGATTAGTACTGTACTGTTTAAGTTCTATTTATACAAATTTAAAACAAAGAAATAGCTTGATTCAAATATTGGAACAGAAATATGTATGCGCTGATGTGATGCAATGTGAAGCGAAAGGACTTCAGGCGGACTGACGTTGTTTGTAGCTCCCATAAGTTATCTTTGATGTCAAGGGTTCCGACAGAATTTACGTATTTCTGTTGAAGCTAAGTAATTAGGTTTATTTTAGCAGAGTTATTATTATCTATTATTATTAGTACTATTATTATCACTCTACTGTCATTGCTTTCCTCTTCAGATGTAGTATTAGGATGTCCCATAATTTCCTGGGCTACTTGAACAATGAGTGTTTGCGCGTTACAACTTCTTTATCTAAGATCCAAACAGGATGTTCTCTTTGCACAACAAGGCGATTCGAATATATTTCGCAATAGCATTTCGATTTCCACTATGGGCATATTGCTCACTTTTTCAATTTCTTGAAAATGAAATTGCTGACTGCCGAATTCGCGACTTGCTTTTTCTTCACTTTCGTTCTAGACTATCTGCGAACGCTGTCGTTGCTTTGTTAGGTCCAGATGTCTGCAACAAATTGACATGTAAAAGTTGGTTCAATCGTTTCCGGAAAGGAATGTAGAGCATTACGGACAAGAAGTATACTGAAAGACTGATGTACCAAAGTCCTTCATTACTCGCTTTTACCGGATGGACAGACGATTTTTTCAGTGAAGATATGCTGTAAATAAGCTTAAGCTGCTTGATAAGTATACGAGATTCGGTAATATTCGTGGGTTAGTGGATACATGAACACATCGAGCGAAGCGAACACAAGAGACGATGAGGAAGGAATCTATCGAAATTCTGGCACATCCTGCGTATTCACCAGATTTTAGCCCTTCTGAATATGCAGCATTCCGGTCTTACTCACTTTTTCATGAACAAACGATGCCTGTTACGTCAAGAAGTTCATTGCGCAATCGACGAAGGGACCAGCAGCAAGCCAACTTCTTTCTGGGAGAATGCAATTAACTCTAGGCCCAATCCTTTGAGAAAAGTTGTGGCCACAGATGGAGAATATATCGATTGACTACCCTTTGTCATTATCTTGTTGTAATAAATTTTAATAAAAATGATGATAGCCGAAGAAATTATGGGGCACCCCAATAGTTTATCTCAAAAATATTTTTGTTTCTTGGATGAAACATAATCGTTCAACCTAAAATAAGGTACATTATAGATCTGGTCGTTGTACAAGCGACACACCGGACGCAGCGTAGGAACTTTCGCGTGGCTTGGATCCTATCACAAGAGCTCATGTAAGATTGTTGCGTGAAGTGCTTGAGAGTAATCCTACCAATATAACAGATGAAAGTTAATTGTTCAACTTACTTTTCTAGATTATATCCAGCCAGACCACAGGGTGACATTTCAACGCAAACATGATATTAATGACCGCTTTGAGACGGTGATTATTATACTTTCCTTCATTTTTAATCTATAAAAAATCTAATGAGTATAACTTCTGGTAGATAATAAAATGGCTCCAAATGGATTCATCGAATCGGCCAGGGTTAATGATGGCATACATTACTCAACCTGACCATACCGGTCACAAAAGACTTGGAAAGCCGGTATTGTTGTCACTTTATAAAAATTTAAATCGATTTAGCGTCCAAATTTTCCGCATTTGTATTTACACTCCCAAAAGATATTAGTTCACCAGTGATTCACTCAGATTCATAAGTGTGCTTGGACCATTAAACCTTTTTCTACATGTATAATCTGTTCATAATTAAAACGCGCAGCTTTTGAAACATGCTCTTAAGATGAACCAGACACTCAAAGATGTGGATCAGCACCTGGGAAATTTCCTTGAGAAGCTGGATGATGAAGGCTTCTTAGGCTGTGTAAATCTGGTGTTGGTATCTGACCATGGTATCTTCCTACAACATATTGCTTCTGTTGTGCTTAAAGCAGTCCATTCAGGTAGGATTAAAGAGGTAGAGATACGATCACTTTTCCAGGAATGACACGCCTATATGACCACTTAGTTCTGAGTGATTATATGAATGTGAGCGATTACTACATCATTACAGGCCCGCAATCGCAGATCTATTTGAAGAACTCGTGTAAATAGTTTTTCAAAGATTTGACTGCGAAACTAAGAAACTGCCTTATTATTTTGCAGCTCAGAAAGTGGAAGACGTTTTGAACAAGTTCTCGTGCAAAACCGAAGATCGGGTGCGTGTCTTTACCAAGACAACTATGCCCGTCAGATTTCACTATTCGAATTCGTCCAGAATCGGTGACGTCGTCCTTCTGGGAAAGCATGGGACACAAATAGCGTTGTAAGTGCGATTCAGTCTGATTTCTGATGTGTCTGGGTTTATATTGCGCCTCGTGTCTTTAAATTCAGTATTGAGGTGTACCCATAGCACTGAGTAAGTGTTGCCACGAAGTTAAGTAATCGTGTTAAAATACATTGGCCAGCAATATATTAGGTTGTCAGATTATAAATGTCGCTTTTGCTTGAAAAAATTTCGCTACAGGAAATGAACAACCATACCCTAATACAAGAGGTAATCTCCTTTATTATCAATGGCATGTCGCCAATGTCCCCGCAAAGAATGGACGCCTTTCTTGAAGAACTCCGGTGGCTGCAACTCGAAGAATTTCGACACTAAAATCTTTACTTCCTCGCGGTTCTTGATTTTTCTCCGCGCAGCAAAGGCAGCGCCGCACGCGTGAGCACGCTTTGTTGCGGCAGCAAGAACGACACTTTTTGCTGCAGCTGCAGGCAAGAGCACGTGCGGTGAAGCGCGCGCTCTTTTGCTGCTCAGACCGGGTTTGCTGCCACAGCAGTGTGCCTCAATAAATACTTCCCGCTCAAAACAGAAGCGAGCAAAGCGGCTCGGGGGAGGGGTCACCTTGTACTGAGCGGTTATCCGCCTTGATAGGAATGCACGTGAATGCCAAATTACATCAGAAATGGCCTACCTCAGTTCACCTCTGGTGCGGAAAACACCAATGCTGTGTAAAATGTGTGCTCCGCGCGACGAAAGGAGTTGACGCGTCGCCTTCCCCGAGGTTTTCAAGGTCAAATTCCTAGAAGAATTAGGGCAACCAAGTGCAGTATTGGAGTGGTACACATAGCATAATAATTTATTCTCCTCTACGTAAAGCCGACACTGCTCAGCACCGACAGATGTCAGTGAGAGCAATCCGCTATCGCCGTCAGGTTGTTAGAGTCCAGTAATCTTTAACTAGCCAATGGCTTACCTACATGTGGCAACACTAAGACCTTTGTATAAGAACTTCATTGTCACTTACTTTTTTGGCTCCTGCCAGGGTAATGGAAAAAGGGGTGGCTTTTCCTCTTGACATAAGTGTTGATTGTAGAGCAGGATTTTTTTCTAAAGTTGTGCGATTCGCTTAAGTAAGTGTTCAGAACTCCTGAAACCATTAAACTAAACAGTCACGCTGCTCATGGTTTTGACTACATTGAACGCCCTATACATACAATTATGTATGCCAGAGGACCGGATTTCAAGGAGAATTATGTTCTTCCCGCTTTTCAGAACGTTGAATATATGAACTTATTCACAAGTAAGTAAATGCTCAAGTAGAAGTGGCAAATATCATTTTACTTTGTCTTTAACTATCACCGGACTTTATGAGAGGTGTCAGTTTAAAAACATTTCAGAGCTCCTGAGAATTCCTCTACAATTTACGGACGGAGACCCATGGTTCATGGATCTTGCACTTGCAAACTATTCGACCGAACCAAAGGATTATGAGAGCATCGAGTCAGGCAGCCGTTTCTCTAAATTTGGTGCTAAGTGATTTTTACGTATTTTGCCTATCTGTCTTCATCGTGCAATTTAAAGATACTGTGTCAGCTTGGCTGGTGCGGACGTACCTCATGTGGATTTGTTTTGTGGTAACTGTTCGGATAAGGACAAGGTAACGTTTTTGATAATATAAATTCCATACCTATCTCCTAAAAATTATGCAACGTCCAGCATGGAATTGTGCAACGGCCAGTATGCAATTGTGGTATTGAATTGTCAAATGTAGAATCTTACTCCCTGCAGCTTATTAAATATTTGTTTCTGTAGTGTCTGGTGTTTTCTAGTGTTACGAAACACTTCAACGGATAGCAGAAATGTCAAAACACTGTAGATCGCTTATTGTTGCAAGCCTATTAAGGTCATATATACATATTACGGCGAAGAGAGAGGAGCCTTCCGGTACTAATTGAAGTAGATTGCGAAGGCCGCAGTTATCCTTAGTGGGAGTAACTGTGTATGGAAAATATGGATTCATTAGTTTTTAAGGACAAATATTATTCTTTTCATCTTGTACTAATTTCGGTTCCGTGCTTTGAGGATTAAGTTCGGTAGTCATGCAGATTTGTTACCACAACACTTTCCTAAATAAAATCTGTTTGAAGAAGTCTTTTATGATTTACTTAGATTCCTTGTTTTATTTTCAGTTTCGAATAGCTGAAGACATCAAATGCAGTACTAATTACCTGTCATTGGCGTTGACGATTGAGTCTGATTGGAGCAACAACTTTTGCACCATGACCAGTTGCGATGAACTCGCTGTCATCAATAATTCAGGAACAAATGGTGAGCATAGATTGTATCCAGCTGCAACGCGAAGCTGAGATGAATGCAAGGGTGGAAGACTGAGTCGGGTTTTGAGAAGTTAGCTTAATGCGTTCAGCGAAACAGCTGAAAAATTTAACTTTGCCTCCGTTGTAGTGATTGTAGAATATTTCCTTAAAATAGTTCCTTGAAGAATGAGTTATTTAGATCAAGTAATGAACTGCATTGATTAGAGTAAAACCATGGAGCCAGAAAAAGCCACGATATCGCCGCTTTACATTACGTCCCCCACATCAAACATGACACTTTTCCTGAAAACTGACGATGAGTGTTTCTTCGAAAACGTGGATCAGACTTCTTTCTGAACTGTTGCTCCGCCCATATCTTACCATTACCTTTGCACGCTTGTAATTTCTTTACTTCACCCTAGGTCTCGCTTTTTTCTAAACTTTTCGTCCACCTTTTCAGCATTTTCCGGCGCGCTGGTCGAAATCTATAACGAAAGTACAAATGCAAACATCATAAGCAAGGGTTGTGACTTTGAGTTATCACAACACCATGAACAGTGTTTGAGTGGTGATGTTGAAGATGGATTTGAGTATTCCTCCTTGTCCGCCTATCCAGGAAAGGGTATGTACCATATATTTTCCTCTATAGTTGTGACAGCATGAAAAGTAAAGGCAGGCATTAGTCGATGTTTTAAAGACCGATTTACGCTTCTCTTGTTTTGTTCCTTCATTTTTCGAATATTCCTCTTATTGAACTCGGGTGCAGTTTAACATCATTGAAATGCTTACGTTGCAGTGATGGGACATGAACGCAGCCTTGTCGTTCTGTTGAAGTCACGATTCATCGCAGGTAGCAGCTCGTGTCGCATCAAGAATTTGAACGCACCTCTGAAGTTCATCCTGTTGTAGATTTCTTAGAGCCACTCAACGACTACACTCGCACGGTTGTTAAACGTTTCGGTCAAGTGTTATCGATCACAGGAACAGCGTTCGATGAGGACTACGACGGAGCGTTCTCAAGAACTCCTCCCAGATCGTTGAGTTTTGATTTTGTTTTTGTGGCGCCTTCCTTCTACGTAATACTGGTTTGCCGGTGCGGTATGTAGATTCCCCAGAACTGAACGCTTGTTGCGAGATCGAAATAGCATAACATAAGGCGCACAATGTTAACATGGTTGACGCAAAAAAATTTGATACGAAACAGCAAGAGTAGCATGAAAAATCGCAAAAATAGACTCAGCAAGGAGAATTTTGTAGCCGCATACACAGCCGCTCAAGGGCGCCGAGAGACAATGGTGTGGTCTAAACAAGCAGTAATCGAATGAAACTTTTGCCATATGGTCTTGGAGTGTTGCGCTCAGTGGCGCTACAGGCAGAGACAATTCCCGTGACCGTACTGCTCTTAACCGCCCCATGGGCGCCCGAGCACCACCTAGATAGTACCTGACCCATGGACAAAGGGAACTCTACTAACCAGCCTGCTCTTGCCACCCGTCCTATTGATGGAACTTCAGCTGTCCGTGCTGTCCTCTCCTTCGTTCCTGTCACCCAACTCCACAACTCCACTTCTACAACGTCCACGAAAATAAGACCCGTAGTATCCACATGCTACAAGGGACATATACACAGGCAACACTCACACGATACTCACTGCACACTCCGCAGCGGCAGTGCGGCAGCCACGCTGCGGCATAGCGGGGAAGGGCGGAGTCGCACTGCGGCAGCATAGGCGCCAGTGACGGGAACGTGTACACTTCCACTGCAACGGTGCTGCCGGCAGCGGCCGCAGCGGCAGTGGTAGCGAGGGATGAGCTCGGACCAGGAATGGTTCTTTGACGAGAGCGAAAATCGCTTCCATCAGAAAACAGAAATCAAAAAAACAGAAAAGTCAAAAACGTCAGAAAACAGAGAATCAGAAAACAGAAAATGTCGAATTTATCATACGACCTAACTATTCTACCTAAAGATCCATTTTTCCAATAGCAAATGCTTTTGTATGACTAGAAATGTGGTCGGTGTGGCAAGCGTCAGAGTACTTCGAGAGCTGTACGGTAGATTCACGATCAAGATTTCACCGTTCTACAACGTCGATCGTCATCGATGCGAAGAGAAGGACTCGGCAAAGGGATACCATATCCCCAAAGCTCTTCAGCGCCACCCTCGAAAACATCATGCGTGAACTAGAATGGGAAGACGTGACAGTGAAGTCGACGGCCGGAAGCTGCACCATCCTCGTCTCCGCTGACGACATCCTGCTCACAACACCAAGCATTAGACAGGCGGAGCGAACGCTGGCCGATTTCAATCGTGTATGTTGAAACGTTGGACTGCAGCTGAATCTTGCGAAGACGATGTTCATGAGAAACGGACGAGTTTCTGATGCCACATTCTCGCTCAACGGAACGAACATCTCCGAATGCTCGAGCTACGTGTATCTGGGTCGCGAAGTCAATATGGCCAACGACCTAGCGCCAGAGCTGGGCAGGAGGAAACGTGCGGCATGGGGAGCTTTCAAGAACGTCGAAGAAGTCGTAAGAAGACAAAGAACCTCCGACTACGTGCCCACCTATCCGGCTCCACTGTTCTTCGTGTGCTAACTTATGCTTCAGACACCTGATCTACACGAAAGCAGGATGAACACGCAATCAGCGTCGCGCGGCAGAGAATGGAGGGTGTTCGTGAAGGCGCTGAACGAACGATATGACACTCTTCTTGTCTCTTGAGCGAGGATTATCTATTGGAGCATTCTGGCATGCGACAGGGACGAATGGAGACCTGCTGATGCCCGCTTGGACAACTCGATGATTAGTGGGACGACAGTTGATAAGGTGATTCATGAAAAATTCAATTTAATTTTGTATCACAACTGTGTCACAACATCAGCAATACCAAAGCTAACCAAACTTATCTGTCTCTACATGACTTTTGACAACTAAAATGTTCAGAGTTTATAAAAGTTGTTTCGCTAAAGGCTCTGCAGAAAGCGATCATTGTTGATGACCGGCCAACAACTTTCAATTTTTAAACCGCAGGTGGAGAATGGTCCTACCCACAGCTACTATATGACAAACGGTTAAGTAATAGATAATTAAATGCCCCTCAGATTGTAGCCTTGATATAAAGTTGCAAGTAGTCGTAGATGGTCCAAACTACTGCTGAAATCTAAAAGAAAACGAAAGCCAAATTATGAAATACGAGAAATGTCCTATGAAGGGACTCCATGCCAGTAGCACTTATACAATAAATCAAACAAACAAAGCGGATTATGTCATGAGTGTGTGGCGTAATTTCTACATGAGCACATTCAAGAACGCCACATGCTTCCAATTTAAAATTTTCTAGAAACATTATTTTGAAATAAAACTCATGATTCTATGATGCTTTTTGGATACTTTCTATTGGGTTTCCCTGATATAGTTTTGTTGCCCCCCCCGTTTTCTGTTTTCTGGCATTTTTTTTTGGCCATTTCCCCAGAAGACAGAAAGCAAAAAAATTTGCCCGCAATGGGCAGAAAATCAGAAAACAGATAACAGAAATTCCGCCCATCCCTGCCTCGGAAATTCCCCATTGCCGCTGCATGCGGCTGCTGCGCAGCTCCACAGTGCCGCAGTGGAATGTCCAGCTCCGCCCGCATTCCACTGCTCGCTTCCCGTTGCAAAGCGTGCATGCGGCTATATGTACACAGTACACCACAGTACAACCTGCTCAACGGTCTGTTTGCCGTCCGCGTAATGACCAGGAAAGATGAGGGACTCACCAAATTCCTCCTGTTGGACACGCGGCAACATAATGAGATTTATCACGATACGTAGTGAGCTGCAATGTCACACACATAGAGAGGGGGAGATAAAGAATAATGGCAGAAAAGGACGAAGATGGAGAATAATGGCAGAAATTCTCCTCGCTTGTATTGAACGGTATTTACTGAGGCCGACGCCGTGACCATAGCGCTCACTAGATCCCACAACACTCTCCTGGTGCTGTTACCCCGTAATGAAAAATGTCAACGTAGTGCAAAATCCAAGCCCCGCGATAGCCATCCGCCAAGATGGGAGTATAGAGGAAGGAGTGACTGACTGCGCTAGTGACGATCGATGTCGACTGGTAGTGTCGGGAGTGCGGAGATTGCACCGATCCACTGCGGTGATTTTGCCATGCCTCTGGTAACGCCTCATAGGCAACCCAACGTGGGAAACCAAGCACCGGGCCAATCACAGGGCAGAAGACCGATTGCGGTCGCTACACTGAGCCGTAAGTGGATTCTACTGTACAGGTCTGCTCCTTCCTCTAGCTGGAGTTTCTATGATGCAGCATAGCAGGCTTACAGTTTTTTTTTTTCAGGGCGTCGCCTACTCACATATTCCGAATTTTGATTACATGCAAAGAAGAATGGTCTACAAATGGCCCGTACTGTGCCAAGGCAGAAAACACCAGAGCTCTGTCTTTTATTCTGCCCCATATAGAGAGCGATCTTAACTGCTTGGTTGGTTACACTTTCTGCCTATTATATTAAGCATACCGGTACCACATTCCGATAATCGAACTTCAGAAACGAGACGAATTCTTGCTTCAATACAGCGCAAGAATAAAAGACGTCGAGACCATAAGCGGCCTCCGTTTCAATTTTTTCAACATTCCTCATATGCAACGAGTATTACTGAGATTGTACACAAACACAAATTTGTGGTAGCTTGTATTCAAAACTGTTTGCTAACGGAGCACCGTTCTAGTACTACTCACACTAATAAAGTTATGCAAATGCACTCTTGTTTTGGATGAATAAAAAAACCGCTGATTTCAAAATAAGCAGACAACGTGGAACCGTAGTATAGTGGTTTGCAAACAGTCAATATCACTGTGTATCCGGCATTCTTCTTGCGGCTGGTTAGTGAAGATTGGTAGTTATATTTTCGAGCGACCTCTTGATACCAAAAGTCAACTGTCTTGGGTGCACACCCTCTCCATGATTATACTCAGGCTATGTGTTCTTACAAACCTGACTCCAATGTGACATTGAGTCTATTATGAACAATTTATGATATTGATGAGGTATTTCTTGCGCCTCACTTCACAAGAAATCTCGCTCGGAATTTCATCATACCAGAGGGGAACCTTTTTGAAAATTGGCCCATATAGGAGCATTAATATGAATTATAAATGAGGTTGTAGTTATTACCGTGGCTTCACTTAGTTCCTTGTTGTTAAGCTTTTATGAAATAAACTATCCAAAAATGTTCTAGGTAAAAAACAACGTTCATCCTATCCAAGACAACTTGTGTACGGTGCTTGGACGAAAAATGCATAATTTGTGTTTGGAACAAGTCCACTTAGGGATCCACCCTAGTTTTTCTCTAAAAGATCCAGAGAGTTTTTCTGAAACTTTTAAAATGGAGAGGCTGAGCACAAAAACATGTGTAGGGCAACAACAGGTGGACATCTAAGCCACTTTTCTCTAGGTTAAAATTGACAAATGTGAAAGAGATTGAGAAGTGTGGCTTGGCTTGAATATTTCAAGGCAGCCTTGGAATAAACGCGGAAATAGGGAACACACGAATAAGCCGCGAATAGAAAACAAGGTTTTATCCCTTTTCGGCGATTAATAGTCTCTCAATCAGGTGTTCCAAAGAAGTGGTTTCCTTCTTGCCCTTAGCGTAGCAGAGTTGAAATGTTCCCTACACAAATGAGGTACCCTGAGAGACAAGAAAAAGTAGGCAACACGACCGTTTCTCAGTCAGTGTGAAAAAGGGAAACAAGGGCGTGCGAAAAGTTTGGGGTGTTAAATTGTTTAACGATTTCTTTAAAGAAAAATCCTGAAATTTTCGCTAAAAGACAAAATTAGCTGCGAACCACTTAAACGAAATATCATTGGAATCGTTCTATGTTCCGACTTCAACAGGTCAACAGCTACAGTTCGACAAATGCAGTGTAACATATTACAGAGTGACATAATTCTTTGCTAACAAAAAGCGAACAGCAAAATTAACCAGCATTCAGCAGCAAATCATATTTAGGATGTAGAAGGACAGAACAATAAACATTTAAAAAAATCGTAAATTTAAAACAATGTTTAAGTTCAAAAAAAGGATCTTTTCAAAATGCAATGTTAAGCTGCGAAGAAATTGATCTACAACGGCTTTGATGTAAAGATAAATTGCACGACTGATTAGGGATACGCAGTGTGTCAAAAACACTGAAAAGACATGCGAAGTGGAAAACTTGAGACAGTACCAAGGACCTGTTAAAAGTAAGCGTAAAGTCTTCAACTTACACTCAGATTTAGGTCGGGTTAAAATAAGGATAAAGGACGGCGTTACTCAATCTCTTTTGGGATGCGCCAGCGCATTCTACTTCTACGGGATGTCGTGGAGGCGACATGAATGCGTATTTGGCCATACAATGACTTGCGGTGGCCAGCCGATGAACAAGTCAGCGCTTTATCCTTCCCAGACAAGTCTGGTACCAATTCACCGACCCCGGAGGGATGGAAGGCTTGGTTGGCCTGGGCGGGAAATCCGAACCAGGAACCTGGTATCGGGTGCACGCGACAGTCGCGCCTCCTCCGTCTGCGCTACACGCGCCCTAAAGGTCGGGTTAAGTCAGCAAAATTTCAAGAAACAAGTACTTTTAGCATATGTCACCTACAAGCTTAACATTAAGGAATTCAATTCAATTTATTACGCTGTATCCACCACTGGGACACTACGGTGAATGGTTGTCCGGTTTTCTAGTCTAATCAAAACCCACAAATTGACCTCTGGCGAATTGCAATCTATGTCAGCGGATACTTACAAGATAAGACCAATTATTAGCTGTGTAGGTGGGCCAACTGATCGAATCTCGTGGTTCCTCAACTGTATCGTAAGTCAACTGTTGACAATGGTTCCGTCTCACCTGACCAACACAGCACAATTCCTTGAAATTCTGCACAGATCACGTTTGGAACAAAACTGCGTAGTCGAGTCGTTTGACGCCACTTCACTTTATACGAACGTCCAAAACGAACAAGCTCTTCAAGCGCTATCCGAAATGCTTGATAGGCATGGCAATAACATAGAAACCTTTGGACTTAATAAAGTGCAAATCTTGACTCTAATCAAGGAATGCTTGTGCTGCAACAAATGGTCAGGGTTATACTTTTCACAAATCAGAGGGTTAGCCATGGGTCAACGCTTAGCTCCAGTGCTTGCTGTCTGCTTCATGAGCATGATTGAACAACCAGTGCTGGAACGCTTACCTTTAATGTACTGTAGATACATTGACGACTGCTTCATCATAACGTCAACACAGTCCGAAATGGACGAGTGTTTCCGAATAATGAACGAACAGTCGCAGTACATTAAACTTACACGAGAGATACCACGAAGCGGTTGGCTCCCTTACCTCAACACTCAAGTCAAAGTATCCAGTGGCATGGTGAGCGTAAAGTGGTACCGTAAGGGAAGCTCCAAGAACATCCTCCTCCACGCTACGTCTGCACATCCTTCTGCTGTGAAACGTGCCGTGGTTGGAAACATGTTCAGAACAGCAGCTAGCATGTGCAATGAGGAACGTGAGAGGCGCGAATCATTGCGATTGGCTTCCAAAATAGCCGCAGAAAATGGGTACACAATACCACTTCAACGCCAACGAAGACATCCGAGGGACCGGAATGTTACGCGCTCCAATAAGATTCCCCTTTGCCTTCCTTTCATCTCTGATGACTTTAGTGCTGCCATACGAAGGTGTATTCACCGAGCACAGCTGCAGGAGGATGTCGTTCTAGTCGACATACCTTGCGACAGCCTCAGGAAGCAGCTTGTGAGGAATAGGCTTTATGACAGGCAGTGTTTATCAGAGAACTGCGTAGTTTGTCCCAACACTAGAGCTGGTGATTGTATAAAAAGTGGGACAATTTACGAGATTAAGTGCAAGGAATGTAGCGGTGTTTATATTGGGGAAACTGAGAGACCACTAGGAGTTCGCATCAACGAACACCTAGCTGATAAGCGACGCTGTAACGTTCTTACACCACTTGGTAAGCATAGAGTCGAGGTTCATGACGGTAACGATTATGATATCGAGTGCAAGACTTTGGCGTACGAGACAGAAATTTCATCAAGAAAAGCGCTCGAAGCGTTCTGGATTTCTAGCAGGAGTCCAGAAATGAACAACCGGAACGAGTGTTTATCTATCACGAATGATTTTCTGCCGTTTGCACCGCTCTGCGAGCTATGAAATGACCAGAGGGGGGACCGCTGTCCTCACCATTATGACAATGGAATGACGGCATAGTGAGTCCCAGTCGCTACTGGTCATCGACTAACTCTGGGTGGTAGCGCAATCGCTACTCGCCAGCGGTGGAATTCTGCGTGAGTTTGCTCGACATCTCAGGGTTTCGTTTTGTGCTCTTGACTCTAGGTCAAAAATGCTAGCGCGGATGGAGCGCTTGGTCGGGTAGAGTATAAGTCTAATGCCTCAAGCCATGTTTAGGCCTCCGAAGACGACGACAGGGTCGAAACGTCAGGACAAAATAAATATTCCACCTAACAACCTCTTTGGCAAAAAAAGGCACAATACGTATTTTACTACGGTGAATGACTAGTCAAGTGTTTGAGCTATGCCCTCCATATTGAACTGACGGCTAAATTCGAGTCGTCTTTGTGGGGTATTTGTAATCTTCTCGCCGATCGGAACAATCCAGAGTGAACTGCTCTCCTCCCTCTACCTCCGCGTGCTGAGACAGGTCCATGAAATAAGAATTGCTTTGTGAAGAGAAGATTAAAAAGAGTGAATACGTAACCGTCAAGGAAGAAACTTAAATACAGGTAATGCTAGGCGCGAGACAAAACGGATTCGCGCGTTCACTGTCATGACTTGAGTCCGACACGCCACCGCCACGGGCCGGCCAGTCGATCGACCGGGTTAAACGTGTCGATCAACATGTCAACTTCGCCGAAGCTTCAGGAAGTGGCACAGCCGCAAATGGTGCGTGCCTCTGTCTTCTCTGGTCAGCTCGACAGTCAATCGTCCTGCCACCTTGCTGCTGAACGGTGGTGTCTTCGCCAAGGCTCATCGCTCGAGCCATTCGTCATCCCTCGTCGTTCGAAGCGCAGTCGCCATTCTGCCGTGGAACCAGCCGTGGTCACGCCATCGAGTAGTCCCCCTCTTGTCGTCGTCGAACGTCATCCTCGTCCGACAGTCGCGGATGGTCGCCGAAGGACTGAGGGAATCCGTCGCCGTCATCGTCGCTCGCCCAGATGGGCGATCTACATGTAACGCAGCGCCCTGTCTGTCCTCGTCAGTCCTGAGTTGCCATAGGCCACAAGATCTGGGCCAGGTAAGCTCTGCGGGTAACGATCCTCATTACCTGTCGTAGGCTGGGATGCAGGCTGCTAACTCGTAGTATATCAACTTCCCGAAGCTTCGGGAAGTGGCAGAGCCGCAGAGGGTGCGTGCCTCTGTTCGTTTACATAATATTGTTCGATCACACGATAGTATTTGTTGCTTTGTTAAAATAAAAAATTTACAAACTTACAAAGGTCTAATATGTACGTAAAAGAGGTGGTCTTCCGAAGCTATCAAAATGCCAGGTGTTAAAGTCGTTAAAGCGTCGTCAAGCGGAGAGACCGCCGGGGTCGGAAGACGCTCCGAGCAACGGGATTTCTCATAACGGAATTCAAGCAGTTGCAGAAACGCTATCTTATGGGTGTGTAAAGTCGCATAGCTAGAACACGCGGCAGTCGAAGATCCGCCAAGGGCCTAATGAAAAAATACCCCGTGACAGTCGTCGGGTCCACTGATGCAAGCAGCGGGTCAATGTTGCCACAGCTCGGGCAGTAAATGGAGCCTCGGCCTCCGCCCATGCACGGGCGGAGTACCCCCCCCCCACCCCGGCACGATAGTCACGATGGAAAACTGGCTTTGTTAAAATGAATTATTCTCTAATTCTTGCTGAGCTCAAAAGTTTCAGAAACAATTCTTAAAAATGATAACCTTATTTTTAAAAAATTCTTTATAAAGTCTGTTAAATGTCTGGAAATTTCCGTTAAGTCATTAAGCCAGATAAATGCAAAATCTGCAGTGTATTGGTCTGAAAAAATCCCACCTTATATGACTGTTCAGTTTCAGTGTTGATGGCCACCTTAAATGCGCATTGCTATTCGAAATAAAAATGTTTCGCTGCTCAGGGTTTCCGGTGGGTCTCACCACACTTCGTCCAAGTGTGTATGCTGCCGTGAGGGCCACCTGCAAAAAACAGTAGCTTATACATGAAGTCTCATCCGTTTCCAATTTACAAACCAATTGGCTCGCTCTCAAAAAATCTCTTCTGCTTTATCCGTTCAGAAAACTCGTCTGTTTCTCGCAAGAATGGCAAACGCACAACTTCAGAGTGCCAGAAGAGGTGAAAATAGAAAAACTCATAATGAGAGAAATAAGGTGAAAGTAGTATATTACCACCCCGGGAACTCAAAAGTAGTCAAAGCGAACTGCGGGAAAGATTAGAACTACAACGATATCCTATGCATGAATTTGGTATGTCACCGCTTCTTTAACATCATCATCTGATTCTGTGTTTAAATAAACACCTTTTATCATGGTAGACAGTTGAATAGTGGGGTTTACTTTAGCAATTCACTACTCGCAAACTGTCGCACTTCTCTCACAGCTACTGACTTACCAAAAACCTACAATATGGTAAGTGTGATGATTCATAGATATTCAGGTGCAAGTCCATTCGGGGCGGGGATGTCCACGTCAACGAACTCTGCTAAACCAACGAGTTCTCTGATCCCTATCTGAATTCTGAGATCGCTTCCTCTGCTCAAGTAATGTCCTTACAGGTCTCCCGACCACAGACGAGTGCGCGTCTACTACTTACCTCTGTGGGGTCTTATTCGGACCTAGCTACCTGCTGTTAGGTGATGCGCAGGTTAGCAGGATACTGTAGTGTGTGTCTGCAGCCGTTGCGTTGTCGATTGCGTCGGCGTCCATTCCGTAGTTTTCTTGTACGCCTGCAATGGCAGTCCACGCAAGCGGATCATGGGGCAGTAGATAGTGGCGTTGCTTCATGCGAGGGAGTTTGGGGTTCGGCTCCTGCGTTTTGCATTTCTATTGAGTGGTTGAGATTTGAGGGGTTTTGACGTGACGCTGGAAGAGCGCAGATGTGGGCTCCTCCTAAGCGACGGAGGCAGTTCCCACACGTGCAGCTTGGATGCCACACAGACTGAAGTCCCCCTTCCTCCACCCCCCTCCCCTTCCAGCCTTCTGCCAGCTGCTGACTCTCCTGAGAGACGAAAACGAGCTCCAGTGACAACGGCTCGGATGACGTGCAGGCTTGCGGGATACTGTAGCAGGCGCTGGCACTATGCCACGGCAGCCCACGGTTAGGTCTAACGGCGGCGTAAAACGGAGGATGTCATCATGTGAGGCAGCCCTGTGCAATCCTAGTTCCTGGTGGCCGTTCATAAACGATTTCCCGACGTAACGAAACACAATAAATGGGCAATAACCTGTGGAGATAAATAAACTGTGCTAACCTGGTTGCACAGATGGTCTCAATTTTCGATTTCCTAGTCGGGAGACGGAACCTAAAAGAATCGTTCTTGGTCCAAGTTTAGTAACAGACAAAAAGGTCCCCTTTACTAGATTTGTACAGACAACGGATAATCTTCAAGCAGATAAAACAGATAACATCAGTAAAATAACATAAATACAGGTCAAGACACTATCAGTCGACGTTTTCGACACAGGCAAGACAAAATACTTCAGGTCCTGATCATTTGCAAACGTCTCAACATTTCAATACATTTCAATATTGAACGCATTCAGTTCTCATGCAGTCCTTTGAGAGTTGCTACCACCAACTAGGATTGCACCGGCATCCCTTCTAAACATTTTGTATTCCACTAAATTAAAGAATTTTCTGATGTAACTGAGCTTTCACGTGCCTCCTTAGGAAGGTGATGATCATTAAATGCAAGGTGACCCCCCTTCAATCCGCTTTGCACCCTAATGGCTATAGCTCTGTGGTAGCGCAGTTGCAGTATAAGCAGCCTATGTCTAATGACCAGACGAGGGCCCTTCAACTGCTTGACTGTGGCTTGAGGTTGTTCGAATTTGGGCGCTGCTATTATGAGGGGCCAACCCACATCTGAACGAGTTTTTACCCGTTTGACCTGGCCCCTCTCGCTAAAACTTGCATTACACGTATGTACGCGTCAGTATGCTACAATGTGGGAAATTCCACGTCACCATATCCGACTGCTACGCTTAAGTCGGTCGAAGCCCATGGGCTGCCTCCCTCCCCCCGTTGTATCATTGCGCCCGAATTTGTTCCAGGTTTTGTTTCATTCTGCCGGAGTTTTCTTCATTCTTCCCCTACTAGGAATGCTGTTTTGGGAATCTGCTAGAGCTACTAGAGTTCGTAAACGTTGCATGGCTGTAGTTTAACTTACAAAATACCAAATGAAGCCCCTCTCTATAAGACTTGCACCTAACACTTACATGGTATTACATACGGCCTAAATCGCTTTGAGCAGCCCTTTCACCTACTGCCTTCTCTGTCACATCAATAAAAAGGGGATGAAGCTGTTGATATAAATTGCTTATTTTGTCTTTTTACGTAATTCCTCCAGAATGTCTACTAAAAGCAATGATAGAGCTATTGCAGACTCGGAACCAGCTGTGACTCGATTACGTAGTAAGGATAAAAACATCAAGATCATGAGCAGTCTACACTTTAACATCTTGAAAAATCCTCGTTTGAGTCAAGTTGTGCTAACATTGCATCTTAGGACGAAGTTGTTGTAATATGTTAAATAGCATTACTTGCCGAAATAACAATTCTACTCGGAAATTGTATACAGATGTTCGTTCAATAAAGTGATCGAAAGAATGTGCAGTTGTAAATGCATGCATATGCAAGTGGCGAGAGATGGCATTAGGTGGCGTTGTTGAAGTAGGTAAAACAGCGAAAACCGTGCTTTCGCGTTTATTGCGATGGGTCGTTCTGTAGACAGAGGCAAACCCTGCCTGTTCAGTTATTTTTCGTCTTGCTGGCATCGAAGATCACCAAATGGAAAATACCTGGAAAATACCTGGAAAACCTGGAAAAAAGAGTGTACCTACTAGCAACAGGACGCTTCATCCAGAGGCCGGATTCATCAACGACTTACAGCAATTTAACAGAAAAAATACAGCCGAAATCCCTGATGTGAAATGGTTCACTACATTGCACGATAAATCGCGCTACCAGGGATTTCGCTGTATTTTCTCTGTTAGATTACTGTAAGTGGTTGATGAATCCAGTCCCTGGTGGGCTACCTCCTCCCCCCATAAAGCGCATGGCCGGGACACTCACCCATCTCTTCCCAGCAGCACAATAGCAAGTTTTTCTATATTTATTTTTTCTGAGTTACTGAGCAAATAATACGGAGAACATTACAGAGGAAAGGTAGGTGGAATAGCCTTTTTTGGGTCGGCAGGTGGTTAGCTTTTGAGGTTGTGAGGATGAACACAGTGCTGCTCACTAGGTCGCACTGCCAGCTCCTGGTAATACTCCCTCATTTTACAGGTAAATGTAGCGCAGAGGCGGGGTTTCACGCTAATTGTATAAAAGAACTGGAATCCGGAGATAAAAAGCATAAGAGTTGCGTGTCCGATACAGTCATTCCGCCCGAGGATCAATCGCGAAAGTCCAGCCGACCAACTTTCTTTCAGAGCTTTTCCCGATATCCTAGGGTGCTTTGCGGGTGTTCTTTTCAGATGATTAACCAAAAGGCATAGGCCTTTACAACTGCGAACAATCTGAATTACGAAGCAATAGACTGAGGTCGGTTTTAACCAATATCGTTCGACGGGAACAGCTAAGCCATTGCGTCTGGAATAAGGCTATTCCTTATGGAGGATATTCAAAGGGGACTCCCTTTCTTGACTTAACACGGAAACCAATCCATCTACGGTCCATTTTTGAGTGGAGAATACATCGGTAGCCTTTAAGCACCTACCATTGCTCACAACTTTAACGACTGTCTTATATGTTGTAATATTAAATTATTTTTATTTTTATTTTTATTACTACCAGAGCAGCCAGTGGCACCTCATCGGTTAGTTATCATGCGCTAAAGTGTACATAGTAAGTGTTCTACCACACCAGTTGTTGTACACTCTCTCAATTTCTTTCTACTCCTTATCAATCCCTTGATAAGGGGGATCTTATTATGGAAGATAACTGAGCGGTGAGGTTCATTCTATACTAGTTCCTACCTACTCGGTGCCGCTCTCACTTAACAGCTACTTGTCAGACTACTAACGCATAGTGACATGGTCAGTGCCTCGTAGTTGTATATTCACCTCAGTGCAAGTGCTTAAGGACACGTTTCGTTTTTGTTGGGTCCTTGAATCCAAAGAGCTACGAGTCCTCGAAGTTGGGTAGAGGATTGCACCTTCAGGGGCACCGTGTGCCCACGTGCGTACGTGCGCGCGCTGATGTATGTGACGTGGCGAAAAGCTCTGCAGCAGGTGAACCGGTGGCTTAGCAGAGTGAGGCACTGCTCCACGGGCGCTAGCCCAGCTAGATTTCGACAGTCTTACTTAGACCTAGCCAGACTCTGCTGATGCACTCGGTGGCGGATCTTCTGCCTCCGTCAAGCCGCGTGCGGTCGCGTCATATCGACGTGGCTATTTTCAACCCCGTCAGTCGATATGGAGGAGGGTTGTTGAGCGGTCGGTGGCGGATCGCGGCTCTTTCACCGGCGCTACAGGAGAGCCCTGGGAGACGGGGGCAGTTCTCGCACGAGCAGCTTGGACGCACCACACCCTGGGATCCCTTCCCTAGCCTGTCTCTGCGCTCGAAGAGCGCAGAACCCAGCCGCCGACTACCACTGGGAGGCGAAAGCAGTTTCCACACGAGCAGCTTTGATGGCGCACACCCTGGAGTCTCCTCCCTAGCGTTGTTCTGCCCTGCTGCCGATTATCACTGCGCTACGAAAACGTGCTCCAATGACAACGGCTCGGATGGCGTGCTCGGGCGCTGGCACTTTGCCACGTCAGCGCCTAGTTAGGTCTAATAGCTATCGATTTTGAATCCCGTGCTATGCCGTAATTCGGCAATTTTTCATGACCGCTGCCTCTTTCTCCAATTTGTTTCCTACACATCTACACATTTGTTTCACTTAAATTATCAAATAAGAGTAATACTCGTGATCGGAACTACAAATAACCCCCTGGGAGAAGTTTGGACGGAATCGGTGATTGTGACCTCGGCAGCCCTAGGTGCAATGCGCGGAGGAGGGTAGCCCATGGGCTTCCACCTAGCAGAACGTAGCAGTCGGGGCCGAAGGATTAAGGCGAAGGGCGGCTGTTGGCAACGTGCCCAGCGACGCACGCGACGCAGCCGCTTGCACTTCACTTTGACGACGGAGCGCGGAAGCCGTGCGGTTTGTGCCTCTTATACGCCAGCGAGGCCACCTTTGCTAGGCGGCTCGTGGTGCAGTGGGTAGAGCGTCTCGCTCTGGCGATGGAGGTCGGGGGTTCGGTTCCTTTGCATGTCGGCGTTTTTGTACTTCAATTGACTGGATGAGATCTCAGGAGTTTTAACGTCTACTCAATTTCAGGCGTTTTCTGCCCGTTTTCCATCTGTATGCGGTTTTGCAGAGCCCAGAGCGACGAAAGCAGTCTCCACACGAGCAGCTTGATCAGCACCCACCCTGGAGTCCCTTCCCTAGCCTGGTCCTGCGCTCGAAGAGCGCAGAACCCAGCTGCGGACTCGCCCTGAGCGACGAAAGCAGTCTCCACACGAGCAGCTTGATCGGCACCCACCCTGGAGTCCCTTCCCTAGAACCCAGCTGCGGACTCTAAGGATCAGCGCTTCCGATTTCATTTGGTGTTCACGCATGTAGTGATAGCAGTGAACGATTTCGCGCTCCGTGGCGAACGTACGCAGGGCCGCCGCACTGCTGGCAAATTGCCAACAGCCGCCTTTCGCCCAACTAATGCGGCCAGCAGTCGGTGACATGGAATTTTCTACATTGCACACAACCTAACGCATACGTACGCGCAATGCAGGTTGCGAAGAGAAGAGCTTAGGTCAAACGCTTCGTCCGCGAAGCGCGGCTCGAACTGTGCGAGTAAAAACTCGTCCTACACGTGGGAAATGCCACGTCACCTCGTACTCGTGCTTGAGTACTGAGTACTGGGCTGCCCCCTCGTCCACGCATCGCGCTCTGTAATATACAATGTTTTGTGTTTTTCAGTGAATGTTAAACGTGACCTTTAAACCTCGAGCACACTTCGCTGCCGCAGCAAACCCTGCTCGAGCAGCAAATGAGGGTGCACGCTGCTTTCGCAAATGATAAGGATACGGATAGGGATAGCAAACAGCAGCGTGCGCTAAGAAGTGTCGGTCGACATTTCTTGCTGCGGCAGCAAACCGCCCCCGCGGACGCAGCGAAGTGTGCTCACGGCTGCGGCGCTGCCTTTGCCGCTCAGCTAATCAGGCAGCAGCTCGACGTATTCTTTAACACTGCTGGCGCAGCCAAGAGCCAGAGGCAGCAGGAATATCGTCGAGCTGTCTTTTGCTTTTTTCAACTGCTGCAGCGGCAGTGTGAAAGCCGGTAAAGGCAGCAAAGTGTACTCGAGCCGGTTCAATCCCAATGGTGGGGGGGGGGCACTCCATAATCACTTGCAAATGGCAGTTTAGCCATAAACACATGTAACACATACATCAGCGAGCTTACCTGATCCCCCTCCCCTGGAAATCATCGATCCTAACCTGAAATTTAAAAAAATCGCTACGAAACAGACGACGAAAAGCGAACAACGCGAACAACATGCAACAAAATAAAAAGGCCGTCGAGTGATGCATACTGCCCGCAGGCGTCACTCTATGTGTTTCCGCACTTTGACTGAGTCGACACGCACGCATTTGATGCGCGGAAATTTGAGAACGTGGATTATGTGCGGAGCCGCTGGACCCTCTTCATGTTTTTGCAAGTAATTTTTTTCAATATTCCCGCGATGGGACCCGCCATTTCTTGGAAGGGCATCAGGTAAACTCGTTTATATGTTATTCTGTGTGTGTTTTTCCTCAATTAGGTGTGCTTTACAAGCGATTATGGAGTGGCCTCCCATTGGGATCGAACCCTCGAGCCTTTATTAAGCTGATTTCATGCAAACAAAGCACTATTGGGCGCAATGAGCGAACGGGGAGGGGGACAGCACATGGGCTCCGATCGTTTTGAGCGTAGCAGTCGGATAAGGTGACATGGAATTTTTCCTTGTACACGAACTGACGCGTGCCTAAAAGTTGCAGCGAGGGGGCCTAGGCCAAACGATACTTCTCGCACGGACTAAATAGGTAAAAACTCATACTACACGTGGGAAATGTCACGTCACACTTCATTGAGTACTGATGGGCTGTGTTCCCCGTTCGTTCATTACGCCCACTATTGCACTTTCACGACACCAGATATTGACGATAGGTAAAAAAATCGCCCAAACTTGTCCCAGTGAGATTGTTGGGAGTGCTGATCACGAATCTTTTTGAAATTTCGGCCGAGTACAGCAGGGGCCGGATTCATCGACGACTTAAGTAACTTTAAGGGAGAATTGTAAGCGTAAATCTCAGATAACGTGGCTTATCGAGCGATATGGTGAGCGATAAGCCGCGTTATCTGAGCTTTTCGCTTACAATTCTATGTTAAAGTTACGTAAGTCGTTGATGAATCCGGCCCCAGGTTACGGCAGGTAGGGTGACTAGCCTGGCCTGTTAAGGTCATAGTAATCGATTTCGGCCAAACCTCGCCCAGGGGGTAGGGGTGCTGATCACGAATGTCACCCATATTTGGCAGATTAGAGTGAAATGAATGTGGCCGCTAGGGTAGTTGCAGGGGGTCACCATAGCCTGACGCGGCGTGCAGGCGTGGCGAGTAGCTGCATACGGCGAATGTAAATGCAGTCTTATGTCCTCTGTTCCACTACATATCCGCGTTTTATTTGTATTCGTATTAGGCAATTGAGAGAACTCCAGAATGAAGGTAATTTTAACATAAGTGCGTTAGTCGGCCAACAACCCGGGGACCCTTCCCCTGCCCAATTCTATGCTCTCCACCGCTGAAACAGTTCTGTTTGCAACGCAGCAGTTTTGTTTGTTTTCTTTACTATCAATGTGTCTCGTTTCTTTTTTGTTAGCGACACTTTTTGTAAGGTGAACCCCAAACTACCATAGCGCCTGAATGTGTAGGTGATGTGTAGGAAGAAAATCAGTAAGGGAGGCAGCGGTCATGAAAAAATAGTGTATAGCACTGGAGTCGAACATCCGGTCTACACCGCTCACCGCTTTCGCACCTTAGACGGAAACCAAACCAATCCAGTAACCGTTACTTGTGCTCGACAGTATAGGAAGAACGGTCTGTGAGATTTTGATGAACTAACCTGTGGAATGGAAGAGCCTCGTACTATTCTATGTCGAAATGTCCTTATAGTAAGTATCTGGAATTGTTAAGCAATTAAACTAAATTCAAAAGGTGTATAGTCAGAAGTAAAACCTAAAGAATCAATCAAGGAGCAAGAACCTAGTGTGAATGTAGTTGAGAAAGGAGAAATACTGTTTATCTAAAAGGACGACATAAAATCAGACGTCAAAAACGAAAAGCACGTAATTACACCAAGTCATGAAGATAAAGGAGTGACAACCATAAGCCTTCTTTGTTTCTCTGAAGTTCGTTGCTAAGGATCTTTCATTTTCTGGACAGAAAATATAGAATTGTGGTCTACTCCAGTCGGCAGAGGGGGGGGGGGGAGGAGTGTGGGGGAGGCAACGCTAGCAATCGAACAAACACAAGCACGATGGCCTATCCCGGGTGGGAAATTGCATCAAGATGTGCTCTTGTAGGCTAGCTCAGTGCATTGTCTCTGTTGAACAGTTCGCTTCCATTTCTTGCCGCTGTTCAAAAAAAAAACTAAAAGTGCCCCCCTTAAGATGGAACCTGAGCTTCTTGTTTAGAGAGTGTGATATGTTGGCCATAACTGGCATCGAGTTGAGCATAACATGTTGAGTTACGATTGTAGCACAACTGAATTATGTATAAGAGGGAATCAGTGTATCACCGGAAACTGTTACCAAAACGACTTAACCAATGCAGAAAACCATGGCTAGCTTGGTGTCTGGAGAAAATAGCCTGACGCTAAGCCGACGTTGTTGGAATAACTTGTGCATTATTTCGTATCCAAATGAACTCTTTCTGATCCTAATCGGCGGCGAGGGATTATGCCCTGTTTAGCGGAGCCTCCTCTTCGCCCTGTTGGCATACAAGGTTGTCAACCAAGTTTCCTGTAGGCGGTGAACGCCCCACAGTGAATAGAGGCGGCGCCTCTTGGTATAGAGGTACTCGCGTGGTGACCTTTCATTTGTATTGGTTCCATCCGTGTTGGTTTAGCGCACGTCCGTACCACAAAACCGGCCATGGGTGGGCTACGGATATGCTGTAGTGATCGCGCTGCAGTGAGGTAAAAAGCATGCAGTGACCAGAATATAGAATACCAATATAAGGAGATGGGAGCATTGGCCGAAGCACTCTAGGAGGTAGTGACAATGTATTGGCATCTCGTGTTCAGGCGAGCTCACATGGAAGCTCGCTCCCTTCTGCATTGCAGCTGTAGTAAGTGGAGAGTGCATCAGGACTCCGCACAAGAGCTTTGGAGAATGACGGTAGAGGTACGCACAAGGTTGGCCCCATAGAGTCGTGCCAGCTGCTCTCTGAGTCGATGGCCAACAGGAATATATGCTATGCGCGAGCTTCTATGCGCGAACCCGTGCCTATGAACAGCGCGTGCAGACAGGCCCATTCGCAGGGCGCCTTAGCGGGTTCGGGCGAATAGGGTAGCACGCGGGAGTTTATACAGGGACTGAACCATCTGAAATATTATATGGCATCCAAATTTCTCATTATTTTACAAAAATAAGTCCTATAAAACTCTGATGTTGGGTCATTACGCACGCTTTGCTTTTTATGTTTGATACGAGTTGCTGTTAAGAACTTAAGTACTGATGAGTCTGCTCACCATGAATCTGCTAGTTTCTTCGTTTCTCTATATTTATAACCTGTATATATTCTATTTCTATTCATGCTACAAGTTCAGTTTGGCTACTTCGGTTCTATCGAAGCAGTTTAAAGGAAGCGTAATGCTGCTGCGGCAGCCTGAGTGTGATCGGTATTGAGACCGGACTCCTAGGTGTAACTGTTCGATTAATAGATGAGATCGTTCAGCTGTTGACCAAGATTGTCATCAACTTTATTACGGCTGACGTTTCGGCGTCGTCGCGTTCTTCAGAGCCTGGAAATGTTGGAGACACTTGTGGAACTGTTCCCCAAACACCATTTCTTACTACAGAGAGAGTACTCTTCTTAATGAAAGTAGAGGCAGGATACGATAGCCGAGGTACAACTAACCTAAGAGGTGGATGACGTTGGACCACCAGACACCAGTAGCTGGAAGGAATCGTGGGTGAATGAACTGTGGTCCTAGGGTCCACCCGACTTAAGTAGCCCGGGGGTCAGATCGACCAGATCAAAACCCACGAAGGGTGCAAGTTCTTGGGTAATCGCGAGGCACTCTTCCTTGCGATTGACCTGCGGATGCATTGCCGCAATCCAAGGTGCGTCTGGCGTCTTCCGTGCCGAAATGTCATTTTCACACGCCAGGATCGAGACAGACACCTGAATCATCGTGCCCCTATGGCACAGGACCCTGTACTCTCCCCAAGGGGTGCAGACATCCCATGGTCGTCCAGATGCTCCCTGATCTTGACACAAGGGGGTCTGCTTGTTTTCCCTATATAGTGTTCCCCACACTCATTGCACGAGATAGGCCACCCCAGGGGGGACGGAACTTTTACTCACTTTTGGCCGCGCCAGCCGCCGCGCGCGCGACGTCGCGAGCCATTCACTGGCGGTGCGCACGAGATTTACGCATACGCATCTTGCTGCATGAATTCGTGAACGGGAACTTGCTGCTGCGAATTTTTGCTGTTGACTAACAGCAAACTAACTAACACTAACAGCTGACATTATTGGGACTACTATTGTGATAAATTCTTCACTATTGGTAGGAAGTTACTGATAATAGTATTTCTGATAGCCTAAGACCATTAGTAGAAACCTTATTTATACCATTTTCACGTCAAATTTGACACCTCTCACGTCGAACTCGAAATTATTCTATACAAGCGTGATGCTTTTCAAATCAAAGTGAACGTCTTCCAAATCAAAGCGACCGACTTTCGCTCAAACTAGGGGATCTCTATGGAGAGCAGGATAATTGTTTGCTTAAGGAAATTTTGGTATAATTTTCTTGGGAACTGTTTAGTTGACATGGCCGAATGAGTCAATCAACCAAACATGGCATCGTCTTAGACGACGGCTTGGCGTAGTCTCTTTATATGGTACAAAAATGGCCGCTTTCCGCTCTTTAAAACAAGCTTTAAACCATTATTTTTTCTCAAAAAAATTGAATTTTAAAAATTTCAAACAATGTCTTCACTTACTGCGTAGGTAAACTAAATATTAAAGAGGTCATTCTGAAAATTCGAAGGGGTTTATTTTTTTCAAGAGGTTCATTACTCCAATGGAATTATTTAACCTTTTTGTAGAGCCTCCATTAAACGTGGAAGAAGCCGGTTTTGATTTTAAAAGTGTTAGATCTGTTTAGAAGAGTGTCTATCTTGGTCCGATACTTGTATGTATATACTGCAACATGTTCAATTAGGCAATCAGCAAGAGCGGGACGACGATTGGCAATTTGCCAGCGGTCGATAATCGTTACAGGACCCATGCGCACGAAGCTAACAAGCCGTACGCGTTTTCGTAGAGCCATCGCGGGCTCGCCGCGGACGGCGGCGTCGCGCCCGAGGCGCGCGGCCGAAAGTGAGTAAAAGTTCCCGCACCCCCACCCCAGATGTCATGCAATCCTCCTGTTTCTCATAGGGGCAAACTACGCAGGACGGCTTTGGGCACGTCCGATCATAGATACGGTTCCAGACCAACTGTATCTTTGAGTACGACCGGCAAATGAGTTTCAGGTTCAGAAGAGATCGCGCGAAGAAATCTTGCCTCCATTTACTCGAAAAGTAAGTTTTTTACATTTCGTCATGTGACATTATGCTTAACGAAGATAGTCTATTCTAAGAAGATATCGTCCCCATGTTACCGTAGGGGATCGCGTGAATCCGTGGCTGCTGACGCTCCTCGACAAGTCAGTTCATTATTTGCCAATTTTAGTGTAAAGATTAGGTTAACCGAGCCTTATCTACCCGAAGTACTCTCTTCTTCATGCTTTCAGAAAGGATCGCGTGAATCGGTGCCAGATAAAACCCCAGAAAGGGTCAGTACATTATGATTTTTTGCTTAGATTCGTATTGGGATGGAATAATCAAGCGTCAGCTATTTTCAAAACCTTATTTTGCACATTTTCAGAAAGGATCGCGGGAACTGATAGATGCCGCACCTGCTCGACGCGTCAGTTTATGATTGCCAAGGAGTGGAAAAATTCTAGGCTAACCGATCTTATCTATCTGAGCAAAATTTATTTTGCATACTTTCAGAAGAGATCGCGTGAATCGGCTCAAACCCCAGAAAAAGTCAGTTGCTGCAAAAATTATATGAGGGTAGAATAATGGAGCGTCGGTTATTACAAAAATCTTATTTTGCTCATTTTCAGAAAGGATCGCGTGAAGTAGCGGCCGCCGAAACTCCTCATAATGTCAGTTTTTTTTGGAAGATGCTAGGCTAACCGGCCCTTATGTGTCTAAAAGACATTTATTTGACATACATTTAGAAAGGTTCTCGTGAATCGGTGCCAACTCATACTCCAGAAAAGGTCAGTTCATTATCATGTCTTTACTGCATGATCATATTGGATTGAGGAATACGTTGCTTGCTTTTTTCTCTCGAGAAGTTTCATTTTAACAAAAACTAGGTGCAATACTGGAATGGGGGTGTGCAGTGATTTGGAGAGAATCCGTGCACTCCTCCACGTCATCGAAGGAGAGCACAGTAACCTTGCCCGAATGCCCATGCTTCACAGAGTGTATAAGAAGTAAAAAGTATCGTAAAAATAAAAAATGGCTGTAGTGGCCTAGGAGACGCAGCTTGTGCCTCGGCAATGGCCCAGAATCTAAGATTTCGCTTGTTGTACTGTATATTCGTGACAACTCGTCCGTGCAAAGTCGCAGTAGGTCATGTCCAGAGCTCGCGTGTGGTTTCAACTCTTTCACGACATTGTCCGACGACGTCGTCGGACACCCTCATAAAAACAGTTCATGGAAAGTTATCAAACACTTAATAGTACAGTGTTAATCACTGATTAGTGTTTTATTCAAATTTAACAAATAGGGCAAGAAACGACGCCATGGAAATCATTATAAAAATACTTCATAGACAGTTTTTGATTACTTGATGGTGTAGAATTACAAGCGCAGCTTACGGTATGTACATCCAACGTTGTCCTCAAAAATCTTCTTTGGTTACTGGTATATTCACATCTATCGCGCGTATATATCTCTCGGCCATGATAGGACGGAAAATTTTGTGCGCTCCCTGGCCCATGGTCCGACGACGTCGTCGGACACTCGGCGCGCGGGCAAAGTACGCGCTGTCCCACGCGACAGTCACGTCTAAATCGCGCGTGTCGTGAAAGGGTTAATGTACGAGTTGTCGCTTATTATGCGTGCTTAATCGATCGGGTAACCCTCTAAATCGAAGGTCAGGGCCGCTGCAGAGGCTGCTAGATGAGTTTCTAGTATTTTATTTATTTATTTGATGTTTTCCATCCCTTGATTCCCATTTCCATCCACCTATGATGTGCCAAAGCGCATCATAGATCGATGGAGAATGGGGAAGCAAGGTCGGGCAAGATTGATGCACTCCTCATTACCATATTGCGCCAGAAACTATATTTCTAACTATACGTTAGTCAACCACGCGTTCATATGTTGTTATTTACGAGCTATTCCGCCGAAAGTCGGACAATCTGTTGTCGAAGAAGTTGTCAAGCCAGTTTTTGAGATCATCTTTGTGGTCGGAGGTAAGACCCCCCCACAGTTTGGGAGGGAGCGGAAAATGTGTAAATCTATTCTCTATACTGGCTATTAACCAGCACTTGGACTGATCTTCTTTTTCTACAAGCCGATTTTTTCTTTTGCTTCCTGGCCGCCGCCGAGGTGCGTGCGTACCAGTATAATGAGGTCTCTCAAAGATGGGACTGCCCGGCGGTGCGTGCCCAGTGAGCTACGGACTGGAACAATTAACACCGTGTTCAACCTTGGTTGTTAGCTGGTTCTCACCCAGGTCGGTTCTACTATAGATACGCAAAATTATAACCTTTTAAGTAATTTGTTTAAATATTGATATTCTACTGTAGTTATTCCTTCTATTGAGAAATGCCCTCTTATTCAAGCCTCCCTCAGGTGGTTTCACGTTTTTGCTGGGGTGAGTGAAACATCTGTAATGAAACCTTTTTTATTGTCTAGTTTGTTATGATTGATTCTGCCATTCCATTCTTTCCGTTATCTAGCCGTTTCAATGTTCCCATATAATTGTGTTCACTTCCTTTTCTGTTTTTATTGTTTGCTACTTCTTTCTTGTTTCTTACTGAGGCTGTTTTTATTCACCATCATTGGCTTTTTGTATACAATGTCGTAGAGAATTCCCTCTTTTTGACTGTCCAGTGTTGCACGCCGTCAAGCGGCGTAGTAAATAAATAAATAAATAAATAAATAAATAAATAAATAAATAAATAAATAAATAAATAAATAAACAGATAAATAAATCGGTTGCAGCGAGGTCTGAAAAGTACAGTGGTTGCTAAAGAACCTCCTATTCGAGTTCTTGAAGTGAGTCTTTAACGGCTTGTACAACATGCGGCCTGGCGTTATAGCGAGCATTGCCTGGCCTTGGCGATATGGGGCCGGATTCGTCAACGACTTGCAGCAATTTAACGGAGAAAATAGAGCCGAAATCCCTGCTAATGCCGCTTTTCAAGCGATATCTTGAAACATTTCACCATATCGCTTGTTGATAAGCTGCTCAATTTCGACTGCATTTTCTCCGTCAACTTGCTGTTAGCCGTTGATGAATCTGACCCATGGTTTTTTCAAACGAAGGGCCTTGTTAACGCGCTGCAGTTGGGCAGTGTACAGCTCTTTGCTGACCGTGGTGTTCCTTTCGAGCATTTTCCAGTAACCATTCACTTCCAAAAGTACCCTTAGACGCAGCTACTCAAACTTCGAAGGTCTCATTCTCCCTAGATATCGTGAATATCCTGCTTATTCACCACTACGAAATGAGAACAAGAGCAGGTGATTTGTGAATCCGTCATTTTCACGTGGCCATGCTGTTTTTAAGCCTAACAAATAAAAACCTAGATTATTCTACAAAACTAGCAACATCGTTTTGTAAAACAGAAAAGTACTATTTAATAAATACAAACAAAGAAAGTTAGTCGAACAAAAAGCAGGTTGCTTGAATAAAACTCTTCGAATGAAATGTTACGAACTTATTCCTCAACCTAATATGTGCACTACCCCAACATTGGCTATCTAATCGAGTTTCATTTCGCGCATTTTTAGAATGGGTCGCGTGAAGATGTTTCAGCACAAACACCTGGAAAAGTCAGTTTGCTCTTTTTGTAAAATTTAGATAACCTAGGTTTATCCTAAATTTGCACTGCAGAAGCTATGCTCGCTCATGTTCAGAAGGGGTCGCGCGAGGTAGTGTCAGCGCATAACTCTGGAAACGGCACTTTATATTTTACGTTTTTGCTTGCTAGGGGCCGAGTCATGCTAGGCTCAGTTGCCACTCTAAAAATTATATCTTGCTCATGTTCAGAGAGGATCGCGTGAACAAATCTCAGAACAAACCCATGGAAAGGTTCGATTATTCATTTTTTAACTAAAAAAGATGGATCGACAGTCAAACTTACATGTTCAGAAGGAAATAAGAGAACCAGATTCAGAGTCAGCGTCTTCAGTGAGTTTGTTGCTTTTCTCGGTTTGCGACTTTTAAATAATCAAATTGTTTTCGTTGAGTGCGATAAATCCATAGTTGAGATTCTCCGTGTTATGTCTAGCAGGGGTGTGCGTAATTACGATTTACGGCGATTTTGGCAATTTTTTTACGATTTACAATTTACGACATGTAGACCCCAGGTCACAGCACTCACTTGTACTGTACACCAAAGACCCCATTTACAAAATCTTACGACATTTTGGGTCGTAAGATTTTGTAAATGGGGTCTTTGGTGTACAAGTGAGCGCTGTGACCTGAGGTCTACATGATGTGACACAAGTTGTTTTATACCAACGAGCATAATATTATAGTCTCCTATCACAGCGCTTTACCATTTCTTATTAGGGTTTTATCTTTGATGTTCACTTGTGAGACGGAAGCGGATGAACCAGCTTTTCCCTCTCTACTTCTCTCTCTCCCTTTCACTATTTATTAACCATTCTCTAACATTGCAAGACTGCCGCTTGGTAACGGATATCTTTTCGTGGAAAAGTAAGCAGATAACTCATTGGACAAAATAAATGAACTCCCCACCACGGGAATATGTCCTCCCTTTTTCTCATCGCATACTAGTATGGCACTTCGCTTTTAAGTTGTTGAAGATCGTTTCATTTTAGTAATAGATAGACGTGAGAATCCGTCTTGTATTAGGGTGTTGTGAAAGCTCCCGCTATTTTTTGAATGTGCTTTTTTTCTCACTAACGCTACCGTATAGCAACCCATCTTTTGTTCACATAAAGACATCAGGTATGTATAAGTTTGCTATTATTGCTAGCTACTCACCCCCGCGTAACTGACGACTGTCGATTGGGTACGTCCGAGTCTTTTCGCAAGACTCCATTTAGTAGCCTTCAAATTCTCCTTGACAGCGTCGAGAACGGGGGCGTCTTCAACTCCTGGGACGCGCGAACGAAATTTGTCCTCGAACTCCGGGTCTCCTTTTGCGAACCTAGCGAACCCGCAGTGGAAGGTGTTGATGGTAGTGATGTTCTCCACCAATCCGCTGTTGATGTCGCGCATTGCTGCCGTCGCCCCTTTAATAAACTAGCTGCTCAGTTTATTAGCGCAAGGAAGAAGTGCCCGAAAGCACGCTCCCGTGGTGGAAACAAAGGTTGGTTAGTTAACAAATGATTATGAAATGTGAAACATACGAGAAGGTTGGATGTGAGGAGTGGATTATATTACATACAGAATGCATTGAGAAGTTACAGTGAAACTACAAACATAGCATGGAGGATGGCATACGGTAAGAAGGAGAGGGGGAGACAAAGAGGGGCTGAGCACGCTTAAGGCATCTAGCCTACTCCGAGTCGCTTCAGCGATTGTCCCGGGAACGATTCGGGCAAATGTCAGTGATGCGCCCTCGCTGCATTGGCGGACGGCGCAGTGGGTGTCGCGGTTACCAGTTGTCGCACAGTCGTTCCCGCGACCCGTCGCAGAGGGGCTGGCATACCTCCGTCCCGGCGATTCTCTCCAGAGCGGTTGGCTGCAGCGATTTGAATCGCAGCGCATTGCACTGCGACTCCAATCAGCAGCTGCTTGCAAGCTTATCAAGAACTTGACAACAACAATGTGGCAAAGACGGCGCGTCTAAACGTGCCCAGCGCTTATCTCTCCCTGTTATCTCTTATTTGTCACTGCAGCGATCGCTACGAGCGCGATAATCGCTGGAACGATAGTCGCTGCGCTCAAATCACTTCCGCGACAGTCGCTGGAGCGACTTGGAGGTATAACCGATGCCTAAGGCGGAGGAGACCGCCAGGCGTTTTTCAGGTCTCCTCTTTTATAGCCGCCGCCTCTCCAAGGGCGTAACGTTTGTCGTGAGTTGAAGAAAGCCTTGGACGGTCCTGGTAAAAATGGGCAGGGGATTGGTGCGCTCTCGAAAAATTTTAACTTCATCTCTGGTGCAAGGTCACTACACCCCAGTGCTGCAGCGCGACTCGCAGATGATTGCTTTTATGTACCACGCGCTAATATACCTTTTGCGGAAAAGCTTCAAGAATGTTGTACGACTAAGCCATGGTAAATCATGGATATCGGAAGTTGTGAACTTTTAAAGAAAACCCTCTCAAGACTTTTTGATCAATATTTATTATTTAGCCTAGAGTGGGGCGAGAGATATAGGGTGCACGCGCGCCCCTTCATCCGCCATGCAGGGTTTCCAGCGTTGTCGCCAACGGGTCGCGGAAGCATAACATATGCCTAACGGTTATCTCTCTTCTTGTTGAAGAGGCACTAGAGGCATATGCACTGAAAAAATTCTTTAAAAAATTCAAAAGCTGCTTCTCAAAAGTGTTTTGTTGATCACATTGATAAGTTCACTAGTAGTTCTCTTTTCCTGTGATGTTGCAAAGATTTAAGATCTAAAAGTGCGTAACTCTTAATTCAAGCTCAGAGATGCGAGAAGATATTGAATTTTGAATAAAAACCAACTTGTATTACCAAACCTAAAGTCTACTGACAGATTTTATGATTTGTAAAAACACGAGCATTTCGTTAAAATAATATTGAACATTAACGTTTAGAACGTTATAAGTATCACTCGAGAAATGCAGCGACGTGGCATTCCACAAGTGAGTATGCATTTTGTCATTAGTAATTTTAAAAAATACTGTCTCATTTTGAAGAATATGATTTACTAAAGTTGGTGGTTTACATGGGAAACAATATACCTGGCAGCAATATGCGAGTGAGCTCTCTTTCTGAAGGTTGCTCTGAGACAAATGTTAATCGTAAGAATTAATAGCTGCTCCACAGCAGTGTTCCTCCCAATCAAAGACCTTCACCGACATCAGCTAACAGCTCTGACAAGTGAGACCTAGACCGCAACTGAAAATTGGTGTAGTGCTTTGAAATATTTGAGGTTCTTTCGATAGGCAGGCACCTTCCTCGATTACGGTAGGGTAAGCAGCTATAGAGCACCTTGGAGGTATTTTAAAAAGTGAACAGAGTAGTTCTCGATTAGTGAAGCAAATTTTGGATCACAAGGATTGAGGTGTGAAAGTGGGCGCAGGGTCCTAGCATGTCCTCGCCGAAAAACTTCCGACACGGGAGCGGCACTAGCTAACACTACAGTAATTGGGCGTGTCGCTCCGCCTCTACAGCTAGGTCGGAAGCAGCTTTTCGGCGTGCCGCCATGTCGCGACTAACCTAGCGGCTTTTGCTAGCAGCGAGATACCACAAGGGGTTACTGTACGCAATACTGTTTACTTTTGACGAGATAAAGGTATATCGAGCATGAGCGCTTAGCATAACAAGGAAGGAGGAATGCTTTCTGTCTTGTCCATAATTTCAACTCTATCTTGAGAGTGAACTTATCTGGCCAGGCAAATATTTTCTTCTCATTCTCGTTTGACATTTTTTTAATTGCAATACGTTATAATACATTTTTCTGCGTGCTATCAGACAAGGCTATCAGACATCACGTTTTTATTCATTTCTGTAGCCGTTTCTCTTCTTCATTTTTTAACGTTAAATCTCCCTATTAACAATCCTATGTGGAAACAATCCTATCAGGATATATATCACTGTAAAAGAGAAGAATAGGATACTAACGTCTTCCAGTGACAAAACATGTCATATAAGTATGAAGGGGAGATGTTTTTCTGACCAGATAACCTCACTCTTATCTTTAATGTGAAGTCCTAGCTGCATAACAAGAATTTGTGAAATGAAGCAACAAGTGAGTAATTAACGACACCCTCGAAGAGAATAGAAGGTTCGATTCACACCCTAGTGTTGTTCTCGAAAAAATAGAGTACACTACCACCCACGAACGCGCCCTAAAGCGGAACTCTGCCGCAGTGAAAGACGTGCCACGACGTACTGAGAGTGCAGCCGCAGTTCTCTGTGGCAGAGAACTGCGGCTGCACTCTCAGTACGTCGTGGCATGCAGCATCGTGACGCGTTGCCCTCACCGCGGCTCCCGTCATAGCGGGGGCGTGGGTCACGCCATGACAGAAGAAAATGAACGGGATCGCGGTGCAGTACCCCAAGACTGCTCTGGCCTAAAGCCCCGTTTATACTTCGACTCCGAGCAACGCGACACCACGTATTGTGGCCACATTGATGGGGCGACGCGATCTCGATCAATTTGGCCACTATACATGCCATCTCGTCGCTAGGCGTCGGAAGTATAAACGAGGCCTTATGGGAGGAATCTAACGTAGCGCGCGCGGTTTTTTGCCTTAGGTGAATGAGAATTTTTATAATAAATACGAATACCGTAGCAAACGATGAAGCAGTATTATCAAAGGAGGCGTCGGCCTGTTTCGCGTGTTGCGCTTGTATAGAACAGAGCAATGTATTCCAAATTTTTCCTTTTTCCTACTTGTTCCTGTTCTAGCACACGGTTGTCCATAGATCTGTGGGAAGAACTTATTGCAACCGTTTCTTCCGTTAGCCAATTCTGCGATCTAATCGTTATTCTGTATTTAAGGATTAAAGTGCCTCTTATATTCTGTTTACAGGGATCTAAAGAAATGCGTTATACCGTGCCATCATTGCTTACATGTATAGTAACAGGTAGGTGACCTCCCCACGTCTACTGCATCGACAGATGCGATATTAATATTGATGAACATTTTAAAAAAATGGAAGAGGAATTGGTTGTTGGGCGTCATAAACATGTCAACTCTGTTCTACTGGTGTAGCTTACCCACCATAGTAGTGGGCCGGTTCCTGTTTTCAAGGTATTTAACCAAAAATATTTAGTTGTATTCCACTTCCATGTCAAACTGTTCGCTTTTCAAATCATCTAAGCCAAGCAAGCATGAAGCAATTAAATCAAAGTTAACATCCTTTAAGGCCCCGTTTATATTTCGACGCAGAGCGACGCGACAGCATGTAAAGTGGCTGAATCGATCGATCGCGTCGCCCAATCAATACGGCCACTATACGTGGCGTCGCGTCGCTCGGCATCGAAGTATAAACGGGCCCAAATCAAATGAACTATTCCACATTAGCTATGGGGCCTCTACTTTCCAACCCTGGGACTTTGTCCTGACACAACCCAATAAGCAACCATGAAGTAGCTGGACTCACGCACTCCTTTGATGCAGACCAGGAAACAACGCAGATTTATTGGACGCACATAGTCAGACAGAGTATGAACAGACAGAATGGAATGACACATCATGACAGGAACGCAGAGGAGGATTGACGCTCCGTGGACTGACTACCCCTGAACCCCAGCGCTCCTTCTTGGCTGGAGCGCACCGCGATTCTTCCGCCGAGTCAATGTGTTGAAGTAAGCGAGACAGTGGCCAGGCCGGGATGGAGAGATCAGGCTGAACCAAGTGGAGAGAGCGACGAACTGGCGATGCCTCAAAGGCGCCCTCGCTCGCGGTCGGTGCACGCGTCCACTGACACCCGACTATGCGCTGGGCGCGGGCATCCGCTCAAGTGCATGAGCTCCGCCCGAGTCAATCCCGGAGGAGGCGGGGCAGGCAGCGCGATGGGGAGCCTCATTAGACTTTACTCCGAGTGTGGAGGCCAACAATCGGCCCAGAGGCTGATGGGGTCGCGAGGCAAATAATATATCAACTACAATGAACGAAAACGAAGACTTACTGCTCCAACCACGCTAATGTGGCTGTACAAATTACGTGAAAGATAGAAGGCGATGATCCACTGCTCCTTCATCGATCTCTCCGAAGGCTTTACGAAGACATGTGTGTCGTTCCGTCAGATGGGTCTTTTTTAAAGGGGAATGTAAGTTGCACCTTCTGCTATCCTCTGATAACATGGTCTGCCTCTGCCATATACCTCTAATCGACGTCTGGTCTTTGCTCGCGTATATATGAAACAATCTACTGCTTCAGTAGTTTTTAGATACTACCAAAAACCGATGAGAGTTTAACTATTAGAGCACTATGTTTTTTTTTGTGGTGAGATTTTTCTATGTAACTGTTTTCAGGACTCATTATCGCAGTGTCTTCAGTTGTGATCGTACTGGCATTGTGGAATGCAGAGATTGAATCTAGACCACCGCCATTACTCATAGATGATCGTTATAAACACTCAAGGCCTGAAAACGATCGCTGCTCCAGAATCTGCACTATGCCCGAGTAAGTCACTTTTGTCATTCCTCTTCACCTATCCAAATTCAATTCAAATTTATTGAAAAATAATGGAGTTAACGTTTTCACAATATTGAAAAGTTGCTAATGTTTTTACTTCGGCGCAACTAAACATGATATGGCGCTTACCTTTTCATTGCTGTGAATTGCTGGCAGAAAGCTTTCAAAACCGGAACCCTGAATAAACCGAAAAATTCGAGTTTATATCGTAACTAAGTCCCATTAAATAGTAACCATTAAATAGGATGTATACGGTGACTCGTTGGCGAATGTCAAACCATAGCTTCCATCTTTTCTATTCACATACTGTTTCTAAATAAAGTAAAGATCCTCTCCTTAAATACGATCATTCAGAAAATCGCATTAACAAACTTTAATCGACAGAGGTAGGTGGTTTCCTTGGCATGAATCTGTGAACCATTCTGTGCAATACGCTGTTAGAGGTTGCGATATAAAAGTTAATAGATTGGCGAAGTTTAGCGTCATTTTTATATTTCTTCTAATTTTAAGTTTATTTATCTTCTTCAATACAATGAAAAATTGAATTTATTTATTTATTCTGGCATCCTTTGGACAACGCTCCCATACAAATCCTGTGTTTTGAAGAGAAAAAGTAGGTGATGCACTCTTTGAGCTTTCCAAATCATCTATACTCCACATTGTCATTAATTGTGCACTAAGCTTGGCTTATGGCCTTTTATCAGGGTAACCTACTTGGGTGCGTACCTACTTTGTAAGCCAATACTTTTGGTCTACCTCACATATGTCACTGCATCTATTGGTAGAAGGATCGTAGGCCGCTGCTCTGCACCGTGTTGTTTTCCTTTCGCCTACTGTACCATAACTATTCTAGCGAAAAGTTGATAGCCTCTATACTTAACTACGAGACATGTGCGTTAGTAGAGCTTGTGCAATTTTTCCGCATGTCCCCGCAATTGATCAAAAATTTACCGTCCTATACTTCGCTTTTCCCTATTTCTCTTCTTTTTTCATAATTTCCTTTCTATATCCAATTTAACCCGTCCCTCCTGTGAGTTCCTCTCCTCACACGCGTGGTTTTGAATTGGCAATAAAAAACTAAATAAATAAAGCTATATCTCTTGTAAATTCTTCGAAGGTTTATGTCATGTCCTCGAATTAGACACAAAGCCAAAGTTATTCGGCAGCCCGGTAGTCGCTTTTCCGTGATTACCTGGACCTTCCAGACTCTGCGGCCACTCACGGCACATCCCGTTCCGCCCTCGGATGAGGCTATAAAACACCAGTCCAGGAGAACGCCTGACCTCCTCCTCCCCCAAGTCGGGCTCGGGCGTCCCCCTCCACTCTCTTCTACCATATGCCATCCTCCAGATTATGTCTGTAGTTTTATTTCAACTGCTGAATACATTCTATATGTAATGTAATCTACTCGTCGTATTCATCCTCTTGTGTTTCACTTTTCATAATCATTCTGTTCAATAACCAGATAAACGTATATAGAGAAAAGCATCGTGTACCTTATTTTCCACTACGGGGTCGTGCCTCCTTGCACTTCTTCTTTACGCTAATAAACTAAGTCGCAAGTTTATTACATGTAAAAAACAGGTGGTGGCTCGTTGGCACCAAATCTGGTGAATGCGGTTGGTGGGTACATATCAGTAGCATTTTAAGCTTTGGATTTTTTTGTTTGAGTCCCGTTCGCAGTGTGTGGAGTACAGGGGTTGTAGTGGAGAAAGGAGACTTCGTCGTATTTCCCACATAACGTTGGTATCCCAGATCTTCACGTCCGGTACACTGGCGGCTTTGTGTATGATTTACGTAGAGGACCCATTTTTCGACACTAGTAACCAAGTTGTCAAGCCAAGAGTTGCGATCGGTGGCCCCGCAGGCTGAGGTGTTTCCTCGATGCCTTTGCGGCTCCGTGTCGCTCCACGGGCACCGGAGGGTTCCCAGATCTTACCTAACCCCACGGGACTCCCCACGTATTGCCACAATCGCACGTATTGCCTAAACGTATTGATGGACCTCCAGCAGTCCGGACTGGCCTCTTCCCCTGGCCTCGAGCCGCCCGGCTCCTCAGCTCCCTCTCCGCTCCAGGGGGACGACCCGATCCCAGGAGAACCCAAGGCGGCAAATGACAAACACACAATAGATATAGGCACATGGCCACTGCCCTCGATAAGAAGGGACTTATCCGGTTCCTCCGTGCGCACACTGTATGAGCCATGAGATTTATTGGCACTTCGCGACCAGCGACCATCCAACAATCCAGCGGTGAGAGCAAAGAATAGCTAGGTGTCCTCCGTGGCCGTCGTTGTGAGATGTCCTGAGGCCGCGGGGTGAACATGATGCTCACTAGTCGCCGTGGCCCTCTCCTGGCGCTCGCGTTCGTAGTGTCAGCAGCGAATAGTGCAGGGACGAGGCCCCGCTGTAGCCATCCGGAACAGGGAGCAGAGCGAGAGGTCGGCAGACCTCGTCGCGGGAGCACGGAACGTCGAATGCGGCCACGCGCCCGTCGAGAGGAGGCGGCTAGCGCCATTCGATATTGCTACGTCACCAACTTTCCCATGCTCCCATGCCGATCGAAGGCGCCTCATCGGCAAGCTACCGTGGGAACAGGGCGCCCGGGCCGGCCACGGACCGAGGAGCGATCGCGGGTTCGCGACACCAAGCGAAATTCTGACGGAAAGTTTCATGCACGCACCTCTCCGCACATGAAGCTGGTGACCACTCAGATTATGATGTATTCATGCGTCTCATTTACATGCCTTTCCAAGATGATGGAGATGAGCGACTATTGTTTTTCTGCCACATCACGGTTGTTACTCCGGGAATTCTCTTCAATCATAACGAGGAGAAGCTCTTCATTTACTGCAACCGGCCGTACATTTCGTGGTCTGTCGCACAAGTCAAACTCACCGATTTTGAACTTGCGGAGCCAAACTTTTTCCGTATTATAATAGACGGTTAGAGGGTTTATCGCGTCATGCATATTTCTTATCACATCGTTTGCGTGCTGTGCTTCCTGATTTCGTAAATTTGGAGCAATCGGACTTTTATGGAGTCAACGGTATTTTTTTGGTCATATTTGCAGTGGAATACTAGAAAAATGTGAGTATTCCAGACTGGTGATTTACCGGGGAATAAATTTTTGAAAGGGGAAGATTTTGGGAGAATTTTCAAAAATCAGTGTACAGAACTGAGTGGCTAGAAATTTTTGTCAATCTAATAGAAACTGTTTTTTGATGCCCTATATTAAAGTACCAAAAAATATGTATGAATCCAGTTTTTCCGAGTAGTAATACTGAATTGCAGCTTTTTGGAGCCTCGACCTCCGCTTGTGATAATCTCGCTTGATGGATACGCCAAAAGTTACCTCTCAAGAGGCCTACAAACAGCATTCGCACGGATTTCCAAATGTGGTGTAACCTCCGAGGTAGTATTGTCTAACTTGAGATAACTATAGTTATACTAGATATCTAGAAACTAAATTGTATACGTGACTAATGAGACACCACAAGGTCCAGTGATTTATAGGAGGTGTATCCGTGTTTTCCATCCCTGACAGCTCCATGTCATGAGACAATAGTCACAGGTCGTCATCCTGATCATCACGGAATAGGTGGGAGCTGGATCGCTAATATTTTCTGTTTCTTCACCTATTTTAATGTTTGACCCAAGCTCTTGTAACACACACTGTGGCTCACTTTAAAATGCAACCATGGTTTCTATGCTACTTTCAGTTACTTTTGTAAAATAGTGGTAAGATGGCTCCTTTAGCCAACTGAAGGCAACACATGACGAAGCATAGACTACATCTTCATTGTGTGTTGCTTTGAAAGATTGTCTGAGGTTTTGGTACACTTGAAGAGAACCAAATTAAACATTCATAAACGTGTTAATCTATCGTTGGCGTTAATCGTCATACGTTGAAGCAAATACTAAACTTCCTTCAAACGATGAAATGATTAATCACCACGATGTCATTTCAGAAAGTGGAAAACAGCCCCTTTCTTCTGTTTTCTTTTGCAGAGTCGACGCAAAGACCGTTGTTTTCGCCGCTTTTTCATCACATCGGTTTAACCCTTTTATGACAATGTATGACGATGTCGGCGGACACCATCATACGACTAGTTCATGGAAAATTTTCACGCGTTTAATAGTACAATATTAATCAATGAGTCCACTAATATCCACGGTCAAGACGGTCCTTGGGAAACTTCATTCGTCACAGTTTTCCATATTCAACAAATAATACAAATAAAATAATTCAAATAACCAGCGCGCGGGAAAAATGCGCGTTGTCCCACGCGGCAGTCACCCGAAAATTGCGCGTGTCGTGAAAGGGTTGAGTAGCCTGTTCAAGGCATAAGCTCTAGTTTATACTTGCCCCGCCACGCGGCGCGGCACCACTATCGCCATAGATATCGATTTTTCGCGCCGCCGGGTCGATTCCTATCCCGACCATGGTGCCGTGCCGCGCAGCGACGCAAGTATAAACTAGAGCTGAAGCGAGCTACAAGGCAGTGACCGAACATACACCGGCATACCTCTAACGGTGAAAACACTGCCAAATCTGATGCTGATGAATGTCGTATCAGGTTAGTCGGCGGTATTTTCACCGTAAGAGAGCGGTAAGCGGTTGATGAATCTGACGCCAGAGTAACTGCCGTGCATGCCGTTTCTGAACGGCACGGTCGGCCCGGATTCATCAACGCGCATACCAATGGGTATGCTGGATATAGGGGTAGACATACCCACGATGTGGACATACCCACGATTCATGATAAACCGTACCCGCCAAATCGTGGGTATATCAGTGGGTAGAGAAAACCCGCCGATCGTTGTGGATACATCCGTATACCCGCGAGTCATTCGCGCCCCATTGACAAAATGGCGCTCCAGTGAGATCATCTGTTTTCGCGAAAGGACTAGTTGTACTTTCCCTTGATTCCTTTCATGAATACGATTCGTAGCCACTACCCATTGCTGGTAGCGGGCTTACGGTATCTCTAGCTATACCCACTGCTTGATGAATCCGGGCCCTGCAGTCCGACTCCACTCTGGGTGAAAGTCTCGCTCAATTTGGCGGAGTGGTGTTATTTACACATCCTTCAGGAAGGAAAGGGGGTAGGGTCCGCCAAGCTTCAATCGCGGATGAGATTAGTGAGCGCACGGGGTTACCTTCCCCAGTGCAAGAATTTCTGTTGAGTACAGGTTGAATAAGTGATTCGAGTGAGGGCAGAAGAAACACAAAACAGAACGCCGGGAGGACTATTTGGTGCCCTAATAGCTACTAAAACAACGTTCCTTGCTCTCCAGCGTTATCAATGCGAAAATATTAGGTTGGTGAAGCTGGGGCGAAATTTCCGTGCGCCATAAATTCGTCCAAAAGGGGCGGCGCGGGCGGACAGAGCGGAGAGTGGGCGGCGGGCGGAAATGTGTAAATACTGCTCACCCCAGTAAAATTCTACAAATCGACCTATTGAGTGTTTTAAGAGAGTGTCAGGAACGCATCGTTGTTCTCAAATTCTCTGTTGACATTCGGGTAGGCCAAAAATGCGGCACTTAGCTCTTCCGTTAAGGCCCGTTTATACTTCGACGCCGAGCGACGCCGACACGTATTGTGGCACATTGATCGAGTGACGCGATCAATCAATTTGGCCTTATTGCGTGGCCATCGCGTCGCGCGGCGGCGAAGTATAAACAAGGCGTTAGGGGGCGTTCAAGGCAGCATTGGGGTGCGACGCGGCGGAATGATCAGTGCTCATGTCGACCAGGCAGCGCGCATAATCAATATGGGAGATTGTTATTACTTCGCGCTGCGCCTCGAATAGAACTCTAAATGCCCCTTAGCCCTGGTTTATACTTGCGCCGCCACGCGGCGCGACGATCGCCGTAGATATCGAATTTTCGCGCCGCCCGGTCGATATGTATTTCAACCATTGTGCCGCGCCGCGCAGCGGCGCAAGTATAAACTAAGGCTTAAGCCGCATGCACACTTCGCAGCGGACAGCGGGCACTGGAATGTGTATCTGCATCGCAGCCGCACACAACGACAGTGAAGAATGCCCGAGCTCATTCCTCGCTGCTAATGCCGCCTTCGCTGTTGCAGTGCGTCTCCGACCTTCCACGCTATGTCTCAGCGTAGTTGCGCACTGCCGTTGCGGAATGTTCATGCGGTTTTAGGGTTGACATGGCAAAACTTTCCTCTAAGACTGCCTTGTACTCAAAATTCCGCTCCCCATATAAATGTTGCTCTACGAACTGATCTGTTCCCGTGAGTATTGCTTTTTTTCCAGTTACCTTCAGTTCAGTCAGTTTAATTTTTCAGTTGCGAACAGAATGTGGGACAGAAGAATTTCTTATTCTCCTGAGAATATTTTTAAAGCTAACCTAAATGAATACTTCCGAGTGGAGCCGGTCAGTTCCAAGCGCATTTCGCAAGTCTCATTGCGGTGTCGCTTTGTACCGCTTCTGCTGACGCTTTGACTACATGAAGCTAACTTATTTTTCGACAACGGCCAGCCATCAGTAAGATTTTCTTTCTAGATCTGGTCAATCTACAAACGGATCACTCATGGAAAGGCTGCGACAATCGCTTGGCTGGGATCAGCTCACGAGAGCACATGTAAGTTGGGCAGTCATAACGGTGGCATGGATTTGCTCTCTGTTTATTTATAATGGGCGGCTAATTAAGCAAAAACGAATTTAATCTATACCTAACCCACGTAAGAATGTGGGACGTCCATTGCTGCTAGCTTCTTTCAAAGTACAGGGTGTCTCAAAAAAAAAATGTATACACTGTTTGAAAGGTGATAACTGTTCTCACCGTAAAGGTATTGAAGACGTTAAGAGCTCATATGAAAGCCTAAGAAAATAGTAATGTTCTGACACGTGAGTGGTATGGATTGCGCCATGCACTCGTCTGAAATTTTGCATTTTACACTCGATTGAATGTGCTTCACTTGAATACATGTCATAATTCCTTCACAAAAAGGCCGTTTTGATTGATTTTTGTTTCTTTTAAGGTGTGAAACTTAAAAACACACTATGGCTTGCGAAAAATGCAAGGTTTCCTAAAAAGTCAAACTACTACGTGAAAGGTTATAACATTGCTGCTAGTGAATCTTTTGAAAATTTTTGGACTCCTATGAAAGTACCGGGTAACAAGATTACTGTATTATACAAATAGTCAAGATTGCGCAATGCTCCCGCCTGAAATCTTGCATTTCAGAGTCGATTGATTGTGCATGGACCGAATGCTTGTTACAATCTTGTTACTACTTGGCTCGATTAGCGTATACTGTGTTTCTTTAACGTTTAGAAATAGGCAATCATATGAAAGACAAGTGACATGCGAGTTTATTGATTGCACGATTTAAATGCGGGCAGGAGCCCCATTTTACATGATTGATTCTGTGGAGTGATGAAGCAACATTCAAGCTGAATGAAAAGGATAACCGACATAACTGCAGCTACTCTGCAAATGAAAACTTTAAAAGAACCACAGTGCAGGTTGATCTGGCCAAGCAGTAATAAGATTGTAGCAAGCATTCAGTCCATATACAATCAATCGAGTCTCAATCAAAGCAAGGTTTCAAGCGGGGGCATGGCGTAATCTTGACTACTTGTACGCTACAGCAATCTTGTTACCCTCCTTTTATATAAGTCTTAAAAATGTTCATAATATTCACTAGCAGCAATGTTAGAACCTTTCAAATAGTACCTGCATTTTTTAAACGCAGTAGTGTGTTTGGTATATGTCGCGAGGATGGGCAGCATTCTGAGACGGGAACGCTCCATCCAATTAGACCGCAGTGAATGGGCGTGTCACTCAGAGAGAGCGAGTACAGTCGGTGCTCTGATCTGCTGGCATGTGCTCGGTCTGTGCTCCGTTTGGTTATTATTGGCTGGCGCCCTTCCATCCATCAATGCTGCTCGCCTTTGCGACATGTACCGTGTGTTTTTAAGTTTCACCTTAAAAGAAGCACAGATCAATCAATACGGCCACTTTGTGAAGAAGTTATAACAAGTATTCGAGCGAAACACAATCGAGTGCAAAATGCTAAATATTAGATGAGCGCATGGCACATTCCATGCCGTTTATAGGTCAGAAAATTTCTATTAAGCTTTTATATGAGCCCTTGACTTCTTTAGTGCCTTTACTGTGCGCACGGTTATCACCTTTCAAACAGTGCCCACATTCTTTTTTGAGACACCCTGTATAGATCTTGTCATGGTTTATTCGTCGCGTGTATTAATTTGTTTCTAACATCTTCATCTTGAAGCAGTTGTTTTGTTTCTATAAAATTGGAGCATCACATCGAGCTGGTAGTGTTACTGTACAGTACATTCAAATCCACTAACTATTACTGTACACAGTCGAGGCCAGCAAGTGCTTTTCTCTTCCATTTATTAGATAGAATTTTCACTCCTCCTATGGTTATTTTCAGACTATTTGCAACCGGACTATGTGGTTCCGTACAGTGAAGATATCACTTTGAAAGACACTCTCGAGAAAGTTGGCGTTATTATGTAGACTATAGTCTCATAAAATAAAACAAGTAATCTGACACACTTAAAGATTCTGGAATGGCTCCGAATGGATTCCTCGGATAGGCCTGGCATAATTATGGCTTACTCAAAGGAACCTGATCGTACGGGCCATAAAACTTTTGGCCCAAAGGTAAGTGGCTTGCGTAAACTTGTGCACCTCTTAAGAATATTGAACATATGGTAAGTATATTCATACATGCCATTTCGAGTGTTAAGAAAAGTCGTAAAGAATCATTTCGAGAAAGCGTATACAAATGGCAGAATATTCTTTCATTTCATTTATCGTCAAAAAATGAAATGAAAAAATGTTCGTGTAAATAAATTAAAAAGAGATGAAGAACAATAAAATCTGATAAACTCGGAGACATAGCATAGCCAGGTCAGGGAAATGAGAAAAAATTCGTCCGATAAGAAAAAAGTAAGCTGCTGTGACACATTGACATACAAGTCTAACCAGGAAACTATCTCAACGGTAGGTCGGAATGGCGCAAATGTTGTATATGGGCAGAATCGCCTCTCTCTGAGAAACAAGAAAATGCAAATATCTCGACCTTAATACAACTCTGCGCAGAGTTAGGGAGGACAGAAGTTGGGCCATTGGCGGTGTTAGCCCTATGCCTGCACGCGGAGGGCGAGCTCAAGTTGGCTGGAAACAGCGATTATGGGGATTGCGCCGCCCCTCTACGCACTGCGCCACCATCGCTCGCTCGTCGTCGCTGTTTCCGGCCAACTTGAGCTCGCCCTCCGCGTGCAGGCATAGGGCTAACACCGCCAATGGCCCAACTTCTGTCCTCCCTAACTCTGTGGAGAGTTGTATTGGGATCGAGATATTTGAGTTTTGTTGTTTCCCAGAGAGAGGTGATTCTGCCCAGTTACAACACTTGGGCCGTTCCGACCTACCGTTGAGATAGTTTCCTGGTAAGCAGCGTAGCATCCGTCAAATTAACCCTTTCACGACACGCTTGATTTTCAGGTGACCGCCGCATGGGACAGCGCGCATTTTTCCCGCGCGCTGATTATTTCTATTATTTTATTTGTATTCTTTGTTAGACATGAAAAAACAGTAACACGCGAAGTTTCCCATATACCATCTTGACCGTAGCTATTAGTAAATTCATTGATTTAAATTGTTCCATAGAATGTGTGATAATTTTCCATGAACTATTTTTATGATGGTGTCCGACGACATCGTCGGACATTGTCCCACGCGGCAAAAAAGTGTCCGACGATATCGTCTGACTTGCAGGTCTTTGACCTATTCTGAGATTTTGCAACAGAGATATAAAGCCTGGACTTACCGCTTCTTGGTACTAGCATTCCAAATTTCACAGTCGGACAGACAGGATTTATGGGCTTGTAAAAGCAGTATGGTGTCATCTGTACGCAGAATCTTGAAGAACAAATAGGCTTGCTAAAATTTCCTCCCTTTTTTCATTACCGTGGTTTTTGAAATTAAGCTTAAGAATTGATATTAAAAGGTCTAATTGTAAGTCACGAAGTTCTTTAACAGGTATTAGAACAGATCTCCATATGTTGTATACAGTAAAAGTAGTTAGTTGGTTAGCACCATGGTAAAAGCGACGCTTAGGAACTAAGCCATTCTTAATCTATGTGTCTTAAATGCCTGCTCTTATTAAAACCTAAACCTAATCAGGGAAGCGGCTCAGGCGTATCTCTCAAAGTCCTTAAACCCAAGGAGTTAGAGACCTTGAAAGTCCAGTATTTTGTCGTACTGTCAGCACCCTCCTAACACTTTTCTACCCGGCCTTCGTGGAGGTAAAGGAAGTGGTGAAAGATGTCGGTGCAAGCAGCTCGGTGGCTCAGCGGGGAGCGACGGTTAATCTAAGGTACAGGGTCAGGTGTTCGATTCCAGCGCTTTGTCGGACCTTTGTATGTTTTAATGTTCATTCCTAGTTTGGTATCCTTTCCATCTAGACATAAACAAAGCAATTACAAGAGGATACGATGGCACTAGTTCACAAGTTGAGAATTGGTGTCGAGATAATCTCACCTAGCATGTGCCCCACATGATCAAAGAAGAACAGCCGATCGTTGCACAAGTCCAGTTGTACCCTATTGCCTGTCGAAGGTGTACAACTAGACACATTGATGATGACGAGCAGGTAGCTGCTCCAGTTCCAGCAGGTCAACGAGTTTATGTCACCGTCATGTCACGGTGGCACATTGGTCTTGAAACTCGTCTGGTGAGCCGACATTTAAAAATCGTAAAATATGAACAGTTTTTTATTGAAGATCTGCAGAGATATCTTCCAAAAAGTTGATCACGGCCGTGCGCCGTGACATGAGTGTATGCTCTCCTGACTATGAGAGGATCATGGATAATTCTGAAGTGACACTGTTGCACGCTTACGACTCCTAGCGCCTTGATCGAGGTCACAAAGAGGAAGAAAAACACCCAGAATTTACCAGAGGGGTTTATCTGGGGAGCTGATCACGAACATGATATCTGTTTTTGAAATTGTAGCGGATTACGCTAGTATAGCACATGTGCACGCGATCTCTTAGTCAGTTTGAGGGCACTTAGCTCCTTGGGTTCAAAGACTTGACGAAACTGCTAGTGTTGCTTATTTGGTTTATTTGCTCTTTTAACAACGTCTTACCTTTTCCTCCAACGTAATTTATGCACTATGCACGTACCCAATTCTTCTTATTTCACATCATCATTTTGAGTAGAAAAAAATGACTTACTGAACTGCAATGTAAGATATGATCTAGGTATTAGGTTGTCCCATAAGTCCCCGCCGTTTTTTTTCAACCATTCACTGCAGATTTCGCCGGCGGTCTCCTGCATAGCGCTGCATAGCATTCGAAAGAGAATGATTTGCTCTATCAGAGCATGTATTGCATTTCTTTTTCATCATGAACTTTGTCAATTTTTAGGTCGTTGAAGTGGAAAGTGAAAAAGTGAAAAAGTAGCCATTTGCGCACTTGTTCTCTCCGCTTAGGTTTGTAATTTTTTGCACAGTTTTCTGTAGCATTTGGAAGACAATGATCTGTACTACAAGAATATGTGTTGGTGCTATTTTCTCACTTCCCCTTTATTGATTTTTAGTCCATCAAATTGGGAATTCCGACTTTTCCGTCCGAGTTTTTACCAAAACTCCGGTTCTGTGGTTAGACTTTTTTTGCTTGGTGTTGTACGTCGTTTGAAAGAGGATGTCTTACTCAGTAAGAATTTGTGTCGCGTTTATTTGCTCACGCTGATTTCTGTCGAATATCAACAACTGAAGAAGGAGAAGGAGTTGTTGGTGAAGACGATTTATTTTTTCTCTTTTTGGTATTTTGCTGACACTCAATAGAAATCAATAAACGCGACACATATTCTTATAGAGCAAGACATTCTCTTTCGAAAGACATATAACACCAACCCAAAAAGTCCAACCACAGAGCAGGAGCTGTCGGCAAAAATAACCATCCTCCTTCGGACGTCCCAATTTGATGACCTAAAAATCAATAAAGGACAAATGAGCAAATAGCACTAACACATATTCTTGTAGTGCAGAACATTGTCTTCCTAGCGATATACAAAACTGCGCAAAAAATTACAAACCTAAGCGAAGAACAAGTGCGCAAATGGCTACTTTTTCACCTTTTCACTTTTCATTTCAACGACTTAAAAATTGACAAAATTCATTACGAAAAAAGAAATGCAATACATGATCTGATAGAGCAAGTCATTTTCTTTCGAAAGTTGTGCAGCGCTATGCAAGAGACCGCCAGCGAAATCTGCAGTGAATCGTTGAAAAAGCGGCGAAGACTTATGGGACAACCTAGTAGATCTCTCAAACATTTCATTTTGTGATATACATATGCTTCTCCTTTTCCATCACCCATGCTCATATGAAACTTGAAATTTACGTCGAGATTCTTTGATTAACAATGCCGGCCGTATCATTTAGTCTTTGGGCGAGGAAGCGTAAAAAGCCGCCATTTCAGCAGCTTTTCGATGGCGCTCTTCAACCAGCGTGGCTTAAAAAATAAATTCAATACTTGAAATGTATAAACTCGAAGACGTTCCTAAAATCAAAAAAGGCAAAGAGTGAGCTGTTTGAAGCTGTGTTCCGAACAATGTCTGGCCGCAGCTTCACATTTTCACTCCTAGATCTTCCATCTGTTTAGCATGAGAAGCGTACAGAATGGAAAGAGAATCCTAATCTTCCATCGCCATCTTCCGTTACTATGAGCATCTTCTACATAAGTATTTCCAATATAATAAGCACCGTTACCATTACAAACATTTCTAATACATCTACATCTACATTGGCCGTACGTGGTTTGCCATTTTTAGCCTTCCTGCCCAAATCCAGTTCCTATTACTATCTCCTTCAAGTCGTTCGGTAGAGAGTGAACTCGATGGTGATTGTCTTGCTGTTTTTGCTGACGTGGCTGCATTGCTGTTGAGCATCAACTGATCGAAGATGAGATCACTCACTTTTTCGCGTCGACTAGACGCTGTTCTAGAAAACTTTGAACCTTGAAACTTTTAAAAACGCTTGACAAATTAATGGTTCGTACCTTAAATTGATAAAACAGCAGAGTTTTAAACGAAATATAGCACCAAGTCGAATCGAGCGAATACGTTGCGCTAGATGTGGGCTTCAACAAGAACCACAGAAGCACATTTTGTCACAACTAGATACATCAATTGAAAGCTGCTACAATTTCAAGTTGAATGCAACTCTCGAACACATCGATGAGACCCTTGACGATTTCCTTGACATCATGCAAGACGAAGGATTTCTGGGTTGCGTCAATTTGGTCATTGTATCAGACCACGGTAAGTCATTCTTTCATTTTACTGTATTTTCTGTATCATCGCCTCTGCATAGACCCTATGTTGTTCAAGGTATGGCTCGTATTCGTGATCATGAAGCCCTTGATGACTATATTGGCCTTGATGGTGTGGAATACACTCTCGGAGCGCTGGCGCAGTTATATCTCACACACCCTGGTATAACTTGGTACACTTGTTTCCCTTTTCTTTTTTTAATTGGTTGCACAATTTTAGCGCAAAATCTGAAAAGTTTAACGGAGCCATTGGCATGTCAAACTCATGACCACATTCGCATTTTTACGAAAAAAACTATGCCTATTAGATATCACTACACAAATTCGTCCAGGATTGGAGACGTAGTTCTTCTGGGACATGGAACACATATAACCAGGTGAACGTAACATATTTTTGAGTTAATAAACAACTATAATACCAATTGGTGGCTTAGATTGCTCCAAAGTTATCCGTTGGCTGGCTATGAAATAATAGGTTGATAGGAAAGTATTGACAGAGTTTTCTTCAGAGGCCGGATTCATGATTGGTAAGGTTAAGGATGAAAAATTTTACTCAGTGAAGATAGTGGGTGGAGGGTAAATTTGGTATTCATGAACAGCTTATCAGCGTAGTTATTTCATGCGAAAAAATTCGTCGAGCGGTTCATCCAGTGAAGAGCATTTGATTCAATTCGAAGTTTATTTGTAGACATTCTTTCTACCCAGTAGATTGGATAGTTAGTAGAGTCCTCTAAGAACAGTTAATCCTCAGACTCTTATGTGTGGTGGGAGGTGTGTACATTTAGCGAAACAGCGTTTCCTAGCCAAAAAATATTAGCAAACCACAGAAAATTCCTGCGCGCTTATGAAAAAGAGAAAAGAATCTCGTCTGTCACTGTGGTTCACAATGACACAAAAATAATGCAATATACTTAGAGTATATTAGTTCTCTAGCTAGAATATATATTTTGATCTCTAAATTAAGGTGTTTTCAGAACACCTTGCTTTCACTAACACCACAAGGCGCCTGTTTGGGGCTGCTTATTGTTGTTTTATTGCTTCAAAACCGAAGACAAAGGAATTTTGTGTGGAATAGGGTTCTTGACGAGCACATGAAGAACTGCTCACGAATGAACCTCACTGGATAAAACTTACCCACTGATAAGCTTGCATAGTGAGAATGATGGGTGTAGGGTAGATTTGGTATTCATAAGAGTAGGTAGCGCTATCACCGGATATCACTAGATACTGCCTACATTTCGAACAGATCATATCGATATCGAAGGGATAACGAAGATCTTGAAATATTTGAATAAGTTTCGCTACATATTTTACATAATTTAGTGGTTGTAGCAGCTCCCAATTACTACGGACATACGGAACTTCTCTGTCGCAGGAGTGTACGGCTAGAAAAAGAAGACAAACACAACACGGTGTCCCGCCAAGCCAGAAAATTGAAAACAAAGGGACGAGACCTCTCGTAGATTTGCTCACTGTGTAGTCTCTGTAAAATAGTGACTTTTCTATTTTACCCTCCTCGTCAAATAAGTGTCCACTAGGACAGACCCAACATTTAGGCCTATATGTGGCTTCATTTCAACATTCGTGCTTACCTGATGCTGGCAACTTCATGTGCCGAACCAGACAGAAAAAAAGGACCCGTCACTATGCAGGTTAGGGAAGGGCACTTCCCCGTAGTTACGGATTTCTTCAATGCGGAACTCAAGGTACAGCGTAAGCTGGTCTACATCGGTTCTAGGATTTAGCTAGATTATGAATCTATGGCAAGAAAAAGAAGTATGAAAAGGTGTCATCACGACAGTACACGTCCCCCACCCCACGCTATTGAACGATTTCCTGCATAATATTTTTGAATTGTGGTAAGGGTGTGCGGAAAAAAATAGAATTTGCATAGCATTAGGCTAACTTAGCAATAGAGTTGTAGCGTTTTCTTATTTTTGCTCGATAATTATATATAATTTTATGTATGTATATATAATAGAATATAAAGCAGTATATATAGTAGTATATATGTATATATAATAGAGTATATAGTAGTGTATATACTATAGTACATATACTATATATAATAGATATAATTAGATAGATAGCTTAAAGAACTGCCGTTTGAGGAAAAGGAAACGATCGGCCAGGCTTATGCTACAGCCGGTGACGTTATTCTGGCGGATCAGGTCGAGGAAGATAGGACTCTTTAAGAATTTATTATTGGACGATGTTTCGTATAATATTTTTGAATTGTTAAAGAAAACACTTGTTCCTAGGCGTAGGTGATTCAAATATAATGGGATGTGGGTCTCAAGACGAAATCGTGGAATCAAAAGCAAAATTGGCAACGCTATTCTGTTTGGTAAAGGCTCTACCCCATCTCTAGAGTCGGGTAGAGTTTTTCACTACCCTTTCCTCTAAACCGGTTTTCATGAATGCTGAGTAGCGAATGGAATTTTACCCCTCACCCTAGTCGACCTCTGAGTATTTGCTTATCAATTTAGAATCGACGGTGATAATAGCTATCAATCGCCGAATGATAAAATTCTACCCTGCCCTTCACCCACCGCTTCACCCTTGTAAATTACAGGAAATGCTCAAATTTCTACCCACTACCCACATAACCCAGGGTAAACTTAATCATGAATCCGGCCTCAGAAGACCAGAATTCTCGATTTTCGGTTGATGTGCATAGTTTACCATGTGATAGTCGTAGAACATTCTCTGTGCTAGGGGCTGCTTGAGGTTGACGGACAGTTTGTGTTGCCACGCGGGCTCTTGCCGTATACCTCAAACATGGGTAATTAAACCTTTATAATGTTAAGAAAAATACTCCATTATATACATATACGACAAGAAATACTATATATTAGGTTGTAACGAATTAAACGGCACTGGCTCGCGCCATTTTTTGGCGCGTCTTTACGCGTTTGATCAAGAACAAACCGTAACACGTGGCATATCATTTAGAAGCGCAAACTTTGCTCTACCGGTGAGTACCGAATTTTCTATGTAAAAGTGGGAAAACTTTAGAGTTTTATTGACTTTTTTTGCAGATGGACAAAAGGGTAATCCGAGGCATTTACTTGTATGAATTCAAGCTGGGCACTACAGCTAAGGAGGCGGACGAGAAGATCAACGCCGCGTTCGGTCAAGGATGTTCCTCAATTCGGACGGCGTATCGTTGGTATCAGAAGTTCCGGAATGGAGATGAGAGCTTGGAAGAACATGAAGGTCGTGGGAGGCATAGTGATGTTGATGAGGACAAGCTGAGAGATGTGGTAGAGGAGGATCCACACAAAGGTACTAGGGAGACAGCGAAGGTTCTTGGCGTCAGTCACAACACAGCTGCCCGGCATCTGAAGGAAACTGGAAAGACCAAAAAGCTGGAAAGATGGGTGCCTCACGAGCTGTCTGAGGAGCAAAGAAATCGACGATATGAGATCTCGTCCGCACTGCTTCTACGGAACGAAACGGACCCATTCCTTGATCGCACCGTAACCTGTGACGAGAAATGGATAATGTACGACAACAGGCGACGATCGACACAGTGGGTGGACAGCGATGAGAGCCCCAAGGTTTTTGCGAAGCCGGAATTGCACCAAAAGAAAGTAATGGTGACAGTATGGTGGTGTTGGCAGGGAATTATTCACCACAGCTTCATCCCTCCCGGTGAATCCATCACGGCGGAGAAGTACTGCATTGAAATTGAAGAAATGATGAAAAAGTTTAAGGATATCCGGCCGGCCTTGGTAAACCGAAGGCGAGTTCTCCTTCTGCACGACAATGCTCGCCCCCATGTAGCACGAATGACGTTGCAGAAATTGAATGAGCTGAGCATTGAAACCTACCACATCCTCCGTTTTCTCCCGATCTCTCCCCAACAGACTACCATTTCTTCAAGCATCTTGGCGACTTCTTGGTAGGGAAAATATTCAAATACCAACCGGATGCCGAAAGTGCCTTCGAAGATTTCGTCAATTCCAGAACTTCTGATTTTTATGCTACTGGGATAAAAAAGCTTGTGTCACGTTGGCAAAGATGTGTAGAATCAGAAGGTTTTTATTTCGATTAATAAACTTGCCTACAAGCCGAGATATTAACTGTTTAAATTTACAGTGGTTCAGTGCCATTTATTTCGTTACAACCTATTATTAGCGATATACGAAAAATGCTAAACTTAGGAGAAGCCTAAAACCCTACTTGCTAGTCGACGGTGTCCGTGGGTTAAGTGAGCAAGGAGAGTCCGTGTCTGTGCTGAGAGCAGATAGATGAGTGAAGGTGAAACAGAGAATGTTGTGGCCGTCGCTTTATGCTGCGCTTCATCTGATAACGTATGCCATCGCTCTTCAGCAACCTATATCTCAAAACATACAGAACATCGCGAACATCAACATTTCCTCTATGTGACTCATAGAACCTTCAAATTACAAAGAATATCACACTACAGTTCGGTATATTCTCGAAGCCTCACTTTAAAAAGTGTGTAACAGGGCATGCTCTTCCTTGGGTTTTATGCAATGTCAGTTTCACAGGAGCATCTTCTTTATGTTTATTAGAAAAAAATTCGAATATACAGAGAAGCGTAATAGAGCAGGGAAGGCGATAACCTCGCTTGAAGAAATCTGAAAATTAAGATAACTACTGCAGTGTTAACGGTTTCACGTAGTGCTGACTCGATGGACCCCGCATGCCTTGACCGATAGCATGCGGTTCAACTGCATATCCATCTGCCAGTCTCTGCTCCTCCATTGCCTCACAAGGAGTTTCTGGAAGACCTTGCCACCGGAGACCAGAACTGGTTTTTTTGCGACTCCAACACACCCCGTATCGTTTGGTTTCCTCGAGGAGGACAGCCACCTATGCAAGCAAGTCGAACGTACACCTCAAGAATGCTCTTGCTTCTGGGACTCGAGGGGAATGCTGTATTACATGCTGAGGCCGCAGGAGCACCCGCTAACCGCTGTCGTTTACGCCACTCACCTCTGGAAACTCGCAGAAACTGTTCAAGAAAAGCGACGAAAACGACCTTCAGTTCGTCTTCTTCATGCTATCGCCAGACACGATGTTGCTAAAGCGATCCACCTGAAAATCGAGGAATTGGCTGGGAGACCTACCACATCCGCCATTTTCTCCTGACATCGCTTCTTCAGATCACCACTTGTTCTGCTCCATAAATGCAAAAGCGTTTCATAAAGTTTGAAGACTTAGATCGGGAGATCGCAGATTCCTTTATCTCCCGGTCTCCACATTTCTGGGAATGGGGGATCGCTGACTTTCCCAATGGATGGACCATTCTGGTGATCAGCTATGGCGGTTGTATTGTTCTTTTTACTTGCATTTGCACAATATCGATGATACGAAATTTCGCGGTTTTCGAAGGGCAGCAGCGAGGTTTTGCTTTGTATCCGAATCTCGAAGTGCATATTACTTCTGTGACGGTATTCTTTCTTCATGAACAACTGATAAAAAAACAAAGAGAAAAAATGAGAACACTATTAAGACTTTCCGAACAAGCTAGTTGTATAGTATATTCTATTTTATTTATATTTATTCATGACGTGAACTAAGGCCACACGTGAAAATACAATGTTAGAATAAAAACGCATAAACTCAATCAAAAACAAACGAATACAACACTCATTGCACTCATTGCATACGCAAAAGCAGCCTCTTGAAACCATGCAAGGATAGACCTGAGACTTCTTCATTTGTGCTCAAAATGTGGATAAACTCCTTTAAATTTCTGTAGGTGAAAAAGCTTGCTCGTGCTCACGATGTTGCCACCGAAACATAAAGTCTGAGCTTCCCTCTTATGTTTCTTGTCAACCTAGTGCCAAAAGAGTTGAGTGGGTTTATAGAAACCCTACCAGTGAGTATCTTAAACATCATGAGGAGGTCAGCTCTTTTCCTTCTTATGAAAAGGCTTGGTAATCCTAACAACTCCGCTCTTTTGGCACCATTTGGCATCTGATAATAGTTATTCCCGTAGCACCTCATCATCAGCTTACGAGTGAAACTATTCTAAACATTTTCTAGAAGAAGAATGTCTTTTCTCTTCGAAGGATTAAAAACTGTTGTCCCACATTCTACCATGGGTCTCACGTATGTCTTATACGCCCGCAAAAGGATTTGAGGATCTTTGCTCTTTAGTGCTTTAAAAAGGTTGTAGATGCCGTAGTTAGCTTTCTTGGCTAATGCTTTATGATGCAAGTCAAAACTGAGGTCCTTAGATATTAGGAAGCCAAGATCGCGAATGACAGCAGTTGTTTCTAATGTGACACCTCTTAGCTTGTAAGATGGGGTTACGATGGTTAGTATAGTGTAGTGTAACATTGTTGTTAAAAGTTGGTCGTCCATGTGGCGATTTTATCTGAATTTGTTTTTGAACGATTCGACGCTCAGAATCTCTGTAGCCTCGATATTTATCTATAGATGGTTAAATTGCTATAAAATCAATTTATTATATTTTAAAGGATAGGGGTACATGCAGGTTGCGTTTATGATGAAGTATTGTGGTTATTCCTTAATAGGCTACTACTTAAAATAAATGTTGAAGCGACTGTCAGGTATAACCATGAAATTGACTGGAACCTCCAAGCTTCTCATGGTTTTGACTACATTGAGCCGGACATGCGGACTATCATGTATGCAAGAGGACCGAGTTTTAAAGAAGCTTATGTTCTTCCCTCATTTCATCAAGTGGACTATATGAACCTATGGCTAAGTGAGTAGTTTGGTGGTGATCCACTACCTTAAGCGCTGGACTAGAAAGTTCTTTGATTGCTTTAGAGCTACTAAGGCTTCCCTTACTGCACAACGATGGAGACCCATATTTCATGGATTTGGCACTTGTCAACCATTCAACACCCATAACAAGCTATGAGAGCATACAGTAAGAAACTATATTCCATATGTAACTCACAACTCACGCTCACCAATTTTTTCTTCCTAGGCAGTGCAATGGTGACCGTGGAAGGCTTGGGCGTGCAAATTATACCATGTGCGGGACATGCATTGCCAGCGACATGGTGAAGTCATTTTGCGCGTTATCGTACGAGACAACGCAGTAAAGTTCTTCCAGCAAGGCTGTAGCCAAATTTTATGTGTTAAAGTAGCTCAATTCAGAAACTCGTTGAGCAGAAAATGAGATGTCGGAGTTCATTAATTTCTGGGGCATTGAGCATGGAAGCAGAATCGGGCAAGGACTTCTGCACAATGTACACTTGCTCCGAATTAGCTGTCAGAAGGAACGTTGACGGTGAAGGTACGCAGATATGGCTCTCTGTCTCTTCTTCATAACGGATTAAAGTTGTTCTGCGTACCGCACTGGTTGGATACCTAATACTTAAATAGTACTTGCATATAGATTGCTGCATAGAGTGCTTATAGATTAAAAATCCATTTGCTTCAGAAATCAGAATCAGTTATTTTTCAGTGTTCTCCGTCGCCCTGGCCGAGATGTATACCAAGGACGACAGCGCTTTCACCTTAAGTCGAGACTGCTCAGTGCAGATCTATAAAGGCCGTAGCGAATGCGTGGATAATAACACGACTGACGGGGACTTCCGCTATGTCACTCTATCTGCACATTCAGGAGGAGGTAAGGTTGAGAAGATTCAAAATTATTTTGTAGAAAAGCATGAAGGGACATTCAGTGCTTAATCGCAGCGCGGCGCGACATAATGATAGGCTCCCATATCGATTCCTCGCGTTGCGAAATCAATTTGGATGCTTTTCACCACGTTGCGTTGCGCCGCGATGGAGCTCTGAACTTTTCTGCAAGGAGTTTACAAGTACGTAGATTTGGATGCACACAGCGCAGTCAGCAGAAAGCCAGATTCGACTCTATTTCTCACCGTTACCCAGCACCATTGGTTTGATAGATGGCAGTTTCCAACACTATGTATTAGGTTGTCCCATAAGTACCCGCCGTTTTCTTCAACGACTCACTGCAGATTTCGCCGGCGGTCTCTTGCATAGCGCTGCATACCTTTCGAAAGAGAGTAATTTGCTCTATCAAAACTTGTATTGCATTTCTTTTTTTATCATGAATTTTGTCAATTTTTAGGTCGTTGAACTGAAAAGTGAAAAAGTGAAAAAGTAGCCATTTGCGCACTTGTTCTCTCCGCTTAGTTTTGTAATTTTTTGAGCAGTTTTTATAGCATTTGGAAGACAATTTTCTGTACTACAAGAATATGTGTTGGCCCTATTTTCTCACTTGTTCTTTATTGATTTTTAGGCCATCAAATTGGGACGTCCGAAGGAGGATGGTTATTTTTGCCGACAGCTCCTGCTCTGTGGTTGGACTTTTTGGGTTGGTGTTATACGCCATTCGAAAGAAAATGTCTTGATCTATAGGAATATGTGTCGCGTTTATTGATATTCTATTCAATATCAACAAAATGCTAAAAAGAGAAAAATCGTCTTCACCAACAACTCCTCCTTCTTCAGTTATTGATATTCGACAGAAATCAGCGTGAGCCAATAAACGCGACACAAATTCTTACTGAGCAAGACATCCTCTTCCAAACGACATATAACACCAAACAAAAAAGTTCAACCACAGAACCGGAGTTTTGGTAAAAATTCGGACGGGAAAGTCGGACGTCCCAATTTGATGACCTAAAAATCAATAAAGGACAAATGTGCAAATAGCACTAACAGATATTCTTGTAGAACAGAACATTGTCTTCCAAATGCTCTAAAAAAATGCGCAAAAATTACAAACCTAAGCGGAGAGAACAAGTGCGCAAATGGCTACTTTTTCACTTTTCACTTTTCACTTCAACGACCTAAAAATTGACAAAATTCATGATGAAAAAAGAAATGCAATATATGCTCTGATAGAGCAAATCATTCTCTTTTGAATGCTATGCAGCGCTATGCAAGAGACCGCAGGCGAAATCTGCAATGAATCGTTGAAGAAAACGGCAGGGACTTATGGGACAACCTAATAGATAACGTCTATTACAACTGAGCCCTTGCTTAAAATTTTTAACAGGTTTCCCTATTTCAACTTCTAGTAACACGAGTAGCCTTCCTGTTGCAAACGGTGAACCCTGAGATGCGTCACATCAAAAATTGCGCAACTTCTTTAGTATAAATGGCTACTCAATCTACATGTCATGACTATTAAGTTCTAGAGTTTATTAAACTTAAATATTGCTAGGAAAAGATAGAAATGGGGAGTTTGACAATGATTTTTTCAACTAAGCTCCCTTTTCCTCCAATCTAGTAGTGCATTAATTGATGAAGTAGTGCTGAAGTTATCCCGAGAGTTTTATTAGTTAGAGAATGCTTGACCTCGAAAAGCGGAAGAGGACTCCGCTGGGAAGTCGATATAGTTGTGAACGTACAGGTAGGAGCAAGAAGAAGTGAGGGACGCCAAGCCCTCGATCCAATACCATGGTCATTATAGATTAACGCCCTCTAACGGTGAAAAAACCGCAAGACGTGGTGCTGATGAATGTCATATCAAGGAGTTTGGCGGTATTTTCACCGTTAGTGGGCTGTAAGCGGTTAATGAATCTGGATGCAGGCCGGTTGATAAGGGAGTCAAGTTGGAGCATTGCTTCGCATATGCATCCCCTGCATAGCCATCATAGCCATCCAGTTGTTCAGGGCGCTTGATAAGGATAAGGATAAAGGACGGCGTTACTCAATCCCTTTTGGGATGCGCCAGCGCATTCTACTTCTACGGAATGTTGTGGAGGCGACTTGAATGCGTATTTGGCCATACAATGACTTGCAGTGGCCAGCCGATGAACAAGTCAGCGCTTTATCCTTCCCAGACAAGTCTGGTACCAATTCACCGACCCCGGAGGGATGGAAGGCTTGATTGGCCTGGGCGGGAAATCCGAACCAGGAACCTGGTATCGGATGCACGCGACAGTCGCGCCTCCTCCGACTGCGGCTACACGCGCCCACTAGGGCGCTTGATACCGCGCATAATTTGCAGCTGAGGAAAACTAACTATCTGCTCTAAAACTGAGGGCGTGCGTTCCCTACACAGCTCCGCCCGCTGCTCACTCTCCACCTTGCCTGCGCAGCTCCATCTGTACGAGATGGTGACGGGCGAAAACCGAGTGCTTGTACGATAGAACATCATGTTGAAGATGTTCTTCAAAGCTGGCTCTTGGATAGCTTGTTGACAATGCACTGCATTCAACGCAAAATCGGTCACTTGTACACGTCAGTCTACAGCTTTTTCGTAATGATTCATGATTATTTCTCTAGAAATTTCGTTCCATGGTGCATTGTGACTAGAATCTTGGAAACTGTATCACAGAATTAAATCGAAATCCCGGAGAGAACATAGAGTTGTACAATGAACATTTTGCAGCCGAGGTGGCATCATGTAATCCTTCCTTGTGTTACGCACTCCGTTTCTTTTTTACTATTTGTGAGCACCACATCGAACAAGCATTAGAGTCAACATCCAAAAAGAGCATCAATCAAAACGTATACATATTAAAAGAATTTGGAATACACAAAGGAGTAATAAAGCAGAGATATCGGTTACTTCGTTTCAACAAACCCTAAAAAATTAAGGTAATTTCTGCTTTGTTAATGGATTCACATAGAAAATGATACACAGTAGGGTTTCTGACCCTCTGGGTACAATGGATGCTTTTTTGCATATACAGAACACAAGAAAATTCTTGAAGGAAAAACTAGAAAAAAACAAAAGAGAACACGAGATATGAATATAAATACGGCAACGACTTGCAGGTCTATGTCACCATATGCACATGGCTACCTTCCATATTACGTGAACCACTGCTGCGTTGCAAAATTAAGACGAAAGAATCGACGAAGGCTAGCAAATTCAGGGTAGAGGAACTATAGCACTACGAAAAAATGTTGAAATGTCCCCAATGAAAATTGCAGCTTGTAATAAAATTTTCCCAAAGTGTACGAGTTAAAATAAATAAAGGGTACGATATAGAACTTGGAGTGGAATCTGTGGACATTTTAGAAGTCCAAATCTCGTGAATCAATAGCATTTTTGCACTCGTCCAGCTAGAGTACTTTTCCTCTAAATGTTTATCGTTCCAGTTCTGGCCAAGGAAAACAATGTTTTGGTACTTCTGAGATCGAGCTTCATAGAAAGTCTGTTATCATTTAGAAACTTCTAGCTATTTTATGTTCATTTTAAATGTTTTGTAGATATTTTTGAGCCGCTCAACGCTTACACACTCGAAGCTGCTCAGCGTTTTGGTCGACTGGTGGCTATTACTGGTTCCATTTACAATAATGACAACGATGGTGTATTTTCGAAAGCTCAACCAAGCACGTTAGTTATACTTTTCTTGTTCGACCATTTCGAGAAACAGTCGAATGCATTCCAAAATAGGAATTGCTCTTAAAAACTTGGAAAATGTTTGCTGAAGATACTGTACAATTCAATTAAGTGATTCGCCTACTCACATATTTCGAATTCTAATTGCATGCACCAGCGAATGGGCCTTTGCGCCTCATTGTATGAAAGACGAAGATACTATGGTGTTGTCATTCATTCTGCCAACTATGCAAAAGGACATCAATTGCTTGGTTCGTCCATGTTGAAATATATTCCCTCCATTCTTGGTGTAACTCTTACAAATAACAAAGTATATGTTACAGACGCGGAACGAACTCTTACTCGATTACACCGCCAGAATAAAAGACATCGAAACAATGAGCGGTTTACGTTTTAATTTCACGAATATTCCACATATGCTTCAAGTTGTGTTGAAACTTCATATCAACACGAAACTATGGTAAAGTGGACGTGAAAATAGCATTACACACCGAAATAACAATACTAGTCTGAAATTGTATACGTTCTTTCATTTCAATAAAGTGACGATTGAATGTACCACGCAATTACCATCGGTTCATGCGCGCTGTTTCATCGACCATTTCGTGGAAGAATCACAAGCTGAAGTAATGCGATAACTCGGGGAGATTGTAGTTCGTTACTGGCTCGCCACTACAATCACGAGAGCGCTGTTCAGGTCAAAGCCACCGCGCTACAAGCTACAACTATCTAATTTTTCGTGTTTGAAGTCGGCAACTCGGAATGGTTTGTCTCAGCTGTAGAAAAATCGGCTCTCCTCGACGTCCTATTGATCTCTAACAGTTACACATTCGTTCTGTCTGAGCACTAAACACGTATACAAAGGCAACGCCAGCTCGAGAAGAAAGATAGCGTCGGAAAGTGAAAGTATTGCAGAACCACGGCCCCACGATGGCCATCCGTCAGGGGAGTACAGTATAGGGAGTATTACAGTGTAGTGTAATATAGGAGCAACTAACGTCATCGCCGGATCGGCTGCTGACGTGAGCCATTTTTCCACGCCGCTCGAAGCGCCTCATCGTCATGCCACTGTAGGAAACAGCGCGCTCGGCCATTCACAATACAGGGGAATAATCGCGAGGCCGCGACAGTAGCGGAAGCACACGACTTGACTGTAGTCAACACATTTCTGATAAGAAACTTACATGTTACCTTTACATGTTGGGGAGGTGAATGAAATACAGAAAACCACTACTGGTTAGTACTAATGCAGCCATCGGCGAACGAGCCTGAAACGTGTAGTCGATAGAATTTCATTCCTTCGAATAAATAGCCTCAGCAGCATCTAATCTCACCCGAGTTGCTGTGTGCGCTAAGTCCGCAGCAAAGAAGGTGTCGATCAGAAGTTCAGAAGTTCACACTGTGATGCCCAGTTTGAAGTCAATTTCAAGATCCGCTCAATGTGAAAACGTCTACTTCCCCAAGTCAGTTACAGATGTATGGAAGTACTTCGTGAGTGAAGTATAACACTACAGCAGATGTGGTTGGAACAACAAATCAAGGAAGACGATACATCGAACGTGCAACATGGTGGTGGGATGCAGAAGTACAGTTAGATGTTGATGAAGAGAAGATGAAATTCCAAAAAGAAGTGAAGCTATAATAGACTGACGGAATAACTGATATACACGCCCTTTGATGATGGAGCCAGGAAACTTTAAGGCGTCCTGCTCATCTAGCCCCGTCATTTCCTCGCTTGTCCCACATAGCATGTCTGGTGAGGCGTTTAACGCAGTTCTTTTCTGTTTCTCTTTTTACTAGGACGACTGATCGACACACAATAATCTTCCCTCGGACAAAATACATATCGCCATTTCCCAAAATCCAAAAGAGCATAAGCTGCGTCAATGCCACGCTCCCCCCCCCCCTGACAGTGCAGCTTTCATTACCAGTAACTCTGCACCGTCCTGTTCTCAGGTCATGCATGATACATGCATTTCACCACTCCTTGCTGAGAAATGATTTTGCGATATGCATTACCAGACTTTAACGGCCTGGCGGCGGCCAAGCGTCTGGCTGGGGCTTCGCTTCAAACCCGGAGAATAGAACACGCTGAACATTTTCTTCTCCTCTTCAGGCCTTCTCTCATTCATTAAAAAAACTGGTTTTGCTATATAGAATGGTATAGCGGAATACGGCAAAACAGGTTCATCACTTTCACTAGACCCCCCTTAACTGGCCCCTTATCACTGGTTCCCTTTTATTGTCAGCCCTTTTCCGGTTCACCCTTCACTGGTCCCCTTCCCCCTTCGTCGGTCCCTACTACTGTTCCCACCTTCACTGGACCTCCCTTTACTGGTCCCCTCTTCGCTGGTCATCCTATCTTTCACTGATCCCCATTACTGGTCCCACCCTCACTGGTCCCCTTTTATTCAGCAACCCTTTTCCGGTCCCCCTTCACTGGACCCCTTCCCCCTCCCATTCACCGGTCCCCATTACTGGTAATTGCTCATCGGTCCCCCTTCACCTGGTTCACTCTTTCACTGGTCAACCTTCTATCGGTCCCCACCCCTTCACTGGACCCCTCCCCACCTCACCGGTCCCCCTTCACTGGGCCCCTCCCCCTCCTTCACCGGTCCACCCTTCACTGGACCACTCCCCCCTCACCGGTCTCCCTTCACTTGGTCCCCTCTTCATTGGTCAACATTCTACCGGTCCCATCTTCACTGGACCCCTTCCCCCCATTCACCGGTCCCCATTACTGGTACCTTCCTCACCGGTCCCCCTTCACCTGGTTCGCTCTTTCACTGGTCAACCTTCTATCGGTCCCCCACCCCTTCACTGGACCCCTCCCCCATCTCACCGCTCCCCCTTCACTAGACCCCTCTCCCCTCCTTCACCGGTTCCCCTTCACTGGATCCCCCTCACAGGTCCCCATTGCTGGCACCACCTTCACTGGTCCCTCCTTTATTGTTCAACCCTTTACCGGTCCCCCTACTGCAACCCCATCCTTCACCTGTCTAATGCTTGTGTACTTTTTTTGTCAGTGGCTGCTGGTCGTACAACGTCCGGCCAATCATGGATATCCCCTTCTGTAACCCTGTGGTGAACGTCATCTACGATCGTCGAGCGGTGTGAAAATTTTAGAATGGTGCGTTTTAAGTAGAGCACGAACAGTGTTTTAGTGTAGTCCTACTAGCTCAACACAAGTTTCACATGTAAGTACAACGCTGACTGAGATAGTGCTCACCCAGTAAAAGCATCACAGACTTTCTGCTTGGTTAGGATTGTAGTACGCGGTCTTTTCGCTACGGTTACTACAGAAGTTCATTTATACTTTTGACAATGTGAGCTGGCGACGATAAATGCTGCCAGTGAACACTAGTCCAATCTTGTGTTATACATCTTATGAATCCACACTTGTTTGTGTTTACTTTCACGTTTTATTGTTCATACAGTGTAAGTAATGAAATTACAAATATGTTTAAAATTGATTCATACTTACAAATTTTTATTTATATCGATTAGGTTTTCTTTCTTTTTGATATTGTAAACGATTCACTCTTCTTTACCTTGGATCTACAGTAGCGGAGCACATTAGACAAAACGTCATCAAGGAACTGTTGTGTGAGGGTAAACTCTCGAATGGGTGGTGACAATTCCTCAATTTTCTCGAAAATTTCTGACAGCTTTTCTTTTGGTGAAAACGGAATCTGAAATAACATATGTACAAGGCAACTGCTTACAAAACCTCGCTTTCCATCTAGAAATCTGTAAATACATTAGGTTAGAAATCACGTGAAGCATTGACAAGTTGATCGCTCACAACAGTATTTTAATGAATCATCATTTCGTTTAGTACAAATTCAGCAAAATTTTACGAACGATCGTGAGCTTTGACTAATTACCGCCAAAGCGTCTTCTCATAGCATTGAATGAATTTCTGGGCAGTGCGAAGAAATGGATCATGGTTCTGCCATATGTGCAAAGCCGGACACTTCTCAGAAAATCCATGAAGACATCGAGAAACTATCGACTGAGCTGTAGCAAGCGGGAGCAAAAATGGGCTCCAGGGAAAAAACTCCAAAAGGACATCATCTCTCCAACCTCCCAACTCTTAAGGAGGAATTATCGTAAGAGCGCCTTCTCGTAGCAAAGAATTCTCCGCAATGAGACTTCCAACTTGCAGTAGCAAGAGAAGTTATCAAAAAGCCTACAGGAAACATGCGTTTTGCGACGATAACTGATAGCTTGTGAGTGTTGCGTCTCCATATATAAAAGCGTTCTCTCTGAACGGAGGGAATAAATCTCTCCTCTTTCTTAATATCTCTGTTTAATTCTTGCTTCATTTCTCTTATCGCTACTTGAGCTTCATTTCTCTTATCGCTACTTGCATATCACTACTTGAGTTTAATTACACATGTTTAAGCTTGATAAAGGCGAAATGTATCGTGTTGACGTGGCAACGAAGAAATTTTTGTTAAGCTTTCTATCAAGCTAAAGACCCTCAGTTGTGTAGGCCTAAGGGTAGAGACGAAATGAATAACACTATGTTCCCTCAATTTCTTGTATTGTTACATGCACGTTTCCATGTTCGCTCCCTCTTCTCCAATAGTTATGTTTGAGTTACTCGTTTGGTTTAATGACTTGGCGAAATTTTGATACTAATCTAAATGAATGTAAAGATTCCCCATACATGATTCTCTGCCACTCCTTCAGAATCTACTTTAAACACCTTCCCATGGTATAAGATATATAGTGTGTATACTTTATTATTTCGCATGTTTTCTAGAAGTATTTTCACATAAGGCCTAAGCTAACCTTCCATTTTAAGCAAGAGCTTGTAGAGCTGCTGATTTCCATGGATTCTGCGTTCGGAAAAGCGCCTTGAACAGCTTCCACTATCTTAAGAGCATGCCTATGAGTTCCGCGAAACAAACAATTCGATAAAAGCAGCATTGACCTCTTCCTTATTTTCTGGAGACTCCGTTGATATTTCGAAAATGAGGTGGTTACCGTACCTGTTCAAAGTCAATTACGTGTGATGGCAATAAAGAAAAGTGGTATAGGAACGTGGATGAAACTTTTTCTAGAAAGCAACCTGATCGGTTGACCCAACGACGGAAATGGCGTATATGGAGAGAAGCGCGTCTGTCTCAGAAATAAATAAAAAATGCAGACATCTCGATCCGAGTCCTACCAGCGACGGCCGATGAAAACTGCGGCAGAGCGGGGCATATCTGGTCCGAAGAAAAATCTAATATCTGGATCAACATGAACATACTCTAGTAAAAATTATCACTACAATCCTAGGGTTCAGGATTTTCAATAACGCCATTACACACATGATTTATTTACCCGGGGCTTAAAAATCGAACTGAATCATCAGAATCGACGTTGGGTGCTTGTCAGGCGATTAGGGGTCAGCTCATTGTGCTTACATTTTGCATGCACTTATACATAAGAATATATATTATAAAAAGGTAGAGTCATGAGAGTAATAGTAACTTTAATTTTAGAAAATGAGACGAATTAGTTTGGTTTTCGTTAGGTATGGTAGAACTTGTCATAGTAATGCATAATATCTAATTATCTCCCTTTCAGAGGAGTAAAAAATGTCATTCATTAAACGGTTTCATAGTTATTTAATTAATCAGCTCTCATCTCTATGCGTCGCTAAAATATAGTCAGGTACACATCCTTAGGCTTGGGGAGGATTCAAACCATCGACCACGGACCACAACACTGTTAGCTGATAACAGACCTAGGAGCGAGTCAAATGCTTAAGTTGCTGACCCAGGAAGTTTTTGTTTCTTAGCTTCAGCTTTTCTGTCGTGGCACTGCCTTGTGATAGGTTTCAGCCTTGAATGGCTGATATAGAGGCTCTGTGTTTTATATTTTCTGAGACGAGGAACTTCCGCACATATACAGCTCTTCGGTCGCTATCGTTTATGTAGTCCTCTGGTTAGTTCTCATTCTCTATGTTGAATGCAACGTATAACTCTTGTGCGGTGAAAATTGAACCCACTTCGATTTTAAAGCTTGCACTGCATCCACAGCAATAAGTCGACCATGATATAGAACACCGATTCGTGAGCAAAGCGCCTCGCACTCTTCCATGGAATGTGGAGCAATTAATATTGTTCTTCCGTTACACCGTTCGGCATTTAGAAGGTTCCAAATATCACGGCTTGCCTATGTTGCAGAAAACCTTCAGCAGGACCTATTCATTATTTCAAGCAACGGAGAACATAGTGAAGGGGGAGCAATGTTGCTTCCATGTTGTCCAATATCATCTGTTTATAGCATTCTGATGAATTAGGATGAGCCACTTAAACGTAAAAGTTTCGTCTATTTTTCGAAGACAGCCACCCTGTTGTGTACATGTAGGCATAGAGAAAACTCGAGTCAATGTATGGTGGCACGGGGGGCAGTCGTTCGGTACACTCTGCTGCCCGCCGCTCACTTCCCGCCCAGCCCGCGCCGCCCTATTTGGAAAAGTTTGCTGCGCGTGAGACCGTCGTTAATGCCTATGTTATACTTCGGGGACGCGTCGCCGACGCTGCGACCCGTCACCGACAGCCCGTCACCGACGTCGCCACAGACACGTGGTCGACGTCGGCGACGTCGTCAACAGATTCTGTGGCGGCGTCGGGAACGACGTTGACAGGAGAACATCGGAGCGCATTTTTAGCATCGGAGAGGGTTTTCAATGTCATCATTTGGTAACCAGTCTGCCCATAGAAAGGCTAATTGATCACATCTGCCTCGAATTTGCAGACATTTTGAGCTTTTCTTAATCTTCAAAAGAAATTTTAATTCTTATTTCTTCTTAATGCTTCAAGACTTGATGATGATTTTTTGTTCTGTATGTACGGCAGTCTGCTCAACCATTGTTGATCTGCCGAATTTTCTCTTACTAACCAAATTTGGCTTTTAGAAGGATGGATAGGTGTTCAAAGGTTTCACTAGTAGCAATGTTAGAACCATTCAAAAGTACCTGTATTTTTAGGATACCCTGTATTTTTCGCAAGGCATAGTGTGTTTTTAGGTTTTAAACTTTAAAAGAAGCACAAATCAAAAGATACGGTCACTTTGTAGAGAGTTTATAGGAAGTATTCAAGCGAAACACTATCAATAGATTGTAAAATGCAAGATAACAGACGAGTGCATGACGCAGTCTATCCCGATCATACGTCAAAAAAGCGTCGGTTTAGCAAAGACCTTTTTCGTTTAATCGTATTGAAATTAAATTTACGCGGAATTCTCGAAGTTCAAAGGAAAATTTAACTCTTAATTAGTAAGAATTCTGTCTCGAAAAAGCTCTTCGCAGAGGTTTGCATTACCATTTGAGAACGCAAAGAAACACTACTTATTTTCTACACAGTTTTATTTAGTATTACTTGCTCTTCACGGAAGCAAATAGGCCTAGAAAATGTGAACAGAACGGCTGAGAAGGACACAAAAAGGAAGAAAAGTGACAAATTGAAGGGAAGCTAAGGTTTAGGGTCCCACTCCCTCCCAAACACTCAGTGTTTTAATCAATTGTGCTTTTTGTGTTGGCAGGACGGTGTCTTTTGCACTTCTCGATTTCGTAATTCGAAGTACGGTGGTGATGATGGCAGTTCCGGGAACGAAGAACCAACCCACAGTCATAACACTCCATCGGAGCGCATTTTCTGCCACTCTTGGATGACTCGGCGACGTCGGTGACGGACTGTCGCCGTGCACAGCACGGCGACGCGCTGTCATCGACGTCGGCGACGCTGACGTCGTCGGCCCGTCTGTGGCGACGTCGGCGACGTCGGCGGCGGAAGTATAACACCCCCTGCGGAGCTCTCGGCGACGTCGCCGGCGACGCTGTGATGTGTGGGCTGCTACGCAGTGCGTAGCAGACCCTACAGCATAGCGTCGCCGAAGTATAACATAGGCCTAACTGATGTGACGTCGCCCAAAAAACCTAACAACTGATAGGTGACGATTGGGAAGCGCATCTCGGGGAATTTTGAAGTCATTTTCCAGTCGGTTCGGTTATGGAGGCAGTTGAGGAAAGGAGGGCGTCGCTCTTCTCTCTAGATTCTTTCAATTTTCGCCTCATCTAGAGACTATGGGTGATTCCGGTCAGTTCTACATTGGCTGGACCTGAAGAAGAAAGCCTTTGCGCTGCAGCTGAAAACTCTTTTGTTCCAAATATGGTGAACAAGGTTCTGAGCCTTGTCTCAAGAGCGAAATCAGTTTAGGATAGAGATGCAGTGCCAAGAGAAGTGATTAGAAATGCGATGCCTCCATGTGAAGGCAGGGACCCGGACATCTTGTCCTCGGCGCGCTCTCGCCCCGCCCCTTTTTGAGAGCGGCTCGCTAGTCCTGTTCACTACGGACAGTAGCATTAGGTGAGGGCTACAGGGCTGGCAAGTACCGATAACGCTCCACTGCTAATTTCTGACCAGTGGCAACGATTTGGGCTCCTTGCCAAGAGTAGTTGGGTGCAGGGGCATTTTGCGAAACTTTCTTTTTCATTTCACCAGCTAAATTGAAGCATGTTCTTGCGGATATCACTACTGTCACTGCATCGTCTTCAAGATCCGATTAAAAATTTACATTAACTGAGAATGTACCTTCAAACGTAATTTTCTAGGAAGCTTTAGTTAGCTCATTATTTCATCTACTCTGTTTTTGCGTTTTCTATTTCCTGCTTCCTATGTGAGAACCCAGTCCAACTGTGCCTTCTATCCCTACCGAGTCAATGGATTGGTACTTGACTGATGTGGGGAGGAAGGAGCAGCGATGTTTTTGGGCCTGCCATCGCTATTCCTACCTTTATCTTTAAACCTCTATCTTCGCTCTTAAATTCTTGACGAATAACCACTCAAACTGTAAGAGCTGCAGAATGTTGTTTCCCGTCTTCATATTGTAACCCCCACCGACCAGCTTTGCGCCACAGTAAACATCGAAATCAGGTACGGTCTAAAATGGGAACAATTTATGTACTCGAATGCAAGTAAATTTCAATGATGCTGGAAGAAATGATGCATAAAATGTTCCGCACCTCCAATGGTTCGAGAATCCAGAAGATTTTCAGTGGTGCACTAACGCGGTGTCTCGTGCCCCCTCGAAATTCGTCAAAATGTCTAGATTGTGCATTTCCGCTGGATTATCGCCTTTGCGAGCGGCATTATAACGCACTTCGCACGGTGGTTGGTGTCGCTGCGGCCAATAGGCCACAGCCGCCTACTTACCGGCGCGGTATTCTTCACCGCGTCCTTCGTGACTCACAAAAGCCGGTAAGTTTCTAGTAAGGAGCCGGTTAGATATATCTGTGGTAGCGATTTACCGACTCCCTCGTTGACGAATTCGGGTCCTGATGAGCCCTGCGCTTATACCCGCGCGCTCAGAGGGTCCATTTAAAACGACCAAGGAGGATATTAGTACTTTCTTCCTGTCTTTACTCTTTGTATGGTATTCTTTGTTCACTTTGTCCTATCATAATTCTTGTTTCTGGGGTTGCTTTATGGCCTGCGAGGAATTGAGTGAGTCCCTTATCTTCTTCCTGACCACTACGCTGACGGCAGGCGGATAGTCATTTACGCAGTGTTCGACCATGTTGTCATGTATACATAATGTTGGCTCCTCGTCTTTGGTCTCCTTTCGGATGAAAGACTGCCAATTCTCGGAACCAAGGCGACAGGGGCGAAGAGAGGAGCAATCCGAGGCAAGGGAGTAGTCTACACTACGGTAGACGGTCAATACGACCAAACAAGGCTGTTCATGTAGGATTGCCTTTCTAAAGGGTGACGTTTGGTGACCCTCGTGTGCCCCATAAGGTGTTTACGGGGCTACCGGCAGAGATCGACCCTATCTCTGAGGCCGTCCATCGCAACAATGAGTACATTTCTTTCTCGGATTACGCTAAAAACCGTTTCATTACTACCTTTGGATCCAATCCAGCGGTTGGTTCATCTAGAATGAGCAATTTTGAGCGCGTCAGTAAAGCAACAGCAATACCAACTTTCCTGCGGTGGCCGATGCTTAAAAAATAACTCGTTAGGTGGAGGCTATACGTGAGCGAATTCTTCAAAAATTTAAATTTTTATAAATTTTAGTTTCTTTCGTAGATATAGTATGGATATAATATTCATGGAGTTGACGTTGTGTAACTTATGTTTCAAGCATAAAAAAGCAAAACTATACTAGGTTAAAGAATTGTAGAACAATTGTAGAAAAGGGTCAATCAGATTACTAACCTGCATTTGCTAAATAACACGTCGGCTTTGGAAGTCATGTTCATTTCTCGAAGTGACTTATCAGCCTTCTTTCGCGGATAGCGGTAACCTTAACAAATAAAATAATTTATTTATTTGAAAACGTAAATGACTACATTTCCACGCTGTGAAAACAACTCGAGATTTGAATATTACAATACAACGTATAACAACTAGTTAGTTACGCTACAGGATATCTGCCAACATGCCTCTTAAACTGGGATTAGAGAATTAGGAAGCGCTTGTTTTTTTGAGAATCTTATAAACTCGGAGCCGGCCCTTTCGATGAAAAAGAAGTGCGATAATCAGCTTCTCTCTTTTTGAAGTGGTATCGAAAACCAAGCTCTAAAAACATTCTGATTCACGCAAGGTCTGCACACCCTATGGCCGTTAAACGCGCTGTAGTTCGTCACATGTCTCGCACGGCCTCAAAAATGTGTACAGGTCCTAGGAACGCTAAAAGAATCAGTTCGGTTAGCTTCGGAGGTAACTCTTTCCCACCCGGTACCACAACGTCGAAGGAGCTTTCACCTTAACGGTCCTCGAAGATCGCGCGGAAGATTACCTCTTGTTCTCCCTTTCATCTCCGATAATGTGTCCGCTGCTATCAGAAAAGCACTCGAAAATGCACAGCTGCATAATGATTCATTTTGGTAAATATTCCTAATGACAATATCAAGAGCATACTGATCCTAAAGTGACTTTATGATCAGCAGTGCCCTTCAAGGGATTGCGTTATATGTCCATAAGAGAATGTAGGAGATAGCTTCAAGGCAGGAGTAATCTATGAAATTGAGCGTGTAGCTTGTAGCGCAAACTATCTCGGCAAGATGGGAAGGATGCTATCAGTGCGCATGAGAGAGTGCGCATGGGAGAGCTCCTCCTTTTTTGCACCCAAAAAAACTCCATTCTCTTATTGCTAATAAAATGCGCGTATCATTAAGTAGTCCGATTGGTGGGCGCAGGGTTGATGTGCATGATGGTAATGACTTTGGTGTGAAGTGTAAAACTTTGACCGTAGAGGAAAAGATCACCGAAGGATAGCATTAGAAGCAGTCTGGGTTTTTACGAAAAATCCAGTAATGAATAGCAGAAATGAATGCATGTCCGTAACAAGTGAACTCTTGCCCTTTTTATTACATTGCGACGTGTAGTACGACGAGTTATTGGGCGTGCACGTCTAAGAATTTTATCTATACGGTAGAATGCACAGTGTCGTTCATTCGCTCTTACTGATCTACTAACAGAGAGCGATTGCGTTCTGTTAGTAGCAAAGATTGGTGGATCTATGTGTGAGTTTATTTATCCTCCTAGCCTTTTTACGTTGGGTCGTAGATTTGTGTCAAAACTGCTGAAGCGGCTAAGGCACTTGGTGGTATAGATTACATATTAAGAACCTTGTACCACATTCAGGCCTCTGACGACGACGAATTAGTCGAAACGTAAGGCCAGAATAAAGATCCACCTCAAAAACCTCGTTGGCACATTATTGACAATAACAAGTCGGATAGAGATTTTGGTCCTGGAGAAATAGATTTTCCGCTGCTCAGCCCTTGCGCTTGAATTGTACAGCGTTTAGAAAACATCTAAAGGGCTCCGCACACTTCTGCGGCGTTGCCGCAGCCCTATCCTTCAACATGGGGCAAGGACGCAGAGGCCGCCGGCAACGGCAGCCGGCACCGTCCCGCACCAGCACACTTTTCCGGCATTGCCGCATCGACGGCAACAATGATTGAAATCATTGTTGCCGTCGGTGCGGCAATGCCGCAGGCAGAGACTCTGCGCTCTAGCCGATCGCGACGGGGAACAGAAAGTGGAAACACATGCGTCCTTTAAATTAGGAGATCGATTATGGCTATCAGCTGATTATTTCTGGAGGATCCGGGCGACGTCTGGGTTGATTTCTTTCGTTCTTGTGTTGGATTTAGCTGTTTCGCTTGTATAGTTTCCTTTTTCTAAGTTTAGTTTCCTTGGGGAGAACTGACGTTGTCGAAGAGCTGATGACGAGGGAGATTCTCAGCTGAGTTCTTCTTTCGGGCGCGCGTCTCTCATCGGAGCGCGCTTTCCTTGTATGCGAGTAGGTCCCGATTGGAGTTCGCTGCGACGGCGCCGTGCTGCGGCAACGCCGGAGAACGGGCCGTCACAGTGGGGAGGAGCGCCGCAACTTGAAGGCTCCGCCCCACTTTTGCCGGCTGCCGGCTGCGGCAACGCCGCAGAAGTGTGCGGAGCCCTTAACGGTAGTACTACCGTTCAAGTAATCATTTTGAATATCACTATCAGACTCTACCGTTTCCTAGTAGTCTCAAACTGGACACGTTGAAAATATATTAGATATGGGTAATAATAGTAGCAGTAGATAGTATATGGTAATATGTAGTAGCCATATGAGCGTACCCAGAGCCTCCTTGTAAAATCATTTTAAACTGTTTCGAGCCTTGTTAAGTTTGAACACTAATTTTCAAGTGAGGATTAAGGACTGTTGTACCATGTTCTAATATATGGCAAACCTATGATTTATATGCTATCAAAAGGTTGGGTGCTTATTTTATTGACAGAGATTCAAATATGATATGAGCAGTTTTCTCAGCTTTCTTCACAATGCCTTCACATTGGTTATAAAAGTAAGCTTCTACAACATATATTATATCTATTATGTAATAAATCCTAGATCTCGTAACGTAACGGCACTAATTTTTCGAGCTCCAACAGGCATGTAGTTGTACCTAACTGACCTTGAATTACCAAGAAGAAGAACCTTAGTCTTAGGAGCAGACAAAGCAGTTTCTATTTGTCACATCATTCAGCAACCTCCTTGATGGCACCTTGCGAGGCTTTATGACTCAAATTCCTATCATCGCTTGTTCTCAGTGTATTGCAGGTGTCTATTTTACTCAGACAATATTCACCATTTATAGCTGCCATAAAAACAAGGATTTGACGGCATGTAAGGTAACTCGGTAGTACATCAGTTTGGGGACAGAATCCCATGATCTGAAATGCTCCTTCTTAGCAGTCATTTCAAGCAGCGGTAAGGTGTATAATAAAGTCTGCGTTTGTCAAAGCTGACACTCACACTGCTCTGACTATCTGGTTCATAGATCTTTACATGACCGTAGCTTGCAGATCTAAGCCCAGTTATGATTTCAAATGTTGTACTCTTTCCTGATCCAGATGGTCCTACTAAGCCAAAGCATTCTTTATTTCGAACGCCATATGTCGTTGACTTCAGAACGCATTCCTTTCCAAAAAACTTCGTAAGCTTCTAAAAAATTGGAACTATTGGCAAGCATTGATTGTCCGTGCTTAAAAATCCTGTGAACAAATAATTTAATGTTTAACAACAACACATGAACTCTCTTCTGAACAAAAAACTAAATCCCCGGCATAGCTGTCAACAACATTTATGATATTTCTGTGAAGCGAGATTGTTGGATGGAACTTTCTGGTCTGCAGAGGCTTAAAAATGGTTCCACTCTTTTGGTTCGGGGTTTGGTTTTAGGGAAAACAACGGTCGAAACTTCAACCAATGAAAATCCCGTCAACAACCTCGTGGCAAAGAAGCATAAGCATTGTTGACAGGTAGACCAAAGTTTCCCAGAATGCTTTCACTTAAAATAAGAATATGAATAAGAAGTATGAGTATGAATAAACAAATACATCAGCTACCTTTATTACCAAAGTTAAGTAAAAAAAACGTGTCAGAAACTTACGACAACGGATAATTTGAGGTTTGCAGGACGACTCTTGAGATAATTTCTTTCCTGCTGTACACTCTGTTCAACATAAATACGATTGCCCTATAAATGTTATAATAACAATCATAAAGTACAAGATACATTCAGTGATAAAACCTGCCTTCCCAAGTTTTCGCCCTAAATTGATCTTCGGACAACATTTAATCGGCTGAAGTTCTGTGATAAAAAGCAAGAACAACCAAAACAATCCATGGCAGAGAAATACCTCATACGTTTTAATGTAACCTGAGTAGGCAATCTTTTCAGAGAAGTCGTAGGTACTCATTCAGATAAGCTTTTTCACCTCATTTCGTTTTTTTCAATACATTTTTTTAAATGTTCAATACATAATTTTATTGTGCAGTGAAGTGCATACGCGTGATATGACTGCTCACTTACCCATTTCCAGGTAATGTTCATGAAGTACTATTCTTTCTTGTACAAAGAGGCCATGTAAGAAAGCGAAGCCCGGAAATATTTGGAAGAAATACCATAGCTGTAACAAGTCAGAGTGATGATGACAAAACGTATTCAAAACCTACGTTTTAAATCACGCTAAACCCATTTTGCTTCCAACATTTGTGGACTTATCTGATTTCTTTAGAAATTGGCCCCCTATTTGCAGCTTTTTAGAGCCGGAAGGTTTCTGTCTTTTTGTGCACTGCTGAAGTAACTTCATTTGATACACTCCACGCTAGAGCAACTGGGCCAAAGCACCTGAGCAGAATCTTTTTCAGTGTTGCGCCGGGTTCTGTATAGGAGATAAACCTTTCTTTTTCACATATATCAAGCTCATCGCATTAGGATAACTTTGTCGCAGCGACTAAGCGCCAGTTCTAACAACGAAAGTCGCCGTCTTCCTTGGTCTCCTCCCGTTTTTGGAATTTCATATACTTTTCATCAACTTCTAGCTGTACTTCTCCATTCCACCACCATGTTGCATGTTCGATATATTGTCTTCCTTGCTTTGTTGTTCCAACCACATCTGCTGTAGTGTTATACTTCACTCACGAAGTACTTCCATACATCTGTAACTGACTTCGATAAGTAGACGTTTTCACATTGAGCGGATCTTGAAATTGACTTCAAACTGGGCATCACAGTGTGGTCTTCTGAACCTCTGATCGACACCTTCTTTGCTGCGGACTTATGGTTAGCGCAACAGCAACTCGGGTAAGATAGATGCTGCTGAGGCTATTTATTCGAAGGAATGAAATTCTATCGACTACACGTTTCAGGCTCGTTCGCCGATGGCTGCATTAGTACTAACCTGTAGTGGTTTTGTGTATTTCATTCACCGCCCCAACATGTAAAAGTAAGGCCCCTGTTATACTCCCGCGGGAGCTTCCGCGGGACCTCCGCGGACGGACGGTGCACCGCGGACGGTCGTCGTTGTCCCTGGGCGGCTAGCGTCGCATCGGAGCGCGTTTCCCTCGCCGAACTCCGCGGGACGACAGCCTTCCGCGGTGCAGTGCACCGCGGACGGCTGCCCTCCCGCGGGCGGGAAGTATAACACCCCTCTCGTGGTCTGGCGGAGGCGATCCGCGGACGGCGGGCGTGGCGGGCCGCGACGAGTGGCCCGGCGCGGGGTCCCGACGCGATTTCCGCCCATCCGCGGAAGCTCCCGCGGGAGTATAACAGGGGCCTAAGATGTAAGTTTCTCTTCAGAAATGTGTTGACTACAGTCGAGCGTGTGCTTCCGCTATTGTCGCGACCTCGCGATTATTCCTCTGCATTGTGAATGGCCGAGCGCGTTGTTTCTCACAATGGCTTGACTATGAGGCGCTTCGACCGGACTGAGGCGTGGAAAAATGGCTCACGTCAGCAGCCGATCCGGCGATGAGGTTAGTCGCTCCTATACTACACTACACTGTAATACTCCCTATACTGCACTCCTCTGCCGGATGGCCATCGTGGGGCCGTGGTTCTGCAATACCTCTACTCATTACTGGCTAACAGCACCAGGAAAGGGCCGTGGGGTCTAGTGAGCTCTGCGCTTACCCCCACGACCTCATCTAGTATTTGCTGCTTAATACGTCTCGTAATATATCTGATGAAACTGCCGTATGTCCAGTCAGAGGAATTGCGCAAGTCCCTCACGTTTCCAGGTCACTCTGCCGACGGCAAGGGATCGCCGAGCAAATTGGTCCACGATGCCGGTGTGTATTACATGTGTCGCCATTGATTTCTGTATATGTCCCTTACCTCGTACAGGTGTTCTGAGTCTTCTTCCGTGGGCGTTTGGGGAAGCGTGGAGTCGAGTGGCAGGAGGCGGCGGAGGGGTCATTTTGGGCAGCTGGAGCTCCATCAATACGACGAGCGGCAATACCGTTCAAGGACAAGTCTAGTCAGTAGGGCTGGCTTTCTCCCAGTGTTGGGTACCATCTCGGTGAGCATCGCGTTTCGATGGGGCGTTATGGAGCTCTAATAGCAGGCTATTGTCTCTGTCTGCAGGGCCGCTAATCGCAACAGCTACCACTAGCAATTTCTTGCCATCTTCATCACGGGCATCGTATCTTTGTGCACTGCGAAGACACTCATAACCATTCGCCTGCTCACCGTCAGTAGTCGGTAGCGTTCAGCTACTTGCCGCGGTAGCATTCGTGCAAGACGCCACTTGTCGCTGAAGGGAAATGCTTAGCACGATCTCGATTTCCTTAGAAAGACGCAATGAGATACGTCAGTATCAGGACGAGCCCGAATGATGTTCTGAATACAGGAACTGTAATGTCAGGACCGGCATAATATCTACCGAATATTCATGCAAACAACGGCAGCGTAATGTGGTCCACATACAGTATCGTTTTACGGCGTAGAGCGGTTTAGACTAATTCACAAGTACAAAAAACCCGCCCACCGTTTGGAAGCACGTATAGGTTGTTTTAATTAATCGCTTTTACTTCATGGGGTATCCCTTATAGAGCAATTAATAAAAATGGAACGTGGGTTGAAATGTTATGGTGCGCTAATGTTTATTTGCCAATTTAAAGTACTTTCACCATTTATGAGGTTACAATTTCCAAGTTGCCTATATTTGCGATTGTGAATCAAATGGGATAACTAGAGGAAAAAAATTTCAGTAGTCAACGCTTGTTACTCACACGACTTCCGGCAAGTGAGAGAAGATAAAATCCGAGGCCAGTAAGAAGATGATAAACAACAATGATATTCTCAGCTTCCATATGGTTGTTTATGATTGTGGAAAAGAAATATATCATGGGAAGACTTGTGATTCCAAAGGTCAAAAACATGATGCTAAATTTTTTGATGTTTCTCATTTGAAAAAAATAAATAATCAATATGCTTCCAAAATCCTAATAAATGGATTTAAATCAGTAGCGCTTACACAAATCCCTCTTTTACTCTGATGTTGTACAGAAACATTATGCCCATCATACAGAGAGTAGCTACGATCACAATAAAGCAGTCGAACATTAGTGTTGACAGCCAATGAGTCACAAACGAAACACCGGCGAGGTTTTGCTAAATTCGCTCTGTTTAATGTTAGTTGTCTTCTGCTGTATACTTAGGTATTACTTCCTCCAGTTTGTTATCAATTAAGAGATTTATCGTAACTTACCTGGTGACGAAAACGTGTGACACGATCGTTTACGAGAAGGTCTGCGAACGAGCACGTCAGCACTACTGAGGCCATGAACAGAAGCAGCGACTGGAGGTGTATTATTATTTCACTCCTAGACCTAACGCTAATAAGGTGCGTTGCCATATTGACTCGTACTCCTAAAATTAGTAAAAGAATAGTGACAATGAATGAAATCCAATTTATGAACAAATTATCGCTTGCTTAACTTCGATAGCGCTTGCGACTTGGAAAACTGACAATTCGCCGTGGTATAGGTACAGTGGAATTAACCATAACAAATTGTCATGCGTCATCTAGAATGAATGACGCTTACTTAGGAATTACTTTCAGTTGAAGAACTGGAATTGTAGGGAAAAAAACTTATGCTGGTCAGTTGATTGAAAAGAGAAACCAAGTGAAAGAGGTTTAGGCGAATAATTACCACTGATTCGTGGACATTTTTATGTATTTATATACAACATAGGTTGCAACAAAGAATGAATCAATAAATACTATGCAAATGGAACCTCTGCGTCTGTGAAAGGATCAAAGAGAGCTTTCACATACGGTGAGTTTCCTACCCACTAAAATCATATTAGAAAATGAATGTCACTATCTGGCGGATATGCAAACCATCAGCCATGGATTACTACACCACTATTTTCTTTTTGCTAATTCTAGAAAGACACTTTTGTTTAGCGAATAAAGTGAGCTTCGACCATCCAAGCCCATTGTTATGTCACAGTTTGGCAGCATAATGGATAGTTCTTTGTGCAGATGACAGAATTCACTATTGTGATAAATTACAGACGTTATATCCCGACGATGAGTTTCCAATGACAACGCCTCCAACTATCCAAGGATACTCCATTGACCAGTGTGAGTTATAGTCGTTTGATAGTATTCGTTCCACCTTAACATAAACTCTTGTTAAGATAGTCGTCACCTTTTAGGACTTACCTTAATATTTTTCATAGCGCTGGAAAAAATAAATTTACTCTCCAGGCTTTCGTAATATCTGGTGTTATTGAAAGGATCGAAGACAGCACAACGTCCTTCTGATACTCGAGAGAATGAGGAGTCAGGTACTGCAGCGTTACAATTAAATCAGGATTACTTTGCGTTGTCTACAGATTCTCACTTGAATACATGAAAGAGCTCATATTCTCAAATAGGCTTCCGATGAGAAATGCGATTCCAATGGGTATAATGAACTGAAATACCTTTTTCGAAAATTGCAGTGTAATTTATAAGTCATAGTAAGTTTTACCTGGCACACAATAGAAAAAACGTTAATCGCTAAAATTCGTCTCCACCATATATAATAGAATTGCTGGATTACTATTGCGCAACATGCTAAACCACCTATTCTAATCAAACTATATTAAATATAGTACTTTAATATTTCTGGCTTGAGCAACACTTTCTACGCACTGTCCCAAGCGGCAGTCACGCGAAAATCACGTGTGTCGTGAAAGGTTAAGCTACCTACTTCCACGAACTTTGGAAAGGTTATCGATATCCTCCACTGGGCTATGTTTTTCAGATTTGTGCAATGCGCGGTCTGCAACCCTGGAACATTAGTGGATCGACATGTCTGTCATCAAATTTTCTGCATGGAACGATTCTTTTCTTTTGATTTTGCAAGGTCAATAGGTTTGTATATATAGATAAATAACAAATGAAAGGCTATCTACTTTGAGAACACTTCTTCAAATGAATTGATTGAGAGACCGATGCATCTGATATTCAAGTTCGAGCTCTCCAGCTTGGCAAACAGCTGTGGGAAACTGTAACAACGAATATTTACGCTGATTGTACGATACTCTTTGTTGGGATGGATCCTGTTTGAAAAGGAGTACAACTTCTCGAATAGGATTCACCACAACAAAAGACTATTTAGAATCTGCGTTTTACAAAGATCCGAACATTTAAGCTAAAGGTTGGCTATAATATATAGACTTTTTGTATTCGTTCCTCGGAATTTCGAATTGAAGTTCGCTTCCAATAGTATTGACAGCAGCCGCTTGACTGACGCATTCGGTAATTTCCTTAACATTTTTATACATATAATGCTTTAGAAGGGAAATCTGCACGGGGTACTAAATGACGCACACCTTTATAATGAGCGTAACTTCTTCTGTTGAAAAGTTTTCTTCCAGCAATACATGGAGGGTATAGCCGGGCGCGTACCTATAATGTCTCCCAATGATAGTGTATCTTGTTTGTTGTTAATAAGCTTAGCTTTTCATACGCAAAAATACCTTTGTTTTAGACGCTGAGAAGTGCCGGTGCAGATAGCTTGACCCCTACACATTATGCAGATTCGATCACCAATAGACTCGGCTTCATACATTTCGTGAGTGGTGAGCAGAATACACCTGTGATAATAGCGAAGAATATCAACACGTGGATATAAACTGATGCGTAACCTGGCATTCTTAATCATTTAATATTCGTCTAAATAAACATGATTTCAATTGATAGTTAATGTTGACGTAATAGTTAACATTACCACGTTGAGAGCGAGTATGAACTCAAAAGATTTATTTATTTAGATATGTATTCAGGCGTGAGTTACAAGGTTATCACACGCGTAAAAAAGCAAATAAAATATCACGAGAGAACTACAGAGAAATACAACAATATGCAATCTACAAAAAACTTTTACGAGCAAGAAGACTTCTAAAACAAGACACAGACATGTTAATCACATTTTCGTCGTCGCCAATAAGTAGGTTGAGCTCCTTTAGATTTCGATACGTGAGGAGGTTTGACCTAACTTTAGACCTAGCAACTCTGGGATACAACCTCAGTCTTCCTATGCGATTCCTGGTCACTGGCACACCAAAAAACTCTGTAGGGTCTATTGAAAGCTTCCTAGTTATAATTTTAAATAGCATGGTCAGGTCCGCCTTTTTCCTTCTACTACTTAAAGATGGTAGGCCTAGTTGTTTTGCCCTATCCGCTCCATTCGGAATGTTGGCATAGCCCATCCTAAAACATCTCATAAACAGCTTTCTAGTGCAGTTGTTCTGGACACTTTCAAGGAGGTTGATGTATTTCTTTTCACAATGGTTGAATACGGAAATGCCGAATTCCATGATGGGCCTCACATAGCACTTGTAGGCGCGTAACAAAGCCTGAGAATCGTTTGTCTTCAATGTCTTGAACATGTTATATGTTCGAAAGTGTGCTTTCTTCACGAGCGCTTTGTAATGCGAATCAAACTTTAAGTCACTAGATAAGAGAATGCCCAGATACTTAGCTTCTGTAATCTGCTCTAAGTTAATACCTTTAAGCCTATAGGTTGGAGAATGCTTTTGGGACTTAGACTGTATTACAAAGCATCGTGATTTTTTAGCAGCAAGAGGAAGGTCCCAGTTTTCTGCTCACTTTTCGATGAAGTTAATAGCCTCTTGAACTTCACTGGATGGCACGGGTTTGTCGACCTCTTTGTAAATTTTAACGTCATCTGGTGAGATGTTAGTGAGGAGAAAACTCGCGAAGAAATCATAAATGATTAGGCTTTCAACTAACCATTTCAATGAGAAGTATCTACTAATTAGCCAAATTTCTAAGTAGATTTCTAAGTAGGAACTCCTAGGCTCAGCGTTTAAATAGACTGTGGTCTCCTAATTTTTTTCGAATTATCATCACAGGCGTAATGAAAACACTGACAATAATATATTTGCAGCTATAATTTTTCTTTTCATTAATTTTTATTAAATTTTGAGATAATTTTGTCCCACCTGTCTTGCTTTCTGTGTAGAATTAAATTCTCAGTCAATCCCTTCGAATTTGCATCCATCCCAAAAGTAGGTCCATCGAGCAGTACTACAGGACTTCTGCCAATGAATGCGATTGCAACAGGCAACTTTCGCAGATTACTTCTAGATAGTGTTCCGACCATCTAGAAGAACTATGCATAAGATTTATATTATGAAACACTACACATTTTGGACATGGAAAATTGTGTACGTTATATACAAAAATTACGGACTCTTCATAAATTTACTTTATTTTAGATAAATTCTAGGCAACGAGAATAAAAGTTGATGTCTTCAAGCACTTGTGCAAGTGAGGTTTGCAGAGGTTGTTGTTGGTAAAGTTGACTAACTTTGCCTCTCAGTTTTCCAATTTCGAGCTGAGCCATAAGTTCTACAGCTTCATCACGCCAGAAACCGCTGCAACCTCTCTTCAGCAGATAGAAGAACCAAAGATGATCCTCAACCGTTAGGTCGTGGAAAAAATCTGTGGAAGCTCGACAATATCCTATCATAGTCCGGCATGCCGAGAGACTTTTCTCAGTGCTCATACCACGTATTTTCACTCTACCTTCAATAGCATATTTAGGCAAGGTTTTAATAATGAAATCGCTAAACTTCAATTTACGTACCTGTCGTTGGTTTTATTGCGCCTGAGATCACATCAAGTAACGTGGTCTTACCTGAGTCATTCCGCCCAAGAAGAACTAAAACCTAAATGGACAAGCTACTATAGTCTTGAGAATTCTCAATGTTCGAAGGGGAAAGGAGAGCTAGACCGTTCATGTTAGCAAGATGCACGCAAACGAGATGGATTAGCAGTTAGGGTCACTAGCGCGTAATAAGGCTGGTCTAACACCAGTACGAATGGTGGGTAGAAACAAACATTTTAAATAACGTTTCCTTCTTTTGAGACAAAAAACAAACGAAAGAAAACAAACAACGATGAATTTTACATCAGGGTCTAAAAGCTCCAACCTCCATGCATTATGGTACCCGGTTCATTTTCTAAATTTATTATTGTCCCACACCTTAGGCTGTAGGAACCATGTTCCCATAGCGAAATCTGTCGCCTCAGTGGTGTAGGCGACGAAATGCTTTCTGCGCATATGAGGGTGCCAGCGGGCAAACAATGACGACCGCGTTTTCGGAGGCTTATTGAACGATCATCACTCGCAGCACATGCAATATTGTGGGAGGTTAGGAAATGGCGATGCATGTCAGTCAACAAGGAAGTGAGTTACGAAACAGGGAAGGGTAAGTGAACCAGGAAATGATTATGAAATAGTTTTACAATTGCACCGAGATATGTCAACAACCAACTGAGCCGGACGGGTATAGAATTTTGATTAATTGTTCAATTCGTTTTAAACGCTTTTGACAGCGTTTATTGTGGCCGACAAATATGCAGGTAACCAAGGGATGGGCTACGAGGATACAGCAAAAAATGAACATTTGGTTATTCGTGGCTGAACAATCAGAGGAGAACAACAGCTAAAATATGGTAACGATGGCTGGCGTTGTAAAAATAAAAAACGCAGAGAGCAATAAAGGAACGAAAATGTAAGAATAATAAAAAGTGGAGTGGAAGAAGAGGGAGGGAATTACTATGGCTATCCTCCTGAATCAATGCTGGAAAATATAAAAATTTATTCTCTCATGATGTGCTGCAATCCATCTGTTTGACGAAAAGCTGATATTGTCACGATAGTACAGTTATTAGCATTAACTACGGCGGATGGGCCTTGTGTCTCAAAGGCCTCTTTAAACTAGCATGCACCCGAGAGTACTTTGATGGGAGGTCAGCGAATAACGATTTTACACTGCTTACTCCTAGAATGAGAGAAAAAATGAAAACAACATGCTTAAAATACTGGACATTCCATCATTATAGAAATTTAATCTCGACGTTGCTTAAGTTGAGAAGCAGGTCAGGCATGAAATTAGAGTTAAGTGGTATCGGTGATAACATTGTTTTTCAGATGCATTACAGGTCACATTTATAGAGTACTCGATCGGTGCAGTATCATGGCTTACAGTAAATCTTTCGTCTTTAGACTTTGATTATATCAATTGCTCACCTCGCCGCGATAAGCTTTTAGGTGAATGTTTCGTAACGCAACTACACTGGAACGGTTTGAATCCCAGACTTTGCTTACGCCCTCAACAACAACATCAGCATCCGCTCCTTTTCCTCCATCATCGTCCTCATATTCCGATAATTTTTGAGAAAGTTCCAGAAGCTCATCCTGCAGCTACGATTTATCAGTCCCTGACATTCGAAGCGATAATTATAGTGGAATCACTTACAATGTTTTTTCTTTTTAATCCTTTGAATTGAATTCGACAAAAAATTTCGGAAAGATTATCCATATTAAGAGCAACGAGTGACATTACCATGATATCAAATAGCATGAAAGTCATTAAATCTTGTGGACTGAGTATGTCTTTGTAATTATGCGCTTTCCAGCTGGCAACCGCTCCTAAGATATTTGTATACATGGGTAGTTGGGAGTAATGATGAAAGAATTGTTACCTCTAATGCTATACGTTTCTACAGCCTGAATAATATGGTTGTAGCAAACAAATACGTTGAACTGGTATGCAATACCGGTCGTGCTCCATTGGTAGATTGATGGTGCCATAAAGCTTATGTAGACTAACGTCGCATATACGAGCAGAGACCCTATACGATGGAAAAGTCTGCGCTTGTGTAGCTTTTTGATTTTCAGGTGAATCCATCCACTACCACCTTATTTTTCTTTGAAGAGATATAATCTACCACTATATAATTGAGTTTGTATATCAATAACTTTATCGTTATTGAATCATGTGATATCTTGCACAAGCAACTGCGACCGACAAAGCTATTAGGGGGGGGGGGGGCCAAAAGTAATGAGACACCCCATGCCGTGTCCAAATATCTCGTGGCTGGAGTCTGGTTTTGTGCTTATCGTATTTGTATGTTTGTATGCTACTTACTGAAGGCCACCTGAGAAGTTACCACTTTTGCCCTTTCCAGAAGCATGCCAAAACCGCAGTTTGTCCCATGCCGAAACCCCAGTCTGACGAGTCGACCTGTGTCGCGCAAATCTCGCCCAATTCCCAACCCCGAGCAGCCTAGGCTCAATATTCACGTAAGATGAGAAGTACGTTTTATACCTTAACCCTGCCAAGCAGCGAGTCTGGGTGAGGCCTGGTGACCTGTTACCGACCTTCGTTCGGCGAGATGCTCACGGCGAGAAGCACCTTTGGAGCTTTTGGATCTGCGCCCATGGAACGGTTTACCGGAAGCTGTTTCCCAAGAGCACTACGGTAAACTCCAAGGCCATGGTAAGCGAAATAGAAGAGATGGGCCGACGAGTCGCTCTTATTCATTCGCAGCGCTTCAAGAAGGTTCTCCTCTTCGACAACGCCGCACCCCATCGGGAACAAGTAACCACGGATAAGCTTGGCCAGCTGGGCTACGTTCACAAGCCTCACCCACTGTGTTCGCCGAACATCTCTCCATGCAACTACCACTACTTCTTGAGTCTGCAGGACTTCCTGGTCGGAAGGGACACAAGAATCCAAGCAGTACTTGACAACCATATCAAGCTGTTGATCAACACCAGGCCCAAGCAGTTCTGGAAGGATGGGATCAGGAAGTTGGCTGAGCGATGGCATCAAGGTCAGTGCCCTTAATGGCAAATACATTCCTCAGCATCGTTGAGTTGTAAATGAGTTATGGAGAGATAAAGATTTTTTTTCAAATTGTCTCATTACTTTTGCCCCCCCCCCCCCCCTAATATATGGCGGTCGAGATTTCAGGACATACGACCATGTGAAAAGAGAAAAACAGTAACGGGCGCCAAAGTAATACAATTGATATAGAAATGAAAAAAGCAAGATAAAAACTAGAGAGCAGAAATGAAATAATAAAGTCATGTGACCATGCCTCAGAGCACAATATGGGAAACTATGGATGTTGCGAAAATTTATTTATAATAGTTCTGAAAGCAGATAGTTTAAATGGTATCCGAAAACGTTTTTACAACTTGACATATTCGCTTCCTTCCCTGCAGATGAACGAAGTGAGGTCTTAGCTCTTGAAAGACGCACTTTAAGTTTAGGTCCTCTGGTAGTGGTTGGCTTAGCTGGAAAGGATTTCTGCCTATCGGTGTGTATTAGCCCTGTAGAAATTTGTCAAACATGACCAATTCAAACTTCCTCCTGATGCTTAAACTTTCAATTCCAGGCTCGAAATTTCTTTCTGCGCTTGGAGCTAACAATTGGGTGTTACCGAAGATTGCGTTCGTTTTTGTGAGCGGTATAATATACCGCAATGACTGTTTTGGGAAGACTAGTAGCAGTTGGTTTAAGTATTAATTTAGGCATCCACGCTTAATATGACTTAGCCAAGTTCGTTTCGTAGTCAGCACCGCTTAAGCATCATCCTAAAGGTAAATGAGAGCAACAAATAAAATTGGTCTTGTGTGTCTATGTGTGGGTATCGGTTGTGCGTGGTTCCGTCTTGTCCCGGGTTTCCCCTTCTATGGACACTCGAGGAGACGAAGCGGCAGGAGGCGAAAGAGGGACGACGGCCGTCAGCTGGCGCTCCATCAATACGATCGTAGGCCATACTTCATGAACAAGGCTAATCAGTAGGCTCCCTTTACCCAGGATAGGGTACCGTCAGAGTGACCCTTGCGTGTCCGTGGAGTGGCTAGAAATTCCACTAGAGAGACCATCTCAGTTGGTGATGCCAATGGTCGCAACAGTTAGCGTCCATTCGTGAATGTCGTTGATTATCGTTGTTGGTTACCTAAATTTGGTTCTGCCAAGTCGTATCGTGGTTGTGTTCGTTCTCAAGTGAGCTTAGTTCGAGACTGAGTCTTGCGTGGCAGCATAATATCAAGCGAAATTCGAGTAGGGAACTAGCTCTCTTCACTGACAACTTCTCTCCACGTGCTCTAATTTTGCTTCAAAAGTCTTCAGTGAATTTTAAACTACTCATCTCAAATGATGCCAATAAAATAGCGTCTTTCACGTCAAGGCTTCTTTAGCTGCTGTAGCGATGACACCACATATAACTCCAATTAGGACTACTCCAGCAGAAAGCAAAAATGTTGAGAATATAATCAGTTGATGTGAACCTGTCTAAACGATAGAATAATCACACTTGCTTTCTTTTTATCATATGTCAAAAATCACAGAATGCGGTAGCAAAATGGGACGTTTGGTTGCCACAATGCTTTGTGTCAATTTTTATGAACCGAGTAGTAAAATTATGGAAAGGAGTGTTTTAACTAACGGCGATCTTGTCGCCGTTCCATTGCTTTGTCCCATGTTTAGTACTGTTTGCTTTGCCGTCAGAATCAATTAGTGTCAGTGCATTTCGCTATATATAGTCCTATAATTTAGAGCCTTGAAAGGTTAGCTCTCCAGCAACTTATTACGAGTTGTTCAAATAATGACACTTATTTATTTTCAGTCGGAGATAGAATCTATGTGTTAAGGGAAGCAAACAACAGCACCTCAGAAATATTAGCACTAGCGAAGCAAGAAAAAACCATTCTGTGGAAACACTCACCGGCAAATTATTCAACAGGGATAGTACAATCGCTGATGCAGATATACTGGCTTTAAATAAAGAAAATACAACATGCGATAAGAGCATCACTAATTTCCCAACTCCAATTGCAGTCAGATATTCCTTAAGAAAACTGTATCTTTTAGATTCTCATCTGAAACAAAAATATGTAAGCGGACCTTTATTCCGGACTCTTTTTCAGAACCAATAATGAAGGAAGTGCTCATACAGACAGGCGCAAGAACAAGCATTAGCACTGCAACTATATTATAAAGGTAAGGTTAGTGTTTACAACGATTGTGGTTCTCAGTTCTCATATCAGAAATGGTGAAAAGTAGGTATAATTGGAATAACGTCGAAGCAACGTACCATATGGAAGCAAGGTAAGAGACGTGGTCCATTGCGTGTCCGGGTACTTACTCTTCGAAAGATATTGGAACTTCAGACGGCGAATGCTGGTTGTATTCACAACCTGATAGATTTTCTTTTGTTTCTATTTAAACGCCCTTTTATTGTACTGATCAGCTCGCTATATTCATTCACTATATTTTTAAAACAGAAATTACTATAATATTATGACCTTATCTCGCAGGCTCATTGACATACAAAGATAAAATGATTTGAACTCCGGCGTATGATACTGTACTAGAACGGGGCGCAGAGCAAAGCTGTCCATCTCCCTGGAATGGGTGATGTGGCAAATTGCAACAATCTTGGGTAGCATTCATTCATTCTACATGCTGCTCCTACGTGTAGATGTTGGGCGACGAACGGTCTTGCGCCCTGCTGATAGGCTGATATTATAGGTTGGAAGCTAAGTCGTTTTTAAACATCTAACTCTAAATGTTGCCAAACGTTTTTTGTATGACGTTATATACAATTCGACAGAGAATGATTTGTTCTATCGGTTCTATCGAAATATGCGTTTCGCTTCTTTCGAATTTCGATTTTTGTCAATTGTTAGGTTATTAAAGTGGAAAGTCAAAAAATAAAAATGGCCTTCGCCGACAGCCCCTCTCTCTGCTTACGTTTTAGTTTTCTTTTTTCGCAAAACCTTGCCAATCATACGAAAGAGGATGATTTTCTATACAAGAATATGCTTTGGATTTTTCGTTTATTCTAATTTTTGTTTCACTTTCAGGGCATTAAAGTGGAGTGACGAGAAGACATATATTATTGTTGCGATCGTGTCACCCACGGGCACCGTAGGGTTCCCAGATCTTACCTAATTCCAAGGGGTCCTCGCGTATTGTCGTTGCCAGATCACATTGCTTAAACGTACTAATCGACCTCCAGCTGCCGGCTGGCCCTCTCCTTGAGTCTCTCGCCACCCTGCTCCTTGTCTTTTCCACGCCACAGGGGCCAAACCCAATCTCAGGGTAGAAACCCACGCATTGACACAATACATATGCGTGCACACAAACAACACCTTGATAACAAGGGAGTCACCCGATTCCTCTAAAGGCGCACACGATACTTCATAAGATTCATTTCGCCCCGCAGTCGGCAAGCATCTGACAACCATGGCGAATATGAAAGAAAGAGAAGAGGCCCGAGGCCTGAGGCCGCGGGGGTGACACCAGACCCGGCGGCTCTCCCCTGGCGCTCCAGCCCCTACTGGACGAAGTGAGTGTCAGGAGCGAAGCCAAACGGCAGCCATCCAGAACTGGAGCAGGGAGCGAGAGGTCGGCAGACCTCGTCGCGGGAGCGCAGGACGTCGAAGGCGGCACGCGCCTGTCAAAGAAGGCGGCGCGCGCCGATCGATGGTGCCACGGCGCCAGCTTTCCCATGCTTCCACGAACTGAGGAGCGATCGCGGGCACGACAGTTGTTTTCACCTACAGCTCCTACTCTTCGATTAATTTTTTTACTCTATTTTGATGACCTAAAAATCAGCAAAATTTAGAATGGCCAAAGAACAAAATACGCATTCTGATGGAGCAAAAATTCTCTTCACTTTTCACGTCTGACATTCCCTAAATTTTGGCACTGTTGGCACTGATGTTCCATTAGTTTCCCTTAGCTGAGGAGCAAGATTGGTGTGGACCTGCTATTAGGCTTACGTTTCGGCATTGTCGCCTTCGTCGCCTTCGTCAGAGCTTCAAACTTGGGTAACTAAACCGAAACGTAATCCAATGAAAGGCCGATACCAATCTTCGTTCACAGCTGAGAGAAGTTTACTAAAAGTTCTCTCAAATGTCATATAACAAGTGCGAAGATGGTTGATGGATGTTATTTTTTACATTCCACTAAAAATTTAAAAAAATGGAAAAGGGTAGAAAGAGAAACATGCTTTCTGTTGGAATAGGCCATTTCCTTTCGAATAGTATATAACATTAGGCAAAAAACTCTCAGCTAATTTCAGAATAAGATGTTAAAAGCGTCGGGGGCTCAGCTTCCAACTTAAACATGAGAGTGACAGCTGAGTCCTAAAGGCTATAATCCGACCTTGTCGCTGAACTAAAAACTCACGTCGGAAATCGACGGGTATAAAAGTGATGCTGGGACGTATAGTTTTGAACCGTGTACGCAGAATAACTGAGATGTATACCGTGTAACGATTCAAAAACAACTCCAAAGCTGGGATATGGTCTGAAGGATTCTTCACTTTTCTCCCAATTTTCATAAGGATTTCAAAAACATTCACAATGAACTAATCGTTTCATACCCCTTTATAAGTTTTTGTTTCAAATCCTCTAGCGATGCCATCTTCGTATTGTTCTAAAGCAGTTGAAATGCATTCCGATGGCTTGTTAGTGTAACAATTTTGAGCATTCGTAGTTGGGAGGGAGCAGCCTGTCTGCGCAGAATGTCGCCTGAGGCAGTAAGCAGCATGGTGCCATGACATGACTGTACTGCACATAATAAGGCTGCATCTCCTCTTAACAAAACCTTCAAATTGCTTACACCAGAAGTGGCCCTCTCGAGAAGCTTTTCAATTTCTAACTCATTGCTGGCTTTGTTTCTTAAACACAACGACATAGTCAAGCCATATGCTAGGTATAACAGCATGTTAGACTTACACGTATAAAACCGACAACTTTGGACACTCTGCGCTGCTGAATGTTAGTGTGAAGTCATCGGCTGGGGCCTGTTCCTGAATTTCTATCACGAGGGAATTACAGCTTCGAAACCATTCTATAGTTTTGCAGCGGTTGCCTACGTTTTTAATTTCGACTTGAAAAGCGAACAGAATAACTCCAATGGTTATTGGAAGTCCAATCTCGGCTAACGTCCAACCATACGATCTTCTTGCTATCAGCGCATTCTTTCTGAAAGCAAAGGTTTAGAGTGAAGTACAAGAATGTTGGAGTTCATTGGAATCAAAAAATACTAACGCTGTAATGTATCAGCCTTAATGATTCGTTTATTTGAAGAAAAAACAGAAAACCGAAAAACGAAAGCGGCATCAGCATGTTGCGTCTCTTCATGCTGTATTGGAGCACACTACTGTGGCTCGTACCATCGCATTATATTAGACTGGCAACTAAATTCGTGGACTCTCAAGCATCTTCAACAAAACTGTTTATTAACAAATAACTAACAACAATCTGTCATCGAAGTAAGATCTACTTCTACATTACCACACATTCCATGGTCTATCCAAAGGCTGTAGATTCCTTTGGTTTTGAGTGCGAAAAATCCTTGGAGGTGCATTTTGACCTGGTCCACATTGGTAAATCTTCTTTCAACCAAGGAGTGCTACAGCGTGCGGCAAAGGCGGCAGTCACCCGGACCACGGTCTGGGCTGTAAGGTAGATGAGTTAGACGCACCCAGCCAAGGTGTTCAATATTTTGAAGAGTCCTGTTCGCAACGTGTGGTCTTACGTTATCCTGCTTAAGGATAATGCCATTTCTGAAGAGTTGTCGTAACCGATTCTGGCGGAGTTCAGCCTGAACGCGATTAAGTTAAGAAAACTAGACTACGGCATCAAGGCTGGAACCACTCTCGATGAGTTTCCAGAAGATGATGCCTTCCCGATACCACTAAACAGAGAACATCGCCTTCTTCTTGTGAGGTCAGGCTTAGGCGTTAGCGACGGCTTCTGTTTTGCTTTAAGCTACTGGTTAGAACATTCTTGATTATCTAGTCGAATCCATTTTTTGTTACATTTTGCCAGTGAGTGGAGAAATCGCTCCTGGTCGTGAGGGTCCAATAATTCTTTCGCAGCATCCACACGCTTCATCGTCTAGTCGTGAGGCACCCATTCACCGAGTTTTACAGAAAAGCCAACGCTGTGCAGAATCTTTTCAATAAAGGTATATGAGGGCCTAAGGTCGACCGCCAACATACGAGTTGCCAAGCTCGGATTTCCTTCGATGGCGCTAGTTACAGCTCAACGATCACGGACAATAGGTCGTTCGGTGCGTCGCTTGTCTTCAGTTTCGGCGTTGCCTGCACGGAACCTATTTAAACATTTAAACACTGTCAGTCGTTGGAGAAGAGTGGCCGAGCTGGTACTCATGAAGAAGGCGTTCGTGAAGAGCGGCTCCGTGTCCTTTCATTTCAGACTCAAAAACCTCCCACCTGTCGGAATGGCAGGACATCACGAGTAGCTTCGAAAAGCGCATACTAATTGGTTTAAAAAAGTGGAAAGAGCAAGAGAATTGATGCACAAATAAGCTGATAGTCTTTGCTAAAAGAATGAAATGACGAGAGAGTTTAGTTGCCAACCTAGTATATCTCTTCTAACTTGTTTCCCTCTTTTCCGCTCGTCATCATCCTTGTTGGTGATGAAGCCAGCCCAGTGATCTAGACCTTTAACCATACTGACCTAAGCTCCACCCTTTTTCTAGAACTGTTCGTGGCCTGTATATATACTCACTGTTTTCATTGTGTTGCTGTATTTGGCCTCCTCTAATAAACTGTTTGACTATTTCTTCCACCGGCTGCTTTTAGATTCAACAGCCCTTGTCTTTTCATTCATATCGCGTTTTTATCCGGCTTATTTTCTGTATACAGAAGAGCATGTATGCAGCATGGATGCAAGTTTATGCTCGCTCCACAGGTTCAATCCTGGGGTGGGGGACACCTTATAATCATTTGTATATCCTACATAGTTACCTATAAATACATACAACATAACACATGAACGATCTTACCCTACCTGACCCACTCCCTTGCAAATCTCCAATTCAAACGCTGAAATATTTTTTAAAATTCGAAAAAATTATGAAACTGAAGAGGCTGCAAAGGTGCTGCCCGTAATAAGCAAAAAGTACGTCCCAGGCGTGCCCGAGTCGCCCCCATGGTGAATGAGCCGACGCGCACGCATTCGGTAGCGCGTGAATTTAAACGGGGATTACGAGCGGAGCCATTGGAGCCTCTTCATCCTTTATAACTAATTTTTTATCCAATACTCCAGCGACATCACCAGATATCTTCTAGGAAGGGCATGAAGGAAGCTGGTCTATATGATATGTTTTGTGTGTTTATCCTAAAATAGGAGTGATTTACAAGTGATTATGGATGTCCTCCCCCCTTTGGGATTGAACCACTCCACACTCCGTCTTTTCGATAACAGTCAGAAACCTTGTTCGGAATCCCGTATGATTTAAACAGTTAGAACTCCAGCACATACTCATCTTCAGCGTATATCCAGCTTTAGATAAAGGATAATAAGGATAAAGGACGGCGTTACTCAATCCCTTCTGGGATGCGCCAGCGCATTCTACTTCTACGGGATGTCGTGGAGGCGACATGAATGCGTATTTGGCCATACAATGACTTGCGGTGGCCAGCCGATGAACAAGTCAGCGCTTTATCCTTCCCAGACGAGTCTGGTACCAATTCGCCGACCCCGGAGGGATGGAAGGCTTGGTTGGCTTGGGCGGGAAATCCGAACCAGGAACCTGGTATCGGGTGCACACGACAGTCGCGCCTCCTCCGACTGCACCACACGCGCCCCCAGCTTTAGATAGGAACTAGTAATTCTGCAAGATGAACTTGCCCCAACATAAGACCTTGAAAGTCTGATGGGAGGGGGCCCCAGTGTACTTCTACCACCTTTAGTAGCTTTACCCAAGATAAACCAATTTAGATAGAAGGCACGTAAAAATGAGTGCATTTCAAAAATCTTCCGCTTACTGTCGCCACGTCATCAGCGCGCGAGGGCATAAGGCCCCGTTAATACTTCGACGCCGAGCGACGCGACGACACGTTTTGTGGCCATATCGATCGGGCGACGTGATCGATCAATCTGACCACAATGCGTAACGTCGCGTCGCTCGGCGTCGAAGTATTAACGGGGCCTAACGTTACCCTCTTTACAGACAGTGAATGGAGCGCGCTATCCACTGGGGAACATGGAGTGGCCTCAATAGAAGGGTTCACTGAGATTCAAGAAGGAGTTAGACTCGCTCAGCTCAATCCATTTCCACCACGTCCTACGCTCTTGATTCGAGCTCAAGATCAGACAAGTGAAAGAACTTCAAGAAGTGCTTCAAACTACTTGAGCACAACTTGCCGACGTCGCTAGGCTGGGAGTATAGAGTTGAGTTTTGTAGGATTAGGCAAGGGAATGAACTCTGTGGTGCGGTCCTCATGAGCAACTTATCCTTTGCAAGTGGATCTATGGCCACTAAAATTAAATCGGAATAGATTTTGAGCACGAAACTTGGATTGGAGCATGGTTTGTCTCGCGCGAGAGCTCAACACTGAGGCATGCATATCTTCATTTGATGACTTTGAGAGCACTAAAGCTGCTTAGCCGGGAAGTGCGCAGATGGGTTGAGCTCGAAGAGCGCAGAACCACGCAGATCAGCTCTCGTCGTCCAGAGAGAGTGCGCACTTGCGTTCTGCGCTCTTCGACCGCGGAAGCGCATACAGTTGGAAAAATGCACACAAAACACCAGAAAATTATGTAGGCGTCAAAACCCCTCAAATCTCAACCAGTCAGCTGAAATGCAAAAAATTCCGCGACGCAGCAGAACCAAACCCGACCTCCTTCGCATGAAGCAACGCCACTATCCACTGCGCCACGATCCGCCGCGTGGCTCGTCGAAAAGGTGTGCTCCAACTTCAATTGCGCGCTCTTATGTCATACATCTATCCCGATTGGGTTCCAGTGGTCTTAGCAATTTTCCTCCTCCCCATTATACCATTTATCATCTGTGAAGACTGTGACGTCACATACTTGCCCGCCCCCCCCCCCTCCGCTGTGCGCGGCCGGAAAGATTTTTTGAGGGGTATTTTCACGCATGAGGGGGTTTTTTTACGTAAGATCGTTTTGACCTTCTCTTAATGATACAGCATATACGTTTGTATCTGTATTTGATTATATCATTGCATAAGTTTCTGGGCAGATTGCCAGGATCTAATGGAGGAAATTGAGGGTCACCCCTCTTTCTTGAACTCTTAGGCACGGCAAGTGTAAGAGCTCACCTAAGTAGCAGCAGAAACACCCACATGATCATCGACTTCAACCTCGCTTGAAATGGCTTTTGCTTACCGCCTGCATCAATTTTATCAAAATTATCATGATATATTCACGTTCATACCGGATTAGCGAAACTCACTGGTGAGCTTCCTATAGTAGTAACCAAAGTGGTAGTTTGAAAGTGATCTCTAAGAAATGCGTTCTGCTTATACCTGGTTATCGTCTGGATTTTGGAATGGGATCCGACAACTATCCTCAACAGTCAATGTGGATTATTGTGCAGTACATAAGTAAGTTTATTAAATATAAGAAATTGGTGGCATGCTTAAAATTTTTGCAAGTAAAGATTTAGGTAGTAGAAGTTGCTTTACCACAAAATTAAATTTGCTAGTTAGTGGGATTTATCATAGCGGGGGGAGGGACATCATTCCGTCTTTTTTAGCAACGAAGGTAAAATTGAAGTTAAACTAATTTAAAAAGATTTCACACAGAAGAAGCCTACCTTCGACTGGGCCTCTTTATGCAGCTTCCTTTCGAGGCTATCTTACACTGACTGCAATTGTATCGTTTTTCTAGAGATGTCTCCCCTCTGACCTGTATAGATCTACTAAGTCTATATATCATTGTTTTCAGTCGTTATTTAAATATTCTTTACTATTCATCAGTCAGTACACATTGCGTGTTTACTGCAATACCATAAAAACAATGATTCCATGGAAGCTATTGTGTTGCCTAAGGCTTTGAGGAGCAATATTATTTTTTCATGCTGATGTTTTCGTTCTTACTTTCATCTTCATCGAATTAGCAAAAACAACTCCAATTCCCGACTCATTGAGCAAATTCAGAAGGCTGATATCCAAGACATAAGACATGCATTTCTGAAACGCTTATTTGCCCACCTTTTTAAAGTGTATTTTTTAATTTTTAACTTTTTTAAATTTATATATCTATTTACCTATACTCAACCAATCTTAGTTCTTGTTCGTTATGTTCTCATTTTGTGGCAACCTTTCTTGCTGACATTCCTAGTAGTATCATCAACAAATTGTTCATGTTTTGCGTGAATTTCTCGTATAAATAAATAAATAAATAAATAAATACTCAGTCTTACAGCAAATTTTGCAACGTGGAAATCTCGTCGCGGAAACATGAAGCATCCAACAAATCAATGATTATCTCAATAAGATCCATACTTCAAAACTGGGCGCGCGATAGTGCAGACGGAGAAGGTGCCGGCTGTGGTGATTCCAGCTTCCTTGGTTCAATTTTTTTCAGGTTACCCAGGCCTTTCATCCCTCCGGGGTCGGTGGATAGGTAGCAGAATGGTATGAGAAGGAGAAACACCGACTTGTACATCGCCTGTCCACCTCAGCATCTCCGACTGCGCTACAAGGACCACCTGAACCCACTGCTAGAGCCAAATTCGCACTCAAGTTTCCTTCACGACATTTCGTAGACGTATAATGCATGACGTATTCCGAGGTAGATTGATTTCCGCCATCCTTTAACCATAATCCTCATCGTACCGGATCCGAGCTGATAAAGGATAAAGGACGGCGTTGCTTAACCCTTTTTGGGATCCGCCACGCATTCTACTTCTATGGGATATCGTGGAGGCAACTTGATATTTGGTCACACAATTACTTGCGATGGCCAGCCGATGAACAGGTAAGCGCTCTACCCTTTCCAGACAAGTCCGGAATCATTTCCATCACCTCGGAGGGAAGAAAGGCTTGGCTGGCCTGGGCCGGAATTCCGAACCACTCACCTAATTTCGGGTGCACGCGACAGCCGGCACCATCTCCGACTGCGCTACAAGCGCCCAATCAATCCGACTGTATAGCATCTGCTTATTCGGATCATTACGAACGGCCTGAAAAAGGAAGCTCAGAATATCACTACGCATCTAACGGTTGCGTTAAAAACATTCATTGATTTCCATAATTCCGTGAAGAATTGGTGGAATTCGTGAATAACTGAGTCATCGCCTTGTTGTCGTAGAGTAGCCACACGGCCGGAGCTGGCCAGCTGGCTGCTGCTGTCCCTTTGAGACGAAGGTTTTTATGTGCGTCGTCTAAAAACCGTCCATTCCCCACCCCACGACTGTCCGCACCGACGACGACAGCGTTCGTCCGGAGCGCATCGATTGCGAGGAGTTTTATCAGATGACGACACTTCGGAAAGCGCGACCACTTCTATTCTCGGCTCTTCACTTGACCGCCTTCTTCTGATGGCCTCAGGGCACTTTCTTTCGATTTTACGATGCTGTATTGATTGCATGTCGTTGCACCATTGCACTAGTCACCTGGGCGCATGTGTGTTTGTCATGAAAACCCGATAGATAACGGAACAGGTGTTCCGGACCGATGATATCGCATAGACGACGTGACATGGCGAACCCACAAGTCAAAGCTTTGAAGCTCGGATCTCAGTCTTTGTCGCTGCTTCCTTCTTTAAAACAGACTTTTTCTGGGAGAAACCTTTCCGTGCTTCACTATCGTACCATTTTTTACTTGTTTTCTATTTGCTTTTCATTGTTCTAATTCACCAACACGTCATTGTCAGTAGATCACCCTTTGTTTATTTAGTTATATATTTCATTACATCTTAAGGACACGCACTATATGTGAGAACAACAACAACAACAAAGAAAACTGGGCAGTGCATGTAAAAAAAAAACAACATGCAAAATCTCAGAAACCTTCCATCTGGGTGGCGAGAGCTCATATGTATAATGAATCATACTCCAAAATTATGGAGAGCAAGTTAGATACTCAAAGAAGATCATCTCAGGTAGTCCTTTCTGTTTATACAAGTGCTCCGACACGCCTAGAGGAGTGTCTCGCAATTGCGCGCTTCGCGCGAATTTGTAGCATCACTGACCTACGGAAAGTAGTCTTTGTAAAACATAAAATTCGCTAGCATCTACGAATTGGTGCGTACTTCATCGGCATCAAGCCGTTCACCAATTCCCGTGCATTCACCATAGACATTCTCTCCGGACCGGTCGTTAACGTTATTGGTTTGTGCTGCGCAGTACTTCTGTCCCAGGTTGCTCCTCTGCAATCGTTCTCATGCTCAACAGCTAGCGTTTCCAGATATCGTTGACATGTTTTCCGAAGCCAGGTTCCTCTCTCTCGTTTCTTCTTACGGGATCTAATTGCTGGTCCGCCTTTACTGGTCTTCCCTCCCCTCTTTACTCCCCCACCTTCCTGGTCCCAACTACTGGCCCACTTCTTTGCTTCCACTATTAACCCCCTACTGGTCTCTTCTTGCTGGTTTCCCCGTTCTGGTTCCTTCTCCAGGTTGTTCCTTTCCTTCCTGGTCGCTCTCCTGGTAAACCAAAGAGGTCCCCTTACTGCCCTTCTCCATCACAGCCTTAGTGGGCCTCCCATGCTCACGGCAGACGTCGATGACACATATTCAGAATCAGTGCGCTTGTTGCGTGACGTAGGGGGCCCGTCTTCTGGATCCGGAAGCTGAGAAGACCCGTCTTCCGAGTTCAGAAGCTCAGAAGCGCGCGCAGTCGCCGCTGCGCCGAACCTGAACACGCTATGCATATGGCAGATTCCTTGTTCCCCGGTACGAATTCTCTTACGGCTCCCTTCTTGTTGGTTCCTCGTCCCTGCTCCCGACTCCAGGTCCCTTCTTCCAGGTAGATTTCCTCCCTACTGGAATCCTACCTACTACTCTACCCCAATTAATAGCCCTCCCACGCTCACGACACGACGACGGCCATTTCACGACATCGGCGTCACATCTTCTAAATCCGGTCTCCCTTACTGATAATGGATCCCTTTGCTGATCTTCCTTATTGCCTTTCCCCCTTATTGGTAACTACCTAGGGGTCCGTCCTTATTGGCTAAACCCTTCTTCGTGTCACCTCCTGCCCTACTTCATTGTTCCCCTATCAACCTACGCCACATCTCGATGCCTCCTCCTGGTCGCTGTCGGTTCTCCGCCCTCGAAGTCCCCCTTCTACTCTTACCCCTTTAGTAGTCTTCTCATGCTAATGGCACGAAGTCGGCGGCGTGGTTTATGAATCTGGACGCTCAGAAACGCGCGTAGGTGCTGTTGTGTTAAGCAGTAGCAAGAGCTGCACTTCCCTGCTGCAGCAACATCCCACGTTCAATAGCAAGTTTTGTCCGCGCTGTGGATGACGAGCCGTACCTCACTTAGGTTAGATCACTCCACAGACAAACTCTTTTATATATATATAGGTGGTGATTTTACTTTGATTATTTTAATATTTTCGTTTATTTTGTTGACTGTTTTCAATGTTTTTTTTTCAAAAATACGGGCCTTTCTGAAGGCAGTAGCATTGAGACCGCGTTGTAGCTCAGCTGCTGCTGCACCCCGATTCAAAATTCCTAGTTCGGATCCCCGCCCAGGCCAACCAAACCTCCCGAGGTCGGTAAATTGTACCAGACCTGTTAGGGACGAACAAAGCACTATTCACCGCCTCAACACTCAAAGAGTGGGAGGGCCAATCCGGAGCCGGAGCCGGGCTGATGTCGCAAGGGATCCGTTCGCGCTCCTCAGAAGCCTTCAGCCGATTCCGATTCAAGGTTAATAGTTCGAATCCCCGCTCAAGCGAACCAAACCTTCCGAGGTCGGCAAATTTGTACCAGACCTGATAGGGACGAACAAAGCACTATTCACCGCCTCAACACTCAAAGAGGGGGAGGGCCAATCCGAAGTCGGAGCTCGGCTGAAGTCGTAAGGGATCCGTTCGCGCTCTTCAGAAGCCTTCAGCCGATTCCGATTCAAGGTTAATAGTTCGAATCCCCGCCCAAGCGAACCAAACCTTCCGAGGTCGGCAAATTTGTACCGGGCTTATTAAGAAAGAACAAAGCACTGTTCACTAACTACCTCAAGCCCTTGTATATGGCAAATACGCGTACGAATTGCGTCTGCGAAAGCGCTTACAAGCGAAAGGCATGGCGCATCCCACAAGGGTTGACTAAGGCCGATCTTCATCCTTTAATCTTTAAGAATCACTTGTCTTTACTCTTCAGAAGATAATCTGAACGTCTTCAACATGCATGCTGAATTGATGTGAAAGAATAAAGGATGAAGTATGCGCTATTAATAAGTCCCTTTATAGTATGCGCCATGCGCTCGTCCTCTGTGGTCCATTGTGGAAGCAATTTGAATGCGTACTTGGGTGACATTCTGTAAGCAGAATACACATTCAGACTTATTTAGATTTGAGATCCCTTAGAAGTATAACAGAATCCGCGGCGCATCTCACAAAAAGGCTGATTAACGTCAAGGTGCTTAGTGAGCGCAGGCGATCTCTCCTCACAGTACACCGAAAAGAATAGTGTTGTATTCTGCACTACGAAATAAGCTGAAAACTATTTTTGCAGGCGAAATAAAGAGTGCTATTCGAATTCGGGGCGCGTGGAGCGCAGTCGAAGGAGGCGCCAGCTGTCGCATGCACCCGATACCAGGTTTCTGGTTCGGATTTCCCGCCCAGGCCAACCAAGCCATCCATCCCTCCGGGTTCGGTGAATTGGTACCAGGCATGTCTGGGAGGGATAAAGCGCTGACTTGCTCATCGGCTCGCCACCGCAAGTCATTGTATGGCCAAATACGCATTCAACTCGCCTCCACGACATCCCGTAGAAATAGAATGCTTGGCGCATCCCAAAAGGGATAGAGTAACGCCGTCCTTTATCTTTTTTTATCCCCTATTTGAATTCGAGCATTGCATCCGCTGCTTGGGCAAGACAACTATAACTTTTCAAAGGAAATCATGCCCAATTTTCTTAAATCGAACATTTATCCTGATATTTTTAAGGAGTTTCTAGTTTAATTCAGAAGACCTTCGCTTTGATCTGCAAGGTGTTTAGTTCAATTTGAACATTGTCCAGTTTAACGTGAAAATGGCATATAATGTCTTTTACTGATTTTTCAAATTTGAGGCAGCAAAACTGTATTTTTCGCTATGCTCGTTTTTCACCGCTTTCTTGCTTCTGCATTTTTTGCTCACTGTATTTTTTTAAGTTTAGAAAAAAGAAATTTAACGATTCAGCGAAAATTTTACGAAAAATTGTCGTTAAAAAATAACAGGATAAAGGACGGCGTCACTCAATCCTCTTTGGGAATCGCCACGCATTCTACTTCTAGGTGATGTCATTTAAGCGAGTTGAATGCGTTTTTCGCCGTCGTTAAAAAAAATTGCTTCAAAACTATCAGAATTTAACAACGACCGCGGTCTCCTCCAACTTCACCCTGCTGTTTGTGTTTGCTACAAGGGCGACATTCCAACTTAATTTCTGATCTCAAAGTGCGCTCCGTTTCAAGGTTCATTCAGTCCTGGAACAGAGTCTCTTAAACATTTAAACATTTATTGTGCCAATTGCAGAAGATAGTATAGATGGGTGACGAAGTTAGGTATAGTTCTTGGCTTGGTGTAATTCTTGGCTTGACGTAGTTTTTGGTTTGATGTAGTTCTTGACTTGGATAAGAGGTAAACATAGTCGTTGAGGAGATATGATGCATAGTTCTTGAGTTCCCTTCCAGAGCTAAGCCTCCGCAGCTTCAGAATGCTGTGTCAATCTTCCGTCTTTCATCTAGAATATGTAGCACCTTAGATGGAGTTTCAACTTTTCTTTGTTCCAGATGAGCAGCAACAGAGATGTTCACCATGGTGGACACCGACTTCTTCCTACTGCACCGCCATCCGTTCAAATGGTTAGCATCTCCCATTAAATCTTTCAACCAAAAATATCGGACCCTCCAAGCGCATGGTCCTTAACCTTGAGCAGAGGAACTATACTTTCTGCCCCCTAGAAAGCAAAAAATAACAAAAAACTAGGACGACGAAGAAACTGAGTCCTAATTTTTAGCTGTGATTAAGGTCAGCCTACGTATTATAAATTGGTCTACAATGCCTACTTTTTCTATATGTAAATATAGAATATAAAATTAAGTTTTTTATTCATGTCGAGAAGATGGGCAGCATTGGGAGGTGGTGCCCCGCTAGCCAATCGTAACTAATCAAAACACCGGCCGAACACACGCCAGCAGGGCGACCCCAATTCTATGCGATCTGATTAGCTGGCGCGCCCTGCCCATCTTCGCGACATGCACGCTTTTTCTCGACGGAACATTTCGATCGTTGGGTTACCATAGGGTCTTTTTTTCTGATTTATTTTGAAAAAAATGTTTCTGGCACCGTTGTGATAAAAAGCGTCGCAGTAGTGAAGCTTCGATCGGGCGGGCAATGAGGCTAACGACGGCTATTATCGATTTTATAAATCGATTTTCATCCTTATTCTTCGAAATCCAATCCACTTGGTCCAAAATTCGAACAACAATATTTTCAATGAAAAAATGAAAACGAAAATTAATGAAAATTAAACCAATGAAAATTATGAGTCGTTTCAGGTGTTATTACATGTTCTTCTCCATCCATTATCAAAAAACCAAAAATAAAAATAGTAGACCAATTTGTGTGAGCTGTCGTAAATCATAACTAAAACTGAGATGCAGCTTCTTCTTAGTCCTAGTTTTTTGTTATTTTTTGCTTTTTAGAAGGCAGTAAGTATAGAACCTCTACTCAATGTTGAGGACCATGTGATTAAAGGGTCCGATACGTTTGTTGTTTTTGAAAGATCTCAGTACGGTTATGACCTCAAGAAATTTTTAGGAGGATTCTGCATGCCAGATGGCACCGCCACCCTACTCTGCTTTGTTTGACAACAACAGCTCGTCATCCGGTTGCACACGGTCATGTAGTTATGCCTGTCGGCTATCCGTTTTTCTAATATTTTACTCAGGTACTTTTATTGTTTTATTTTTAATTTTTTTCTTTAAAAAAACTTCGTTGAGAATCGTGAGCTTTCCAGCACTCATCCTCGCTTCCGGCATCTTCTGTGAAACGTATCTGCGCATCGTATGCTCTTACGCGTCTCCTATATGGACGGCAGCGATTTCGCTAGTGACTGCTACGGTAACGACAGTCATTTTTTTCTTTGGAGCTCTTTTAATATAATTATTTATTTATTTGTCTATTCAATATATATGTACCATTTCCACGTCGAACTGGACACTTTTTACGTCAAATTGGAGATTCTTCTAAGCCTAAGCTTAAGACTTTTGAAATCAAAGCGATCTCTCCCTCCAAAAAAGTTAGAATAATTTTTTGTTCATGAATTTTTTTCGTATAACCTTTTTTGAAGTTTTATATCATCTTCAGTTTATGTGCATCTGCAAACGGTGCATTTCGATGCTGCATATAAACAGTGCTTACACTATCAATCAAATACAAGATGCGATGAACTATTCAAGTGCATGGCGCGATCCAGTCTGTTAACGCACGCTATAGTTGCTGCTTTTTTGCTCTTCAAGATAAAATTTGTCCTTTTGCCAAAACTTTAAGTGAACACATTTTTTAAAATTTTATAAAAGTTTTATTTTTTTGAGGAGAAAAAATGGTTTAAGACTTGTTGTTACAGGATGTTTTGTTGCGATCAAAACTCTTGCGCCAGGCGGGACTCGAACCCGCATCTTCTGCTTTCCGGGCAGTGATGTTCGCCTGTAACAACATGTAGCCTCTCTACCAGCCACTCCAGGCTCAAACAAATGTGTTAAAACATTGTTACTAGTAAGGTTTAAGACTTGTTTTAAGGAGCGGGAAGGTGACCATTTTTCAGTGCTAAAAAAGAGATTGCGCCACGCCCTCATGCAAGATTCGCGATTTTTGTTCGACTTGTTTACTATTTTCTCTTAAATATTTATAAAATTATTGCAGTCGTTGGAGCAGCTGAACTAAAAAAACCTTTTAAAAGTTCTACCAAATTTTTCTTGAACAAAAAATTATTCTAACATTTTAGTGTGTCTGTAGTCCCAGTCTGTCTGCCTTGAGGTCATTTCGATTTGGAAGAGTTTGCTTTGATTTCAAAAGTCTTAGGTTTAGGCCTAGAAGGGCTTACAATTTGACGGAAAAATGTCCAATTTGATAAAGTGTCAAATTCGACGTGAAAATGGAACATAAGTATTCGGGCACTAGAAGCGCAGTCGGTGGGCGTGTTCGGGTTTTCCAGCACTGTTAATCGATTTAAGGTACTATGCCATCTACCCATTCCATCCCTCCAGAGCCGATAAATTGGTTACAGTTGTGTCCGAGAAGGAAAAATTGGTGTTCGTCCATCGGCTGACTATTGCAGAACATTCTGTTGCTATTGTAATCAATCAAATTTCTCTCGGAAGTATAGTGCGTGGCCCATCCCAGAATCGGGTCATTTCACGAAGATCTATATGCTCTACTTGAGCTTTTAGTAGCCCGAATTCGTTGAACCCAGTGCCATGTTGGCTACCTTGCCTTCTGCTACATGTGTCGCGTCTCCTGTATCCGTCGGATGCGTTCCGGCTGCCTTATCTCCCAGCCGTTCGGGCCTTGGTCGGTGTCTAGAGTCGTCCTTCGTAGAGCTCTATTCATAGAGCCGCCACTCGCGGTCCGGACAAGCATAGAATGAGTCCACAACTACTGAGGACGCACTGGGGTACGGTAGGGCGCGAGATTCATAATTACTTGATACTAAAGGAATCGCTTCAGGTCCTATGCAACACACTACGAAAGAAGAGAATAATGGCATAGAAACATAGCATTACGGATTCGTTACACTTGAACCAAACTCCTCTCTAAACACCTGCCAGTTTGGCCTTAAACTATGAAGTCCGCTTATAATGCCCTTTTCTCAGGTTGCAATCGCCGCCGAAGTCACGAAGAACAACCGAGTTTTAGTGGCGCATTTGTTGCTATCACTGCTATCAATCGCCGCATTCATCGCCTGCGGAATGATCAGCTGGCGGTAAGCTTCTTTGACAGCTGACTTATTGGTCTTTGATTAGTACGGGGTGTCCCAGAAGAATGTAAGCACCGTTTGAAAGGTGATAACCCTGCTCACAGTAAAGGTACTGAAGAAACTTAAAACTCATATGAAAGCTTAAGAAAATAGAAATTTTCCGACATAAGAGCGGTATGGATTGCGCCATGCAGTCGCCTGCATTCTTGCTTTTTGCACTCCATTGTGTTGAGCTTACATAAAATACTTGCTGTAATTTCTCCTTAGGGCCTCTACAGAGTCTCGCGGCAGCACTGTGAGAACTCGTCCAAATCGCTCCCGCCGCAGTGGGACCCGCGCTGCCATTGTGGTGGAGGCCGCGGAGCGGACGAGTTGTGGCGGAGACGCCGCACGCAAGGGTCCTCGAGGGCTGCCGCAGTTCACGGCGGCTCTCACCCGCAGCGCCAGGAGCTGAGGGTGAGACCCGCCGGAGGGCGTGACCAGATGGGAAGCTTGGAGGGAGGGGGTTTCCTTTTGTTTCCGACCGCTGGAAGCTTGGGTGGAGGGGGTTTTGTTTTGGAAGCTTTGGGGGACGGTGTTATAACAAAAAAGGTAATACACTCTAAACACTCAATAGACAAAAAAGGTATACACTCTTAAAGCAATCACCTGTATCACCTGTCGTCCCGTTGATCATCGAATTGCTCGAGCGGGTGCCAGCAGCGTCTCCATTCGTCCCTGTCGCGTACCAGAGTGGTCCAATGGATCCTCCTCGCTCGAGGGACACGAAGAGCGTCATATCGGTCGTTCAGGGCTTTCACGAAGAAGTCCGACCAACGCGTTGGTGGGCGTCCTGGTGTTCTTTTGACATCCCGCGGAATCCAATCTGTGACGGCTCTCGTCCAGCGGGTGTCTGCGAATCGCATTACGTGGCCGGCCCACCTAATTTTCGACGACTTGGCCCATGCGACAGCGTCTCTGATCTTCGAACGTCGGCGAAGCTCGGAACTCCGGAGGCCTTCTCTCACTTGCGTGAGTCGTGTCACTCCGAGCATCGTCCTCTCGATTCCACGCTGCGCGACGCTGATCGCGTGTTCATCCTGCTTTCGTATAGCCCAGGTCTCTGAGGCGTATGTTAGGGCAGGAAGAACAGTGGAGTCGAATAGGTGGGCACGGAGTCGGACGTTCTTCGTCTTCTTCGCGACTTCTTCGACTCTCTTGAATCCTCCCCAAGCCGCTCTTTTCCTCCTGCTCAGCTCTGGTGCTAGGTCGTTGGCCATGTTGACTTCGCGACCCAGATACACATAGCTGGAGCATTCGGAGATGTTCGTTCCGTTGAGCGAGAATGGGGCATCAGAAACCCATCCGTTCCTCATGAACATCGTCTTCGTAAGATTCAGCTGCAGTCCAACGTTCCCACATACACGATCGAAGTCGGCCAGCATTCGCTCCGCCTGGCTGATGCTCGGTGTTATGAGCACGATGTCGTCAGCGAAGCGAAGATGATGTAGTTGCCGGCCGTCGACCTTCACTCCCATGTCTTCCCATTCTAGTTCGCGCATGACGTTTTCGAGAGTGGCGCTGAAGAGCTTCGGGATATGGTATCCTCTTGCCGAACCCCTCTCTTCACGTCGACGACGACGTCGTTGTAGAATGGTGAGATCTTGGTCGTGAATCCACTGTACAGCTCTCGAAGGACTCTGATGTACTGAGTAGGAACGCCCTGAGTGAGCAGGGCTTCGATGATCGCTTCAGTTCCGACAGAGTCGAATGCCTTCTTCAGGTCGATGAACGTAAGGCACAGCGGCAGCTTGTACTCTCGCGACACTTCGATGAGCTTCGTAATGGTGTGTATGTGGTCGATCGTGCTGAATCCTCTCCGAAATCCTGCTTGCTCGCATGGCTGTCTTTCGTCCAGCGTTCTGCTAATCCCATTCAGGATAACTCGAGTGAACAGCTTGTAGACTACGGACAGCAGGCAGATCGGGCGATAGTTGCCAATGTCGTGCACGTCTCCCTTCTTGTACAGCGAGACGGTTCTGCTGGACTTCCACTGAGATGGAACCTTGCACTCCGACAGGTAGCGCGAGAAGAGCCGCGCCAGGTGTTGATGAGCGTAGGCGGGAGGTTCTTCAGGTGTTCGGGTCTGATCCTGTCGGGACCGGGTGCTGTACGTTTCTTCACCGACGAGATGGCGTGTCGGATCTCGGAAGGGAGAACAGAGGGGACGACGTATCCATCCTGCGGAAGATGGCATGGGGGCAGGTGGACGTGGCTATCGAAGAGATCGGAGTAGAAGTCGTGGATGACCTTCTCCATGGTCCTTCTGGAAGAGGTGACGGTTCCGTCAGGACGTCGGAGAGCTGTCATCTTGGTCTTGAAGTTGGCGAAGTTCCGGCGGGCATTGCGGATGCTCAGCCCTGCCTCTGCAGCTTTAGCCAACACTTCCGCCCTTCTCTCCTTAAGATCCTCCTTTATCGCCTCTCTGCATAGCTTCGCAAGCTCGGACCTCAGTTGGTAGTTGCCTGACGCTCGTGCTGCTCCACGCTGGCGTATCAGCTCGAGAGTTTCCGGAGACAGACGTCTCTTGGTGGTCTTCAAGCTCTCGGCTCCCTTAGCATATCGTGGAGATGGTGCACGAAGCGGTCGTATTCCTCGTCGACGTTGTCCATGACGGCATCTTCCCAAAGACCGGCAAGAGAGGTGTAGAGGTCCCAGTTGATGGTCGTTCTGGGACTCCTCTTCTTGAACTTCGCGGCCTTCTCTCCTTGACGCGAAAAGCGGAACCTCGCGCGAAGGAGGCGGTGGTCCGATCCCGTGTAGAACTTGGGGACAACGGAGACGTCGGTCAGGCAATATTTGCGGTTGAAGATGATGTGGTCGATCTCGTTGTGGAACTGGCCACCGGGAGATTCCCAGGTCCATCGTAGGGAGGGAGGCTTCTGGAACTGCGAATTTCCATGGATGGTCTTGGTCGACATGATAAACTCAGACAGCTTTTCACCTTGCTCGTTCCACTCCAAACCGTGGGTTCCGATGTGAAGTTCTTCCGGCGACCTTCGCGGTCCGATTGATTTTTCCGCGGCCTCGAATCGCCTTACGATGTACTCTCAGTCTACCGAGTGCAAGCTTTTGGCCGAGCCGACACAGTTACAATCCGCACAGTCACGGACACATTCGCGCACACTGTGCACGAACATGCCGCTCCCACGCACAAGGAACGCGTCGACCCGACACAGCAGGAGCAAGGAGTCCATCCCCTGCATCCCACCTGCGTCTCTGGGCAGTACACGGTCGCATTTGGTTCGCGTTTAATTCCCCTATCCACCACCCGGGGACGCGCCACGTGGCCCTGCGACAAGCGGCCCGAGATCCCTCTTAACAAGAGAGCCCGAAGGCTCTCTATCGAGGGAGATCCGTGGCTTAAAGCAATAAAAAAAAAACAGTTAAAGCTAAAGGTACTCAATAGAAAGCAGCATAATAACACTAAACTGTCAAACCATCATGATAGTTGCGCAATCCACATTTGGTAGTACAAAATCCTACGACATTTAAGAGTGTATAACCTTTTTCGTTATTACACCTTCCCGGTGATATAACAAACAAGGTTATACACTCTTTAAACAATAAGAAAAATAGTTGAAGCTAAGAGGTACTCAACAGAAAGCACCTAACTGCTGGAGCGGATGCAACACAGACCAGAAGAAGTAACTGAACCTCTCACAAGGAAATAGAAAACCAACTCAAGAATCCCACCACGATTTAGCAACCGAGTCGTTCAGTCTAAAGCATTAAAAAGCACTCCACGGAAGCTCGCTTTTCAGATGAGTCAGGAGAAATTCTTACGAAACGTTCAAACAAGTTGGAAAAAAGTCCAATGCCGCCGAAATCCATTCTGTATTTCTTCGTTCCTCCCAGCAAAAGTATGCAGTATTGCGTCGCGAGGCCGCACCACCCGCCGTTGTCATGGCGGGCCCGCGGCACCCGCAGGACTCTGCTGCTGGCCTTAAACGATCCGTATTGATTAATTTGTGTTTTTTCCTAAGGTTTCAAACCTTAAAACACACTATGTCTTGCAAAAAATGCAGGGTGTTCTTAAAAAATGCAGATTATATTTGAAGGGTTCTAACATTGCTGCTAATGAAGCTTCACACGAGATTTCTGTGGTATGCAAATGGTCAAGATTGCGCCATGCCCCCGCCCATAACCTTGCATTTATTTATTTATTTATTTATTTATTTATTTCATGCACCAATAAGTGCGCTCAAGAATCATGGGGAAGAAAGCTGATGACAAATCCATTCGAAATCAGGGACAAAGAATAGAATAGCGTCGACGGTTTTTGGAAGCTAGAGGTCAAAGCTAGCTTCAATATAATACATCAAAAGGATTTTATCGCAAAACTACCGTGCTGTTACCCAACCACACCTGCAGTGCATACCAGCAAGTACCCCACCAGTTGGCAATGGTGCCTCATTCCTTTCGGCAATGCATAGGAACCTGTAGGAGCTTCGGCACACGGGTATACCAACGTCCCACGTGGAAGCTACAGGTTGGGTAAGCCGGTTAGTAGCATGCAAACGTGGTGTTAGTGGCAGCGTTAGATAGTGTTGTTTGGAAAGCGTTGAAAACGATGTAGTGCTTATGACCGCCTACTTCCGCAGGAACAAATGCATTAAAAGAGAGGTGTCAATTAGCAAACAAACAACAAACAAACGTTGAAAAAACAGGCTAAACATGAACAATGAGGAGTTAAAGAGGCACGATAGAGAATGGCTTTCAACAGAGCATGGAAAATGAAGCAATATGAAATCATATTTTAAGGGTGATGGAATTAAATAACGCCCGAGTAAGGAAAAACCCAATTGAAAGCATGGCAGCAAGGTGAAAACAGCAACTGAGAAAGGTTAAGCTTATCAAGTCTGCCCTTAAAGACGCTGCCATTCGTTGACTGAAGAATCTCTGGAGGGAGTAACTGGAGCCATCTTTCGCTCCTGTTAAAAAAGTTGTTGAACATCAAGGTGTACCTTTTCCTATAGACCATCGAATAATGGATGTTGAACCCACCTGTCCTCGCACTGGAAGGTCTAAACACCAAGTATGTACTAGGTAGTAGCTCTATTTCCCTGCGAAAAATACGAAATGAGAAAGTTAAATCCAAAATTGCGCGCGTGAGTCCTAAAGTGTTTAAGCCTAAATTTGGCAAGCCTCTGATGGTAACAGGGAATTTCATTTCTGCACGTAGTGAGAGTCAATCTGTACCAGAGGAGACGGGTGAATACCTGCTGCACTCTTTCAGTTTTTTAAATGTCTTTTCTTAAGTGGGGACTCCAGACCTGCGAGCAGTATTCAAGATGGGGCAACACGTGTAGCTTGTATAGACGCAACAGTATTCCTTCATCTGAACACATTAAGAATAAGCTTGAGCAGCCTTTTTGACAGCATGATCAACTTGAACGGAAAACTTAAGAATTCTGTCAAAGACAATTCCAAGGTCTTTAACTGAATCGCATGACATCAGTCATGCGATTCAGTTAGTCACTTCATTTTAGACTGGATTGATTGTGCATGGGTGACACGAGTGGGTGGTGCTTAGGAGAAGTAGTCGCTGAATCGCGTCTGCACTTCGACGATGTTTCCGAACTTCCAATATCACTTCAGGATAAACATCTTCTCCTCAGAGGAAACCCCAGAGCCAACCATGACTCTTGTTATGAGCTCAGATATGTAGACAGCGTTATTAGCGCAATAGCCCAATCGATAAACTGTGCAATCAATAAACTGGGAAGTCTCGTGTCTTTCACGTGATCGTCAAGTTCTAAACGTTAAAAGAAGCACAGCGCAGATTGATGTGGCCAAGTAGTAGGAACGCATTCAGCCCATGCACAATCAGTCGAGTCTCTCCTTAAAGTTTCAGACGAGTGCGCGGCGCAATCTTCACTATTTACACGTCGCAAAAATCTTGTCATCTCGCGCTTTCGTACGAGTCTCAAACATCTTTAAAAGCTTCACTAGCAGCAATGTTAGAACCCTTCAAATATAACCAGCATTTTTTAAGAACACCCTGCATTTTTGCAAGGATAGTTTGTTTTTAGGTTTGAAATCTCAGAAGAAGCACAAATTAATCAATACGGTCCCTTTATGGAGAAATTACAACAAGTATTCAAGCGAAACACAATCAATCGAGTGCAAAATGCAAGAATTCAGGCGACTGCATCGCGCAATCCATACCTCTCATATGTCATAAAATTCCTATGCTCTTAGGCTTTCATACGATCTTTCAAGTTCTTCAGTACCTTTATTGTGAGCCATGTTATCACCTTAACATTCTATACATTTTTTGGGACACCCTGTAGAATTAGACGCAAATCTGTACGTAAGAAATATTCGAGATCTAGTAGTTCTTCAACAGCATGAAACTTAATGCCAGAGCAATCGTAACTAAACGATAATAACTGCCAAAACAGCGACAACTAACAACAACATTAATCATTTTTTGTTTCGCCTCTACCTCCATACAAAACAAACAATTACATCAACAAAACTAGGTGCGCACACACCTCCTAATGCTGTTCATTTTTGCGACATGTGCCTAACCATTCATCTAGTAAGTTTTCTTTTTGAAATTACAATACAAGCATGTGAAATTCCAAAACTGTACAATACTATACGACTACTACACAACTAATACAAAACTATTAATTGGGGTGCCGACCGTATATCCCACCTCTGAATGGCACCCCATTCGATACGATTCAACTGGCTGGTGCGCCCCATCTCCTAATGCTGCACATTTTCGCGACATGTACCGATTTTTTCCACGCGGAACCGCTATAGCAATGTCACTCACTACTTGTCCCCCCCCCCCCCCGTATGGAACTCATCCCCATTACTGGTACTGGTCAACACTACTGGTACTCCCTGACGGGACCTGGTGCCCCCATTACTGGTACTGGTTTCCCTCAATGATCTCCCTTAGCAGACGACGTGTTCGTCACGTCTTCTGAATCCTCAGACACGTTGGTCGATGTGTTCGGTACCTGTTGAGCCATGTGTTCGGCACGTTTTCTGAATCACTAGGCAGGCGTTGGAAGGCGTCTGTGTATTTCGCCCTATTTTCGCGGTCCATAACTTCTCCCTTATTTTCCCTCATTTTTGCCGATCGATAGCCCTCAGCGGATCAGATCGACATCCACGAAAATCTATGATTTGATCAATATCGATTGATGGAGACTTCAAAAGCGAACTTCGGGTCCGCGTTCAGCAATCTCGAATTCCCCAAAGGCTGAAGTTCTCGGCCACGTAGAGGACGTCTGGGTATTTTTCGCTATTTTCGCGCCCGTAGTTTCCCTTACATTCCCCTCCCCCAATTTCATGACTAATTCATGACTCATCGCTTAGCGGATTATTAAGTATGATACACATTTCAATTCAAACATTTTAATAAATGTCTTATAATTATATCAATTTGACAGTCAATTTTATTGTCTAGTTATCAACATCAAAGTTTCCAACAAAATCTGTAAAAGCTGTGCAAAGCCTAGTTAATGTTTCCATGAATATGATTGACTTTCTTGCCTTTATAGATATACTTGAGTTGGGTTAGTTTGAATCCCATAACATAAAATTTAAAACTTTCTCTCTTTTTTACTAACTTGTTGTTAATAATTTTGATATTAAGAGAGATATTTTGATATTAAGGAGATGGTTGCGATCGTAATCCTACTCATGTGCTGTCTCAAACTCAAGAGAATTTTCGTATGTTTCACTAAGTAATTCTTGCATGTATTCATTATAAGAATACAAAAAATTGCCATAGCGATATCGTACCCATTGGAGCACATATTTAACGCGAGTTATATGTTAGGAGAAGTCCCTGCTCGTAGGAAACACGCTTTTGTTACTCCGATTTCCAAGAAAGCACCTCACAATCTTGCTATCAATTATCGCCCCATAAGCATCACTTCCGTTTTTGTAGAATATTCGCAACGAGGCTGAAATCTGCTCTCGTAACCTATGTAGAATCAAATTCTCTAATTCCAACCAATCAGCATGGTTTTTGCGCAGGAAGGTCTACTGAAACACTAATGTTGTCAGCGTTAAATGACTGGACGACGAGAGCTCTTGATGAAAGGATCGATGTAGACGTTATTTACTTCGACTTTATGAAAGCTTTTGACAAGCTTCCATCAAATAAGCTGATACTCCAACTGACGAAAATCGGCGTTCATCCAAGGGTAACTAATTGGATAGAAAACTTTATAATTGAAAGATCTTTTCAGGTTAAGGTCAATGAGTCCTTCTCCGAATCTCTTCCAGTTACTAGTGGAGTCCCTCAAGGAGACGTACTCTCATCAGTCCTTTTTATTATCTACACTGCCGAAATTCCCTCCCTGAACGATGAATACGGTGTCACTTGCAAAATGTTTGCAGATGACATAAAAATATACAAGAACATTGTTGAGGAGGACGACCACGTTACTCTCCAAACTGCAATTAACGCAGTTGAGGATTGGTCAACAATGTGGGACCTTCCGTTATCAAGAGAAAAAACCAACGTTCTTCATCTGGGACAGCAATCTAACAGAAATACCTTCAGACTAGGTGGAGTAGAACTCAATAACACAGTTTCATTGCGTGACCTAGGTTTCATTTTATACAATAAGCTTTCCTTCAAAGCGCATAGCGAATATACGGCAAAGAGAGCTGAAAGAGTTGTGCATAATATTTTTAAATCTCTAAGAACGAACTCAGTAGTACTCTTATTACATGCATACAAGACCTATGTGATGCCTATGCTAGAGTATGTTACTACTGTGTTTAGTCCCAATACCAAGCGAGAAATCGCCAAATTGGAAGCGGTACAAAACAGTTTTACAAGAAAGCTCTGGATAAGAGTACATGGATATGAATACAATAGCATCCCCTTGGCATCTGACAGAAATAAACTCTTTAATTTACGCTCTCTCGCCTGTCGCAGGAAAAAATTTGATTAGTCACGATTTGTAAGATGATAAATGCTACTATGGGTCTTTCTATAAATGATTCCTATTCAGTTTCTTATTCCAACATCAGACGTGCCTCATGGAAAATCCGAATTCCTAGAGCTAATAGTAATATCAGATCTACTTTCTTCACAAACAGAGTAGGCACTGAATTCCTGAAATTAACAAAAAAATTAGCGCTTCCAAATTCCTTAAGGCAATATAAAACGATTATTGACAGGTGTCTGAAAGACGTTCCTTAGTACTTTGTTTTCTTTGATCACATTGATTCAGTAATCATGCTAGCACTGATTCTGTTTTTGATGTTCTCAGTGTTCTGATTTGTTTTTCGTATTGTGTTGTTTTTGCGTGGGTTTCCACGTATAAATAAATAAATTAATAAATAAATAAATAAATAAATAAATAAATATCAACCGTGCATCTAAATGGATGTACATATGTTTACATAACGATTTTGAGTTTCTAAGGTTGACCCTTAAACATTGATGACAGTGACCTTTTCCGTAAGGGCGAACTGACCGGAAACCGCAATTTTGTATGGCAGGGCTTCCTGTTTTAGCGCCTAAAAGTCTCACGAGGATAATAGCCCTCATCGTTTTCGCAGCTTTTATCCTCTTAATAGTTTTCAAGAAAACTTTAGATATGCAATTGGTTATATATGGAAAACTGGTGCAGATCATAGGCGTTAAAGGCTATCAAACCATCGGGTCGTTTTGGACAAATACTGAAGCGAACGAAATCTCTGGAAATAGTAAAATACTGAGAGAGCCATCAGTGAAAGGCAAATGAGCATCTGCGTTTAGAATTCCTGCAAATTTGTCTGAAGTTCAGATTCTGAACCATTTTCAGAGACTACGAGCAGATGGGTACGCCCGACTGGTACACGGAGAATAGGCTATTTTTCGAGCATCATTTGTTCTGTCTTCTGCCCGAGTACAATTACCAAAGGTGAGCTGAAGACGTCTTATCTTACTATATACGAGTGCTCCGACGCGGCTCCAGGACCTAACTCCAACGCGACGTCGCGTGCTAGCCGCGTGCGACCTCGCGGCGCTGAAACGCGGACGCGTGCGATCGGTGACGCATGGTTAGCCGCGGAGCACGAAATGTTCTCAGTGTTTAGGCTCCCAGACCATATTTCTAGCAAGGAACTTAAAATCACACAGAATGTGGTCGGCAACAGTCTGCAGTAGGACAAATGATCCGAGAATGGATGATAGTGACCTTTTCCGTAGTATAACCATGATAACGGGTAAAAATTGACCGAAGAAGTTGTAGATGGCAAATGCTGACGCTAGAAACCATCCACATGACCAGGATTCCTGTATGAAATGCCACTGATCGTCCTACTGAAACCACATTCATATACCATCTCCAAGATACGTTGAAATGAGGCAAAGGCGTGCCGCATGTCCCCCTGTAGGAAACATTTCTAGCCGTAGGAGGCATCGGACCGCGACAACCGCGCACCGTGCGCGACGCCAGGGGGGTTCGCGCGGCGTTGGAGTTATGTCTGCCCTCGCTCCGACGCGGCTAAGGGATCGTTTAGTGTGCATGCGATCGCGCCGCGCGACGCGATGTATCAATACCCATATCGATTCATCACGTCGCGTGATCGATACGGGTGCTTATCATTACGTCGCATCGCTCGTCGGGTGAACACTAAACGATTCTTTAGAGCAGTTATGTTGGGAAGTGCTGGCGAAGTGATAACATAACAGTTAGTTATAGTGGTATTATCTATTAGTCCATCTATGGGGAGTACAACCTATGCCCTATGGGTGCTATTAGGGGGAGGGGGGGGGGGGGGGCAAAGTAATGAGACACCCCATGCCGTGTCCATATATCTCGTGGCTGGAGTCTGGATTCGTGCTTATCGTATTTGTATGTTTGTATGTTACTTACTGAAGCCTATTTGAGAAGTTAGCACTTCCGCCCTTTCCAGAAGCATGCCAAAAACCCCAGCCTGTCTCATGCCGAAACCCCAGTCTGACGAGTCGACCCGTGTCGCGCAAATCTCCCCCAATTCCCAACCCCGAGCAGCCTGGACTCAATAGTCACGCAAGATGAGAAGTACGTCTTCTACCTTAACCCTGCCAAACAGCGAGTCTGGGTGAGGCCTGGTGACCTGTTACCGACCTTCGTTCGGCGAGATGTTCACGGCGAGAAGCACCTTTGGAGCTTTTGGGACTGCGCCCATGGTACGGTTTGCCGGAAGCTGTTTCCCAAGAGCACTACGATGAACCCCAAGGCCATGGTGAACGAAATAGAAGAGATGGGCCGGCGACTCGTTCTTATTCATTCGCAGCGCTTCAAGAAGGTTCTCCTCTTCGACAACGCCGCACCCCATCGGGACAAGTAACCACGGATAAGCTTAGCCAGCTGGGCTACGTTCACCTGCCTCACCCACCGTATTCGCCGGACATCTCTCCATGCAACTACCACAACTACTTGAGCCTACAGGACTTCCTAGTCGGAAGGGACACAAGAACCCAAGCAGTCCTTGACAACCATATCGAGCAGTTGATCAACACCAGGCTCAAGCAGTTCTGTAAGGATGGGATCAGGAAGTTGACTGAGCGATGGCAGCAAGGTCATTGCCCTTAATGGCAAATACATTCCTTAGCATCGTTGAGTTGTAATTGAGTTATAAGGAGATAAAGATTTTTTTCATTTTGTCTCATTACTTTTATCCCCCCCCCCCCTAATATTTCTGCCCAAATGCCTTATGGGGCGTTTGCAACGAGACTATGTCGGACAAGATTACTTAACTGTTCATCTGCTTCTGTTGCTACGATTTCTCTAAGAACTCGCTGTTTAAGGCTCGAGTATCTCACAAAACTCAACTACGTCGACTACGGAAAGTGCGTTTGGTTGCTGAAGATTGGAGCCGCAATTCTTCCGATGCTCGTTCTCGGCTCAGTGTTTGGAGGTGAGCGATCAACACTGAAAGGTTCATCATGTTCTCCTTCTGAGATTTTTTGTTAACATTTCCTTTTAGTATCCTCATGAGTTGTTTATGTTTTGCGTGAATTTCACGTACAAATAAAGTTTGAAGCCGTTTTACCGTCCACCCTGTGCAGGCTACCAGCCAATTACCCTGGAACAACTATCTCTTGCCAAATTCTCCATTTAAGTGTGAACTGCCACTTTTTTGTCCCTATTTGAACATCTGTGTTTACAGTAATCCTGCACGTTTATGCGATGGTCTACAGCTGCAAAGCCTACAAACAGTGGCCGAAACTGTAGTCGGCATCAATCAACCAGGAATTGAAGCTCCCTTGGTGGAAGCCTTTGCGATCTCTCAGCCAGAGTCTTTTCCACCGAGAAGGCCGTAATTGTTCTCATGAACATCCGTCTTCCCGAAGAATGAATTCTTTCAAGCGGTGGCTTGTTAAGAGTTCCATGATCAAAATGACTTGTTCTCGCTGCAAACACTTACCTTCTGCTCCGCTCTTTAGCTCATGACCTGTCCGAGTATAGAAAATTCGTGCAGTTTGCTGAAATTCTGATCTCTAAGTCGCGTCTTTTCTGTCGCGCAAAAGAACATAAATATCGACTCTTTACTTACATGTCAGGAAGCCGAAGAAAGCGTCAATAAAGCCCCTCCCCCTATGATTTCCAACACGGGAAAAATCGATGGCATCGATTTACTCCTTTTCTTGTCTCATATTTACGTGACTCTTGCACTTGATGGTGTATGCCAGATCAAATCGTTCATATCGATTGGTGTTGTTGGGTCGATCAATGGTTTTCTCCTAAATCCACAAAGTCAATTTACTCCAGTGGCCATTAAAATTGCGCGTAGGATCGAACGTATGGATTAGCTCATTTATGTAGCCTTTGGGGCCTGCCGGCCGCCAAACGTCTGGTTAGGGCTTCGCCCCAAACCCGGAGAATAGAACACGCTGAACGTCTTCTTCTCCTCTTTAGGCCTTCTCTCATTCATTAAAAAAACTGGTTTTGCTATATAGAATGGTATAGCGGAATAGGGCAAAACAGGTCCATCATCTTCACTGGACCCCCCCCCCCCTGAACTGGCCGCTTATCACTGGTTTCTCTTTATTGTCAGCCCTTTTCCGGTTCACCCTTCACTGGCCCCCTTCTCCTCCGTCGGTCCCTACTACTGCTCCCACCTTCACTGGACCTCCCTTTACTGGTCGCCTCTTCGCTGGTCATCCTATCCTTCACCGATCCCCATTACAGGTCCCCCTTTTACTCATCAACCCTTTTCCGATCCCCCTTCACTGGACCCCTTCCCCCAATTCACCGGTTCCCATTACTGGTCCCTTCCTTACCGGTCCCCTTTCACTTGGTCCCCTCTTCACTGCTCAACATTCCACCGGTCCCATCTTCACTGGATCCCTCCCCCTCCTTTACCGGTCTCCCCTTCACTGGACCCTTCTCCACTCCTTCACCGGTTCCTCCTTCACTGGATCCCCCACCCCCTCACAGCTCCCCATTGCTGGTCCCACCTTCACTGGTCCCTCCTTTATTGGTGAACCCTTTACCGGTCCCCCTCACTGGAACCTCATCCTTCACCGGTCCCCCATTACTAGTCCCATCTTCACTGGTAGCACGTCGTCTGAATCCGGAATCCTAGCGCGACATCGGTGACACCTCTTCCGCACCTGGGCGTCTGTTGAACAACGTCGGTGACATGTGTTCTCAACGCGAACGTGCTTTGCGCGACATCGGTGACAGGTCGTCTGAATTTGGAAGCCCTTTCACGACATTGGTGACACCTTCTGAATCCAGGCGACTGATGAGCGACGTCGGTGACATGTCTTCTCAAGCCGGAAACGCTTTGCTTGACATCATTGACACGCCTTGTGAATCCGGAACCCTGGCGCGACATCGGTGAGAGGTCGTCTGAATATGGAAGGCCTTTCGCGACATTGGTGACACCTCTTCTGAACCCAGGCACCTGATGAACGACGTCGGTGATATGTCTTCTCAAGTCGGACGTGCTTTGCGCGACATCGGTGACACGGCGTCTGAATCTGGAAGGCCCTTCGCGACATCGGTGACACCTCTTCTTCCTGAACGTCCTGTGCGCGACATCGGTAACATGTCATCTGAACATGGACGCCTGTCGACAACTACAACAGTTGACAACTGGTGACAACTACAACCCCCTTCCCCCCCCCCCCCCTCTACACACTCCTTCAGCACTTCTGTGCAAACAAACACACACACACACCCACACACACACAGACGCACCCACTCACCCACAGACAAACGACCGTTCTCGCTTATATATAGTAGGATCCTACTTTGCATAAAACGGGGTCATGTCGCTATCTCTGGCAGCAGTGGTACGGGAACATGGCGTAGGCAGTGGGACGTATGTGGCCTGTCCGTGCCACCCAGAGGAGGTGGTCACTCGGTGTAGTGATTGCCTGGCGCGATTATGGGCGGTGATGTGCCGTGTTCCCGCTCCCGCTGACAGAACTAGAAACATGTACAAAAAAGCTACTTCGTTCACGCAAAAGTATTGCTCACCGGACTTCTTCGGCTTCGGCCAAACGATCGTACTGATTGCTGTCTGGGGCTCAGAAGTCAATAGTAATCGGCTGCTCTTTATTACTTCGATTCTGTTTTCTTCAAGAGAAGTCTTCCGATGGCTGTCGCATCTGCGCGACTCCCTCTCCAAACCGCCTATTCTGGAGAAAAATCGATTACTTATCGATATCGATTATCGATCGATAATGTTCACTCTTCGATGTCTACCCAACGATCATTCTGCTCGTGGGATTCCAATCCTTGTCGGCGAAGTGTAGCCTACTATCGATGATATCGATCGATGCTGACTAATTGATCGATAATCTTCTCTTTCTTCGATATTCTTTCTAGAAGGTGAAGAATACTGATTAACTGCCAGTATCGATCGATATTCTTCGCGTTCTATGAAGCCAGTCAAGTGGCGATCACATCCAACTGTTCACCTAATAATCGACGAACTGTTTCGAGGCAGTGAGTTCGGCAGTCGGGCGGCCAATAATTTTGCGCGGACGAACAAACGGAACGACTTACCTTCAGTATGTAGCAGAATTGTGCTTAATTAATAAACTTTAAATAGTTTGCTGGTACTGCTTTGGCAATGTTGGTCCAAGTTTTATAGCGCTTATCGCGCTGCGATTCTCTTGTGAACCACTAATATCGATTAGTTCGCGATCGATACGGGCACATGAAAGGCTGACGAGGGCATGGTGTTCAGTTCCACGGGTATAACCCAACTGTATCTATTGTCTGCACTTTTGTACATATTAAATCTGCCTCAACTTCGTCTCGCCTTTTCTATGGAAATCATATCTAGCCATTGATGTTGTTCTTTTGTTGTTGTTGTTGATTGAAATAAAGCTTGATATGAGTTGCTTATGGTGTGGAGCTTCTGTCAAATTGTTGTTTAAAAATCAATAAATATTGCCTTCTCACGGTCCTCTTTTTTATGTGGTATAGAGCTTTGTTCTCGGATTAAATATCGTCTAGAGATAACTGTTTTCAACTTCGAGGATCAATGGGGTTGTTAGATCGCTATTAATTGCTATATCGATTACGTGAAAGGATCGATTTTTCAGGAAATTCGAATCAATCCGTCAATTCTCAAAGCTTTCCGTGACCCACACCTCCTTGAACCCTGAGGTTTCCTGATAAAGTGCGGCGATCTAGGCTCCGAGGATGTCGACGGCCAGCAAAATACGACGTTGACATTCCCTGTGCTTTTTCTTGTGGGCTGCTCTCGATTCCTCAGTAATCAGCTCATTCGGAAGATGGTCTCCTGCAACGATAGCTGGTTCAAATTGCAAGGCTTAAGCCTTACATAGGTCGAGTCTGACTTCAGGACAAGGAGTTTCAACGATTTCATCGCTGATCTGCCTTTGATGAATCTGGAAGGCTTACAGTGGGGATATTTGGAATCGACTTCGCTCTGTTGGGTTGCGTATTCTTTCCCAGCGTCTTCTGAATGGATCAGATGCCCATATGCTCGCGCACATTTCATTATTTCTTCTAGCCAGCCTTTCCATCATTATCTGCATCAGAGATTGTACTAACCTTCAGGCGTTAGATTTTCCTTAAAAAATTTTAACGAAAATTTTTCGTTATATTTCCGTTAAATCGTTAAATTTCGTTAAAAATAGACCTAGCCGCGTACTACTTACGTTCTACATGATAGATCCGTGCATCCGTCGTTTTATATTTTATGTTCACGTGAAATTGGAGACTTTTAAAAGAGGTTGAACACTTTTGAAACCAAACTGGGCGCCTTCTAAACATGTAAAAACGATCGCCTTTAAATTTGAACTGGTTTTTTTAGAAAGGTCAACACGAACTTTCAATTTGAAAGGCGGAGTATGAATTTCTTGGAAATATATTTTTCGACGTCCCGAAACAGGAATACCGTGTTGTTCTTTTAGCTTCAAAAAATGATTTTTAGTTGTTTTTGGAGGGCAGGGATAAGTAATTTTTCAGTGTGCTTCAAGAAGAGATCGCGCCATGTTCTCGTCTAGCACCGTGCGACCTTCATTTTATTGAGGGCGAAAATTCTGTATCCGTGAGGTTACCTACCAGTCCACGGCAAAACAGAGAAATTATAGAAAACTGACATGTCTTGAATTAACTGGTTCCATGCTAATATCAGCGGCCAGCTCATCCCGGATACGGGGGAGTGCTGATCGGTCCCACGAGGTGTGGATGTTCTGCGTTGCGTTCGATCAAACGGCGCCGGTGGTGTAAAGGCGTAGAGCACTCCCGCCCGGTCAGAGGGAGGTGCGGGTTCGAGTCCCGCCTGGCGCTAGAAATTTTGATCGCAACAAAACATCATTGTGACATTTTGACTTTGTATTTTCAAATTAAATAAACAAAGTAGGCGAGCGCATGAAGCAGTGTTTTAGTTCTGTTCTCGCTCTTTGGGAAGTAAATAATAAATCCCCGAAGAAAGCCACAATATTTTTTTCATTAAGGATTTGTTTCAAACTACTGAGAAAATGTGAGGTTAAATTCGGAAGACGCTCGTTACGTTTTCAAAGGTGTTCATGTTGATTTAAATGTGTCCATTTTGATGTGAAAGTTTTATATTTTGATTTGTCCACGCATCTCCTAAACATTTCTGAGATCACTTGGATCTCTCGAGCAAGTTCAGGAGAGGGAATGTGGAACATGTAAGGAGCATTCCACCGCTTCCTGCAGATCTTCCCTTCAAGCCATTTTTAGCCGTAACATCAATTTTTTGCAGCGTTTTCTATTTTATGGTGATTTTTTCCCAGAAATTTTCGTTCACATATTACTAGCTTAAGAACAGCAATTTTGTAGACGGATCTCTGCAAAATGCAATTCAAAAAGATCATTTAAACGTTCCGTTAGACATCTGAAATATTCCGTTATCGATCGGCCAGATCTTAAAGGATAAAGGATAAAGGACGGCGTTACTCAATCGCTTCTGGGGTGCGCCAGCGCATTCTACTTCCACGGAATGTCGTGGAGGCGACATGAATGCGTATTTGGCCATACAATGACTTGCGGTGGCCAGCCGATGGACAAGTCAGCGCCTTATCCTTCCCAGACAGGCCTGGTACCAATTCACCGACCCCGGAGGGATGGAAGGCTTGGTTGGCCTGGGCGGGAAATCCGAACCAGGAACCTGGTATCGGGTGCACGCGACAGTCGCGCCTCCTTCGACTGCGCTACACGCGCCCGGCCAGATCCTAATGGAAAATAACATTAATTCGTTAAAATCGTAGAATTCCTAGCGATCAACGGTTCGACCTCCTCATGTCAAAATGACCTGAAGGACGTCAACGATTTCCGCGGCCCTGCCTGGTGGATGCACGGAATACAAATTATTTTCGATTCAGATGCGGAGTCCTTTAATCAGCCACCCTCCGCTTTGTTCAGACGCGCCCGAAGAATCCCACGGTGTCAGAATCCGCTCGTGTTTTTCGAAGACGATCTTCGGCTTCCACGACCCCGTTCTAGATGGAGAGCGTCCCGCTGCCAGATTTTTACCTTGCTAGGAGAAGGTCGGGACCGTAGGGGTCTTCCCAAGAGGGAGGGCGAGTCGTCGAAATTGGCTGAAATTCGTCGGTCAGTGACATCCGATGTCCAGGATCTCGTATCGATCACGACCACACCACAACTCCACCGATGGCATGACCTCTTCTGCCGTTCAACCCGCTTTCTCTTTCTTCTTTTTTCGTCTACTCATCCTGAACTGTGACGTCACTTCCTGATCTGTGCAATACGGGGTTACATCACGGCGATCGATGCTCAATTTGCTGAGATTCTCGTGAAATTGCATCGAATTTGAACAAAAATCAAGGTGTTCTGCTAAATAGCATTTCTCGCTGTGCCGTCATCTTCTCTTCTCTTGAAATCTCTCATTTAAACTGACTCTATTTGAACTGGCTTCGAAGGGCCTCATGCTTCTGACAGCCTTTCGAAAGCGCCACGTCACGCTCTCTGTGTAAAACGATTCTGACGAATGCACCCCCGAATGGTTACCGTATACCGGTTAGCGATGGAGCACGGAAACCGTGATAGAAAGCTGTCTGCGCCCTCCTAGCTTAGAGATCGCGCGTCGGCGTCCACGTTGACGTTCGATCGATCTCTAAGGCCAATGTTATACTTCGGCGACGCGTCGGCCGACGTCGGCGACGCTGTGCTTTGCGGGCAGCTACGCACTGCGTGGCAGCCCGCCCAACACAGCGTCGCCGACGACGTCGCCGAGAGCTCCGCAGGGGGGTGTTATACTTCCGCCGCCGACGTCGGTGGCGACGTCGTCCGTGGGTCGGTCGCCGCGCTGTGCACGGCGACGGGCCGTCGCCGGCCTCATTCAAGGCTGGGAAAAAATGCGCTCAAAGGGAGTATTTTGTTTGTGGGTGGGTTCTTCGTTCCCGGCACTGTCAACATCCTCGGCGGACCTCGAATTACGAAATCGAAAGTGCAAAAACGCCCATCTTGCGGGCACAAATGGTGCCTTTTTTACTCTTCATGTCCATTTAAAGTTAGTCACATGAGGACTTCACAGAATTCTTGTGGTTTTTAATATGTAGCAGTTCTATTCCAACGAAAAATGTTTTCTTTAAGGCTTGCAGAAAAATATGTAAAAAGTTACTTTGGTGTGTTCTTTAACAAACAACGAAATTGAGGCAGATAACAGAGTTTCAACAGAAAAAAGGCATAAAAATATACGTATCTCTACCTGATAGACGGAAGTGAGTGTTTTTTTTTATACTGCCTAATTCTAATAATACTGGGTGTCTCAAGAAATGAATGCACTGTTAGAAAGGTGATAACTTTGGTCACAAAAAGGTACTGAAGAAGTTAAATGCTCATATAAAATCTTAAGCAAATAGGAATTTTTTGACGTATGAACGTATAGATTGCGCCATGCACACGTCTGTTTTTATCTGCTTTTTTGATGTTTAGAACTTGACAACGACGTGAAAGACACGTAGCATGCGAGTTTAGTGATTACAGAATTTAAATGTGGGCAGCAGACCTATTTTCCGAAACGGGTTCTGGGGACTGATGAAGCAACATTAAAGCTGAATGGAGAGGTTAATCAGCATAACTGCAGCTACTGGGCGGCGGAAAAGGCTATTGGCCAATGGCGTATACCCCGCGGCATATCGCGGGCAGTGACTTCAGGGTATCGTGGGTCAGATAGCCTGCTATAGGCAAATTATAGCAGCTATGCCAGGGGGCGTAGCCCTGCTCATGGCGGCCAAATGATGACATTGAAAGCGCGCTCCGATGCTAAAAATGCGCTCCGATGCTCTCCTGTCAACGACGTCTCCGACGCTGCCACAGAATCTGTTGACGACGTCGACCACGCGTCTGTGGCGACGTCGGCGGCGTCTGTGGCGACGTCGGCTGCGTCTGTGGCGACGTCGGCGACGTCGCTGGTGACGTCAGCGTCGGCCGACATCGGTGACGGGCCGTCGCTGACGTGTCGCAGCGTCGGCGACGCGTCGCCGAAGTATAACATAGGCCTAATGCGCCCTCCCGGCAAGCGGGTCATAGTGCAGCGGATAGTGGGGTCGCTTGATGAGAGGGAGGTGAGGGGTCGGTTCCCCAGAGTTGTGGCATAGTTGCATTTCAGCTGACTATTTGGGATTTGAAGAGCTTCGACGTGCATGCAACTTTGAGCCGTTTTTTGCCCATTTTTCCACCCGTATGCGTTTCGCCTCTCGAAGAACGAAGAACCCAGCCGCGGACTCCCCCCTGAGCGAGGAAAGCAGTTTCCACACGAGCAGCCTGGATAGCACCCACCCTGAAGTTCCTTCCATAGCCTGGTTCTTCGAGCGTAGAACCTAGATACGCATTCCCTGGGCTACGAGAGGTTCGCGTGTGTAATGCTAGGCATGAAGGATTTCGCGCTCCATCGCCAATAAGCGCCTAAGTGATACGGTAGCTATTCGGTGGTGTGTTCGTCAGTATCGTGCTAGCCACTCTCTGTGCCAGATGGGCAGAAGAACACAACCAAATCTATACTGTACCCAAATGGAATAGCCATAGTTCTTAGGTGACGTATGTCCCTTAATGGACGAAATTCTTCCCAACTGCCCCTTTAGTAGACATGGGATCCGAATCATGCATTTTCGGATATCCGGCCGGATTTATCCGGTTTCGGATTATCCGAAATCCGGCTCGGTCGAAAATTGCCCTCATCTGAATCATCCGAAGACCCGGGGTTTCTAAAATTGTCCTCATCTGAATCATCCGAAGATCCGGGGTTTTCAAAATTGCTCTCATCTGAATCATCCGAAGATCCGGGGTTTTGAAAAACGCAATGATTCGGATAAAATCGGATAAAAATCGGATAATAGGAGGTTAGCGCGCCTTGCTGGCAAACTCTGCGCCATTAATAACCTGACTTTTTCGGGCAGATTTGCAATAATTTGGCGGGAATTCTCTCACAAGGGAAGGGTCTGATAGCGTATATCTGAACGGGGAGAGGGAGTCATCCTATTAAATAGGAATAATCGCCACCCCTCAATTAGCATAAAATGTGTTTCATTTTTGCTAAGTCGTGAAACCCAAGGAGTGGGGGTTCTTGAAGTCACAATTGAACGGCACATCACGAATTTGGGTTCTTGTACGACCGCGATGCCTCTGCCGGCAAGCAGCTCGGAGCGCAATGGGTAGTGAGGATGCTTCATGGGAGGAAGGTCGGGGGTTCGATCCTCATGCGCTGCTGCATTCCTGCTTTTTAATTGATTTTAATTGATTGTTTTTATTAAAAAGGATAAAGGATAAAGGACGGCGTTACTCAATCCCTTTTTGGGATGCGCCAGCGCATTCTACTTCTACGGGATGTCGTGGAGGCGACATGAATGCGTATTTGGCCATACAATGACTTGCGGTGGCCAGCCGATGTACAAGTCAGTGCTTTATCCTTCCCAGACAAGTCTGGTACCAATTCACCGACCCCGGAGGGATGGAAGGCTTGGTTGGCCTGGGCGGGAAATGCGAACCAGGAACCTGGTATCGGGTGCACGCGACAGTCGCGCCTCCTACGACTGCGCTACACGCGCCCAATTGTTTTTATTATTAATTTTAATTGAATTTTAAATGATTTTTAAATGATTGGTTGAGGTTTGAGGGATTCTGACGTCTATACCATTTTCAGATGTTTTCCGCGCACTTTCCAGCTGCATGCTGTGGTACTCAACAGGATGATGCATAAATATTCAACACCAGTGAATACACAGGTACAACGTGCATAAAGCAGCACTGGACACAATGGGCAGGGTATAAATGCTGCAGGCTCCTCTCAGTCTGTTTCCATACATCGGCCAATGACCTCGGGTAAAACCATCCTGCTCGGATTTTCAAAGGAGACCATGACGTGACGTCACATGTGGTTAAAACGAGAAAGTCTGTGGATCCCGGAAATTGACCTAAACGGCATCAATACACTCGTTCTCTCATCTTTGCCTGTCATCTGGAAATCAGAGGTGTGCTGGAGGTTCTCTAAAACCTAACACCAACAAAGTCGCCGATGCTCGAGTGGTGATCCACTTGCTCATGCTGAAGTGTGGTCCACCTTTAGATAAGCAGCCTTCATGGGAATGACACCAACCTGACCGAACGGATGGCTAGCATACCCAAGGACTTCGAAGCACGTCAACTTGAAGTTAACGAAGACGAACGGCTGAAAGTGGTGGAAAACCAGGAGAAGGTTGGGATCCGCGAAATGCACTGATAGACGTGGAAAGGCTGGCAAGCAGAGGGCATATGATAACGTTTTCGGCTGGAACTCTTGTTTCAGAGGAAAGGGAACGTCTTCAATTAGATTTCGCCTATGGAGCCGATCTCATTTGTCCATATATGGAAGCAAACTGTGAGGAGCCAGCAGCCTTTATGCGCTGCTCGTATTGTGACCAGTGCTTATGTTCCAGGAACTTTGTGTCTGTGTATCACTGATGTTAAACGTTCATACATCGTTATGTTGAACAGCTTTCCAATTGAGTTTTGGTTAAAAAACCGGTCAGTAATAAACAAGTGGCAACAAAGTTGCTCTCACGGCATACATCTGGAAACACTGCACAGCAAACATCTAAAATGCTGCAGATGTCAGAATACCTCAAATCAAACAATAAGTTGAAGTGCAAAGATGCAGCAGCGCAGAAAAGTCGAACCCTCTACCTCCCTCTCATGGAGCAACGTCGCTATCCACTGCGCTACGAGCCGCTTCCCGCCGGCGGCATTACGGGCGTACAAGACTCCCGAACTCGTGAGGCGCCGATTCCACTGTAACTTCAAGGATCCTCTACTCCTCGGGCTTATCGATTTGGCAAAAAAGAAACACATTTTTATACTAATTGAGGAGTGGCGATTATTCCTATATATGGTGGGATGACTCCGTAAGGCAACCAAATACGACATTTTTTACGTAGCGCTGGTGTGTTCCATTTCCATTGGTGAACTAAGCTAGGCCAGATATAATGTAACTGGGAATTCATGTGCCTTGCTACCTGGGCATATAACCACTTAATTCAAGGTGAGGCGCTCCAAGCTGCTTTGCGCGCTAGTGACTTCAATTGGTCAAGGAAATAAACGCGGAGTTACTGATGTGTTCCGTTTTTAAGAGGTTGCGTGCCCCTATTATATCACTTATCCGGTTGTATCCGAATCGGATATCCGAAATCCGGCTCGACTGAAAATGGCGTTATCTGAATCATCCGAAGATCCGGGGTTTCTAAAATTGCCCTCATCTGAATCATCCGAAGATCCGGGGTTTTCGAAATTGCCCTCATCTGAATCATCCGAAGATCCGGGGTTTGAAAAAATGGCCTATCCGAATCATCCGATTATCCGGAAAATCGGTGTCGGATCCAATGTCTACCCTTTAGTCTTCCCCTACCCACTGGGTTTGATATCTCATATGTTTCCCAATTGCTCAGCAATTCTAGGGCTCGGTAAGTGCAGTGGCTTCCGGGAGGGGAAGGAATGGTTTCGTAGTCGGACCCGTCGACCTCAAAGGGCGGTTGGGGATAAGGAGAGTGGTTGCACTGCGGGCTATCTCCAAGTGAACCCTGTCTCCTGCCGTGCTCACCGTGGCTGTGCTGTCACACGTTGCACTGCGATTACTCGTGTATTTATTGTCCATCAGGTAAACAACCCCTCGGTGGTTGATCACAGCTGCAGACGAAATCGCAGACACGAACGCCAGGGAAAAACAACGTCGTTTGCCTGCAGGAAAATGTGCCCTATGACCTAAATATGAGTCCGCTAGTGTGACAAAGCATCAAAGATAAGGAATGTTACAGAGAAATAGGGACTGCTCAGCTCTTCTGCTAGCTGCTTGTTTTGGGGTGGGGATTCTTAGGAGGGAAGTTTTTCGCTACTCGTAGTATTAGGCTGTCCGGAAAGTTCTCAGGGTTTTGTGTTACTATTAGGTTGGCAACTAATTTCGTGGACTCTCATGCGCCTTCAACAAAAGTGTTCGTAAACAAATAACAAATAACAGTTTTCAACCAAAGTAAGATCTGTTGAAACGCGGGACTGCTTCCCATTCATCAGCTACCTGGCCCATCCCACAGCTGTAGAATGCTTGTGCTTTTGAAGCCAAGAATCCCTGGAGGTGCATTTTGACATGGTCCACATTAATGAATCGTCCTCCAACTAAGAAGCACTGCAGCGTGCTATGAAGGTGCTACTCATTTGGCGCACAGCCTGTGCTGTAAGGTGGGTGAGTTATACGCTCCCAGCTAAGGTCTTCGATTTTTTGAAGCTCCCGATTTGTGACTGGCGTTATGTTGCTGATAGATAATTCCGCTCCTGAAAATCTGACTGTACCGATTCCAACGAAGTTCAGCCTGCGCGCGGCCAGGTTGAGAAGAGTAGATTACAGCATTAATGCTGGAACCGTTCTTGACGAGCTCCCAGAAGTTAATACCTTCTTGACACCACCAAACGGAGAGAACGTAGCTAACCGGACACCTCAAAAAATAGAAGACCTTGACTGGAAGCGTGAAACGCATTCACCTTACAGCCGAGACCTTGCGCCGAGTGACTACCATATTCTTAGTTCGGTGCAGTACTTCTTGGTTGGAAGACGGTTTATTAATGTGGGCCGGGTCAAAATGCACCTCCAAAGATTCTTGGCCTTAAAAGCACAATAATTCTATGGCCGTCGGATAGACCAGCTACCTGATATATGGGAAGCACTTCTGCGTTCCGAGAGGTCTTATCTTAATTAAAGATTGTTATTAGTTAATAAAAAAAGGATAAAGGACGGCGTTATTCAATCCCCTTTAGGATGCGCCACGCATTCTACTTCTACGGGATGTTGTGGAGGCCAGTTGAATGCGTATTTGGCTATACAATGACTTGCGGTGGCCAGCCGACGAACAGGTCAGCGCTCTATCCTTCCCAGACAAGTCTGGTACCAATTCACCGACCCCGGAGGGATGGAAGGCTTGTTGGCCTGGGCGGGAAATCCGAACCAGGAATCTGGTATCGGGTGCACGCGACAGCCGCGCCTCCTCCGACTGCGCTACACGCGCCCTGTCTATTATCATATTAAGTAAAAATTCAACTTGCACTGCGCATTAATGCAATATTCTGTACAGAATTTTTCGCTCTATCTGACTCAATAATTTATGTCTCATCGTTGTTTTATTTCTCTGTTCTCGAAGGGCCTATCGAAGTATGTAGAGGGAGCGACAGTTTATTTTGACTTCGAATTGGGACAATCCGTAGCCGAGACAGCTCGGCAAATCAATTAAATGTAGGACCTAATAGTATCGGAGAAAGCACTGTTCACTAGTGGTTCAGTAAATTTCGGACCGGAGATTTCAGCCTCGAAGATGACCCCGTAGCGGTCGACCGAGCAATCCTGGACGACGGGTTGAAGGAGTTGGGTGAAGCCGAACCATCCCAAACAGTTTGCGAGATCGCGGAAGAGCTAGACGTCAGTGAAACTGCTGTTGCGGATGCTTTAAAACGGCTTGGGAAGGCGGAAAAGCTTGAAAAGTCGGTGCCCCACAAGTTGAGTGAGTGGCAAAAATTGTCACGTTTCGAGATTTGTTCTCCTCCAGTTTTACGCAACAAAACTGACCCATTTTCGGAACGAGTCATCACTTGTGGTGAAAGTGGATTCTGCATGATAACAGGGGACAATCCGGACAGTGATTGAATGTCGACGAACCCCCTAAGCATTTTCCAAAGGCGAACCTCCACCAGAAAAAGGCTTATGGTCACTGTGTGGTGGTCGGCGGCCGGTGTGATCCATTACAACTTTTTGGCACCAGGCCAAACGATCGCAGCAGAGCCTTCTGTAAGGAAGTCGCCGAAATGCACAGGAAATTGCGTCAACTTCGGCTAGATTGGTCAACAGCAGAGGCCCGATTCTTCTGCATGAGAACCCCGCCCACACGTTTCACAAATCATCAGACGAAAATTGAAGGAATTTAAGGTTGAAGTTCTGCCTCGCCTGCCATATTATTCAGACCTCTCACGACCAGCACAGAGCATGACTTTTTTCCGTGAATGTCAGGCTCCGTCGTTGCCGTTGGGACCTCACCGGGGCTTAACCATTGCCGATTTCGTATGGTATCACCGTAGTGGATCCACTTCTCATCTGACGTCACGACGGAGTCACAGAAACCGCTGTTCTTGGTTTTGCGAATGAGAATTCCAACGATGACCACTCGTGCTGCCTTGCTTGTGTCGCTGAGCTGAAGTGGCACCCATTTTCCACACCGATCTGACCTCCCGACTGCCTGCAAACGATCGGCAATGGCAGAATGGTGACAACCGAACTCTGTGCGAGCTGACGTGTAGTTTGTACTGGGTCCGACTCGAAAGCTTCCTTCAATACCTGGCTACCCACAATTGAGGACGCCTTTGACGTTCTTCGCCTTCGAGAGGCTCTCAACCGTCTCAGAACCGTTGAAGCCATCGCTGGCATTGAAGTAATGATGGAACTTCGCTACCAAATACTTCAGACAAGATGAGATGGGATTCTGCAGCAGTTCCTTCCTCACTTGAAGTCGTACAGCAAGCAAACCCACACTCTGTACTTTCGCTTGATCATTGTTAATCTAGAAAAATTCTTTAAAAGGGTCAACAAATGGGATCGAAACTTTAGAGAAAGAGGCACTTGGAAGCGCTTGTTAAATACGTACTGTTACATTATCCAAGAAATAACAATAGCGGAGAAATGACGAATCGGAAAGCTGCGACCGTTATAACCCGACAACCTAATAACTGTTACCACTTTCTGCATCAGCGCATTTACACTTAAAACAATACACATCGTTTTTGCTGAGTGCTGAATACTGACCGGTGCGGGGTAGATTCCAGAGGAGGTGAAACATCGTAGACGATTTTTTAGCACCAAAAACAACCGAACTATTATTAACTATACAGAAGTAGCCTCTAGGCGTTGTCCTTTTAATCATCGCATGAAGACCTTTTCAAACAGTCGCCTTGTGGCTTGCAAGTCTGACAGGTCGCAGTCCTTACTTCCAATGAAAAGCCATTTTTCGTTGGGCCGTTGTTCGGTATTACCGATTTGCTCTAGTGCTTTTCCAACCAGTCCCGTACCCCCAGTGAAAAGCACCACCATCTCCTTCGAATCACCTCCGGCCATCTCAAACTTGGGTAGTTGAACCATTTTGGGCGCGTGGAGCGCAGTCGGAGGGGGCGCCGGCTGTCGCCTGCACCCGATACCAGGTTACTGGTTCGGATTTCCCGCCCAGGCCAACCAAGCCTTCCATTCCTCCGGGGTCGTTGAATTGGTACCACATTTGTCTGGGAAGGATAAAGCACTGACTTGTACATCGGCTGACCAGCCCAAGTCATTGTATGCCAAATACGCGTTCATATCGCCTCCACAACATCCCGTAGAAGTAGAATGCGTGGCGCATCCCAAAGAGAGTTGAATAATGCCGTCCTTTATCCTTTTTATCCTTTTATGAAGATTATTTCATGAGACTGACATACATAGACCGCCACGTAACTATGCGTAACTTCACAACTCAATTTTCCTTCAGAATGGAGCAATTTTGTGCTGATTTTTTGCTATTCGCTCAAAGATTGATACCATCTTTCTTGTACACTATTCTCTACGAGCCGCTGTAGACTCAACGTGGACTTAAGGTTCATGAATAATTCTAGGATCTAAAGCGATTTTTGGGACGGAGTTCCCATTAGTTTGCTCTCATTTCTGTGCCACAACAATTGTGGAACGTTTCTTTTTGTATATTTTTTCTAATCTCTCTAATTTTACGATTTTGTCTTACCATTAGAACGCTATCTGATCTTATTCGATGTATAATGCTCGTTTGTCATGCTTCCCATCTGCCTCTGATGAAGAGGGTATGCTGGCTGGTTTTTGAGAACTGTGCTGCTGAAAGAGCCATAACCTATCTATCCTCCAATACTGACACTTAAGCTCGGCGCAAAGCGACTCGAGGAGGATGAGCGGAGGTCGTCACCTTCAACTACAAAAGATTTTGTGCTGCGCACTGTTTTGCGTTAGCATCCGTTTTGTAAGTCTTTCCACTTTTGGTGGTCCTCTAGGCTATCTACGCATCCATTTATCGCTTATCCAGGCCTTCGCTTTTAAATACTCTGTGTCAAGCAGTGCGTAGCAGCCCGCGCAACAATGTTGCCAACTGTCGTCGAAGTATAACATATGCCTGATAGCAATGGCTTAGCCCTATAGATGAGATTGTTCAGCTGTTGACCAAGATTGTCATCAACTTTATTACGGCTGACGTTTCGGCGTCGTCGCCTTCCTCAGAGCCTGGAAAAGTCGGAGACACTTGTGGAACTGTTCCCCCAAACACCATTTCTTACTACAGAGTACTCTTCCCGAGGAAAATAGATGCAGGATCCGATATCGGAGATACAACTAACCTTAGAGGTGGATGAGGTTGGACCACCAGACACCCGTAGCTGGAAGGAATCGTGGGTGAATGAGCTGTGGCTCTAGGGACCACCCGACTTAAGTATCTCGGGGGTAAGATCGAGCAGATCAAAACCCACAGAGCTCCACAAAGGGTGCCAGCTCTTGAGTAATCGCGATGCACTCTTATTTGCGATTGACCTGGGGGTACTTAAGTCGGGTGGTCCCTAGGACTACAGCTCATTCACCCACGATTCCTTCCAGCTACGAGTGTCTGGTGGTCCAACGTTATCCACCTCTAAGGTTAGTTGTATCTCGGATATCGGATCCTGCATCTATTTTCCTTAGGAAGAGTACTCTGTAGTAAGAAATGGTGTTTGGGGGAACAACTCCACAAGTGTCTCCGACTTTTCCGGGCTCTTAGGAAGGCGACGACGTCGAAACGTCAGCCGTAATAAAGTTGATGACAATCTTGGTCAACAGCTGAACAATCTCATTTATAGGTTGACAACGTTATGCCAAGATTTATTGAAAGCCGAACTTGGGCTTAGCCCTAGTTTATACTTGCGCCGCTGCGCGGCGCGGCACCATGGTCGGAATAGATATCAACGGGGCGACGCGAAAAATCGATATCTATGGCCTTTGTTATGCCATCGCTCACAAGCGACGCCTAGTGATATGCTCCCATATCGATCGGGCGGCGCGATGGAATCGATATGGGTGCATATCATTAGGCGTCGCTTGGGGTGAGCGATGGTATGACAAAGGCCTATGACGACCGCGATGCCGCGCCGCGTGGCGGCGCAAGTGTAAACTAGGGCTCAGAGGCGAATCAATTTCAGAGCGCGGCGCAACTGACAGCAGCGACAAAATTTTAAATTTATTTATTTATTTATTTATTTATTTACTCAATACACCGAAGGTGTGCCCAAACATTAATATTAAAAGAATCAATCGTAAGTGCAAGAATTGACGCAGTTTGGTCTGGAAATCAAACGAAAACAAAAAATACAGACGCAAAGAACATACAAACACTAATACACTAAGTAAATCAGCACAACACAAACCCATCGTGAGCTCATTGCAAATATTAGGTACTCATTAAAGAGTACCGAAAAGATGTTTCCCGTAAGTTACAATGCCTAGAACTAGCCCGCTGGTTAATTGCATGTAAGTGGGGTCAGCGACATCGCATCTCGATCCGATCATGTACAACCACGTCCACAACAAGCAAGTTGTCTCGCAGCAGTTCCACAGCAGGGGTTATCCAGCGCAAATGACAATGTCATTCCAACGCGGGCGCATGGTGACACCTCATTAAACTAAATACGTACGCTGGGCACTGGCCCTGGGGTAGCAACTACGCGTCATAACAACTTGTAACTGGTGAACGCGTCTTGCACAGAATTTCTTATCCAGGATGTAGTAAAAATGATGAAGTGACGATTGAGCAAATACCCGAGTGACAAGCAACGAGCCAAGAGCTGGACTCTAGGCATGAAGGAAACGGATGACACGATAAACAGAACTCTTGACAGGAATGTGGCTAGCTGGAACACAGATCACAGACAGGGTGAACTAAGCTACGCGTATTGTAAAACGATTTCGAGGCTTATCCGAGACAGGAATATGGAGGGCTGCGGTAAGAAAAGTTAAACAATAGAAACGAAAAGAAAATGAATGATTCAGCGTCGCCTAGAACAATGCTAAATCTTCAATACTTAGTAATCGAAGAAGATCCAAAGCATTAATTTTCCTCTTAAATATTTTACTCGATTCCACTGCCATAAGGTCAGGATCCAGACATTGGAACCATCTTGTACATCGATGGAAGACATTGTTGTTATATATGGTATCGTATCTCCGATGGTATAATCTAGGATAATCAAGACCAAAGGAACGTTGTCTTGTCCCAGAAGGACGGAACACCCATAACTGTCACTGAAATTCACGGATCTTCCTCGATAGAGAGCCTTCTGACTCTCCTGTTAAGAGAGATCTTGGACCGCTTGTCGCAGGGCCACGTGGCGCGTCCCCGGGTGATGGATAGCGGAATTAAATGCTAACCAAATGCGACCGTGTACTGCCCAAAGACGCAGGTGGGATGCAGGGGATGGACTCCATGTTCCTGCTGTGTCGGGTCGACGCGTTCCTTGTGAGTGGGAGCGGCATGCTCGCGTGGATGTGTTTGTGCCTATGCGGATTGTAACTGTGTCGGCCCGGCCAAAAGCCTGCACTTGGTAGACTGGGAGTACATCGTAAGGCGATTCGAGGCCCGCCTCAAGTCTCGCCCCGTCCCTTCGGGCAGTCTGGCTGGCTGCCCGGAGTTCTTCGCCCGCATGACAGAGCCTAACTAGCTACCCGTGTTGTATTGCAGTCAAACACAGCAGCACCAAAGGGCCTCATTCCCCTGACCCCGAAAGAGCCCCCATTTCTGCAGCGATGGGAAGGACGAGTGCGGAGAGGCTGCTAAAATCTAAGGGAGTAACCAGGCTGCTTAAATTGAGAAGGACTAGGATGACGATCTGTACTTACTACGCCCGTACGCTCGCATCGGAAACATCCATCGAGGACCTGAGGATGCAAGCCAGGAAGATCAAGTACGACGACATCGAACTGACCATGATGAGAAGACACCCCCTACACGCCGCCTAGGACTCCGGGGAAGAACTGTCCTCGAAGCGTGCGACAGGAGGGGAATAGGCGGCGTTGGTGTCCTCGTCAACACGCACTTGGCCATGAACGTTGATTCGTACGAGTCTCTAACAAGACATCACTGTAATGGGTGGCTTTTGCAGCGGCCACAGCCTTTCTGGCAGCTTTTTTCGCTTCCTAATACTTTCGCCAGTTATCGGCTGTCTTGTCGCTGAGAAACACATGATAAAGCGCTTTCTTCTTTCGAACTTTTGCTTTCACGTCGTCTATCCACAGCCACGTCCGCTTTTCGACCTTGCGTCATCCAGCCACCGTGATGCCGAGCTCCAGCCTTGCAGCTTCACGTATCGCGTCGGCAGCCTTCTTCCAAGTTTCGTCGACAGTTGTGACTGTCGGTAACTGCACGCGAGAAATCACAGCTGCTTCCTTCTCTCTCATTCGCCATAACTTGATTCTTGCCGCACCGCATCGTTCGACCTGCTTCTGCCTCGGTGGCGCGATCTTTAAAGTGCAGATCAGCGGACGACGCGGTGGGGCAACTGTTTCAGACGGATCGATCGTCGCGTCTGTGACAAAACTTCGGTCGCGATCATTCACAAGGACGAAGTCTATCTGCGTCTTGGTTTCCCACTATAGAACGAGATGAGATGGGAATCGCGCTTGCGAAACACGGTGTTCATTATGTGAGGTTATGCGAATTCGCATACTCAAGGATACGTTCACCATCTGCGTTGCGCGACTCGTAACCGAATCCACCATGACAACTGTACCCGCCTTTGGTTGCGCCTACGTGCCCATTACGGTCACCAGCGACTACGATGACATCTTTCGACGGTATCTCTGCTGTCTTCTCGTCAAGCAGACTTCAAAACTCATCCTTGGCATGATGTGAACAGTCAGTCGCGGAGCATACGCAGAGAAGAAGTGGAAGAGTCGCTCCTTAGCGGCGACAACGATCTTCATCAATCGATCGTCAAAGCGCTCGACGCTTACAAACGAGTCTCGGAAACGCGACAATTACACCAACAGCGCATATGATGTGACATTGGGTTGTTCGTAGGCCGGCCTGTCACCAGGGCCTGTCGCCTGCATTCGAATGTCCGTGTTTGGCTTAGCTCGCAGAGCGAGCAGTTTCCACTGGCACCGCGTGGAGGAATGGACATCGCCACCAGCTCTAGCGAGATCATTCATATCATATGACATTCATCAGCATCAAGTCTGGTAGTATTCTCACCGTTAGAGGGCGGTAAGCGGTCGATGAATCTGGCTCATGGAAGTTTACCTCCTATTGAGCCTATAGCACTAGTTGTTTAGACACTTGAAGCGTAATATTGAACGGCGAGCTCTTTCTTTACCTCTAATTCCGCGCCAAGTCTAATAATCCTTCAAATTTATGCTTTAAATTTTTTTTTGTTGCTGCAAATTGTCTCCAAATTAGCTAATGCTGACGCATTGGGGCTTAACCACGAAGTACCTTTGAAAAAACACAGAACACGTTCCATCTGATAGACTTCCATTTAAGCAGTCTCGCAAACATTTATTCTATTTGAGTTGCTTTGTCAAGTGAAGTGGTCGACCCTGTCGAAGTACGCTCTAGCACCTCTTCCCAGATTTCCTCCTAAAAATTTAAATTCTAGTTCTACTGTTCTTGGCGATAATTTAGAAAGATATTACCGATATAGGCATATCAGCTTGTAGGATCTCCTATCTCCAGACCTATGACTGACGGCAGAGCAGCCATAGGTGGTACCATTGTGCCGCTTTGTCTCTCTTTCGATCTGAAACGAAGGTGTAAAATCACGAACAACATTTGGAGTACTGCTTGAAGGAAGCTACCCTGTCTTTTGGAAGCCGATTGAACAATTGTTTCACCTCTTCGGCTCTAAACCAGGGATCCTCGATCCGCCTTAAAATGAGAGTTTCGAAAACGACTGAGTTTTCCAATCTGGGGCTGGATTCGTCAACGACTTACAGCAGTTTAACAGAGAAAATTACAGCCAAAATCTCTGATAGCGCCGCTTATCAAGCGATACGGTGAGCGATAAGCCGCGCTATCTGAGTTTTCCGCTGTGAATATGCTGTTAAAGTTATGTAAGTCGTTGGTGAATCCGGCCCCTGGTCTGTTGTATTGAGACATTAAACTCTCAGCATAATGGCATCAATCAGTGAAAGTGAGGATATAAGAAAAGGCGGAATTTATGTGTTCATCCTCGGAAGCTGAAAAATCCATATTAAAATCGAAATGCGTCGGTCGTTTAGTTTTTACATAAATTTAGTTTCGAGATCATTATATCGTCTTCAATGAAAAATATAGACAATAAAAGCAGGATGTAAATCAAAAGGTGACGAAGACGATTCGTTAAAGTGAAAATTCCTACGCGAACGACGCCGTGAATCTGCAGTATTTCTTTCTATCCGCCGCACACAGATGCTGCTTATAGTCCTTGTTTTCCTTATCTGCCACAGCCGCTGCTTCTCCAACAATGTCGCAATCCAAAGTCTGAAAGCGTAAGAAACTGCAGGACATTTCTTTGAAACAGTTTCTCAAATGTGGGTGTGAAAGAGATAAAACAATGTTATTAGGGGGGGGGGGAGGCAAAAGTAATGAGACACCCCATGCCGTGTCCATATATCTCGTGGCTGGAGTCTGGATTCGTACTTGTCGTATTTGTATGTTTGTATGCTACTTACTGAAGCCCATCTGAGAAGTTACCACTTCCGCCCTTTCCAGAAGCATGCCAAAAACCCCAGTCTGACGAGTCGACCTGTGTCGCGCAAATCTCCCCCACTTCCCAACCCCGAGCAGCCTGGGCTCAATATTCACGCAGGATGAGAAGTACGTCTTCTACCTTAACCCTGCCAAGCAGCGAGTCTGGGTGAGGCCTGGTGAATTGTTACCGACCTTCGTTCGGCGAGATGTTCACGGCGAGAAGCATCTTTGGGCTTTTGGGTCTGCTCCCATGGATCGGTTTACCGGAAGCTGCTTCCCAAGAGCACTACGATGAACTCCAAGCCCATGGTGAACGAAATAGAAGAGATGGGCCGGCGACTCGCTCTTATTCATTCGCAGCGCTTCAAGAAGGTTCTCCTCTTCGACAACGCCGCACCTCATCGGGAACAAGTAACCACGGATAAGCTTGGCCAGCTGCGCTATGTTCACATGCCTCATCCACCGTATTCGCCGGACATCTCTCTATGCGACTACCACTACTTCGTGAGCCTACAGGACTTCCTGGTCGGAAGGGACACAAGAACCCAAGCAGTGCTTGACAACCATATCGAGCAGTTGATCAACACGAGGCTCAAGCAGTTCTGGAAGGACGAGAACAGGAAGTTGGCTGAGCGATGGCGGCAAGGTCATTGCCGTTGATGGCAAATACACTCCTCAGCATCGTTGAGTTGTAATTGAGTTATAAAGAGATAAAAAAATTTCATTTTGTCTCATTACTTTTGGCCCCCCTAATACTCGGATTTTTTTTGGCACAAAAAAAATATTGGTTGCAACACTTATGTCACTTAAGAAAATTTTCTAAAGGGTAGCCAGACAAAACCACCTGAGATGAGTCAGGGGATATCGTCTTGGTATTTTATGAAAGAATTAGTCCGTCTGTACGTATGCATGTCTGCATGTGTACATACATGGCTCTGCCTATCTGCTATAGGTATCTCGAATGGATTTTTTCGAATACTCGTATGGTTTCGAATGCTCGCAAATTTCGAATTTATACCATTCTCATGTCGAATTGGACACTTTTCACGTCAAACTAGACACTTTTCACGTCAAACTTGACACTCTTGCAACCTAATCTGAGACTTTTAAAATCAGAGAGAACTCTTCCAAATCAAAATGAGCTTCTACATTAAACTAGAAACTCTCAAAAAAAAAAGGTTAGAGTAATTTTTTGTTCAAAGAAAATTTTAGTATGACTTTCTTAGAAGTTTTAGACAGTCCATCCAATACATAGGTGAACACGTTGTTTAGAATTTTATTTTTAAAAATTTATTTTTTGAGGACAAACAATGAATTACGGCTTTTTTTGAAGAGCAACAGATTAGCGACCAATGCGTATTGTCAAAACAGAGGTTACGCCTTGCCCCCGTCCGAAACTTCGCTATTCGCGTTCGATTGAGAGCAAAATTTCTGTTAGAAACCCCTGGCGACCTCTGGAACCTTCAAATGAAACTGCTTCCTTCATTGAATTTCAACATCACCATGATTGAGTTCTTCGCAATCGAAAGATGTCGTCTGCTCCAACTTTTAGCACTCTTTGATGCTTATAGCCTTTGATAAATTTACTACAGACTTGATCAGAGCCTAGCCTTATATTAGGTCGTTGCACATGAAAAGGCCAAGTTTCCTACCTCAAATTCTGGTCGATTCTTCGTGGCTACAAATGTTTCTATTTTAGGAAGTGTGTATAGTTTCTCAATGCGCAGGATCTCCGCTTTCTTACCATTTATAGCTCTTGTGACATAGTTGCCTCTTGCCGAGTTTTTGACGTCGTTTTTATGAATCATCGTGATATTTGGGTTCTCTACTTATATGAATGGAGAAGTGAGCACAACCCAGCGACCGCAGCTCGTAACGTCATCGCTGCATTTGCTGAAGATTTCGCTAAGCAACGCACTATTCGGCACTGGTTCGAAAGGTTTCGATCTGGAGATGAAGGTCTCGAAGCTGAGGACCAAGGTGGGCTGCCATCGCTCCGTGACGACCAACTCAAAGCCATGGTAGAAGCGGATCCGCGTCAAACTGTGAGAGATCCGGTATTTCGGAATTGACGGCAGCACTATCAGCCACCTCTTAGATGCGTTCAGAAAAGTGAAGAAATCGGATGAAGGGGCAGACGGACAGGGCAGATGCTGAAGCGCCACGACACCTGTGTTTCGTTACGGCTGCACAATCTAAGGGGACCTTTTTGGACAGGATCGTGAAACGCAACGAAAAATTGATCCTTCGTGAGTATCGCCATCGTTCTCCACAATGGCTGGACAAGAATGGGAGTCCCAAGGAGAGCCGAAACCACGCATCCATCCAAAGCAGACTATGATGACCGTATGGTGGACAATGGCTGGTTTAGTCCATTACAGGTTCCTGAGGACTGGAGGGACTATCACAGCGGAGAAGTGCTGTGCCGAAACTGAAGTGATGCACCAGAAGTTGACTGAAAAACGGCCGGCGTCACTCGAAGAGGCCCAATCCTACCGCACGGCAACGCGAACCGCACCAACCTTCGAAAACTGTTGTCCAGAAACTGGGATGAATTTGTATACGATACTCTGCCACATCCAGCACATTTATCAGGAGGTCTCTCCCCTGAGGGCGCGTGTAGCGCAGTCGGAGGAGGCGCGACTGTCGCGTGCACCCGATACCAGGTTCCTGGTTCGGATTTCCCGCCCAGGCCAACCAAGCCTTCCATCCCTCCGGGGTCGGTGAATTAGTACCAGACTCGTCTGGGAAGGATAGAGCGCTGACTTGTTCATCGGCTGGCCACCGCAAGTCATTGTATGGCCAAATACGCATTCATGTCGCCTCCACGACATCCCGTAGAAGTAGAATGCGCTGGCGCATCCCAGAAGGGATTGAGTAACACCGTCCTTCATCCTTTATCCTTATCCTCTCCCCTACCCATTATAATTTTTTCCAAGCACTCAGATCGTCATGTGAAAGATAAAAAAATTCAGCAACCAAGATGATGTCGGAAATGACCTTCATGTTTTATTAATTCTCGTAGTTCTGATTTTTACAAAGATGGAATGTCTCAGATATTTCAGCTCTTTTCGGTCGACGGGAAAAGCTTATTTATTGTAATGGTGCTTAAGCCCATTAATAGAATTGCGTCCAAGCAAAGCTATGTTCTGTCAAAGTTTTCCGTCAAAATCGGCCATTTTATATGCAGCGATCTAATATATGTACAGAGTGTCTTGAAAAATGTATACGCTATTTGAAAAGTGATGACATTGCTCACAATAAAGTTACTGAAGAACTTAAGAGCTCATACGAAAGCTTACGAAAATGGAAATTTTACGATATATGAGCGGTGTGGATTGCGCCATGCAGTCGTCTGAAATTTTGCGTTTTACAATTGATGGATTATGTTTCGCCTGAATACTTGTTATAATTCCTTCACAATGCGGCCGTATCGGTTCATTTTTTTCATTCTTTGAGGTTTAAACTTAAAAACACACCACGGCTTGCGAAAAATGCAGGGTATCCTAAAAATGCAGATGCGTTTAAGAGGTTCTAAAATTGCTGCTATTGGCGCTTTTAAAGACGTTTAAGACTCATATAACAGCACAAGATAATGATATTTCTGCGGCTTGCAAAAAATGAGATTGCGCCATGCCTCCTCTTGAGCTTTGCATTTCCGACTCGATTGATGGTGCACTGGCTGAATGCTTGTTACAATCTTGTTATTACTTGGCCAGATTAACCTATGATGTGCTTCTTTCAACTTCTAAAACCTGACAATGATGTGAAAGACACGCGGCGTACAGGTTTATTGACTGCACGATCTAAATGGGAGCAGGAGCCCCATTTTCCAAGACGGATTCTGTGCACTGATGAAACAACATTCAAGCTGAATGGAGAGGTTAATCGGCACTGCAGCTACTGTGCGAAGAAAAACGGTGAAAGAGGCGCTGCACAGGTTAATGTGGTCAAGCAGTAACAAGATTGTAACACGTGCACAACCAGTCAAGTCTGAAATGCAATGTTTGGGGCGGAAGCATGGCGCAATCTTGAGAAATTATAAAAAAGCTTCACTAGCAGCAATGTTAGATCCTTTCAAACAGTGCGTGAATTTTTTTGAGGACACCCTGCATTATTTTTTTCAAGTCGTAGCCTGCTTTTAACCCTTAAACCTTAAAAGAAGCAAAAATAAATCAATGCGGCCGCTTTGTGAAAAATTTAAAACAAGTATTCAACCGAAACACAATCACTCGAATGTAAAACGTAAAATTTCAGACGAGTGCACGGCGCAATCCACACTGCTCACATTTCAGAAAATTTCCATTTTCTGAGTTAAAAGCTATGAGCTTTCAATTTCTTTAATTCCTTTGTAAGCAAAGTTATCGCCTTTCAAACAGTGTATACAGTTGTTTTTTGAGACACCCTGTATGTATGAACAATAAAGTTAAGGTGCACTAAACAACTGAAACTCCTTTACCAGATTCATTCCTTTGTGGTACTCCTTCATGATCGGAATCTGCCATCCTCCTCCTTCACCGCACTCCTTATCTGAAGAGCTAGTTTCATGGACTATTTTCATTCTGACTTTGAATTTTTCAAAAAATAAAATTTTGTATCGACGAATCACGTTAGCTACGCAACAACGCTACTTTAGTCGTCGTGCCATCTTATCAGCAGCAAATTTTCACTGTGTCACTTACTACAGAACGACGTGCCGACGAATCCGAAAGCAAAGAGAAGCGCCTAAATGTGCTTTGAAATGGTTGGGTGCATAGAACAGCATTACAAAAACAAAAATAACCGGAAAAGGCTTACAGTGCTGAAGCGAAACATTTTGCTATAGGCCGCTAGCTCTGCTCCAACGAACGCTTTTATGTACGCCATCTTCAGCTCTATCACAATGCACTAACTATTTAATGAAATTCTCTTCCCATTCGCTCGAGACTCGAGACAAGTCAACACTCTAAGCTAACGCTTTTGTCACGTACCGCCAGCGTGTGGCTGCCTACGTTAAGCTAGTAAAAACCTGGAGACTCTCGTTGTTAGTGTTAGGCAGGACTCTGTCTACTTGTCACGTAATATTTGAGTGTATCTATTATGTGCGTTTTTTCATACTTGATAGTTTTTTTTCGGGGGCTTGGGCAGCATAGCGTACAATTTTTATCATAGAAGTGTAAAAATGAAGGATAAGGATGAAGAACGGCGAAAGCCAGCACCTTTCTTGAGTTGCGCTTCAAGTTGCGCTTCAATTCCACTTCAACGGGATGTTGTGAAGTTTGGATGCGTTTGAATGCGTATTTGGCCCATACCATATTGTCGTGACTCCTATGAGTCACGATACCGTATCCTATCAGGCGGGCGCTTGAGACTCGGCTGGCCACCAAACCAGAAGGCGGGGCTAGCAGGGCAGTCTGGCGACAGTTCGGCATCGTGAGCGGTCTGGCCAACTTGCTCGCCTCCTCTTCCCTGTCCAGCTAGACCGAGTGCGACCGTAGCCTGTGAGGCTACAAGAGAACTGCGGCTCCCTCGACAGGTTCCGTAAGTAGTTAGCATTATGTTAGACGAAGTAAAATGATCAAATAGAAAGTGTTCTGTAGTGTAGCAAAATCCATACAGACAATACCACCGATGCTCTACAGAATCCACAGAAGGGATTTTGTAGAGATATCTCGCGTTGGTCATCCTGTCAAAATTCAGTGTTCTATCCTTCCCAGACAAGTCTGGTACCAATTCCCTATTCCTCGAAGGATAGAAGGTTTGGTTGGACTGGCTAAGAATTTTGGGAACCTGGATTTGGGTGCACGCAACAGTTGATGTCTCTTTCCTCTACGCTACCACATGCCGCAGTGAAAGAAGATAATTTGAAGAACTCCTACTGACATTTGGAACAGCCCTTTGAGCAGGAAGCCTTGTGATAATTGCCATTTCTTACTGGTACCTCATTATTAATTAATTTATTTATTTTCGTTCTCATAGTAGTGAAGCTTGATGTAGTAGAATATTTATTGGTGACGTTTCGGGCCTCAAGCCCTTCTTCAGGTCTAAAAGAATCATGTCGCTGACAACATGCACTCAATAGCAACAAAACGACACACGCACTAGACCTGTCTGGGTTGTACGGGAAGGAAGGGCGAGGGCCAAGGAGTTCGAGTAGCGTGGCTTGACCGAAAATGAGGTGCAGGGGTCTCTGGACCGTATGTGTAGATTCACTGGGAGTGACTAGTCTTTCTTCTCTCAATGTCGCCATCATCCTCAGCAGTCACACCGTTTGCCCTTAGAGACTGATAAGGCTCATTGCGCACTTCATATCTTCCTCCTTATTTATAGGCGGTCGCCAATGCTTCATTTCAAGTGCCTCCTTGATCTTCCTCATTACTGGATCTGTTAGATTCTTATGGCGATTGAGACTCGTAGCTGTGGCAGTGGATCACGTGCTTGTCTGAGGGTACGATGTCTAGAGAATGGATTATCTGGGTAGCTCTGGGGGCTACGCCGTGCTCTATAATGCCCATCCATTCTCATACTAAATGGTTCTTTCGCCAATGTAGAATTCCTCACATGTCATACAAACCGCTTTGTACACCACACACCTCATTTGGCAAATTTCGTTATCCTCTTCGCAGATAAAGAAATCTGACTGTCCCACTGGTTCTCTTATGGACGCCACGGTGTAAGTAGACGTCGCAGAGATGGAGGTGGTTGAAACACGAGGCTTATAGGGAGCCTCGATCGCTTTACGACGCAGTTGATGTCCAAAGCGAAAGAATCGTGATAAAAGGAACAACCAGAGGTAAACCATCAGTTCGCCGCTCAGGCTTCCAGGAACGACATAGCTTTGTGCCATATCTGCTCTGCTGCAGGATTTCTTTGACTTGATACTTCCACCTCTTGAGAATTCGTAGTGTAGTAGTGAGGGCTTTAGATGTGCTTATTGAATGATGAACGATATTTCGTTTCATATACAAAGGGTGGCAACTCCGTGCATTAAAATGATGTTATGAGATGCCGCTTTCCTGTACGACATACAGCTTACTTGTCCCAAAATTCTCACTTTCGTACTTAGAAACGGTAGAAATCCATCTGAAGCTGGAGTTTCTTCTTGTTAACCTCCTGTTTGAACAGACGGCCTTGGCCTAGTCACGTACTATATGGTACACATTGCAGCCGAATGAATCATTTTCGGATTCTCGATTCGGACATCCTGACCCGTTTCATCCAAAAATCCGAGCCCTGCGAAATTGCCCGTATCCAAATCATCTAAAGTTGTTATCCAATAATGTTGATGAGCTGAAGCCGGTCATATTCCGTTGTAATTATTTCATTTATGCAGTTAATCTAGTACGTTTAGTTTTAAGTTGCCATTTTAAAAATTAATTAATGTGCACTTCAGCAAGAAGGTGTTCTGCTGACAAGGAGCAAGGGAGGGGCTCACTTGCTCAACTTCGTACAAGAATAGGAAAGTCAAAGAACTTGCTCTTCCACTGCAGTGCTTCGAGGATTTCTACTTTATAGTTGAATTCAAATCGTGGACAATTCGACAAGAGTCGTATAACCGCACCTCTCCATAGTTCACAGAAAGAAAACAAAAACCAAGGGCACAAAATTCGAGAGTCGGTAAGGCTTGCACCCCTGGAAAGAAATTCAATGAAATCGCCTGTAACCGCTGAGAAATTGTTTTGAGAAGAAAATGGCACAACAGTAGACTTTGGCAGTGTCTTTCAAAATACTTTTCCTACGTCAAATCTTTTCAGTGGCGAAAGGGTGCATCGGCACATCGAGCGCCCGAAGAATTTCCTCGTTTGTTGTTTCCGAGCGCACTTTGTCTGGAACACCGTGTACCCTGAGCAGCGCTTTGCAGCAACACATGCTGTACTCGCTGTTTGATTAAGTGCCGATTCCTTTTGCATCGTACATGGCAAGCTCTTCAAATTCATGACTTTGCCTCGTAACGCCTTCTGAATAGAGTTATTGCTGACAGCTCTTCTAGCACGTTAACAGGGGAAGCGATTTTTCATCCCATGCCGCAACCTGTGCTCATCGTCAGTATACGAAATCATACACTAACAAAGGCAACGACAGCCGTACATCTTCGTTTATTCTCCCAAACCCGCTTTTTCTTTAAACTCTAGTTAGGAAATAGTCTTTCAGCTTGTTTATCTATGCACACATAATTGTGTAGAGATAATCTAATATCTATTGCAAAATCAAATACGACATTATCGGGAAAAGAAAGGCTGAACGGAGACCATAAGAAGGACCGACCACAACGAGCTCTCCATTATCGGAGCAAAGGTGGACAGAAAGAATATTGGCGGAGTTGGATTTCTCGTCAATTCGACAGTGCACCACCTAGTATACTCTTACAAGATCATCAGTCCGCGAGTAGCTGTTCTGCGTCTGAAAAGACCAAGGAACCATCTCCATCATAAATGGATATGCTCCAACATCTGCGGCCACAGATGAAGAAAAGGAGGAATTCTACAAGCTGTTCGAAAGGACTGTCAACGACGAGAAGAGCTACTACAAAGTTGTCGTTGGTGACTTCAACGCTATCGTCGGTACGAATAATCACGACGAATGGAGGCTAGGACCACATGGAACTTCCTCAAGGAACGAAAACGGAGAGCGCCTGATAGACTTCCTATCCGCGTGCCGCCTCTACCATGGAAATTCTATGTTTAAGAAGCCTTCAAACCGACGATGGACCTGGGAAAGCCCAAATGGAGAAACACGTTCGGAGATCGACCATGTTCTTACAAACAGACGCTGGAGTCTGTTCGACGTCTCCGTGCTGCCTTCATTTGACGCCGGCTCGGATCACCGTCTTGTCCGTGCGAAGCTGACTCACAAAAAGAGGATGTTCAAGCGTGACACTCATAAACCGGCACCGGTGAGGATTCCCACATTCAAGTCTGAGGAGTTGGAATTTGCAATAAAGTCGTATGATTGGAACCTTCTTGAAGATCCATCGGAAGACTACGAGCTTCTCTCCAAAGGACTGTTGAAATGTGCCAACAGCTCTTGCGAAGCCACATCACCGTCTGCCTCATGACAACGCACATGCGACTAAACGCTTGGAGCAAAGAAGAGCTGCTAAACTGTATCCTAATGGCTCCCATATGAAAAAAGTCACCATCTCGAAGGCCTGTCGAATTGCAGGAAGGAGTCCATAAAAGCCTACAGAAGATTGAAACTGTTAGAGGCCGCTGGGAAAGGTTCAAGCATAAAGCGCTGCAAACGAGATCTCTGCGACCAGAAGGCAATAATGTCAGCCCTTGTGGATAAGGATGGAACAACGCAAACGTCTCAAAGAGCGATGGAGGCCATCGTTCAAGAATTCTACACAGATCTGTTTCGTTCTTCCAGTACTGTCCCGAAATGCTTGATGCCATCAGCTGAGGAAGTACCTCCCATTCTCAAATCGGAAGTTGCTCATGCCATCAGAAGGATGAAGCCAGACACTCCTCCCGGGCCGGACGGCATTTCTGCTGATCTCCTTCGTGCGGGTGGCAATGTCCTCTGCTCACTTCTTGCCAAGCACTTCAACCACTACCTTCGTTTTGGTAGGATTCCGGACTCACGAAAGGAAACGAGAATAGTTCTAGTCTTCAAAAATGGTCAGCAGGAGGATATTAACAACTATTGACCCATCAGTCTTCTCTCGGTTGTGTATAAGATCTTCACCAAGATATTGCTTTACCGCATAGGGCGTTGCTTGGATGAGTATCAGCCAGTAGAGCAAGCAGGGTTTCGCAAGAATATCACCTGCACCATATTCAGACTGTTTCACAACTCATCGAAAAGAGCCACGAATACCACATCCCACTCGTCCTTGTCTTCGTGAATTATGGAAAAGCATTCGCTCTCATTCTCCTATTTTTCCTCATTCTTAAGATCTTTCAGAGAGCGGAGTCTGCCTCACTGGATGCAAGCTGTCAGAGATCGAGCGGTCTGAAAGAGTTGTGGTCCCCGCTGAGAAGACCTCCAGCCGGCAAAAGGACTATCAACTATGAAAGTAAAGTAAGTACTGCAACATATTCACATGGATAAATGTTCATCCATACTCCCATAGGCAAATTGAACAATTCTTCACATTATTCAAGTACTTTTATACAATTTAATGGTTCTTGACTGATCTAGTAGTCTGCATTTGTAAAATATTCACCTGTTTTACGTTACATTCTACAGAATGTTTTTATGATATTAATTAAATTTCCTATTAATGTAGATCTGTTATTCATAAGCAAAGCATAGCTGTCTTTGCAACAAAAAATGGAAGATTTCGAACACAGATTGGCTATTCTGAGGGTCTCTGTACAGATGACGTTGCCTTTGATTCCAATAAAAACCTCAGGGTCTTCTTCTTCTCTTCTTCTTCTCCTGAGCGTTTAGTCCCGCGCAGTCGCAGTTCTTGTGATCTGTCGCCACCTCATCCTATCAAGGGCGTCATCTGCCGTGGCGCCGACTTCGGCGAGATCTCTCTTGATGACGTCCTTCCATCTTTTCCTTGGGGCTCCTCTCGGACGCTTTCCGGGTGCCTCGAAATCTAGGGCCAACCTTGTGGGGTGATCTTCTGGTCTTCTGAGGACGTATCCATACCACCTCAGGCGTTGCTCTCTCATCTTCAGCTGGATCGGGGATGTCTTCATCATTCTTCCTGCGTCATTCTTCGTTCTTCCTGCGCTAACATACGCCTCAGAGACCTCGGCATACAAGGGAGCAGTCGGAGGAGCGTCGACAGCCGTGGGCATGGCGAACCTGAGTTTTTGGTTGGGACCCCGTCCCGGTCGACCTAGCTTTCCGTGCCTTTGGAGTTAGTGAAATGGTTTCAGACTTGTCTGGGAGGTACAAAAAAAAACAAAGTCTTGAAGGAAATTTTTTGAGTGATACATAGAGTTTTTACGTACGCTGTCCATAACCTAGTTAAATATTGTGGAGAATGTCGCTAATGTGGCCTATATGCAGGGGAAGGAAAAGAAACGTCCGACCAGAGCACGTTCCAGTGAATCAAGACAGTGACCTAACACTCCCATTCGTTAATGTTGGGTCCGTTCATCTCGAATCTGTTGATTGATATGGTGTGTGTCGCGAATGCGATGATCGCTCCCTCTCAGTTCCATGCTCCGCGGTCACCTGTCCCGTAGCGGCACCCTGATGAGGTGCATGCGGAGCGGCCTGCAGCCGCAGCGCACCCTATCGATCGCTGCCGCCCCGCCCGCTCCGGGCGTGTGGTTGTCAGTCTACACTTCCACCGGGGTCCTACGCGGTCGCGCTCCGCAGAGCGCCAACCTTTCGGCATCATGCGTTCATCTATCATGCTCCAGGAGTGGCCTGCGGGCCTTGCCGTCTCACCGTCACCGTTCACCGCCAACTGCAGGCAAGGGGGGGGAGCTGCGAGCCTGATGGGAAGGCTCGCCTGCCATCGAGTCCTCCGATATATCTGTATTCTTGACTGCTGACGCGACTTTCCTATTATCACTCCACCTCAGCGACGGTCGAATCTCTATCTGCTACTATATTGGTATGCTATATATGGATTGGAAGTAAATCTGTATTGTTGCCCACGTCTACGGGAGACAAGGAGCCAGGATGGTAAGTCCTTAGCATGCATGGTCATTCCAGCGGAGTCGTGTCGGGTCGCGCACTGGGCGGACCCGGGTAAAGCGATGTATTGGTATTGTGTTGCAGTATTGTATTGCATTGGCCCTATAGTGTCATTCCATGAGGGGTGCAGTCGGTCCGGACCAGGCTGTATTGCGCAGCAGGCACCTGTGAATTGGCTCCGCCCCTAAGATAGGGTCAGCCTCCTGGACCGCGGGTCACCACGCGGCTCCCCCAACCGGACTCGGGAACGCAGGGCATGGGGTGTTGCGCTCTCCCTCCTTGGGCTACCGAGGCCTCAATGGACATAGCTGACAAAGGGCAACCGCCGATCCGCAACAGCGTGTTTCTTCCTTCTTGATAGGCCACATTAACGACATGCACCAAATTTGGTATGGACAAGGGAAAAGAAAGATAATTGAGATTAAAAAAGATGTCTGAATTGTGAGGTCGTGTGGCGACGTGGACATGAAGAGAAATTTCCGTTTTGCATTCAAGGTGCAATGGAGGAGGCTGTATAATGTCTTTAGGAGATCTTACTGTCATCAGAGAAGGCGTGCTCCGATGGCGATGAGTTCGCATGATCGCTTCGTTTGCCCTATATCGTCGATCTGACACAGCCGGTGGCCGCCTCCGAGCACAGACCTGACCTGACCTGACTTCGCCCCTTCCTGTCTGCCGATGGAGTTTACCGTCCATTTCTTCTTTCTATCATTCCAAGGTAGCGATTTCATCGTTGTAGACCTGTTTTCTGGCAGCGTTCATTAAAAGACTCGTTTAAGTGAACGTCCATAACTTCATATGCTGCATTTGATTCCACCTGTTCACCTGTACGCTTGGATTGCATATCCGGGAGCTGCATCTGAAGGACACTCTCCCGTGAGTATTGCGACATTTTTCTCACCTTCCGAGGAATCGTTGTCTTTTTCACAACGAGTCCCTCTTCTTACTTTGATCGTTTGAATATCGGCACTCTTTTGCTACATGTCGCTAAAGTGAGCAGCGTTAGGAGGGGCAGCGTCTCAGCTAATCATAACCAATCAGAGCACCGACCGAACATACATATACAACAATAAGCCAGAGTAACTACCGTGCAAGCCCTCTCTGAATCTCACGATACTTCCTTTCTTCTCTTCTTTTGTGTCTTTGTTTTTTCTTTCTTTAATAGCCGATTTATCTGGTTTCTAATACAAATTCCCTTCCTCTTTGCAGCATGTGGTTTGCGTTGGCATAAATAAATAAATAAATAAATAAATAAATAAATAAATAAATAAATAAATAAATAATACTCCCATGTGACGCGGTCTGATTGGCCGCTTTCCAACTTCGAAATCGATTTCTCGTTCAAGGGACAGAATACCACCGTGTGACCTTTGTTATACAACCGCTTACCCCGAGCAATGCCTAATGATATTTTCCCATATCGATCCCATTGCGCCGCCCGATCGATGTGGGAACATATCATTAGGCGTCTCTCGGGGACAGCGATGGTATAAGCCCTAGTTTATACTTGCGCCGCTGCGCGGCGCGGCACGATGGCCGTGATAGATATCGACTGGGTGGCGCGAAAAATCGATTTCTATGGCGATCATGGTACCGCGCCGCGTGGCGGTGCAAGTATAAACTAGGGCTAAAAAAGGTCTACCATATTCCAATACCGGGCGGTGCGATTGACCGCCCAAACGACTGTTTCAGAACAAATCAGATGATATTCATTAAATTCATTATTACTGACCAGACGTTCAGCGGCCCAGTGGCCGCCAACGGCCGAGAGTAGAACAACTCTATCTTCCTCCTCTCCTTTGGCCCCTCTTTACTTTTGTTAGGTAAAAACCGGTTTTAATATACATATAGGTTAGTGCAGCGGGATATGGTGGGCAGAATCTTCACTGTTACTATGAAGCCCATACACCCTCTGTCGCATGTACGCGATTTATTCTCCGAAGTGCCCGTTCTCTACGTGGCGAGAAACAGATAATGAGAGTTCCAATCCGAAGTGCTTAATCTGCAAAAAAAAAATAAGTAAAATTAATCGGTATTGGTCCGACAGGTCGACACCGTTTACGGTCCGACGGCAATAATACTTCCCCGAATCTTATAATCACTCTCTACCACTCCCCCCCCCCATTAATACTTCGTTACGTATGTGCTTTCAAAGAAACGAAGTTAGAGTCAAGCGCGCACATGTGACACTGAGTCCCAACTCACGTGTCACCACGTTGCCACGACGTCTATGGCACTTCTGCACCCCGCACACGCGCCACGATTTCTGTGGCCTGTCTTCAGAAACCTGATGCACATTGGACGATATTGAGGGAAAATACTGATCCCCCTTGACCCTCCTCTAGTATTCCTCCTTTGCTGATCCCCTCTTCACTGGTCCCCGACTACTGATCCACCTTACTCGGAATCCCTACGCAAGTTGGACGTCTCCAGCACGTCTTCTGATTCCCTACGCTCCGCACTTGATCCTCATTCATACCCTGATGCGTTGCACGCTGAATATATCGTAAAGTTGCCGCCAAGGTTATAAGTTCGCCAGCAATCACCCATGATTAAGCTCAAAGAAAGCCCGGCTGGCATACGCCGCACAGTCGTAGGCACCTCTCGGCCTCAGTCCTCTCCCCGTGACTGACAGCGTAAGGCCTGAGTTATACTCCCGCGGGAGCATCCGCGGAAGGGCGGGAATCGCGCCGAGACTCCTCACCTGGCCAATCGTCGCGCCTCGCCACGCCCGCCTCCGCCGTGCACCATTGGTTCGCGGACGTTCCGCGGATGCTCCCGCGGGAGTATAACAGAGGCCTAACCCACGGATTAAGCGAATTATATGTAGTGAGGCCAGGCGCATATAAAGAAGCGGTTAAATTACGAAATGCACGAATACATGCCTTCAATCACTCAGGGAACGCATCTACGGCGGGTCTTCATCATTCTTTCCCCAGGCATTCTTCAGGGCTCTTTGAAGTGAAGCAGTGTTCGTGTGCGATGTTGCCTAGGCCTTAATCTTCAATATGGACCAGATTGTGTAGTCCATCGGATTGAGGTCCGGGCGGAGCGGGGGCCACCCTTCGGCTGAGATGAAATCCGGAAAGTTGTTCAGTGCAAAACTTCTGTACCACTTTAGCCTCATGATCGGGCGCAGAATCTTGGTGATAAGTCCAGTCGCTTTCTCAAGGCCAGATTCCCAAGGAAGAATATCTTTCTTCACGATGCCCTGTAGGTGGTTTTTTATTTAGTTTTTTTTTCTCCGACATGCAGTTTCTCCATTACAGTGCGCAAACCATTTGCATCAGCCATCTTGAACAAAAGAACATTCAGGCACGAAAAATTGGTATATGAGAGGGTAAGAGTAGGGCAACAGTACCACATAAAAGTTTGGTTGAGCGAAGCGTGTCATCCCATATAATGAGCCTGAAAGAAAAGAGTCCAAGAACTTTTGACGCACCTTGTATTCGCCCTGTGTTTGTCAAAACTCAAATCCTCGCTCACTATAAACCCGAAATCTTTGACACTGCCTGCTGAATTAAATGTTGCGCCGCAGATGTTGTAAGAAAAACGCGCATTTCGTGGTCCTAAATGCAGAATATTGGATATTTCTTCAGACAGAAGCACTCCCCACCCTTCAGGCCATGAAACGACGGCGTGTATCCCATTTTGCAGTACTTCCCGAGAGGTCGAGTCAGATAGGACATGGTACAGCTTTAAATCATCAGCAGATGTACAGCATTTCACTCCCGTCTCGCATGCCAATTTAAAGAGATCGTAAGGGAAAATGTTAAAATATATCGGTACAGCACGCATCCTTAGGGCACCACAGACAGGGCTGATCTTGTACGCGAATAGCAAGAATTAACTCTTACCTGAAAGGTCAGATTATCAAAGAAGTCAGCAATCCACGATATGACTCTTGGTTGAATCCCAACCTCACACATTCTGTTTAGAAGTAGTTTATGACTGACACGGTCGAATGCTGTTGCGAAGTCAAAATACACTACATCTACAGCGCCACCTTTATGTACAGAGGAAGTCCAGTCATTGAGACATTGCAGCATGGCAGTGACAGTTGACCTTCCTTTCTGGGAACCGTGTTGGTCTGCTGAGATTATGCAGTTATCAGTTAAATGATTGACGATCTTTTTTTTAAACAGCTTTTCAAGCAGTCTGGCCAGGACAAAAGTTGTGCTCACCGGCCAAGTTCTTTGGGACAGTCGTATGGCGGTTTCTTTGGCGACGGGGTAGCATATGACATTTTCCGTCTTCGCGGAACTTTAGCATGAAACTAAGGGTGAAGATAGAGGTTTAGATCAAGACTGCTGAAGTTTTACCCTATTCTCACTAAATGGATTGAGCACTATCTCACAGAGAGAACATTTCAGTTTAGATTGGGTAGACTTTTTCAAAAATTGGTCATATGCACAGGGGCGTTCTGCAGGGTGGAATTTTATCGCCCACCTTATTTAACATCTTTATTCCAGATATACCAGACATGTTTCAGCTTGCTGGAGTAACTGTGAACATTTATGCTGATGATATAAAAATATATAGAGTTCTTTGTGAACAACAAGATATCAATAAGCTGCAAAACGCTATAGACTCATTGGTTGATTGATCCTATAAATGGCAACTTCCTCTTGCCCACCATAAGAGTACTTCAATGCGATTGGGTTCTGGTCTCCCACCACACACATGCATGATGGACGGAATGGCTATCAGACAGGAAGATATGGTTAGAGATCTTGGCTTCCGCTACAACCATAAGCTGGATTTTTCCGATCATACCCTTTCGAGGTGTAAGTTGGCCAAGAACAGAATTTTACAAATTTTTAAGGCACTTTCAGATAGGACCCATAGTGGAATCCAGTTCAACGGTATTTTGCCCTAGCTCAAAGAAAAATATACATTAAAAAAGTTCACAATAGCAGGTAGCGCCTAGCTTAGAGTCACGAAGAATCTTACCGCCAAGCTGAATCTGACCAGAATACTATCTCAACGGTAGGTTGGAACGGCGCAAATGTTGTATAGGGGAGAACCGCCTCTCCCTGGGTAGTAACAAGCTGCATGTATCTCGACCCCAGTACAACTCTGCGCAGAGTTAAGGGCGACGAAAGTCGCGTATTGGCGCCCTGTTGATTCACGTGCTCCACACCTGAAGGGCGCGCGCGGGATGAGGACTCGTATCGCGGCTCAGCGCAGTGCACAGGTGGCGTAGTAGGGAAGCGCTCGGGCTCGTGAGCAAGGGGTCGGGGGTTCGGATCCCGTAGACTGCGTTTGTTTTGCACTTTTGCAAAATCCATGTTTATCATATATGTAATCCACCTAGGGGTACTATAGTTTGTTATAGAGCATGATTACATATAACATATGCTTCAAACTACAGATTAGCTAAAATGTTCACTTCTGTGTGTCACTCGTTTGAAGCCTATTTTGTATGACCGTAGTTAGTAACGATAGATATTTTGTGGAACTAGTTAAAGTTCTGACTCCACCGACAAGACTTCGGTCAACAAAAAAAAAATTCCGCTGAAACTTTGTCTAGGGGGGCTATTTGTGGTGCTGATCACGCATCTGACATCCTTTTTTCACGTTTCGGTCGGAGACCACCCATACCATTAACAAGGGTGGTCGAGGCAGGGTACCGATTTCGCTGAAACTTCGTCCAGGGGGTTATTTGGGGTGCTGATCACGAATCTGACATCCGTTTTTCACGATTCTGTCTACCTGCCATCACCGGCAAAAAATTAAGAATGTAATCCTGTGCCGTCCTGTATCTATATTATCCTGCCGAATCGTGACGAACGGATATCAGATTCGTGATCAGCACCCCAAATAACACCCCTAGACGAAGTTTCAGCGAAATCGGTGACCCTGCCTGGACCACACTTGTTAACGGTATGGGTGGTATGTTATATGTAAACTTGCTCTATAACACACTATAATACCCCTAGGTGGATTACCTATATGATAAACATGGATTTTGCAAATATGCAAAACAAATGCAGACTGCGGGATCCAAACCCTCGACCCTCGCTCACGAGCCCTAGCGCTTCCCTACTACGCCACCTGTGCACTGCCCTGAGCAGCGATACGAGCCCTCATCCCGCGCGCGTCCTTCAGCTGTGGAGCACGTGAATCAAGAGGGCGCCAACATGCGACTTCCGTCGCCCCTAACTCTGCGCAGAGTTGTATTGGGGTCGGGATACCTGCATTTTGTTACTTCCCAGGGAGGGGCGGTTCTGCCCATATACAACAACTGCGCCGTTCTGACCTACCGTTGAGATAGTATCCTGGTGAGTCATTTTAAAAGTGTGGTCTCCAACATGTTCCACACCCATAGTATCTCTTAGTTTTTTTTGATAAGGAGCAGTAACTTGCCTCTCACTAGGGTTGTGTGTTGTTCTATTTGTTAGGTGCTTGACTTGATATGTTCTGTATCCCGTTTTATCATTTCATCACTGTTCTGTTGTTTTCTTCCACACGCTTGCCTTATGCAAGCGTAACAAACTTAATACTTAATACTTGAAAGATGAATTCGAAGGGTGTTGCTATCACTACCGGAACGGCTTTAAAAAAATGAAAGCGGAATATGATATCAGGTGTGAGAGATGATGACTTTGGCCATTTGCAAAGTAATTCAAGGATTTTTTCTCTTCTACAGGGTGCGCCAAAATTATGGCGACAAGGTTTTCAATTCGCCGAGAGAGAAAATGCGCTACTTTCGAGAACCCAACGATAAGATAATGTTTATCAGTCTACTGTAAACTATACGCAACATAGAGATTCGAAGATATCTCCATCGGCATCGATTTAGACTTTGAGACGCTTCGGAAATGCATCGACGGCGGCACGCAAGTAAGGCGCGTTGAGCTCATCCCACGCCTTTCTTCAAAGGATCCACGGGGCGGCGAGGTTTCCCGCAGGCTTTGGCTTCCAGAGCTGGACAGACCGTGTAATCCATCGGGTTCAAATCCGGAGAGTTGGCTGGCCACTCGTGAAAGCTGATGAATGGCGGAAAGTTGCCTTTGCACCAGTCTTGCAGCATTCTTGCTCTGTGAGCTGGAACTCCTTCCTGTTTGAAGGTCCAGGATGGTGCACGTGGGTCTTCTTGTGGGCCTTAAGTCCCAGTTTACGGAAGATTCTTCTCAACGACGTCTCCATGATGTCCATTTTCCCGACAACCGGCAGACCGAGCGCGCCGGCTTCCTGCGAATTCGTTCACGTACCTTCCTAATGTTGTCCGTAGTTGTAACAGATAAGTGTCTTTCCCGTCCGGAGCTATCATCCTCGGTTCCCAGGTCTTCTTAGCGTCTGATGGACCTATTCATAATACTCTGATGAACTCCAAGACGGTGGTGAATGTAGCGTGCCGAGAAGTCTTGACGGTGAAGCTCAATGATTTAAGAACGGTGGCACGAGCGCCTCACTATCTTGAAAAACGACTTATTGTTATGTTTGACTGAGGTAAGTATAAACTAATTAACCCAATAAAAACAATAAGAGCACGAAAAAAAGCAGACGCTCCGAATAAAAGGTCAAGTTGTTTGCGCATGTGCTGTCGCCATAATTTTGGCGCACCCTGTATAACAGAAGGAATCACTCATAACCGGAAACCTCTGTTGTCCTTGGAGACGACCGAAAGTGCCGCGATCCCTTGTAAGATGAAGCTCAATTCTGGTAATTTTCGCGTTTAGAAACGTTTACTCAAACAAGAAATACATACGGAAAGAAGTGGCAGCTTCTTCTGGATTTTTCTCAACAGCGGACCAATGTTTGGGGCAACTTTTAACCAAAAGAAAATTTAATCGGGGGGTGGGTTGGCTGAAGACGACGACGGGCCTGTCGAAAATGGCGGCTTGGTCCATCCGGAAGAGCATGTGGAGGTGCCGGCGGAACAACTGGAGGTGGAGTGGGTACCTCTAAACAAACCAATTCCTGTTAGTAACCAGCAGGGTCAACGAGAAAGTCAGCGGTAGGTCTCTGTTGAGCTGCTAGATTCACTGGCGCTTAAACGGCACCCTTCCTCTAGACCTGGCTACATTCTGTCCAGATTCCTTGCTCACGTTGCTAAAGGAAGACAGACGCTCATCTGCTCATTAGGGCAAGTACGGGCGCCATCTCCTGTGAAGCGCCACTTGAATATCACCGACGCCTAGCTTTCACATCCACTTCAATACATCCAGAAAACGATTTTGAATAGTACATTCCAGAGCAGTCCATAAGCTGTATGTGAAGATCGTTACGCGCTTCATTTCGGCTGAAGTTCCAGCGTCTTCGTCTTCTTCAGAGCCTAGAATGCTGAGATCATGTTTTGAAGCTATTTCACCATTGAGAACACTTCATTGAGCTGTTCCCCGAACTCAAATTCATCATGGTGGTGTTGTTCTCAAGAATAACAGAGACGATGCAGCGCAATAAAAGACCTTCCAGATGGTTGTCGACGAGGATCACCACTCACCTGAAGATGAATAGCAATGGGGGGGGGGGGGTGGATGAACTCAGTCCTAGACACCACCCGGCTAGAATACTGTGGGGTTACTCCTTAATGATGTGTGGGATCTGAGGACCCCACAAACCAAAATTGAGAGGGACACCTAGGGCAGGATTCATCAAGCAATGGGCTTGGGTAGAGATACCGTAGGTGAATCGTACCCAGTTTCCGTAGTGGGTAGCGGGCGCGATGAGCACTCATCAAATGAATCAAGAGTGCGGTAGATCTAAGCCTCTCGAGAACAGCTAGCTGATTTAACTGGAGCACCATGTTGTCAATAGGGCGCGGATTCCTCGCCGGTATGCGGATATACCCACGACGATGGCCGAGTATTCTCTACCCACTTATATACCCACGATGTGGCGGGTAAGGTTTATCATGATTGCCTCGTCGTGGGTACGTCTACCTCTATACCCCGCATACCCACGGAACATCGCGTTCCCATGTGAGAGGGGGCGAGCCCAGGGTTCGATGTCATGAGGGCGCGATGTTCCATGTTCGCCTCGATGTTGGGTCGTCACGCCCTTGAGGTCTCTCGAAAATGAGAGAAGAATGCATAGCGGTAACCCAAGGATTTACCCAATTCCTCGAGCTCTTTGTGTTCTGATCAACATAGCCTAACCTCCAGTGTACTTGAACCGGGTGATGTTCAGGGTTGAATACGTTCAACCGCCCTTCTATCCGTCGGGTGACTGGGGTCCTCGTCGTGACCACCTGTTAGTCCTTGCGCTGCACCTAGGACATCGAGTCTCGTTTCTGTTTTCCTTAAGGATTATGCCCTGTATGATGGGAAATGTCGTCTAAGGGAACAGCTCCATAAAGTGCTCCAAAGAGGGGGAAGACGCCCATACATAAGCCGAAATGAAGCCTGTAACAATCCTGTATACGGCTCATAATCCCCACGTTAGGACACCTATGTATAGTCAACATGAGCATCAAAGAAAATCGATTCTGAGGATTTTCATCGAAGGAGTAGAAGCACGAAGTCACCAAGGCACACCTTGTCGAATTCGGCGCTACAGCACAAAATGCGCTTAATAGGATGGGCCGTCAAAGGAACACGGGAATAAAGGACCTTATCACTGTGATGTACGAACAAGGGAATGGTCTGAAGCGCAAGCCTGAGCCGGGAACGCGAGTCATACAGGTAGAATCTTCACTCTTCAGTTAGTATGATAGCGTTTTTTCGTTTTTGCCAAGCCGTTAAATCAGGAAAGTAGTGGGTCCTCGAACCCACTACTTTCCTAATTTAACGGAGGCGTTGTGACAGCGCACAGGAGCGACCACTTGTAAGCTCGCAATGCCCCTTCCGTTAAGCGGCTCGGGCGCAGTGGATAGTGGCGTTGTTTCATAAGATGGAGGTCGGAGGTTCAGTTCCTGCGCCTTGCAGCCTTTTTGCAATTCCATTGATCTGTTAAGATCTGAGGAGACCTTTCTCCCACACAGTTTTCAGGCATATTCTGCTGATTTTTCTAGCTGTACCCATGGAGCTTTTCGAATCAAGCTACTATGTCCCTAGAGGAGGGCCTGCATATTCGGACTATACCTTTGTGTGCTACGGACAGATTCAATCAGCCCTATGAAGAGATTTTGCTCCTACGTCATTGTGCGCGACCACAATTTTGATGCTGGTTATACGTCGTCGCATCCAGGGTTTTCTTGGAAATCCGAGCAGGTTGCATTCTCCAGAAGTCACTGGTCAATGTGGGTAAAGAAACCGTGAAGAGCCTGTAGCTTTTATGCGCTCCTTGTATTGTGAACAGTACTTCTGTTTCAAGCAGTTTCTGCCTTTGTTTCATTGGTGTTGAACGTCCATACGTCATTATGTTGAATTTCTTTCTCACTTCTTTGTGGTTTAAAACCGGTCAGAAAGAACCGAGTCGCAACAAGATTCAAGGTGAATTTCCACAGTTTTCAGGAGGAAAAATCTGCAGAAAACGCCTGGGAACTGTGAGGATATAAGGGCCCCTCAAGTTTCAGCCGATCAGTGGAAATGCAAAACTGCACCAAGACGCAAGAACCGAACCTCCGACCTCCGTCTTACGAAACAACGCCGCTATCCACTGCGCCCGGAAACGGACATCGCGAGCGTACAAGTGCACGCCCCAGAGCGCCGCCGCTGTGATTCCACAGCAAATTCCAGGACCCACTACTTGTTCGAGATAACGACTTCGCAAAAACGAAGCACACCTTTATACTAAATAAGGGGTGGAGATTCATCCTATATGACTCGCTTTTTCGGTCAGACATACACTTCAGACCCTTCCCTTGTAAGCCCTCACAAGAACGATCTTAAAAGTACATTTCAAACATGGTAAACAATGTTGCATGACATTGCTATCGTCACACACCCGGCGACTGACGACGACTTGAGCCGGTTCCATTGTCCTTCACCTCAATTGCATCTAGTATGCATTTGTCAAGTTCATAGGAGATCGGTGTGAAGATCGTCGAGCGTCGCACTGTGGTCAGAAGCTCCTTCGGGCTCACGAGATGAAGTCGAAGGCAGTTCTCCGATATGAGCTTTTTGAAGAGCTCCAGCAGCTGATTCGTCTGAAAACACCATAGCTATTCATCGAAAGGATCGACTGCGATCAGCAGATCAGCTCCGTACCTCCATCACAGGCTGTGTTCGAATCCATCCTGTCAGTGCACGGAAGATATCAATCTCAGGAGCGTAGAACGTATCTCGACTCAGCATTTCCATCACCTTACTGAGAGACAGTATTGGGAACTCCTAAAACAGAGCCTTCTCTTGAGCTGTACAGGACAAATAACAGTGTGGTGCGTTTCAGAAGGGCTTATCTTTCACCTACTCCATACTGTCCTGGCCGTAATTCACCGCTGTAAAATGAAGTTGTTGGAATCAAGCATTACCTACTTGGGAAGTGGAGCAAGTATTGCCCGCCATGGACAGTACAGGTTGCGCAAAAATTACCCGCACAGAGATATCATAGTGAAATTTCAACACATATGCGGATTTGACAACAAAACTTAGCACATAGCTTCTTTAGCGTTAGAGCGTTAAAGAGCATTTGGGCATGCTTCGTAGGTGCGATATCGCCGGTCCGTTAGGTGAGCACAGGCTACGATGTCACAATGGCGCGGGCATTGGCGTGGCGGTGACGATATTGGCACGCGAGTTCGAGATCTCGGCGCGCAAAACACTAGAAGCGCTGTGGATTGCCGCTAGGAACCCCACGATCAACAGGAAGGAGGAACGCGTAGCGGTGATACAGGAGCTGGCTACGTACGTTGACCTTTGCGGTCTCGAACCGGAGGATAGTCTGAGAGAGGCTCGCTAGGAGGGTGAACCGAAGGTGACCTCATCTCCTCATGTGTCGCCTTAAAAGGGGTACCGTTCGCCCATCTGCACTGGACTGTTTGTGTTACCTCCTCGTGTTTCGTCTCCCTCTCCTACCAACTTCTGATTCACCGCTGTGGTTTAAAATGGCTCTTGGACGGATGGTTTTTTTCAAACTTAACTTGACTCTTCCAGGCTCTGAAGAAGGCTGTTACGCCGAAACGTTAGCCGGAATAAAGGATCTGTACTAATCTTGGTTCGTCAGCTACATTACTTGGGTATTCATACTGATCATAGCTTCTTTATTCCCTTACTAATAGAAACATATCAAAGTCATTCGAAGTGGCCGCCTTTCATACGAACCCAAGTCCTCAGAACTTGCTGAAGTGGTTCGCGAAAGGCGCGCACCGCGCGATCGTTTTTTCTAATGAGAAAGTCTTCACCCTGGAACCCACGATGAATCGTCAAAACGATCGCATTCTCTCATAGAATGTTGGAGCTGCTATCCGCTATGGGAAACTGGGCGGTAGAATGGCACATCTGGCTTCAGTTGTGGTTTGGGGTGCGATTACTTCAAACGGCAAGTCCTATTAGTTTTTGTCGAATCCGGCGTCAAAATTAACAAGGACGAGTACCAGAACACGATTTTAGAGGACGTGTTGAAGCCCTTGGCCGATGCACACTTCGGTAATGACAGGTGGTGCTTCTATCAGGACTCTGCGCCTGCACACAAGGCGAGGACAACACAGCAGTGGTGCAAACGTGAGCTCCCGGATTTTATTGCGCACGAAGACTGGCCTTCGAATTCATCGGATTCGAATGCTCTTGATTTCTCTGTGTGGTCAGTTGTTGAGAGCAAGGTTTGCTCTACTCGACACGCAAACCTGGATTCTCTGAAAGCTTCCTTGACTGAAGCATAGAAGGAAATGAGCGACGACTACCTCCGTGACACGTGCGATGCGTTCGTTACTCGTCTGAGGGCTTGTGTTCGTATGAAAGGAGGCCATTCGGATGACTTTGATATGTTTTTATTAGTAAGGGAATAAAGAAGCTATGTAATAAGTTTCGTTGGCAAATCCGCATTTGTGTTGAAGTTACACTTGACATCTTTGTGCGGGCAATTTTCCTGCACCATGTAATGCGTTAGACCGCGGTAGCATCTCAAAAAGGCAATGTTCGTTAGAAACGAAAGAGCATTCAATGGTCAATTCAGCAGAAATGGGGGATCATATGATGCTGTGCTGTCTCTGCAGAAAATGACAAACTGCAGTCTGTGCAATAGCATGGTGAGCCCGAGGTCGGTTATGCGGCACTCCAGGGGATCTACCGCATGCTACTTCTCATCTCTGCCTGCCATGCGCTTCCTAAATAGCATGGTATGCCCTGTTTTACTTTAGATCCCCGAAACGGCAGAAGTACGGAGTGAGCACATGCGGTGGGTCGAGTTCACGTGGTGCAAGAGGACGGTCTCCAGTCGAAGATGGCATGAAGCTAGTGCCATCTCCGAATGGATGTACGAATTAGCCATACCCGAGTAGAAGTAATGGTGTGAGCGGTGCCAGTGAAAGCGATGCCAAATGTGTTGCATTCAAGAAACGGTGCTCCAATTTGTTTTGGTTTCGAGTTGTGGATCGAGACATCGTTCTGTCATAAATGTTAGTCCCATTCAGAGGTCAGAGAACAAGAAAGGGAGTAGAAAAAGAGGAGCAAGAAAACTCGTCAACACAACTTGAAGGCAACACTAATCTAGGGTCTAAAGGTATGTTCCAATCTACATATATCTAAGGGTCTACACTAAAATAGCGTTTCTAAGTGGGAAGTTAGAGGTGCACACGGTGATAACCTTATGGATAGCAGGAAAATCTTACAAAAGTATGGCAATTAATACGAGATACTTGTGGTAATTAATAGAGATACATGCATCAAAGGGAACAGATCAGATTGGCCGCAAGTTTGGAGATCGCAATTTTTTCGGAGCACCCGTTTAAGGGCCTGTTCATACTTCAAGCGATAAGAGCGACAAGAGCGACTGGAGTGACTGGGGCGAAGAACGTAGTGTAGTGTACGTAGCAAAGGACGTTGTGTGGTGTACGTTACGTACTCCACACTACGTCCTTCGCCCCGTCGCTCCAGTCGCCTTGTCGCTTTTATCACTCCATTCGCTCCAGTAGCTCGTGTCGCTCGAAGTATGAACAGGCCCTAAGGTACCACACCGTCTTGTTCATCTAGAAGGGTACTTGTAGCGAGAAGTACAAGGTAACCTCCATGAAATAGCAAGGTGGGTCGTGCAGATTGAGAAACGGAAATGGGAGAGGGCGATATGAAGAAGCGGAAGGGGCTTCCATCAAACGCATCCAATATGACAGCTGACGGCCGGTCGTAGCGCCGGCCCGTGACAACTCGTCCGCGCGGGCGGGGCTACCAGGAAGCGAGGTATCTATGGGGTATCTAACGTCCGGACCTGAGGCCCTGCTGCGATAGTGTCGCCCTCTAAATCGGTGGCCATCACTGAGACGATTATGGGAATATGTGACCAGCCGAAGATGGAGGAATAGGGAGGGACATGATATCCGGGACTGCAACCGTCTGAGGCGGAAGCAGAAAGACTAAGGCAGAGGTTATACTTCCGCGACCAGTCGGTGACGCGACGACCAGTCGCCGACATTTTATTAACGACGGCGGCGGAGCGCCTGCATGATGGGCGATAGAGCGCGAGCGCGAGAGCAAATGCGCGCCGCAGAGGGCCACCGACTTTTGTTACACTTCTGAAATGCCTCAAATGTGGACGCGAGGGTGTTTATAGTCGCTCGCAGAGTACCTCGGCTTCTGCGTAACAAGGCCCATAAGAGCAAGGAGATGCTGCGGCTTTTAAAAGTTGTGCCGAAGCTCACAGCGGATACGAGAGGCCGACACAAAAAGGATCGAGATCTTACCAGGAGACCATCTCAACGGCAGGTCGGAACGACCCAAGTGTTGTATATGGGCAGAGTCGCCTCTCCCTGGGAAGCAACAAACTTCAGGTATATCGACCCCAGTGTAGCTCTGTGCAGATTTAGGGACGATGGAAGTTGGACCTTTGGTGGCGTTAGCCCTCTGCCTGCACGCGGAGGGCTGGCTCAAGTTGGCTGGAAACAGCGATGACGAGCGAGCGGCGGTGGCGCAGTGGGTAGAGGAGCGGCGTAATCCCCTTGATCGCTGTTTCCAGCCAACTTAAACCCGCCCTCGGCGTGCAGGCAGAGAGCTAACGCCGCCAACGGCCCAACTTCCATCATAGCTAACTCTGCGCAGAATTGTATTGTGATCGAGATATTTGCATTTTGTTGTTTTCCAGAGAGAGGCGATTCTGCCCATTTACAACACTTGGCCGTTCCGACCTACCGTTGGAATAGTCTCCTGGTTAAACCTCTTTCCGACTGTTCATTCCATTCATGAACGCGGCTTACGATGCACGTCCTTCGCAGGTTCCGTAGAATAATGCTTCTAGTACTTAGTGGACCTGGACCCGGTTGACGTTGAAGCTTTGACTCGGATGGAACCTCTACTGTCATTCCGAGTAAATCTATGATCAAAGAAACAGCAAGCTATACTTTTGGGGAAGGAGGATCTCTCTTTCAAAGGAGATAATGTACAAGCCTTGTGGGCTAGGATGCCGTAGGACGTGTATCAATCCTACATTTCCTCTATGAATGCCGCCTTATATGTTCGGCCTCGCTTTCAACAACGTACGGAGATTTACCTTGCTCTTGAGCACATCAATCGCGTGTCGATCGCAAAATTGGTTACAGCATTCAGTTAAGCTCTCGATAGACAGCGTTGCTGATGTTTCGGCAATGAGGAAGGCGATGTCGACGCTCAGTATCTTCTGAATTTTCAGCAATTAACTCTACATTAACTTGTTGTGAGTACAGAACCTGCCTTAAGATTGAACCCTGAATATGTACATATGCAATATAACGTGGGGTAAATAACATTTGAATAATAATAGAATTAGAGGCAAACCTATAAATGAAGATTCTTCAAATTCATGTGGTATTATAAGAGCACAAAAGTAACAAGTATAGTACAGAACAGTATATATTATCGCGTTTTCGATTATGTACTAAAAACTAAATTTTACAATTGAAAACGCATATATCATGCCACCAACTCAAAGAAATCAAAACTCAAAGAAATGTACCAACTAAATGACAATGATTAGTCATCAAACAATTTTTTTCCAAATTATAATATATATTATATATAGGGTAGTTGAAAAGTTCGGGCAATTTTTTGTGGTACTACTTTTGGCTTCGAAATTGAGGTTTTTGTTCTTTCTGTTCCTTCCGTTGTATTCCTCGCGCAATTTTGATCTAGAATGTGTTGCTCCGAGTTTCTTGTTTTCAGCTGTGTTTGTGCTGTGTTTCGTGAAAGTCAGCGTGTCGTCGTCGTCGAGTTGCAAGTGCTACAAGGATGCTGGCGGAACCTCGGACAGTCCCGCAGCGACTCTCCTACCACTGCGACAGCGCTGGAGAACATCAACAAAGTTCGTTGTCACATTTGTCGCAATTCTGAGGTATCCATGAACAAATTGGCTATGATTCTCGGGATTAGTAGAGAACGAGTCCAAAAATATTGCGAGGAGGAAGCTGGAATTACGTAGCTACAAATTCGCTCGTATTAACTTCTTCAACAACGCGATGAAATGTGAGAGGTCGAGGGTACTGTTCACCGACGAGAAGATCATCAGTTCAGTAACCGTCAGAATCGCCGACAACTGCTCAAGAAGGGTCAGCAGAAGTCGACGACCGCGAGGACCATCAGCAGCAATTATTTTCCGGCCTCGGTGATGGTTGGGGTGGGATATACACTACCGGAAAAACGCCACTGGTCTTCATGGAGCTCAACGTCAAAATCAACACCGCCAGCCACCAGCACTATGTCCTTCGCGACGTGCTAGAGACGTGCCAGTTTGGCGAAGTTGAATGTTCTCTTCAGGAGGACTGGGCACCTGCGCGTTCCGCCAAATTCACGAATGCCGTTTGCGAGGAGCCCTTTCCAGGCTTTTGGAGCAAGGACATCTGGTCATCCAACTCGCCTGATCTCAACCCGATGGATTACTCGGAGTGGTCAGTCATGGAGCAGAAGATTTCTACTACAAGATATACCACTGTGGAGCCGATGAAAGCGGCGTTGATGCGATCCTGGGACGAGATTACAGCGGATCAGTGTGTGACCATCGTCGACGAATTCCCAAAGCGACTACGAAAATGCATTGAAGCCCAATTTTTCCGTCGTATTTTGTTGCTATTGATCTAATGACCTTGCTGTTACTTTTGTCTGTAAATCTGTTTCGTTTATGTAGTTCTTTTGTACTGCAGAAATGTTTTGAAAAATCGCCCGAACTTTTTAGCCACCCTGTATATATATTTTTTTATATTTATATTTATATTTACATTTATATTTATATATACGTATATATAGAACCGATATCACCGGTCATAATATCGTTAATATCAATCGATTTTGAATGTCTGATTCCTCTGCTGTTTAAGCCATTCCGTCGTCCATCATAATCACGCAACTATCACCTCGATCGGTTAGGCCGGAGTATGTTCCGACATTTTTTTCCACTAATTTCCTGATTGCCCCGCTAATCTCCCCTATTTTATGACTAATTTCTACAACGGCGCCGATCGATAACTCTTTGCGCATTATTATATCGTGTGACAATTTTATTGAGTCTAATGGTAAATTATTTAAAATAGCACTAAAAGATAATTACCGTTGAGCAATGACCACAGCCATCACCTGGTGGCCGCGAAAAAAAAAAAACTTAAAAATGCACCCTAAGTGGGTGAATGGGATCAACGTTTATTTTTAAGTGCAGGAAGGCTGAAAACTAAATTTTCTCATCCGATGCGCTTTCGTCGGTGAACACTCTTGCGTGATGACCTCGTTCTTTTTCGTATACATTGTGTTGCCATGGGAAATACCGCGCTTTTCGGCTAAACTTAAGAATCACCTTTAGATAGTCGACTATTGCTTCCTGAAATTTAATCAGGCCGTATTCGTGTGCGAGACGAAGAGTCGCCAAGATCTCCTCGACGTTGAGTTCAGAAAGGTCGATTTCGACGCTGTAGATGTACCTAAACTACAGAGTAACTGACAGCGCAACCAAACCAATTTAGAAGCCACCAGACGCTCACTTAAGTACAGCACGCAAGGCTGTAGGGTTTACTTCCTTGAGCTCAATCTCCGTTTGAACGCCCTCCTTCAGACCGCCGTAGAGCATGGCCCTGTGCGATAGAATTATGCTTTATCTTACGTACAGAAGCTTCGCGGAACAATTCAGCTACCTGAAGTATTCACTGCGAAAGGCTAGAATAACCCGGTGTGCGGGAAATCGCTCTCGTCCAGCCACCAAGGTTAGGTCGGAGAATTCTGGCTTCAAAAACAGCACATCCTCGATGCCATTTAAGAACTCTTCGTCGCTTCTAATTAGACCGGCCGAGTAGTCTGAAATATTAGGATTCGCCTCTGTTGAAGTTGTTCTTCTCATCAGACTTTCTGCGAGCCGTACTTCAAAATCAAACTAGCACGATCGCGACCAACACACACCGAATGGTTACCGTATCATTTTGGCGCGCATTGGCGATGGAGCGCAAAATCCTTCATTCCTAGTATTACACACGCGAACTTCTCGTCGCTCAGGGAATGCGAATCTGGGTTATGCGCTCCTCGATCGTAGAACCAGGCTAGGGAAAGGACTCCAAAGTGTACGCCATCCAAGCTACTTGTTTGGAAACTGCTCACGTCGCTCAGGGGGAGTCCGCGGCTGGGTTCTGCTCCCTTCGAGCGGAGAAACGCATACGGCTGGAAAATATGCGCAAAAAGTGTCTCAAAATTGCACGTCAATGCCCCTCAGATCCCAGGTAGTCAGCTGAAGTGCAAGTATGCCACAACGCTGGAGGATCGAACCCCCCACCTCCCTGGTATAAGGCGACGCCACTTCCACTGCACCACGATCCGCTTGCCGGGACCGCCATCGCGGACGCACAATAGATCAGTGCAATGTCAACGTAGACGCCGATACGCAGTCTCTAAGCTACGAGGGCGCAGACAGCTTCCTATCACAGTTTTCGCGCTCCATCGCTAACCGGTATACGGTAAGCATTCGGGGGTGCATTCGCCAGAATCGTTTCACACAAAATCAAACCTTTGTCAGCATGCTGTCCTTTCAATGGTGCGACAACAGGAGTGCTCATTTCTGAAAAGAGATGAACTTCTTTTCTTGAAAATCAGCATCGAAATCCTTCAGAATCAATCGTGTTTCCTTCGAAATCCTCCGCTTTCCGCAGTGCGAAACGTATATTTAATATCGACAAATGAGCATGAAACGATGGCTTACGTCATGAATTCTTACCGCAATAGCCCCAATAAAAGGCACACCAATGACCCACAAATCCTCTTCTGCAAATCCGAACAACGGTCACGAAACTGCTACAGGTTCTATGGTAGGCGGCTTGGTGAGGGGCATGACGTGGAGGTATCCCAAAAATTTTTGCCATTGTTTCATCGACTATATATTTCCTATCCCTGTACCAACACAGATATCTAACAAGGAAGGGTTTCCGGTGTATGTTCTATTAGGTTGTAACGAATTAAATGGCACTGGCTCGCGCCATTTTTTGGCGCGTCTTTACGCGTTTGATCAAGAACAAACCGTAACATGTGGCATATCATTTAGAAGCGCAAACCTTGCTCTACCGGTGAGTACCAAATTTTCTATGTAAAAGTGGGAAAACTTTGGAGTTTTATTGGCTTTTTTGCAGATGGACAAAAGGGTAATCCGAGGCATATACTTGTATGAATTCAAGCTGGGCACTACAGCTAAGGAGGCGGACGAGAAGATCAACGCCGCATTCGGTCAAGGATGTTCCACAATTCGGACGGCGTATCGTTGGTACCAGAAGTTCCGGAATGGAGATGAGAGCTTGGAAGAACATGAAGGTCGTGGGAGGCATAGTGATGTTGATGAGGGCAAGCTGAGAGATGTGGTAGAGGAGGATCCACACTAAGGTACCAGGGAGATAGCGAAGGTTCTTGGCGTCAGTCACAACACAGCTGCCCGGCATCTGAAGGAAATTGGAAAGACCAAAAAGCTGGAAAGATGGGTGCCTCACGAGCTGTCTGAGGAGCAAAGCAATCGACGATATGAGATCTCGTCCGCACTGCTTCTACGGAACGAAACGGACCCATTCCTTGATCGCATCGTAACCTGTGACGAGAAATGGATAATGTACGACAACGGGCGACGATCGGCACAGTGGGTGGACAGCGATGAGAGCCCCAAGGTTTTGCGAAGCCGGAATTGCACCAAAAGAAAGTAATGGTGACAGTATGGTGGTGTTCGCTGGGAATTATTCACTACAGCTTCCTCCCTCCCGGTGAATCCATCACGGCAGAGAAGTACTGCATTGAAATTGAAGAAATGATGAAAAAGTGGAAGGGTATCCGGCCGGCCTTGGTAAACCGAAGGCGAGTTCTCCTTCTGCACGACAACGCTCGCCCCCATGTAGCACGAATGACGTTGCAGAAATTGAATGAGCTGAGCATTGAAACTCTACCACATCCTCCGCTTTCTCCCGACCTCTCCCCAACAGACTACCATTTCTTCAAGCATCTTGGCGACTTCTTGGTAGGGAAAATATTCAAATACCAACAGGATGCCGAAAGTGCCTTCGAAGATCTCTTCAATTCCAGAACTTCTGATTTTTATGCTACTGGGATAAAAAAGCTAGTGTCACGTTGGCAAAGATGTGTAGAATCAGATGGTTTTTATTTCGATTAATAAACTTGCCTACAGGCCGAGATATTAACTGTTTAAATTTACAGTGGTTCAGTGCCATTTATTTCGTTACAACCTAATAGATGGACGTCTAGTTACGATCAAAACTCTTGCGCCAGGCGGGACTCGAACCCGCACCTTTTGCTTTTCGGGCACCGATGCTACGCCTTATACCACCGGCGCTGTTTGGTCGAACTGAACATCCACGATATCTTCCTAGCCAGTACTCACCTAACAGCTCTCTATTTCAGTTTCGTGGTTTCACCGGTTTCATGCTGATATCAGCGGGCGGCTGATCCTGATAGCGGGTGAGTGCTGATAGGTGAGTACTTGCTAGGAAGATATCGTGGATGTTCAGTTCGGCCAAACAGCGCCGATGGTGTAAGGCGTAGCATCGCTGCGGGTTCGAGTCGCGCCTGGCGCAAGAGTTTTGATCGTACCTGCATTTTTTAGAGCACCCTGCATTTTTTGCAAAGCATAGTATGTTTTTAAGTTTGAAACCTTAAAGGAAGCAAAAATCAATCGATATGGTCATTTTGCCGAGAAATTATAACAAGTATTCAAGCGAAACGCAATAAATCGAGTGTAAAATGTCAAATTTCAGGCGAATGCATGGCGCAATACGTTGAATCATTTCTATTTTCTTAAGCTTTCACATGACCACTTAACTTTTTCAGTACCTCTACTATGAGCAGAGTGATCACCTTTCAAACAGTGAATACATTTTCTTTTTGAGACACCCTGTAGAATTCCCAGGAAAGTATCCTCTTCACTACTGCTATCCTATAGTAACGGTGTGTGAAAGAGAGTACTAAAAGACTAAGCATACTGCAGGGAACACAAATATTAGGCTGGTGAAAAAGTCTTGCACTAAAAATTTTGAAAAAATTTCAAGATTTGACAGGAACTTCCAAGGGCTGTTTGGTGCCACGTAGTCGTAGCACAAACATCACCACCTATATATAAAAGAGTTTGTCCGTCGAGTGATCTAACCTAAGTGCGGTACGCCGCATCATCCACAGCGAGAGCGGTCGAGTGATCAAACCTGAATGAGGTACGCCTCATCATCTACAGCGCGGGCAAAATTTGCTATTGAACGTGGGATGTTGCTGCAGCAAGGGAAACGCAGCCCTTCACTGCTTAACACAACAGCACCTACGCGCGTTTCTTAGCGTCAAGATTCAGAAGCCGACTTCGTGCCATTAGCATGAGAAGACTACTGAAGGGGTAAGAGTAGAAGGGGGACTTCGAGGGTGGAGAACCAACGGCGATCAGGAGGCAGCGACCAGGAGGAGCATCGGGATGGTCGATGGGGGAACAAGGAAGCAGGCCAGGAGGTGGCACCAAGAAGAGTTTAGGCAATGTGTAGGAATCGCTAGGGAGTTACCAATCAGGGGAGGGGGACAGTAAGGAGGATCAGCAAGGGGATCCACTACCATTAAGAGAGACCGGATTTAGAGGATGTGACACCGACGTCACACAATGGGCGTTCGCTCGCCGTCGTCGTGTCGTGAGCGTGGGAGGCCTGCTTAATTGGGTAGAGTAGTAGGGACGATCCCGAAGGAGGGGGAGGAGGAATCTACCTGGAAGAATGGACCTGGAGGCGGGACCAGAACGGGGAACCAACAAGAAGGGAGCTGTAAGGGAATTCATACGGAGAACAAGGAATCTGCCATATGTATAGCCTCTTCATGCTCGACACAGCGGCGACTGTGCGCGCTTCTGAGCTTCTTGATCCAGAAAACGGGCCCCCTACGTCGCGCAGCAAGCATCCTGCTTCTGAATACGTGTCACCGACCATGCCCTGAGCATGGGAGGACCACTAAGGGGATGGTGGAGAAGGGCGGTAAGGAGGACCTCTATGGTGGACTAGGAGAGCGAGCAGGAAGGAAAGGAAGAACCTGGAGGAGGGGCCAGGACAGGGAAACCAGCAAGAAGAGACAAGTAAGTGTCAATAGTAGAAACAAAGATGTGGGCCAGTAGTTGGGACCAGGAAGGTGGGGGCTAAAGAGGGGGAGGGAAGACCAGTAAAGGCGGACCAGCATTTAGATCCAGTAAGAAGAAACGAGAGAGGGGAACCTGGCTTCGGAAGACATGTCAACGACAACTTGAAACGCTAGCTGTTGAGCATAAGGACGATTGCGGAGGAACAACCTGAGGAACAGAAGTACTGCGCAGCACAAACCAATGACATTACTGGCCGCTCAGGAAAGAATGTCTGTGATGAAGGTACCGAAGTGGTGAATGGCTTGATGCCGATAAAGTAAGCACCAGGTACTAGATTTTAGCGAATTTTGTGTTTTACAATAATTACTTTCTATAGGTCAGTGATGCTACAAAGTCGCGCGAAGCGCACAAGTGCGAGAGACGCCGTTAGGCGTGTCGGAGCACTTGTTCTAGAGTATTTCGCATACGTGGCAATCTGCTTCAAAGGGTATAAATACTACGATTGCGGTGAAGGCAGGCTGACTCTGTGACTCGGACAAGACTTCGCGACTGCCTATCGCTCAGTCTCTCCTTGTTCGTTTTCGTAATAAGGACTTTCTCGAGAATGTCGTCACGGGAGATGAATCCTGGGTCTTCCTCGTTAACCATACTCGGAAGGTCCAGTGGCACCCTCAAGGAGAACCACAACCTCAAGGCGAACATTCACCAGAGGAAGGTAATGCTGTGCTGTTGATGGGATTCTCGGGGAACGCTCTATCCTGAGCCTCCTGACGACGGCACCGCAGCAACAGCAAATATCTGCGCTACACAGCTGCAGAAGCTGAGCGAGGCCATGTCGCGCAAAGGCAGGGGCGGAGGGGTGTTTACCTCCTTCACGACAATGCTCGCTCCTCCCCCCCCCCCCCTCCCGTTGTAAGGTCGTCTCGCCAGAAGTGGCAGGAGCTTAGGTTGGAGGAGCTGCCCCACCCGCCGTATTCATCAGGTCTTGCGCCATCGGACTACCACTTCTTCGGAGCTCTCAAACAACACCTAAGGGGTAGGTGCTTCAACGACCTAACCGAACTGGAATCCGAGGTGACGCACTTCTTCGATTAACATGTTCTCAAGCTCCGAGTCGCTGACGGTACAATGAGCGATCAAGGTGGCAACAGACAGCATGCTGGTGTAAACCCAGTCGCTAGAGGCACAATCATTGCTTCAACTGGAGGAGCAACTCAAAACGGAGGGGAAGGTCACACGGGCAAACCAAGTGGCACAAAGCAATGCTGGAGGCGTAATCGGCTGTTCATACGGAGAAGCGAAGCAAAAAGGATCACAAGGCTACGTATCGTCAGGACGAGTTTGAGAAAAACCAAGAGCTACTAGTAACGCGACACTTTCATCCTCTGAAGAAGATGATAAGGTCGAATAAATTAGTATTTGTATTTGTATAACAGCCGACTTCATTCTGGAAGAAAGGATTTCATGATCTCTCCGTCAGATGGGAGAAGGTTGTAGATGTAAATGATAACTACTTTGTAGATTAAAGTCGCTCACAAAAGAAACAATAAAATTTTGGAAAAAAATACGCTATGGTGCAAGACTTTTTCATCAACCGAATAAATAAAACGTGCTGAATGAGGAAGAAAAAGAACTTGTCCAAACTAAAACTGAAACTGATTTCACCCTGGAAAAAAAACGTAACAAACTAAGATTTTCTATCAACGAAACATGTAGAAAAAATCAAACAAATAGGTCAAAATTTTAAACGAAACACTCCAGCTCGATAGCAGCGAATTATTGTGCGGTAGAGCTGTGCAATATTTTGCATCTGAGCAGTTCAGCTAGCCGCATTTGTTTAATATTGACCCTTCGTTAACCAACATGGTTAGGGTAAGTATAGAAAAGACAATAAGATTCTTCCCTCTACTCTCGACTCAACTCTTATGGAGGAGATGTTTTATTACTATTGTTTTAAAGACCAGGAAAGCGGCTGATTTTATTGCCAAAGAAGAGATTGCGCCATACGTTCGTCCAATGTGTCGCGATTTTTGTTCGATTGATAGCGAAAAAAATTCATGCATGGAGTTAACCACATATTAGCGATACAACAAAAACAGTTGTAAAGAGCACACATATCTTCATTTCGATGCTTCATATAAGTAGCACTCACACTATCAATCAATTAAACATCGCGGAGAGCTTTTCGAGTGCAATCCCGATCTCTTTTTAAGGCTTTAAATGACTAGTGCATTGTTGCACTTTATTAGGTGAGGTGGGGGGGGGGGGGCAAAAGTAACGAGACTCTCCATGTCCGATTTCATGCTTCTCGTATTTGTATGTTTGTTTGATATTTACTGAAGGCCACCTGAGAATTGACCACTTTCGCCCTTTCCAGAAGCATGCTGAAACCACAGTCTGTCTCATGCCGAAACCTCAGTCTGACGAGTCGACCTGTGTCGCGCAAATCTCGCCCAATTCCCAACCCCGAGCAGCCTGGACTCAATAGTCACGCAAGGTGAGAAGTACGTCTTCTACTTAACCCTGCCAAGCAGCGAGTCTGGGTGAGGCCTGGTGACCTGTCACCGACCTTCGTTCGGCGGGATGTTCATGGCGAGAAGCACCTTCAGAGCTTTTGGGTCTGCGCTCATGGACTGGTATTCTGGAAGGTGTTTCCCAAGAGCACTACGATGAACTCCAAGGCCATGGTGAACGAAATAGAAGAGATGGACCGGCGACTCGCACTTATTCAGGCTCAGCGCTTCAAGAAGCTCATCCTCTTCAACAACGCCGCACCCCATCGGGCAGAAGTGACCACGGATAAGCTTGCTCAGCTGGGCTACGTTCACATGCCTCATCCACCGTATTCGCCGGACATCTCTCCATGCGACTACCACTACTTCTTGATCCTACAGGACTTCCTAGTCGGAAGGGACACAAGAACCCAAGCAGTGCTTGACAACCATATCGAGCAGTGGATCAGCACCAGGCCCAAGCAGTTCTGTAATGGGATCAGGAAGTTGGCTGACCGATGGCAGCAAGGTCACCTTGATGGCTAATACATTCCTCAGCATCGTTTAGTTGTAATTGAGTTATAAAGAGATAAAGAAATTTGTTGCGTTTGTCTCATTACTTTTAGCCCACCCTAATAAAACAAATTTTAATTCATTATTTTCCTCGGAAGATGCAATCTACATAATTTACACCCATCCGGGCAGCAGAATTTAAAGAAAATTGCGTTATTAACGTTATTTCAAATCTTTCTTGAATAAAAATTTATTCTAACCATCATTGAGAGCCTGTTTCGCCTCTAATAAATTCATTGCGATTTGGAAGGCGTTCACTTTTTTCAGAAGCATCAAGTTGTTTAGAAGAGTTGACGTGAAAGTGTGAATTTTGACGTGAGAAGTGTCGAAGACGGTTTAAAACAAAATCGCGACGTACTTTTCGAGTCCATGGCGCAATTTGGTCTATTAGCGCGCTATATGATTGTTGTCTTGTTGGGTTTCAAAATAAATATCAATTTTTTTCTTAACAAAAATTATAAAATTCTTCTAATAAAATTAAAACTTTAAATTTATTTTGATTTACTTTTATAAAACTGCTACACTTATTGGGCAGGTGAATTAAAAAATTTCAAAAAAAGTCATACCAAAAAGTGTTCAAAAATGTGGAAAAAGTGCCCATTTCGACAAAGGCCTCTGTTATACTCCCGCGGGAGCATCCGCGGAACGACCGCGGACCAATGGTGCACGGCGGAGGCGGGCGTGGCGAGGCGCGGCGATTGGCCAGGTGAGGAGTCTCGGCGCGATTCCCGCCCTTCCGCGGATGCTCCCGCGGGAGGGCGGGAGGTATAACAGAGGCCATAAAAACGATACGGACCATTTTCTCGTCGAAATGGACACTTTTCAAATCAAAGTGAACACTTCCAAATCGAAATGAGCTTCCTCCGCATTAAACTAGGGGCTCTCCAAAAATGTGAGAATAATTTTTTGTTCTAGCGAAATTTTAGTATAAAAGGTTTAGCTCACCTCGCAGTTAGAGAACGCATAGATTTAAATGTTATAAAAAATTCACAATTCAAACTCAATTCACAAAAATTTTCGAGGAAAATCAATGACTTAACGCTTGTTTTGAAGAGCAGAAAGGCGGCCATTTTATATTGCGCCATGCCCTGTCCGAAGCTCCGCGACTTTTATCCGATTGATAGCAAAATTTCTGTTTGCATGAAGTTTCACACCTGCAATCGGTGCAACATAAACAATTGTAAAAAATCACACTCATCCTAGCTTTCTTACTGCACGTTAGCAGTACTTACACTATCAATCAAATAAACGTTGTGTTGAAGTTTTTGAGTGCATGGCGCGATCCAGTCTTTTGATGCATGACATGATTGCTGCCTTGCTGGTCTTAACACAAAATTTAATTTTTATTATTTTTCTCTAAAAAAAATTATAAAATTATTTGACTGATTAGGGCGCGTGTAGCGCAGTCGGAGGAGGCGCGACTGTCGCGTGCACCCGATACCAGGTTCCTGGTTCAGATTTCCCGCCCAGGCCAACCAAGCCTTCCATCCCTCCGGGGTCGGTGAACTGGTACCAGACTTGTCTGGGAAGGATAAAGCGCTGACTTGTTCATCGGCTGGCCACCGCAACTCATTGTATGGCCAAATGCGCATTCATGTCGCCTCCATGACATCCCGTAGAAGTAGAATGCGCTGGCGCATCCCAGAAGGGATTGAGTAACGCCGTCCTTTATCCTTTACCCTTATCCTTTATTTGACTCATTCCGCAGCAGAAGTAAAAAAAAAAGTTCAGAAAAAGTTATTCTAAGTTTTCCTTGTAAAAAAATATTATTCTAACCATCTTGTAGAGTCTTTAGGTTAACCTGTAAGAAGCTCGTCTCGATTTGGTGGACGATCGCTTTGATTTCAAAGTTCACAGGCCAGCTTAGAAGAGTGTCCAATTTGACGTGAGAAGTTTACAGTTTGGTTTGAAAAGAGTCATATTTAACGTGAAAATGGAATATGCTCGCTTCTTCAGAAGGATTTCGAGCTCCACCGCTAAAATTCGCTCCAGTAGAATCGACTATTCTTTCGAAATGTTGGCCGCTCGGCCGGCGATGTTTGCTTCGTCTGTCTGTTGGATGGACGAGACATAACATTTGGACGATGTTCGAATACACGTGGAAATTCTGTATCAATACCATAGCGAAAAAGGAAAAGAGAAGCGATGAGGTAGAGGAGGCGGTTCATTAGAACATTATGGGTCTTACTGGAAGTACCTCGTGGAAGTAGTAGTCCGTTACGAAGAGATATTAAACGCCAGACAATGTTTCGCTAGCGCCGACAGAAAAAGCGAAGTCACAAAAAATCCATCACTACGGCTGAGTATCGATCGACCTCCACATCGGAGCCGTGCAATTGCTTGCACTTTCGCAGTCGCTCCGAACGTGTTTCAGCCTCATCCGTGGGAAAAGGGCAACCAAGCCAGAGCGCAAAGGCCAGAATGCAGAGAAAGCTCCTGCTACGCTGCGGCGGCTGGCGACCGAACTAGCTGACTCAGCGAGCGGTGAGCGGACACAGTAAGGCCCATGCACACTTCTGCGACACCGCGGCGCGGCAAGTGGAGCGACGGCTACCTCCGCGAAGTCCGGCGGCCGCAGCGCGGTCGCGCTAGAGCATCGTTATAGGCAACGAGGCCGATGGCCCCGTGCATGCCGCGCCACCAGGAATGATTTGAACCATTCCAGCCTGCGGCACTCAGCGCGACGTCGCCTGCGATAGCCGCCGCGACAGCCGCAAGAGTGTGCATACCCCCACCCTGCGGCACGTGTCGCAGTGTCGCGCCGCGGCCGTCGCGGCCCTATGCTTCATCATGGCCGCGCCGCGCTGTCGCAGAAGTGTGCATGGGCCTGTAGTAGGCTGGATTCATCAACACGCATACCCGTGGGTATGTGGGGTACAATACGGTATGGAGGACACCCCCCCCCCCATTTGGCACTCATGCTAAACCCGGCTCCAGGACCTAACTTCAACGCGACGTTGCGCGCTAGCCGCGTGCGACGTCGCGGTGCTGAAACGCGGACGTGCGCTCGGTGACCCATGGTTAGCCGTGAAGCACGAAATGTTCTCAGTGTTCAAGCTCCCAGACCCGAGGATGTCGTCGGACACTTTTTTTTGCCGCGTGGGACAACGTCCGACGATGTCGTCGGACACCATCATAGAGATAGTTCATGGAAAATTATCAAGCATTTGATAGTACAATATGAATCAATGAGTCCACTAATATCTACGGTCAAGACGGTCCTTAGGAAACTTCCTTCGTTTCTGTTTTCCATATTTAACAAATAAAACAAATAAAATGATTCAAATAATCAGCGCGCGGGAAAAATGCGCGCCGTCCCACGCGGCAGTCACCCGAAAATCGCGCGTGTCGTGAAAGGGTTAAATGGACCTATTCAAAAAACAAAAGTGACCATCCGAATCCAATGTGAGTGTTCCCTCAATGAAGTAGGGTATCATACAGTGGTTTTAGAGAAAACAGATCTGAGACCTCTGAAACCCGGACCATGTCGGGGAAATTATCTCGAGCGATACTGGAGTGTCACCGCTGTCAGATTTTATAGGTCATCAAAACTATAACTTTTTGATACCAATGGATGACACCTACATCATTGGATATATCGTGCGGCCTGGGAGCTCCTAACAGTACTGCCATGGGTACGTATCATCATTTTAAAAGGACCCTTGATATGCAGGGTCTGCCCTGGCTCCCCTTTGCACTAGTATCTTAGCCAGCCTCACCGTGATGTTATAAATTGTATGTACGCCTTTTCTATCCACTACCTCTTTTCTTACTGGTCCACTCCTGCTAGCCCTTTCTTATCCATTCACTCGTGATCAAATAAGGAATCCTGGCCTTTTCAGTACCTTGAGTTTCTTCCCTAATTTCAGTTCATTACGTCCAATCTCTTTTTTATCAATTCTGTTTCCATGCTTAAATATGTTGTTGATTGGATTGGGTTCAACTAAATGAATAAATATATCATCCACATCGGACTCCGATGGCAAAATTTATTTTTCGAAAGAGATTCATGGGAAAGCGGCGAAAACGGCGGTTTTTTTGCGTTTAATCTGCCCAAAAAACCAAATACAGAAGTGTCATGTGGTTTTTAGTTTATAAGTAAATTTAAATATGATAAACGTGGTTGCGAGCTGCTCTAGTAGCACATACCCGGCGGCTGATAGCGCCTTGGGCAGGTTTCACTGTCCTTCAACTCCATTGCATCCAAGATGCAATTGCTGAGCTCGCCAGAGATCGCTGCGAAACGCTCTGAGCGTCGAACAGTGGTCAGAAGTTCCTTCTGGCTCATCAGATGCAGCCGCAGACATTTGCCGGATATAAGCTGTTTTAGGAGCTGTAGCAGTTGATCTGGCTGAAAACATCGAAACTAATCACCGAACACAGCAACTGTGATGCAGTGTTGATCATTGCGTACTGTAGTTGTGCCCGAATGAATATTGGAACAACCGAATTCGAATAATTCTATTCCAAATCGATTACTCGTATTCGAGCGTTCGAAAAAACGCGATTATCAAATGTATTCGAATTCGAATGCTCGAAAGTCGTCGCTGTTCGAATATATTCGGTTATTCGAAATTTTTGGGAGAGCACAACTATACGGCGTACCTCCTTCACGCGTTGTGCTCGAATCCAACTAGTTAGCGCACGGAAGATTTCAATCTCAGGAGCGTAGAACGTGTCTCGACTCAGCATTTCCATCACAGTTCTCAGAGACAGTGTCGCAAATATCTCAAATAGAAATCCTTGAAAGACAAGCACTGACGTCCGGAAGTTTTCTGTTATCCGTACTTCAGCTCCCAGAGTTACCCTCTGCACTTCACAGATATGTGGTCATTATTTGCTATAGTTTTGCGGTTATATGCAGCAAGTGCTCCTGTGGTGACCCTGCACCAGACACCAAGCTAACATTCTTCGGAAGCTCAGCAATCCCCTACTCATTTCTGCCAGGTTCGTCCAAACCTATCAGCCATTCACGGCAGTCGCTGTTCCGCCCTCGAGGACGCGGCTATAAAAGAGGAGGCCAGGAAAACGCCTGGCGGTCTCCTCCCCTATAGACGAGCTCGGGCGTCCCTCTCCCTTCTACCCATCCTCTCCACCTGCCTCGTGTTTAGGATTGTAATTGTTCAGGATGACCTTGTCCTGTTCCTCATGAATATCGTTCTTATATACTCTGTACTCCATGTCCACATTTTATACATTCAGCATCTTCCCCTCATGTTCCGTATATTCTGTATGTCTCTGTATGGAGATAAACACTTATAAAAGAAGCCTGGTGTTTGTTATCTCCGCTGCGGGACCGTGCCTTTCGGCACTTCTTTAGCACGTTAATAAATCGAACCGCTGGTTTATTACACTTCGTCACGCCTACCGGCGTGCCTCGCATTTGCGCTCTTCGCGCGATGTTGAAGCATCACTAAGGCCTATGTTATACTTCGGCGACGCGTCGCCGACGTCGTCGACGTCGCCAACGCTGTGTTGTTCGGGCTGCTAAGCACTGTGTAGCTGCCCGTGCAACGCAGCGTCGCCAGCGGCGTCGCCGTCGCCGACGACAACCAAGGGTGGCAGAAAATGCGCTCCAATGGAGTATTTTGATTGTGGGTTGGTTCTTCGTTGCCGGCACTGCCGTCATCCCCACCGGACCTCGAATTACAAAAAGAAGTGAAAAAACGCCTCTCTTGCGGACACCAATAGTGCCATTTTTACTCTCAACGTTCTTTCATTGTTAGTTTCACAGCCATTGCCTAATGCTGTGCGAAAATCCGTTCAGCTTGCTGGAACACTGAGTGTTTGGAGAGGGAGTGGGAGCCTAATCCTTACGTTCCTTTCGCTTGGTCACCTTTTTTCGCTTTTCTGTCCTTCTCACCCGTTTATTCGCGTTTTCTAGGCCTTTTCGGTTTCTTGCAGAGCTAGTAGCACAAAATAAAACTGTGAAGAAAACTGTAAACGTGAAGAAACGGTGAACAATTGCGGAAAACTGGTATGGAGCAGCCAAAACATGAAAGGCGGTCTTGAAACAGAAAAATACGAAACGGCGGCAGAGAAACTGATCCTAATAAGTAGTGCTTCCTCCCTTTCTGAAATGATACTGCAAACCTCAACGAAGAGCTTTTTCGAAATACAATTTACATTAATTAAGAGTCAGATTTTCCTGTGAATTTCGAAAATTCCGCGTAAATTTAATTTCAATGCGATTTAACGAAAAATGCCTTTGCTAAACTCCAATAAAGAAATTTAACGAAAATACTGGTTAGTTCGTTAAATCGATAAATCAATAGTCATTAAATGCTAATGTTATGTTAATGTTAATTCGTTAAATCGATAAATCAATAGTCACTGCTCCGTACTTCTATTGGTACACTGCCTCGATGCTCTTCTGCTGACGACGTCGCCGACGTCGCCGACGCCGCCGACGCCGCCACAGAATCCATCGACGACGTCGCCGACGGTACCGACGAGGTCTGTGGCAACGTTGGCGTCGGCGACGTCCGTGACCGGCTGTCGGTGACGGGTTGCAGCGTTGGCGACGCGTCGTCGAAGTATAACATAGGCTTAAGTCTTACTGCCCCCCCCCCCTCTTACTGGTACTGCTCCCCCATTATTGCCCTCCCCCTTACCGGAGTTCGCTTCCTTTCACGGTGCTGGTCCCACCGTACTGTTCCCTTACTGAAACTGGTCCCCATCACTGGTATTGGCCCCTCAACGACCCCCCCCCACCCCTGGCGGAAACGTCTTCGGCACGTCTCCTGAATCACCAGGCACGTGGTTTTCCGCTATTTTCGTGATCCTTAGCTTTCTGTTTTATATGTAGGGCCATCTATTGGTCCCTCTTTACTGGAGAGCTCTAGTGAAATCAGATCTAGTGAAACACTCCTGCAGCACCGCATCTCCAGACGCGTTCGACGACGTGTTCGGCACGTCTATTGAGTGGCCAGGCACGTTGCACAAAAGCAACCCCCACCATCTCCACCCTTCCCCTAACACCCCTCCAGCACCGCATCTCCAGGCGCGTTTGGCGACGTGTTCGGCGTGCGTAGATTCTGATACAATTATTTTTTCGTGTGTGTTTTTTCCTAACCAGACGTTTAGCGGCGGCCTAGCGGCCGCCAAACGTCTGGTTGGGGGCTTCGCCCCCCCCCCCCTCATCCGAGGATAGAACATCCCGAACGTCTTCTTTTCATCTTCACGGCTTCTTGCTTTCATTACAGTAAAAAACCGGTTTTACTATATGGAATTGTACAGCGGGATTTGGTAGGGTAGAATCTTCAAAACTGATCCTACGGAGTACGACGTACATTGGACGTGGTCTGTGGCACCTCTTCTGAATCCCGACGCATGTTGGACGACGTGTTCGGCACGCCTTCTGAATTCCGATGCACTTTGAATGTCGTCTACCGCGCGTCTTCTGAATCCCGGCAGACGTTGGGCGACGTCTGCGTCAGGTCTTCTGATTCCCGACGCACCTTGGACGACATCTGTGGCAGGTCTTCTGATTCCCGACGCACCTTGAACGCCATCTGCGGCACGTCTGAATCCCGACGCACCTTAGACGACATCTTCGGTACGCCCTCTGAATCCCAACCCACGTTGAACGACGTCTGTGTCACGCCCTCTGAATCCCTAGACACGAAGGAAGACGTCTAGGTATTTTTCGCTATTTTCGCGCTCCGTTATTTCCTTTTACCCCCCCCCCCCCCATTTTATGACTTATCGCTTAGCGGATTATTATATGGCATGATTTTTTGTCTTTGGCTTTCAATAAGGTAGCTTTCATTTGCTAAGCTTTCTTATGTTGATAGTGGTTCATCTTGTCTTTATCCTTCCTAATTCCTCGCTCGAGGGATACGAAGAAGTCCATTCCCCTGACGTTCTTGTTCGGCAGGTGTCTGTGAGGCACTCTACGTGGCTGGCCCACACAATTTTCGACGACTTGGTCCGTGCGACAGCGCCTCTGATCTTCGAACGTCGACGGAGCTCGGAACTCCGGAGGCCTTCTCTCTGTTAGGTGAGTCTTCTCACTCAGAGCATCGTCCTCTCGATTCGTTGATCGCGCGTTCATCCTGCTTTCGAATAGCCCAGGTCTCTGAGACGTCTGTTAGGGAGGAAAAACGGTGGAGTCGGATAGGTGGGCACGAAGTCGGACGTTCTTCACCTCCCTCACGACTTCTTCGACTTGAAATCTATCCAAGCCGGTCGTTTCTCCCTGCCCAGCTCCGGCACCAGGTCGCTGGCCATGTTGACCTTCGCAAAGAATGGTGATCAACAGAAAAAGAGTGGAAAAATTCAGTAGGCGAAGACCTCTCTTAGCCGTTATAATGACTGAATACACCTACAACGAATCAAAAATTCAGATGAGCATTACATATGAGATACATGTAGATACGCACCTTGGACTGAAGCATTTTCAGTGGGTACCGATCACAGAACTGCATACAACGTTCAGTCAACACACTGAGAGATAGTAATGTTGAAGTTTCTGCGATGGTGAAGATAGTGCTGGTGCTCAGTCTTTTCTGAATTCACAGTCAATGAGGACCTAGAGCACCTTCGGCAGCAGGGGCCGTTTGAGCACACACTACTCAGTACCGCTTACGTTTCTAGCCGACGCCAATCCAAAGCCTTCCATTCCTCTGGGGTTCGATCTCATTTTGTGGAACGAACTACAGGGTGTCCCAAAATTACGTTCCCACATGTTTGACCTATCATTTTTCTTGACTTAAGCATCCACAAAAATAATTAAATAATATACTGTCTTAGTTTTCCGCGCTAGATATGTTCACCGTGACCTCAGACGCTAAATATCTACAGTGCGCTTCAAAAGTGTTAGGTTGTAACGAATTAAATGGCACTGGCTCGCGCCATTATTTGGCGCGTCTTTACGCTTTGATCAAGAACAAACCATAACATGTGGCATATCATTTAGAAGCGGAAACTTTGCTCTACCGGTGAGTACCAAATTTTCTATGTAAAAGTGGGAAAACTTTAGAGTTTCATTGATTTTTTTGCAGATGGACAAAAGGGTAATCCAAGGCATTCACTTGATGAATTCAAGCTGGGCACTACAGCTAAGGAGGCGGACGAGAAGATCAACGCCGCATTTGGTCAAGGATGTTCCACAATTCGGACGGTGTATCGTTGGTATCAGGAGTTCCGGAATGGAGGTGAGAGCTTGGAAGAACATGAAGGTCGTGGGAGGCATAGTGATGTTGATGAGGGCAAGCTGAGAGATGTGGTAGAGGAGGATCCACACAAAGTACCAGGGAGATAGCGAAGGTTCTCGGCGTCAGTCACAACACAGCTGCCCGGCATCTGAAGGAAATTGGAAAGACCAAAAAGCTGGAAAGATGGGTGCCTCACGAGCTGTCTGAGGAGCAAAGAAACCGACGATATGAGATCTCGTCCGCACTGCTTCTACGGATCGAAACGGACCCATTCCTTGATCGCATCGTAACCTGTGACGAGAGATGGATAATGTACGACAACAGGCGACGATCGGCACAGTGGGTGGACAGCGATGAAAGCCCCAAGGTTTTTGCGAAGCCGGAATTGCACCAAAAGAAAGTAATGGTGACAGTATGGTGGTGTTCGCTGGGAATTATTCACCACAGCTTCCTCCCTCCCGGTGAATCCATCACGGCAGAGAAGTACTGGATTGAAATTGAAGAAATGATGAAAAGGTTGAAGGATATCCGGCCGGCCTTGGTAAACCGAAGGCGAGTCCTCCTTCTGCACGACAATGCTCGCCCCCATGTAGCACGAATGACGTTGCCGAAATTGAATGAGCTGAGCATTGAAACTCTACCACATCCTCCGTTTTCTCCCGACCTCTCCCCAACAGACCACCATTTCTCCAAGCATCTTGACGACTTCTTGGTAGAGAAAATATTCAAATACCAACAGGATGCCGAAAGTGCCTTCGAAGATTTCGTCAATTCCAGAACTTCTGATTTCTATGCTACTGGGATAAAAAAGCTAGTGTCACGTTGGCAAAGATGTGTAGAATCAGAAGGTTTTTATTTCGATTAATAAACTTGCCTACAAGTCGAGATATTAACTGTTTAAATTTACAGTGGTTCAGTGCCATTTATTTCGTTACAACCTAATATGTATCCACTCCAAAACTTGGCCATATCTCGTTTCGCGTATATTTCTGCAGACCCGCACTAGCTCCACTAGTTTCCTTGTAGTCGAAAACAGATAATCACTCGTTTCAGAATTTTTTTCAGTCTCACATGAGAATCATACTTTTTTGAAGAAAATTGGTCGAAAATTGGCGTTTCAAAAGTATGTATCCACTTGTGAAAAACAAACAGTTTACTAAGTTCAAAAGTCGACCGGACCACCGCTATTTCTTATAACATCATACATCCTATTATTCATGCTACTGACAAGGTTCTGGATGGTTTCGTCTTTGCTGGTGTCCCATGTAATCAAAATTGCCGCACGTCATTGAAATGTCGGTTATTGGCGTAGACTCGTCGAACCACGATCCCCCTCATGTTCTTCATTGGGAAGCTGTCAGGAAGACAGGCCGGCCAGTCCGCTACTTAAATGTTGTGGCAGTGGAGACAACCTTGGTCGAGCTAGACACATGTTCTGCAGCAGGGCAGCGCTGCAGTGTCATGTGTCTAGCTCGACCAAGGTTGGCTCCACTGCAGAACATTCAAGTAGCGGACTGGCCGGCCTGTCCTCCTGACAGCATCGCAATGGAGAACATGAGGGGGATCGTGGTTCGAAGAATAAGAGGTGTGATGTTATAAGAAATAGCGGTGGTCCGATCGACTTTTGAACTTAGTAAACTGTTTGCTTCTCACATTGGATACATACTTTTGAAACGCCAATTTTCGACCAATTTTCTTCAAAAAAGTCTGACTCTCATGTGAGACTGAAAAAATTCTAAAAGCGAGTGATTATCTGTTTTCGACTACAAGGAAACTAGTGGAGCTAGTGCGGGTCTGCAGAAATGAACACGAAACGAGATATGGGCAAATTTTGAAGTGGATACATACGCACTGTAGTTGCAATGCTGATTTGCTACAAAATTGCACCTTCTCATCCTCTGTGAGTTCCCTTCATACGACGCATATCAGCGGAGCATCGGCGAGCAACATCTCGAAGATGTTCTAGGTGAGCGAGAAATCCCTCTCCAACACCATCAAACGATATCCGAATCCGATAAAATATCAGATTTCTTATCAAAATGAGTTGCCTGATTTGCTCGAAAATCCGGTCGGTGAAAATCACCTCTAAGTGGATGGTACTATAAAAAATAATGACGGGGCATTTGAAAAATGTCATTGCTCGGACAATCCTTTTAACTGGGGTTTGAAAAAAGGACGGATCCGAATTCTCCGAATCGGCGTCGGGCGTCGTCCAATGTCTGTTTCCTACCTTGTGTCATACCCGGTTTCTCGATGAAACGTGAGATTACCTCCAGAATTGTAGCCGCCGTTTGCTGAAGTTTAGTCAGCCCGTACTCGTGCGCAAGCCGAAGAATGGCGACGAGTTCCTTTGCTCCGTAGAGGGACAGGTCGAATCTAACGCCGTAGATATACCTGAACGGAGTACAGTGACTTACACCACAACGAAAGCAGTTTATAGGCTACTTGTCTCACTTCAGAACAACCAGGAAAGCCGAATACGTCGTCCCTCTGAGCTTAGTCTCTGGTTCAGTGCTCTCCTTCAATCCACCATATAGCATGGCTCTGTGCAAGGCAAGGTGAGGGTTGCTTCACACACGATCAGAGAGGCTCACAGAACAGCTGACATACTTGAGGTATTCACAGCGAAACGCCAGAATGACCCTGTGAGCATAGAATCGCACTCCTCGAAGGACGAAGCATGTGTCGGCGAGTTCACGATTCCGAAAGAGCACACGCACTACGCCATCCATGAAGTCCTGGTCGCTGTTAATCAGAGCGGCTGAGTGCTCTGGAAGAGTAGCATTCGTCTTGAGGATCATTCTGTGCCCTAAATGAACCGCAGTGCTCTTAACCGAACCTTTGTCGCGATATTGTTCTCCACTAAATGCCGAAGTAGCTGCGCTCATCTCTGAAAAACGAAGCTTCAAAACGAAAACAGAGAAGTCCTTCAGTATCTTTTCCTTCAGTATCACATTCAAGCTGTATGCTGCTATGTCCGACTTTCTATGAACCTCGGCATGATGTTGAATTCGTAGTAGTTCTTCCTTGAACTTGGGTGCTGCTTCCTTTTGGTGTGCTGCTGGACTGCTGCTGTTGACGCTGCACGTCATCAGTAAGCATACTCTAGCTCTGAAGAAGGCGATCCCGCCGAAACGTCAGCCTAATAACCGCTGTTACCAACTTCGTCTAGAGTTCAAGGAAGAACGACTACGAATTCAAGCCGTCTTTCAAAAACCTCCACTAACGAGTTGGAAGGAGCGGCTAGTTTCGTGAAGTTTGAACGCAACGTATTAAAAAGGAATGTCACTGTGACTCTTCTCCCTTGCAAATAGGACCCAAAACCATCGATACTGTGGCGAGCGTCTGGGATGAATCTGGTAACGATGCCTGTACGTCGAAGAGTGGAAGGCTAGACAGATCTAGTCGTGAAATCGAACCATTGGCTGAGCAAAAAGACACCCATCCGCGTAGGCAATCCCTTTACGGAATGCGCCACACATTGCGCTCTTACGGGATATCGTGGAGACAGTGTGAATACGTATTTAGCCTAGGACAAATCCCTATGGACAAATCAGCGTTGAATCCTTCCTCGACGATTCTGTTACCAAAAACGGGAGGGATGAAAGGTTAGGTTGCCCAGGGCCGGAAATCCGAACCATGAACCTGGTATTGGGTTTGCGCGACTGTCGCATCTCCCACGACTGCGCTGCCATACGCCCTTTACCTTTTACCCCTTATCGCGTGAGTACCAAACCAAAAACGATAAGTGCAGCCCCAAATTTCAATGCAAGTGACTTTAGAAATAGACGATTCTCCTCAAAATTAGGTCTTACCTTTTCTATTTGCCTACAATCCTACCATATTATTGTTATTATAAAAAAGCTAAAGGAAAGGGTAAGCATAACGTTGATCAATCCCTGTTTGGGATGCGCTACGCATTCTGTTAGAGGGGGGGGGGCAAAAGTAATGAAACACCCCAGTGACTGGAGTCCGGTTTCGTGCTTATCGGATTTGTAGGTTTGTTTGCTACTTACTGAAGCCCATCTGAGAAGTTACCACTTCCGCCCTTTCCAGAACCATGCCGAAGCCTCAGTCTGTCTCATGCCGAAACCCCAGTCTGACGAGTCGACCTGTGTCGTGCAAATCTCGCCCTATTCCCAACCCCGAGCAGCCTGGACTCAATAGTCAAGCAAGATGAGAAGTACGTCTTCTGCTTTACCCTGCCAAGCAGCGAGTCTGGGTGAGGCCTGGTGAGCTGTTACCGACCTTCGTTGGGCGAGATGTTCATGGCGGGAAGCACCTTCTAAGCTTTTGGGGGACGGTCAGGAGGTACACCCGCCCCCTGCTGGGGGGCGTGCGTTCTTCCTCATATCCCCCTTGCTCACCCACCCCCAACCCGTAGGCTTCACCAAGAGCCTAACGGGTGCCTTACGAAACCTTTGACACGCAAAACAAAAGTTTCCGGTCCGCAGAACAGCGATGTATCTCCTGACGCCATGTCCCCAGCAGGGGCGGTGTACCTCCTGTCGCGCTTCCTGAGCTTTTGAGTATGCGCCCATGGACCGGTATACTGGAAGCTCCAAAAACACGACGATGGACTCCAAGGCCATGGTGAACGAAATGGAAGAGATGGACCGGCGAGTAGCACTTATTTGGTCTCAGCGCTTCAAGAAGGTCCTCCTCTTCGACAACGCCGCACCCCATCGGGCAAAAGGGACCACGGACAGGCTTGCTCAGTTGGGCCATGTTCACATGCCTCACCCACCGTATTCGCCGGACATCTCTCCATGCAATTACCACTACTACTTGAGCCTACAGGACTTCCTAGTCGGAAGGGACACAAGAACCCAAGCAGTCCTTGACAACCATATCGAGCAGTTGATCAGCACCAGGCCTAAGCAGTTCTGGAAGGATAGGATCAGGAAGTTGGCTGAGCGATGGCAGCAAGGTCATTGACCTTAATGGCAAATACACTGCTCAGCATCGTTGAGTTGTAATTGAGTTGTAAAGAGATGAAGAAATTTGCTGAATTTGTCTCATTACTTTTGGCCCACCCTAATAGTTATAAGAGGTACCATGGCGGCAATTCGAATCCTGTTGTCTATGGCCAGTCGATCTACATGTCTAGTACCAACTCACCTACTAGGGAGGGATCAAAGGCTTGGATGGCCTGGGCGGAACTCGAACCAAAGCCTTAGGTCTGGGTGGCAGCTGGCGCCTCTTCGGTTGCGCTATCACACGTCCTCACAAGAGCTGGGTAGAAGATTACTCAATATTTAAAACACCATTTGCTCACACCTCACAAGTCTTGGAAGTGAAGTCGGAGTTAAGAGTTACATCAGAGATTACGCATTTCGTTGTGGCGCAGTCTGAGTAGGCGCCCGCTGTTGCAAGCACCCCGAATCGATCAATGGTTCGGCCCTCGCCCAGACCAAGCAAGTCTTGCGCCCTTCTCGAGTAGGTGAAATGCTATCAGACTTCTCTAGGAAGGATGGAAAATTGCCGTATTTACTCATCGACTGGCCATTGCAAGTCGTTGAATAGACTAGACACGCATTCAAACTGCCTCCACGGTATAACGTAGAAGCAGAATGCCCGGCGAATCCCACAGAGCTGATCCTACAGGTTTGACTGACGCCGTACGGCATCCTTAAATGTGCCTGAACTGTGTTGTTCCCAACGGTCCGCTTCTGGTTCAACGAGAGCCTTCTGATCGAACGGTGGCCAATACAGGAGGAAGGGCTCTTGCGAAGACCGGGGCGAGGATTGTCTGCCTTTCCTAACAACAGGAACTGCAGTCATGCAGTTTACCAGAAGCACAGTACCGAGCTTGTGCAATGAATAGTTATGGTATGGTTCGGATCAACTGAGGAGCACCCTCTTCGAATAGTCGGCGAATTGGTAGCAGTACAAGAGGCGGTGCCCTTATGACAAGTGATGGCTGCTGAGATACTGCTGTGCCGCAACTGTAAGACAAGGAGACAGGGCTACATGAGTAACATACTAGACAACTGTCGATGCATCGGACGAAAGAAATCCTTTAAAATAAACAAAGCACGTGTAGGCGTTAGGTAACAGCTGAACAAGTTGTGGTACGGGAAGCAACAACGTCCGAAGCTGTGCGCAGATGGTCGAATACCGTCCTCTGTCTTCTGACCAGGCACTGGAAGGGTGTGAGAGCTACCAGTGTCGGACGAAATATCGCTCAAGGAAGGAGGTAGTGGAAGGGCGGGAAGCACATCGACCTGAAGGGCAGATCGGTTCGTTTTGGGGATTGCGAAATAGGCAAGAGTGGCACGCAATAACTGTCTCACTGCTCCGCTAACCAACACAGAGTAGTAGCCTAGCAGCCTTACTTACACTTTAACCACCTTATCACGCAGGGAGGAGATGCCGAGCCCGGGAAGGAGCAGCCGATCTTGACAACGAGTCAATTTTAGGTTCGCTATGTGACGAAGCTAGGTAAGCTGGTTCCTCGACGAGCTAATAACAGCTTACCTGGGAAGGGGACAGCAGCGATTTCATCGCTGCCAGTTGCTGTATAGGTCTGGAGAACAACCTCAATCTTCCTCCATTCTCCTTTAGGCTTTCTTACTTTTGTCAAGTAAAGAACCAGTTTTGCTATATAGACTACATGTACTGCAGCGAGATATGGTAGGGCACAATGTGAACTGCTCCTGTGAAGCCCATCCACCCTCTATACGAGATTTATTCCACAAAGTGCCCGTTCTCTACGTGGCGTGAAACAAACCATGAGAGCCTCAATCCGAAGAGCTTAATCTGCAGAAACATAAAGGATAAAGGATAAAGGACGACGTTACTCAATCCCTTCTGGGATGCGCCAGCGCACTCTACTTCTACGGGATGTCGTCGAGGCGATATGAATGCGTATTTGGCCATACAATGACTTGCGGTGGCCAGCCGATGAACAAGCCAGCGCATTGTCCTTCCCAGACACGTCTGGTACCAATTCACCGACCCCGGAGGGATGGAAGGCTTGGTTGGCCTAGGCGGAAAATCAGGAATCTGGTATCGGGGGCACGCGACCGTCGGCGCCTCGTCCGACTGCGCTACACGCGCGCTCCTGCAGAAACATAATTAAAGTTAATCGATATTGGTCAACAGGTACGGTACGGTCCGACGACAGTAATACGCCTCCGAATCCCATAGTCACCTTTTCTACCTCTTCCAAGCCCCTCCTTCCTGCTAAGACTCCGTACCTATGTGGTGACAAAGAAACGGAGTGAGAGTCAAGCACGCACATGTCACACTGAGTCCCAACCCACGTGTCACCGCGTTGCCACGACGTCTATATGACACTTGTGCACCCCGACACACTGCCACGACTTCTGCGACTCGTCTTCTGAAGCCCGACGCACATTGGACGACATTAAGAGAAAATACTGGTCCCCTTACTCCTCCCCCCCCCCCACCCCCCCCCCGCCCTCTAATGGCCTCACTTTGCTGATCCTCTCCTCACTGGTCCCCCTCCTACCGGGGCCGGATTCATCAAAGACTAACCTGCGGGTATAGGGGTAGAGATACCCACGGTGAAGCCTGCGTCTCTGACTCTTATCTTATCTCTACCCCTCATACCTGGCATATCCACGGGTTTAATTGTTGATGAATCCCGCCCCTGGTCACCCTTTCTCGGAAATCCTACGCAGGTTGGACGTCTTCAGCACGTCTTCTGAAGCCAGTTCGAAATGATTACTGAACTGATGGCTCTAAAACTTGATGAGATCTACACATTACAAAATTCCAACACAAGAGGTAGCCAGCGGAAAATTCATTTCTCCAAGGCCAAGAGCTCGATCCGTGCTTTGTCGGATGCGCCGTCGTAGGTTCGGTTCCCGTTGGTGCCGGCTTTTTTGCAAATCATAATTTATCTTCAAAGTGACATTTTGTTCTGAATTATGACACGTGTTCGATTGTATAGCCGGGAAAACCAACATACACGGTTGTAAAAATGCTTGAAATGAAAAAATAATAAAATAATAAAAATAATAATAAGAAGAAAGTAAAATAAACATTGTTTTAAAGAGAAGCAAGGCAGCAACCACATTGTTCATCAAGAGACTGGATCGGATCATGCACTCGGAAAGCAAGTCGCTTGTTGCCACACCACTCCTGCACGATCTTCGATTTATGAATCCTCTTGGAGGATGAACGGCTTGTTCTTGAAAATCGGACTGCTACAAGGGATTAAATTAAGGATAAAGGACGGCATTATTGATTTATTGATTCATTGCACATGTTTGTGCGCTACGCAAGAAAGGAACATAATCGAAAAAAAAACGTTTAACGGACTTGAGTGTTTCTCGATTCCATGTTTGTCTCTGATGCAACAAAACAAGTTCTCAATTGCAAAAACGGAGTGAAGAGATTTTGGAGGAGAGGTTATGGTAAGGATATTGATATTACTCAATCCCTTTTGGGATGCGCCACGCATTCTACTTCTACGGGATGTCGTGGAGGCGAGTTAGTGCGTATTTGGTCATACAATGACTTGCGGTGGCCAGCCGGTGAACAAGTCAGCGCATACTAATTCACCGACCCCGAAGGGATGGAAAGCTTGGTTGGCCTAGGCGGGAAATCCGAACCAGAAACCTTGTATCGGGTGCAGGCGACAAACGGCGCCTCCTCCGACTGAGCTACACGCGCCCTGGGATTAAAGTGTTTTTCAAAAATACCTTCGGAGTAGATTATCGAGTCCATTTTCTCTCATCTCTTGCAGAGCAACAACGGCGATTTCCCACGTATGTGACAGCGGCCAGAACCATGACTGACTCCGGACGTCCGCAGCGTTCATGAACCTTCGTTGGCTTCGCCACCTAATTTGACAAACACACGGTCGTCTTGACCGCCGGTCAGCGCTACTTCGACGGTAAAAAAATTTCGTCCGAGAAAATGACGGTGCGGTAGGTAGAAATTACCATTATCCGAATCATCCAATTATTCCAAGATTCGCTCGAATTTAATGTACATAGAGCCGGACGACGCTTACGCACTGTAGGCCCAGGCCTTCTAGGCTCCCGAAATGTACTATTGTCAGAGTAGTCACCTCTTCGAATGTTCCTTCTTCTAAGATCACAACAGCACATTTTAGTGGACTCCTCGTTTGAATCAGCTCATATTTCGCTCCATGTTGTGCAGTGGCGAAGGAGAGCGTGGAGCCAGTGAAGAGAAGGGACTTAAGCCCTAATTTAAACTTGTGCCGCTGCGCGGCGCGGCACGATGGTCTGGAGAGATATCGATCGTGCGGCGCGAAAAATCGATATCTATGACGATAGTTGTGCCGCGCCGCGCGACGCCTCAAGTATAAGCTAGGGCTAAGGATGCTGTTGATTATGAATTAGGAGTGTCTGGTGATCCTCTCCTGCGTAGTTCTCTGCTCTTTTTGGCATCACGGGGAAGGCAGCGAGGTCAAAAACACGGGCTGAATTCATAAAATGCTTTACCTGGAGGCGACGTCACACAAGTGCGCCGACGATATGGAACTAGAAAACCGCGAGTGAAAAATGATTTGAATTGTACGATGTTGTTTGTGCACGAGATAGATTGACCAACAATAAGCGACGGAATTTTCAAAAACGGACGTCAGATTCGTAATCAGCGCACCAAATAACCTCCTAGATGATTTTGGACGAGGAAATTTGGCCAAATTCGGAAATATCGATTTAACACATTTTAATACATTTATCGATTTTTGATGACGTCACCGTCCGCGCAGGTTCGGCCTAGGGCGCCCTCGTCCTCGATGGGAAGTTGTCAAGAAATCTATTTTTCTGAAGTTGGTCGAGAGGGAAGGCATTCGATAGAGATTTTTGTGCTGAACAGAATGGTATCATTGCGAGTGTTGAAAACTCAAACATGGACGACCAGGGGCTGAAGAAACTTAGCCCATGCCCTCCGCCGCTCAAAAATGGCAGATGGGAGTAAGCCAGTTTAGACAACTGGAGTGTTGTCCACACTTCATCGGTAAGCACCCTAACTAGTATGCTTGCCTACGTATTCGTAGACCGTTAGCTCACCGCGTCTTCTCACACTGGTCAACTGGAATTGGAAAAAATCGTGTCACACAAGGCTAAGCTGCATATTCGCACCGCTATAATTCGGCACTTTTAGAGGCTACAACGGCGTACTTTTGAGGACTATCAAAGCTTTTTACTGCCTACAAAAACCACGAGCCACGGCTGAAACAATTTGTTCTCGACAGAGTTATTGCGCTCCGAACACGTTCGCGCGTGCAGTTTGCGAGCTGTCGTGCCCACTCGATTGATAGGTTCGCTTCTGTATGCATTGTCCACGGCGCACTCCAAAGGCGAGCTGGACAGCCCTTGAGCAATTCCTGATTAGGACAGCTTGGAATTTCCGATAAAATTTCCCAAACGCTCGCTCTACAGGTTGTCGCGCCCACTCGATTGATTCTGTCGGGCCTATATGCATTGTTCAATTCCACTGAGATTTATATGTCAGAAGATAGAGTTCGAGCTGCTAAGTTCAAATATATATTTGTTTTTACAAGTACTTGATTTTTATGTAATTTCAGTTTCTAATTTTTTATTTACGTTTATAAATCGGTTTCCAGGAGCTATTACTTGGCTTCTAGTTTTCCTGAAGACGATTGAAAGGAGTTCAAAAACGGGAGGAGGGTAACGGGAAGCGCAGAAGTAAGTCTGTTGTCTGTTATCGACATCAGGGGTACGCTAAATTGCGGACTAATATCTTTCTAAACACAGGTCCTGGGTAATGCGTGGGAGTTTGAGGATGTTTCTAAAGCCAAACAGAATGAACAGAACACTCAAATTTTAGGATCATCGAGATCAGAGCTATTTTCATTAGTAATCCTTTTATGTATAATAATTCTCAACGTTCGACTTTGTCTTCAACCTTTAGAACAGTGACAATGTGTTTTTTATAAGCTTAGATCCATAATTTCCAGACCACTCCACGGAACCACAGCCGTCCCGCGGGCGGGAAGTATAACAGCCCCCTCGTCGTCTGTTGGAGACGATCCGCAGACGGCGGGTGTGGCGGGCCGCGACGAGTGGCCCGACGCGGGGTCCCGGCGCGATTTCCGCCCGAATCCAGTACATGTTTTGAATGTGCCATGTATCTTACTTCTGCACAGTATTATGGAGGCCATCGATAGGCGTTCTTTGTTCGTGGAATGACTTACGATGATTGGTGATATCAAAGATAGCTGTCTGAACGGTTAGGGGATGACACCCGTTAATTTGTCACAACTGCTGAATTTTGCAAGAATTCTAATGGTAACGTCTATTCTAGTCAGGAAGTGGCATCAACGTCTATTCTAGTCAGGACGGGGCATCCTTAAAATGTCGATTGCACACGCCACACAACCACATCCGTGAATTGAAAGAATCGTCTTCGTATAATGGGACAGCAGCTGAAGCCTTCTTAGAAACGCAAGCAAGGGACTGGAGATGCGAATCACTACATGTCCCGTCCGATTAGGAAGGATACGAATTCTCGTCCAAAGAGCAAAGACAGGGGTTCGAGTTTCGTCAGGTGATAGAGGTTCGGTTTTCATTGTGGTAAGCGATCCGCTTTGGCAGATGAAGAGGTGATTCACCTGTGCGTTGGGTGTCGAGGCAAAGTAGCAACAACGGGCAAATCGGTGAGGATAGACGCGTAATGAACGATGATGAGACGTTGCCAAGATTTCCACGTATGGAATCTACTGTATGGTTTTACAGAGAAGAAATAATTGAGGTATTATCCAAATGGCCTAACCAGGATACTATCTCAACGGTAGGTCGGAACGGCGCAAGAGTTGTATATGGGCAGGACCGCCTCTCCCTGGGAAGTAACAAACTGCAGGTATCTCGACCCCAATACGACTCTGCGCAGAGTTAGGGGCGACGGAAGCCGCGTGTTGGCGCCTTGCTGATTAACGTGCTCCACAGCTGACGGGCGCGCGCGGGATGAGGGCTCATATCTACGACTCGGCGCAGTTCACAGGTGGCGTAGTAGGGAAGAGCTCGGGCTCGTGAACGAGGGGTCGGGGTTTGGATCTCGCAGACTGCGTTCGTTTTGCACTTTTGCAAAATCCATTTTTATCATATAGTAATCCACCTAGGGGTACTATAGTGTGTTGTAGAGTGTTATATTTTCATATAACATATGCTTCAAACTAAAGATTAGCTAAAATATTCACTTCTGTGTAGCACTTGTTTGAAGCCTATTTTTTATGACCGTAGTTATGTAACAATAGATATTTTGTGGCACTAGTTAAAGTTCTGACTCCACCGACAAGACTTCAGCCAAAAAAAATTCCACTGAAGCTTTGTCTAGGAGGTTATTTGGGGTGCTGATCACGAATCTGACATCCGTTTTTCACGATTCGGTCGGAGACCGCCCATGCCGTTAACAAGGGTGGTCCAGGCAGGGTCACCGATTTCGCTGAAACTTCGTCTAGGGGGGTTATTTGGGGTGCTGATCACGATCTGACATCCGTTTTTCATGATTCTGTCTCTACCTGCCGTCACCGGCAGACACTTTAAGAATGTAATCCCAGTGCCTTCCTGTATCTATATTATCCAGCCGAATCGTGAAGAACAGATATCAGATTCGTGATCAGCACCCCAAATAACCCCCTAGACAAAGTTTCAGGGAAATCGGTGACCCTTCCTAGACCACCCTTGTTGACGGTATGGGTGGTATGTTATATGTAAACATGCTCTATAACACACTATAGTACCCCTAGGTGGATTACTATATGATAAACATGGATTTTGCAAAAGAACGAACGCAGTCTGCGGGATTCAAACCTCCGACCCCTCATTCACGAGCCCGAGCTACTCCCCACTACGCCACCTGTGCACTGCGCCAGTCGCAGATATGAGCCCTCATCCCGCGCGCGCCCGTCAGCTGTGGAGCACGTGAATCAGCAAGGCGCCAACACGCGGCTTCCGTCGCCCCTATCTCTGCGCAGAGTTGCATTGGGGTCGAGATACCTGCAGTTTGTTACTTCCCAGGGAGAGGCGGTCCTGCACATATACAACTCTTGCGCCGTTCCGACCTACCGTTAAGATAGTATCCTGGTAAGTCTTATTCGGTTTCTCCGGATTTCATCCCTCTTGTTTTTACAAAGAACGTTGTTTACGATATAGCCTTTGCATTGGAAAGTATATTTAACCTTAGTTACACCACAGCGGAAGTTCCTGAAAGATGGAGGCATGCTTTTGTCACCCCATCTCTAAAAAGGCTCCACTTAACGACCCCAGGAACTATCGGCCTGTTAGCATCACCTCAATCTTTGCGTGAGCTTTCGAGAAGATCCTTAAAAAGCACGTCCTAGCTTATCTCGAAATCAACAAAATTGTCTCTGAAAATTAGTTTGGCTTTCTCAAAGGAAGATCTGTGGAAACTGCTGTCCTTAGTTCACTAAATGACTGCTCTACGAGTTTCAAGGATAAAAAACATACGGATGTAGTATATTTTGATTTTTCAAAAGCGTTTGACAGAGTTCCAATAGATAAGTTGTTACTGAACATGGAAGCGACAGGTCTTCATCCTATGGTGATAAATTGGACTCGACAATTTTTATCTAGGAGAACCTACCAAGTAAAGATTGAAGGCCAGTACTCTAAGATCTTTCCTGCATTAAGCGGAGTCCCTCAGGGAGGAGTACTTTCCCCAATCTTGTTTCTTTTGTACACATATGAACTTCCAGACTGTCTTACTAATTTAGGGGTAACATGTGAAATGTATGCAGATGATGTTAAGATCCACAAAAGGATTGACAATGATGCGGATTCAATGTCTCTCCAGGTAGCGATCGACTTCATTAGGCCCCTGTTATACTCCCGCGGGAGCATCCGCGGACGGGCGGGAATCGTGCCGAGATCCCTCACCTGGCCAATCGCCGCGCCCCGCCACGCCCGCCGCCCTCCGTGCACCCTTCGTCCACGGACGTTTCGCTGGCCACTGGCCTAACATAGGCCTAAGGCAAATTTTTGATTTAAAAAATTTAATGGGACTTCATTTGAAAAGTATTCTCTGAATCCTAAAAAGGCGAGCGTACTGTTTAAAATTTTACGAAATTTTCGTTTGTTTTAGTAAGAAGAACGGCTTAAAACATATTTGGGCGCAACACCAGAACAGGGGGTTGGTAAATTCCAATGAGCCATCTAGGATGTGACAGAGCACGATGACACGAGAAGAGCACAGATTCGGGCAAGGGAGGGGACTCCAGGGTGTGGCCCGAGTTAGGCCCCGTTTATACTTCGACGCCGAGCGACGCGACGCCATGTATGGCCTATGTCATACCATCGCTCTTCGCTAGCGAAGGCGATGGACAACTAACATAATTGGGGAAGGGACGGTATCAGACGTTGTGGAGGGGCAGACGCCTGTAGCAGTTGTCCGATCCACCGCTAGCGAAGCCTCGCTGGCGGGGTGTCATACTTTCGAGCGATACGGCATCGCTACCGATGCGACCGCGTCGCTGAGCTGGGCAGAGCGTCGGGCAGCATCGGTAGCGATGCTGCGACGCAGCTGCACACAACGCTATTAACTGCGCGCCTATTCGCTAGCTTCACGCTAGCGAAGAGACTTCGCTCATCGCACTGCTTCGCTCGGGGTAAGCGAAGGTATGACATAGGCCTATGGTGGCCATATTGATTGAGCAACGCGATCGATCAATATGGCCACTTTACGTGCCGTCGCGTCGCTCGGCGTCGGAAGTATAGGGACTCGTGCTAAAATTATTTCTATTGGATATTGGAGCTATTGAAATTTACCGACCCCCTATCTTAGGATAGCGCCCATATTTTAAAGGGTTAGAAAGCAGAAATTTCAGTATAATTCGAGAAGCGATCCCGTCACGCACTCGTCTGCGACTCTCGTTCCATTTATTTGTTGTTGCTCACTTGAAGCCGTGAGGTGAGGACATGCCTGTTTTCTACAATTTTTCTGTTTCACCGTTGAATCCTGCGTAATTTCAATTTTTTTGATTATAATTATTATTAATTATTAGATTTTTCTTCATTACTTTTCCCGGAAAGACCTTTTGCTACCAATGAAATGAAAATCGCAACGCGTTAGACGAGTGCATGGCGCGATATCTCCCTAAATCACACCGAAAACTTTCTAGTTTTTGCGGTTTAAATTAAGCTTAACATCACGTGTAGTTAAAAGAAGGAAATTCATTTCAAACACTGTTCACTTTTTTGCAGTCGAATTTGAGTATTTTAAGAAAGATAATCATAATCACTTAAATAGATTCAATTTGTCTTGATCTTTTTAAGGAGGACCTAATTTAATTTACTCGTTCAGACTGATTTCAAAAAATGTCAAAAGTCCACTAGTTTTAAAGATTTTATTTGAAAAGTGTCCACTTCGTCGTTAAAATGGTAATTAAAACAATGTGAAGCAATACTACGCAGCGGTCTGTATGTTTAGCGATTTATCTGAAACTTAAAGATAAACATTCCAAGTGCGACTGTCAATGAATCTTGGCATGGTTCTGTTAAGATGAATGTTGATATTTAGCTTCGGCCAAGATTGTTATATATCTTCATTCCTGACGGCTGACGTTTCGGCGTTGTTGCCTTCTTCAGAGCGTGGAAGAATTGAATGAATCGAATTTAAGAAACTAGCCCTTCAAACTTTATTTCGCACTGCAGAGCAAGTTCACAAAGCGAAAAGGAACTAAAACGGCACCTCAAATTTATAGAATGGACGACTTCAGAACTGAGAGTCGTCCACCGTCAACGGCCGCTGGAACCCTTGTAATCACTATATGTTGGTGATTATTACCGATCACAATCCACAAATTTTGGCGAATGGTGCAAGATCTTGAGCTATTGCAACGCAATCGTTCTTACAATTAATTCTAGGTGTTCTAGCAGCAATATTTAGCGCTTCGAGAGTGCGTTACTCTTGATGAGCTATTTATTGCGGCTAGGACATCGAGATATCAGACTCACGCGATAGGATCTTTTCCGCCACATCAAAACACCTGTTTCCGTTATAGTTAACCCTGAGATCACCTAAAGGAGCGGACGTTCAAGATGTACGTAGCCCGTGAATGTGCTCCCTTATTCTTACGCACAAGGGTCTCCCAGTCTCCCCAACATACTCTTCCCTGCAGTCGCAACATGTCATAAGGTATATACACCCCATGTTGTGCAGTCCCCTGCATTCCCAAACGGACAGATGACGCCAGAGGGTGTAGTGCATATACGATCGTACATGCGATTACGTACTAACTGCGCTTTCAAATTGGTAGGGGGAATTTCAATAACCCTCACATCGTCCTGAAGGTCAGATGCTCGTACGCAACCCCGAATCGCTGTTGTTACACGGTCAGAAATGAATGGTACTCAAAATACCACCTTCGGCTGTTCGCCCTCAAGCTCCCTAATAGCTGTTGAACGTCGTCTTGGTCCGCTGATCCGGCTTATATTAGCGTATCCATTTTGCAGCGCAATGGAGCGAGCCACATCCAATGAATAAACAACATCCTCGCCTTCATATGAAACTGTGCGAGCCGTGCGAAACACATTTCGGATAAATATAAAAGCGTTAGTCCGTCTGTCTGTGTGTATGTCACAAACCTGTGTAAACTTGCAAAGCGTGTTGAACATGTGAAGGTAACCCGCACGTACACGTAAAACCTGTTAAGGTTACCCTCACGTGTAAACGATAAAGGAGTAGCCCGCTTCAACAAGTAGGTAGGATCGAAGGACCCTTACCGATCAATATTATTGATTGTTCGACAGGTGTTATCGATTTCCTCCCGACTAACCGATTTCGGTGGGAGTCACGCGGATGTGACGACCGACGAGTGAGCTCAATAAAAGCTGGAAGGCTTAGATCGGGAGGTCAATATCGAATTACATTATCGATTCAATACCGATCAAAAGCCGAATCGATTTAATGCAATGAAAAGTTTCGCGGCCGGTAGGCTGCAGGACGTCTGGTTTCGGATAACAGCTCTCTTAAACCTCGATGGAAGTGCTGATGCGCAATGGATAATGATATTCTTGCTTGCTGGTTTCCGATATCATCTGGTCCTGTAGGACCCGCCAGAAAGAAGTACTTGCACGTTATATATAACAATCTTGGCCGAAGCTAAATATCAACATTCATCTTAATAATAAACATTCGTTTAAAAAGTACGCCAAGATGTCTTCCTCGAGCTTCATCCTCGTACTGTCGCCGCTTCAATGGTGAAACTCGGAGTTACCAATTATCTAATTATTTTATTCAAATATCTTCGGCACCAATTCTATCTTTAAGCCCTTCTTCAGGTCTAAAATCACTGTGCTACGAGTTTCACCAAGTACACAAAAGAATCGTTGAAGTTCGAACGAACGGAATTTAACTCCTCATAGACGTGCTCGGAACTAGCATTTTTAGTTTCTGTACTAAGAAGCCATTAGAACAGTCGAAGTCCGGAAGCCGATAGTAATTCTCGTGTTTTTCTGGATTTTTTTTTAAGAATCATGCATCATCGTCCCTGAAGCGTGCACGGGCATGCATGCCTGTCGAGTGCCAGAGTGGCCCAGCGTTCTCTACCCATTGGAAAATCCAGAGAAATGCAAGTTCTCCTCTTTAGTACATATTTCGTCGAAGCGAAGTGGGCTTCGTAGATGTGATTATGGCACTCGTGCAACGGCTGCTTCATACTGTGCACAGCCCCTCTTCTGGAAGTGTTCGACGCTAGACGTTCACCTTTATTCTTCAGGAATTGTTGCGAACATTAATGAAAGCCAAAATTAGTCAAATAGGAATTCAAATATGATAGCTAAGTCGGAAGTGATCCAAGACATTAGAAGAACTTCAGTGTTGGTGAGTTTCGATCTCGGAGAGATCCTGCGGTTAAAATGATGTAGCTGGGCTGTTGATGTGTCCTTGCTGCTGAACGGTCGACTAACCACGACATACCTGGCAGCATCGCTACTTCGCTTTCTTGACTTCGCTTTCTTCGGAACCTGGAAAAGTCGAAGACATCTAGAGTACCTCTAATAGTATAGAAACATCATCTCATACTAAAGGGTGTTCGCACGAAAAAAATTGGGAACCGAGGAGACATGACATCATATTTTAACAGCGAAGATTATCATACAATATGGGGTGCAGGTTAAGTCAGATGTGGGTAAGGAACGGGGGGGGGGGCGGAATAGCCAAGGTGGTTCAGGGACGAACGGCTAAAGCGCCCAAGCTTCAGACGGGGCCGAACGCCAGAGGCGGGTCAGCGGAAGGGGAAACAAGCCGCCTAGGTTTAGTTGGATCCTTGTTTTGTAACCATGTTCTAGCACATTTGTTTAAGCCTGGAGCGGCTGGTAGAGAGGCTATATGTTGTTACAGGATGTTTTGTTGCGATCAAATCTCTTGCGCCAGGCGGCACTCGAACCCGCATCTTCTGCTTCCCGGGCAGCGATGTTCGCCTTACACCACCGGCGCTGTTTGACCGCACGTAACATCCGAACATATAGCCTCTCTACCAGCCGCTCCAGGCTTAAGCAAATGTGCTAGAACATTGTTACTAGTATGGCCTTCAGCTTAACCGGCTCCATGCTGATATCAGCGAGCGGCCCATCCCGTATAACGGGTGGGTGCTGACAGGCCTCGAGGATATCGCGGATGTTACGTGCGGTCAAACAGCACCGGTGGTGTAAGGCGAACACCGCTGCTCGGAAAGCAGAAGATGCGTGTTCTAGTCCCGCCTGGCGCAGGAGTTTTGTTTTGTAACCGATGCTGAGCACGGTTGTTGCTGTTATTGACCACGGAACATCGGAAGATCTGTGTGATAACGTGGGAATTGGGCTTTCTAGAGAAATGACCTTCCATCTGTTGCTGACTCTCCTGTTTCTTCAACTCCATGGCATCCAAGATCCATTTGTGCAGTTCGCTTGAGTTCGATGCGAAAAGCGGTGAGCGTCGTACAACGTTCAGAAGATCCATCTGGCTGATAAGGTAGAGTCGAAGGCAGTTCTCCGACATAAGCTTCTTGAAGAACTGCAGCGGTTGATCAGGCTAAACGAGGCATGTTATCTTCGAAACCATTGACTATATTAAATCTACCTTGAAATAAAATACACTAAGTTGAGGTACCTCCATCTCAGGCTGCGCTCGAATCCATTCAGTTACCGCATGGAAGATCTCGATTTCCGGGGCGTAGAATGAATTTCGACTCAACATTTCTATCACCTTCGTCAGAGGCAGTGTCAGAAACTCCTAAAGTGAAAACTGTTTCAGCCAGGTCTGACGGCCATTGCGTCCTGCACACTACATCTACGTTACGCTGTTGAAGCACCTTGCTAGGACTACATGTTTCCTCTAGAAGATAATAGTCTGCCAGGAAAGCTTATCCTCAACCCTCTTCAGACCAGTCTGCCGCTTCTCATTCCTACGGATACGGGAGGGAGCTCCTTGCAGAGAACATTGGCCAAGCTCGTGAATGCTGGCCGACTTCGATCGTGTATGTGGGCACGTTGGACTGCAGCTGAGTTTTACGAGGGCGATGTTCAAGAGGAACGGACGAGTTTCTGATGCCCCATTCTCGCTCAACGGAACGAACATCTTCGACTGCTCCAGCTATGGGGATCTAGGTTGCGAAGTCTACGTTGTCAACGACCTAGCGCCGGAGCTGGCCAGGGAAAATTAGGCGGCTTACCATAAAATTCACTGGGCGCACTCGAGAGGCAACATCACTGTCCTCTGCGCCAACCGACAACATCCGGTGGGGTGGCAGCAGGGCGTGAAACTTCGCGCTCGCGTTTTCACAAGCATTTTTTCGACCGCAGAAGAGCACTCCGTACAATTAACTATGGTTTTAGACTCCCCACACGGGACCCTACATCCTTTAAAAATTTCATCGCAAAAGCTCACCGCAAGTTTGGAGGCCCCCTTGTAAGAATGAACATGCCTCGGTTCATGCAACTTCATGGTTCATGCAAGAAGGTCTCCGAAGTTCTGAGTTTGACACTAGCGCTAGCGCTTGCTTGACCCAAGTCGTCGGAAATCGGGGAGGCCTGCCACGTAGTGTCTTGCGCTTGCATCCACTGAACGACAGTTGTGACCCAATGGATTTCGCGGGGCTGGTCAGACTTCGTGAAGGTCCTAAACGAAAAGAATGGCGATTTTCGCATCCTTCGCCAAACGAGGGTGACCCATTGGACCATTCTGGCATGGCTCCAGGACGTAGCTCAAATGCGACGTCGCGCAGCTGAAACGCGGACGTGCGCTCGGTGACGTATGGTTAGCCGCGGAGCACGAAATTTAGCCACTGTTTAAGCTTCTCGAATATTTTTTCTATGTGTTTCGCACATCAGAGGCTACTTCTTCTTCCCCATAACTCTGACTGTGACCGGTTTTCTCTCCAAGGTTCTGTGAAGTTTTATGTGCTGTGAAGTGCATTAAAGTGCAATTAAAAGTGTGGTACGAATATGTTTAAGTTCTGGTGCTTTATAAGTGGGATGCTAACTGGTAATTTTCGAAACGTAGCTGTAAAGATTATCTTTCCGTTCACTTTCTTATATAGACTATTTATTGCTTCTCCTCACCAATTTGGTTGTCATTGCTACTTGAATACGGTGGTTGCAGCACCATCAGACAGTTCACAGAGCCTTTCTAGGGTTGAGATCCGGTTTGGGAAAGTCTGCTGGTGGGGAAAACTTATTCACCCAGACATATCCTCTCTTTACTTTATCACAGAAAACCCATCTCTCATCCACGGTATGAAAGCAACCTAAGAACGGGTTGTTCTTCAAGTGAACAAGAAAGTTTGAACAGGTGTTGAAGCGAGTCGGGCGCTCCTCGTCAGTCAAGTCGTGGAGCCATCCACTTCTGCTTCTTCTTCGTCATACCGATTGAGGCCAGATGATTGGTACTGTAGCAAAGTGGGCACCCATACCGACCGTTATCATTCGGACAGTTGTATCCGGCCTTGTCTCAACGACTGTTCTTAAAACTTGATCGTTTTGTGACATCCTCCGACCAGGAGCAGGCTTGCCTTCGAGGTTAAAATCTCCAAAAGAAGACATTCCGAACCAATATCTCACTGAACGCTTAGAAGGCGATTCCAAGCCAAAAGCATTCGCAATATTACGAGTTGCCTCAGCAGTAGAATGTTGGAGTTTGAGCTTGTGGGGCATAATCACTCGAAAATCGCGTCGGTTCCCTTTTTTAAAAAACCCTATAATACCGCCTAGAATGAAGTTAGAAAAAATTGTGAAACATATTTTGAAAGGGGGTAGCCTACAAAACGATTTGCGCAAGTTGACTTGACAACGTGATCCCTCATGAGAAATAACTGTCCATTTCAAATACCCCGAAACGGCAATTATATTTGCAGCAACCTGATATACTGTTATATAGAAGGGAAAGCCTGTAGCACGCTGTAGGTTCAAAATATCTAAGATATCTATGGTCTTCGAAAATGTAGTTTTTCAGCCGCTTCTCAAGGTGGTGGTGGAAGAAAATATAATACTCACTGTTCTAATAGATAGTGAAGTCCAGTTCGAGAATTAAAGCAAGATGTGTGCTGTTTGATATAATGAATCACTCGCGTCTAAAGCGACATGGTAGTGACGAGTTTTCCGGGACGGGTTGGACGAGTTTTCGCACAGTATGCAGGCGATCGTTGCGGGACCCAAGTACCGAAATCAATCATCAAGAAATCAACGAGCGATCGTAAGCTTCTGTACTCAGCAGGAATCTATGGAAGTTGAATTGAAAAGGAGACGAATGCTAGGAATGAGCAGTAACTACAATCATGGAGCTGGAAGGAATAGAAAACCCTCAATTCCCTAAAAATGTTTGCAAACGTTTGCACTGTTGGGATGGGCATGAGCTTCTGTTTTCGCTTCCACTAGAGAGTTGACTATGGCTCACATGTTATATTTGTTTTGAAGAACTGATCCATACACCTGTCCACATTGTTCATTGATGGTGGAAATTCAATTTAAGCGGAGTTCTGCAGTAGATGTTGAACGATTTTCTTAGTCTGCTATAACGAACTATGCCGCTATGGTAGTTGTGGGGGGGGGGTCACGTTATAAAAAGTATCACTAACACGAACAAAAAGAAATGATGGCAAACCTATAATGAGGAAAACAAACAAACAATACTATAGCTATGTTCTATGCTCTTGATTTAAGCAGGGGAAGGGACTCCAGGATGTGGCTGAAGTGACGCACCCGTGTTAAAATTGCCTACATCCTGGAGCTCCTTCCATCGCCCAATACGGAAGCAGACAAAATACGGACCTGTAATCGAAAATAAGAGATAAGACTGCATTTACATTGGCTGTATGTAGCTACTCCACTCCCGCACCCCACGGTATGCTATTGACCCCTCTCCTAACTACCATAGCGCCACTCCCGCACCCCACGGTATGCTATGGTGACCCTTCCCCTAACTACCAAATACCAATAGTTCTCTATTTTAAAGCAGAAAGCTCGATTGCCTGAGGCTGCCCCACAACTTGGTCCCAAGCTTACAAGAGCAGCTGAAAATTAAATAGCTTATCTAAGTAACAGTGGATTTGGTCTTTTGCGCTCCGAAGCAACGTTTAAAACCTTCTGTGGCTAACGCTTTCCTTCTGCGCTGGCATCACCCACAACGTTGTAGCCGCTAGGAGCACTGCAGTAAAATCTTCTTCGTATTGGAATAAAACATGCAATAATCGTTTACTGATAAAGGTTTTTTTCGTTTCCGTCTGCAAGTCCAAAAACAACAAAGGGACATAAACAAGGGAACTTAAGAACGTCGGAAAATGGTTTTAGCAGAAGTGTCCTACCGCTTTTAATCCGCACTTAAAACTATTACCCTTCTCTTAGTGGAGCCTAAGGACCATAGGTACACTTGGTGTTACCTCCCGAGATGGAAGGTCTTATATGTGTGTAAACCTTGTATCGTGTTCCCACCCTTGATGGAGTCACGGAACAGTTCAGCCCGACGAGGCCTCGGTTGGCTGCGACCGCGTGGCAGCCGCCAGTCGGTCCCGCAACGATCGCCTGCATACTGTGCGAAAACTCGTCCAACCCGCCCCGGAAAACTCGTCACTACCATGTCGCTTTAGACGCGAGTTAATGAATCGACAATCAACAAAGGTCTACAAGCGTATAGCACATTACCTTGGATCTGAGGATTTCGAGTGCGTGCTCGTCACAAAATCGGTAACAGGCATCAGTCAAGCCATCGAGAGACAACAACGCTGAAGTTTCAGCAATGGTGAAGACAATGTTGACGTTGAGTATCTTCTGAAATGCTAACAACTATTATAATTCGGAGGAAATGTTAACAACTAATTTCAATCGGAGTGTCTGAGGAGATCGGGATTAGAAAGCTCAGTTTCTGCTGTGGATCTCCCATCCAGAAATCTGAAGCAACAGCCAATTCGAAACCGCCCCTATGGTTGCTTCTGCGCGACCCCTAATTGAGTGGGCTACCCAGGTGATCAAGGGGGGGGGGCTGCACTGTATCTGATGTGGTCTGCCTGATTTCGTTCCAAACGTGCGCAGCAGAGTACATCGCGGGAAACGGACGACCAATTGATGTGAGAATCAAGAAACATCTTGACGGCAAGAAAAAAGCTCAGAGTCTCTACTGCTCCAGACTATCATAGGGTCTATTGCCATGAAGGGGAGGATTTTGGGGTCAAGGTGGAGATTCTGGGGCACGAGGTTCAAACATCCCCGCGCAAAGCCCTTGACGCATTCTGGGGCCGTATTCATGAACGACTTACCGGCGGGTAAGTGCAAGATTTACCCCCACCCCCCACTTACTCGCGATTCATGAACGCACGGCGGGGAAAATCGGGGGTAAGTGTCGAGGTAAATGCTACCACGTCGGCGCGTGTGGGAACATTTACCTTCAAGGCGAGGGTTCTGCTCCGCGGCCAATTTCTGACCCAGTGCAACCCTCCGCTGGTCCGTTGCCAGCTCTGAGCTGGCCGGCAGCCGCATAGTCAATGCTCAGTAGGGGAAGCCTAGTTGCCATCGCCTGCGCCGCCTTTCGCCGGGCCTATGGTGAGTTGGTTGACCTTTCATTTTCCTCTATCTCTATGAATTGTATGGTTTTTGGGCTCTGTGGACCATAGCGGCCCACAATGACACTTATTGTTATGTGATTTGCTTCCTTTAGTGGCATTGTGGGTCGGCTTGGGCCACCATGAGCCCGGTCCACCACGCAAATCATAATTTACTATTTGCGTGGGTGGACTATGCCCATCCGCCACCTTAGCCTCCCTTGGCATATGTTGTCAATGGGGCTATTTGGTGGATGGCAGCCATTATTAGCCATGTAGGCCCATATTTACAATAGCACCCCTACTGCCTAATATGCTACTACTTTCCACCCCTCTTCCCCTTATCTCACATTTCACATTTCATTTCCCCTAACTACGATGCTGCCAGTTTCGGTGGCAGCGACTTCGCAGCAGCAAATGTGACTGCTTGGTTTCGCTGCTAGCTGATGAAATTGGCCGCGGAGCAAAACCCTCGCCTTGGCCGTCATGAATCATAAAAGAGAGGTGCGTTCAGGGAAAGTGGCGGGTAAATGGTCATCGAGGTAAGTGGGGGTAGAATTTACCTCCGGCCGCGTTCATGAATCCGGGCCCTGGATACATTTGACCCCATGGTTAACCGCAAGGGGAGCACCTGTATATAACGCGAGAGCTCAAGCCTTATCTCAGACTCGGATTTTGAACTGTGTTGGTTGCTGTCCCGCACTCCTTGTCTGTCCTGCGCTACTTACATTGGTTCTTCGGTGGAACAAATGGACTCTCCCTCTATTGGTCTTCTTCTACGAATGTTGGCCCAGCACTTCGCAGGGTTGAGGCGGATAACTTCTTAATAATTTCGCCCATTTCAGGCTTTTCGCCGAAACGTTGGCCATTATAAAACTCCGAGCACCAAGAAGCTGCTAGCGCCCACTGGAGCAACACAGGACTCAAAAGGACGACGGGTGACAAATATAGACGTGGTATGTGAAACTTTTGTAGCAACTGTAACACTCACCCGCACTACATGAACTCGTTCCTGTTAGACTTGCACTTTAGCTCACCAGGTCAAACGCCCTACGTTCCAAGCAATCATGAAAATACCTTTAGGTAGTAGATTATTCCTGCTTGAAATTCGACCAATTCGCATCTGTGAACAAGCCGAAGGATCGAAAGGAGTTCTCCAATGTCAAAGATGGAGAGATCGATTTGAACGCCGTAGATATACCTTAACAATAGCTTACGCAGACCGTCAAGCAGCTGCTTTTATAGCCGACTACGTCGCTTACTGCAGCACAGCACGGAAGGCGACTGCTTTTGATTTGACCTCAAATTCTGAACTCTTCTTCAATCCACCGTACAGTATGGCCCTGAGGCAGAGCTGTATTGAGTACCTAATCGGAGCGATCAAACGGAGTTCGCTTACTTGAAGTATTCGCAGTGTATAGCCAGAATCATCTTGTGAGCGTGGAATCGTTCACCTTCAACCATGAATGTCACGTCCGAATAGTCCGACTTTAGAAACAACGCACACTCCATGTCGGCCGCAAAATCTTCGCCACTGCTAATATAGCCGCACGAATAGTCTAAGAACTATGAATTCTTTTCTGAATTTCTAATCCTTGTCGCGACGGTGGGCAGCGTTGGGAGCTGTGAACGCGACAGCCAATCGTAATCAATCAGAGAACCGACTGAACACACGCCAACCAATCAGGGCACCGACCGTCTGTGCCTTCTGAATGGCACGTTCGACGCTTGACGAGGCCTGAATAATTGGCGTGTTCCCACCTCCCTGTGCTGCCTACACTCACGACTAGGGTCAGATTCTGTTTCCTCATCTGCCTTCCACAAGTTTTGCTGGTAACCTAGAAAAGCTTGCACACAGAACTGTTCAATAATTCGTGGCCATGTGCCAAAAATTCATGAATATTCCTCAATCATACCTTCTCCGAAGCCTCCTTTCTTCGCAACCGGATTAGAAGATGCACTCATCTCTGAAAAAACAGAGTTATGTACTTTTTTCGAAGCCTCAGTAAAATATGCGCCATTTTCGCTTTAATCACTCTTTACTTTGACACATTTCATAGCGAAATAGACATATCTGAAGTCAAAATAGATAGTTTTAAAGGAGGAGCTTTTTTTCTTTAAAAAAACTGTATTAAAACTTGTCCAAGCAGGGTTCCTTACGAAGAGTATGCAAACGTTTTGAATGAGCGTAGGATTCCTATCCCTCCTCCCTGCCATTTTTGGGTTCATTCTGAGGGGCTATGAAGAATACGAATACGAAGAATTTTTGCGTGCAGAGATTGCGCCGCTTACCCGCCCAGTACATTGCAGTGTTTAATCGATTGATAAAGTGAATGTTATCTACCTAATGCTACGCAGTGGTGAATTGTAGAGTGTTTGCTCTTCTATGATTGTTTTTGCTGTCTGTAGATTCAGATAGCATTTACATCAACAGTCAAATGCGCAATGCTGTGTACGTAGATATAGAACGGATGCACGGCACAATGTGATATGGTTCGAATGACTGAGAAGTGCCCGATTTCAATAAATAGTGGCCAAATTCATAGCAGTATACGACACCATGTAGAAGAGCAGGTGCCTCCATGAAAAGCTACGGCTTGGACACTGTTGCACCAGAACTGTAACGAAATTGGGGCTGTGTAGGTAACCCGGACGATGTCTTCTTTTCCACGCAGAACGTTGCCGTCCCATCGTAATCGAGCTTCAAGCGATTGCACCAGGCTTGCACTTGCCGCTTGAGATCACCTCTGTCCAGGCGAGCATCACCTCATCAGCATAGAGTAATGTCCAGGGGACAGGTTTTGAAGATCTTTCGTAATGGTATCCATGACGACAACAAAGAGGAGTGGAGAAGGCGCAGAACACTGATGTACTCGGACAGAGATCGGGAACTCCATCGAGGGTCCAGCTGCAGCTTGTACTGGACACTTCGGGGATTCGTAGAGCATCCGAGCCTACTCCACAAGTTCGTCAGGAATCCATAATGTCGTAGGGTGTACCATGTTGCTTAATGCGGTTCGCTATCAAAGGTATTCTCCAAGTCGAGGAGGTTGAATGCACTGGCTTCTGTTTCTCACGTTGCTTCTCCAACAGGAGGCGGGCGGCGTGTATAGCATCAATGGTCCCACAACCAGACACAAAACCGCACTGATTGTCGGAGAGATTGACAATTTCACGAATTCGTCTGTCGAGGATTCGCTCGAAAATCTTCGTGCTGTGCGAAGGTAAGCGAATCGGACGTTAACTGCAGCAGTCTGCAGAACCGCCTTTCTTCTCAATCGGAATCGTCGCACTGTTGGGCCAACGCTCCTGTACTTTCTTCTCCTTGAAGAACTTAACCAACCATTCAGCAGGATATCGGAGCTTTGATTTCCATAAGCCGGGTCCCAGATCACCGGAACCAGTTGTCTTGCTGCGTTTTGTCTTCTTCAGAGCCTCTTCTGTTCCCCCACGGTGGTATTGTGGACGGGACAGCGGACAGAAGTCACAGAAGGGATGAGCGGATGAGGACACTCCATAGTCGAAATTTCCTCAAAATAGTCGCGCCATCGCTTCAAGTCCTTTTGCTGTCTGTCCTCATCATTGATGCCGTCAAACTTCTCGATGTCCTCGATCTCGCAACGGCGATTATTTGCAAGTCGGTAGAGATACTGTTCATCATCACGTGACTCGAGCTTTCGGTGGACATCACCATAATGAGCGGCCATAATGAGCGGCTTTCGCAACAGCAACGGCTTTCTTTGCAGCCTTCTTCGACTTCTGATACTTCTGCCAGTTTTCGGCAGTTTTGTCACCAAGAAACATATGATAGCGCGATTTCTTCTCTTCTTCTCTCGAACCTTTGCTTTCACATCGTCCGTCACATACATGTCTGCTTTTCGACCTTGCGTCGTCCAGGCTTTCTAGTGGCGAGCACCGAACTTGCAACTTGACGTATCGCATCGGTAGCCTTTTCCCAGGTTTCATCGACAGTCGTGACAGTCGGTAGCCGGACGCGAGAAATTATAGCTGCTTCGTTCTCGTTATAGAATTACCAGCCGTCCGTGCGGCCTCTCGGCCGCACCTACGGCTCCTTGACGGCTTCGCCGTGGCAATAACTTCTCATCATTAATTCTAGCTGCCACCTATGTCATGGTTTCCTCAGGAAGGACATCTTAACTACGTCGATAATATCAATCGACATCGATTGGTCGACTGCAGATTCGTGTTCAACGACCTCGATCACCCCCAGGGCTAAAGTTTCGTGCCGCTTGAACGCCATCCTCAAATCGATAATATCGATCGATATCGATTGCCTCCAAAACCCCTCCCGTCGATGATCATTTAAATGCCCAGGCATGGTTGCCGACGTGTTCGGCACGTCTACGGCTCGCCAAGCACGGTCGCCGACGTGTTCGTCACGTCTACGGCTCGCCATGCACAGACACACACAGAGACACACACACACATACACACACACACACACACATACACACACACACACACACACACGCTTGCTCCTTTATATTTAGTAGGATAGCTTGCAATGCAACGAAGGATATTCGGTGTAATACAGAGAGTATCACCAGAAGCATGAGGAGTATAGATGCACTCTGGAACTGGTGGCTTCAAATCCTGCCAAAAAAGTGCATAATATAATTTTTACAGTCGTTATTTTTTCTGGTAATTATCTTTTTAAGCAAAAATGAAACCATGAAACCAATTATATATTGACTGGTCAATGCTTGATCGGTTTCTTACAAGGGAAGGGTCTGAAGCATATGTCTGAACGGGGGAGCGAGTCACATAGGAAGAATTCCTACCTCTCAGTTAGTGTGAAATTGCGTTTATTTTTTTGCCAAGTCGTTTAACCCAAGGAGTAGGGGGTCACAATGGGATACGGCGCATCACGAGTTTGGGGGTCTTGTACGCCCGCGATGCCCAGACCGGCAAGCGGCTCGGAGCGCAGTAGATAGAGACGTTGCTTCGTGCGAGGAAGGTCGGGGGGTTTGGTTCCTCTGGCTGCTATGTTTTTGCATTTCAATTGACTGGTTGAAATTTGGGGTGGAGGGTTCTGGCGTCTATACCATTTTCAGACGTTTTCTGCGGATTTTCCAGATGTACGCTGTGGAGAGTACCTTTCTTGCGACTTATTTATTACCGACCGGTTTTCCAACCACAAGCCAATGAGAAAGCTATTCAACATAATGATTTATAAACGCTCAACACTAGTGGTAGACAGGCACAAAGTGCATGAAACAGAAGTACTGGTCACAATGCGGACAGCGCATAAAATTTACAGGCTCCTCACAGTTTGCTTCACTACGTAGACCAATGACATCGGAGAAAACCATCCTGCTCGGGTTTTCAAAGAGACCAGGATGTTACGTCGCATAACCAGTTTTGAACCAAGCATAAGCAAGCTTTTTCCACGCGAGAGTGGCACAGGATTCGCTGCACCAACGGCACGACCTTCGATGCCATTATAATCATTTCATTCTCCATTAGCAACCCGCAGCTTCGACACTTTCCTTCAGGATGTTTTTTTTTGCAGGTTAAAAGGAAGGAAGCGCACAAACTGTGAGAGCCTGTTCATGCGCTGCCCTTATTGTGCCCAGTGTTGCGTCATGCACTTTGCACCTGTGTATCATGGTGTTGGACATTTATACATCACCATGTTGAATACCACAACGCACCGCTGGCAAAATGTGGAGAAAACGTCTGAAAATGGTATAGACGTCAGAATCCCCCAAGTCTCCACCAATCAGTTGAAATGCAACAATGCAGCAGCGCAGAGGAACCAACCGCCCCCTCCCCCCCCCCCCCCCCTCGCCATCTTCCTCGCGTGAAGCAACTGTCATGGACTTCAGTCAAAGAACCATCACAAATCGAAGAACAAAAGAACCATCACAAATTTATTTATTTATTTGTTTATTGAAGCATAGACGAAAGTCTAGCGTAAACAGCGTTAAAAACAACAACAAACCATCAGTGACACGAATACATAACCATAAATCAAGCAGCGCAACATCAATAATATCAGTCATCAAGAAATTTCCGGATTACATAACAAACCTTCTACACGCTTGAGCAGACATCATCGTCAAATCATCGTAGTTGCCAAGCTTATTCTCCTAAGCGTTTAGTCCCGCGCAGTCGCAGTCTTCCTCAAGGTGGTTCACTATAGAGTCAAGCGTCAGCAGGAAGAAAAACGGGCTCAGAGCCGACCCTTGGTGTACTCCCACAGTGATGTCCACTTTCCTTGTCACCCCGTGTGGGGTTCGTATCGCCGCTTTCGAGTCCGCGTACATGTCCCTTATGACCGTGATCAAACGTTCCAGGACACCCCTCCCTCGAAGGGCATTCCAGATTACGGCCCGAGCTAGCCTGTCGTAGGCCTTCTCCAGGTCCAGGAATGCCAGGTAGCAGGGTTTTCGTTTCTCCCGATATTTCTCCATCACCTGAGGAGCGATGAAGATGGCGTCTGTGGTGGACCTCTTAGGCATGAAGCCCCACTGCACCTGGGAGATGAGTACCATCTCCCTCAGCCTTGAGTCGACCAGTCGTTCGTAGATCTTCATCGTGTGTGAGATCAGTTTGATCCCTCATTAGTTGGAGCATTCGGAAGCGTCTCCCTTCTGCTTGAAGATGGGGACTATGGTGCTGTTCCTCCAGTCATCCAGCATCTTACCTTCTTTCGTGAGTCTGTTGAGGAACTGCGTCAGCCAGTTGATTCCGAGGTCCCCGAGCACCTTCCTAGCCTCTACTGGCACACCGTTAGGCCCTGCTGCCTCTCCGGGTTTCATCTTTCCTATGGCCTTGCGAACCTCTTCTTGAGTCCAGGGTGGGATGGGTCCTTCCGTTGGTTGTTTTTCCTCGGCCTGCTGACGAGGGAACTCCTCGTTCAGGAGTTCCTTGAAATACTCCTCCCATCTCTCTCTGACCTTGACCGGCTTCCGTAACACCCTACCGTCAGCACTCTTCACAGTCTTCACTACTCGAATGTCGAGGCTAGCTCTATGACGCGCCTTGGCCAGGCAAATGGCGAACTTCTCTCCCTCTTGCCCGTCTAGTTTCTCGTACAGAGCATCCATTTCTGCGTTCTCTGCCTTCGCTACAGCTGTTTTGCCAGCCTCTTCAGCTTCCTGTAGGCTGTGAGATGCTCGGGTGCCCTCGTCTTCTGCCACAACTTGTAGGCCTCCTTCTTCCTCTCCACCGCAGCCTGCACCTCTTCGTTCCGGAACCGATTTATCCACTCTGGTTCCTCCCTTTTTTTCTCCCAGGGTTTCCTTAGCACATCCGATTGTTTGGGCTACCCTCCTCCAGGTCTCATTCACGGGACCAGCTGGATCTGGAAGGCCTGCTTCGAGCACTGCCCTTCGTAGCTCGTTCCGCTCTGAACCCGCAGTCTCCACCATGGGATCCTGGGTTCCGTCCTCACTTTGGGCCTGGTGGGTAGAGGTATGCTAAGGTCGGCTACCAAGGGTCTATGCTGTGATGCCACCTCTTCTCCCGGAATGACCTTAACATCCCGGACTTTTTTCAGGGCAGTCCTTCGAACCAGGATGTGGTCGACTTCCGTCCTTCTTCCTCCGCTAGCATAGGTCACCTTCTGGCTCTCCCTCTTCACGAAGAAGGTGCTACAGACAGCCAGGTCGTGGGCGATAGCCAGATCCAGAATTCGTTCTCCATCCGGGTTTATTAGGCCGATCCCGTTACCTCCATGAACCCTTTCCACTCCTCTTCTGCCACTCCCCACATGCCCGTTCATGTCCCCTGCTATGCAGAGGTAGTCCCCTTCTGGTACGGACCTTATGGCTTCCTCGAGCGAGAGGTAGAAGTCATCCTTGTCGTGCTCGGAGCATCCGGTCTGCGGAGCGTAGACAGACATGATGGTCCAATAACCCTCCTTCGTGTCCAGCCGCAGTGACATGATGCGGTCGTTTATTCTTTGGACAGCAGCTACTGAATCCTTGAGGGACTCCGCGACAGCTATCCCTACCCCGCTCCTCTTGGTGTCCTCTCCGTTGTAGTACAGTTTGACCCCTTCTCCGATCTCCCTGGCTTTCGCCCCTTTCCATCGCGTTTCCTGCAGACACAGGACTTGTATCCTTCTGCGCTTCATCAGGTCAGCCACTTCCCTAAATCTTCCGGTCAGCGTTCCCACATTCAGAGTCCCCAGTCGAACTAGCTTCTTTAGCCGAGGTCGTTCGGCCCTCGGTAGCCCTCGCATACTGACCACAGAACTCGGGAGGGGGTTCTGTGCGCCACTTCCGGGTGACGTCCTAGCCTTTACACTGATTCTATTGCGACTTGTGATCATGGTCTTGTGATGAGGTTTCTCCATCAGCCGGCCTGTCAACCTGGGGCTGACGCTGGAACCGTTGCCATTTTTGCAATTTTTGCGGGGCATGGCGTGCCGGAGCCGGGAGTCGAACCTGTGACCGTTGTGCATGAAACTACACTACTAACCACTAGGCTAACTCGGCTCCGTAGTTGCCAAGCAACAAGTTGGATTCCTTAAGAATGCTATCGGTTAAGAAGTTTGACCTGACTCGTGATTTAGCGACAGAAACCCGAAGTTTGAGCTTTCCTCTTACCGATTTCGTCAGCGACCCATCAATGAAATCATCTGGATTGATTGATAGCTTCTTGGCCAGAATTTTGTACATCATGATAACATCAGCCATTTTTCTTCTTTTGCTTAGAGATGGGAGACCAAAAAGCGCATATCGTTGAGAACCATTGGGAATCGAACTGTAATCCACAGAGAAACATCTCATCATAAGTTTCCTGGTAAAGCTGTTTTGGATGCTTTCAAAGAGATCAACATCCCTCTTCTTAGTGAGGTTGAACATGGTTGCCCGGTTTCCACGATAGGTCGTACATAGGTTTTAAAGGCCTTTATGTACACCTCTGGAAGCCTGCATTTGCAAATCAACCGACCTAGAGCCGGATGCCGACCTCAGTCGTCGGACCCGTAAAACTAGGCATCAAGATAATAGCAACTCAATAAGCAAGCTCAAAGCTAAGGCCCTAAAGATGAACAATAATTTCAAGATCACAACTTCTTTACCGACACTCATTTCTATGTAGTTTGTAGATTACCTCTTGGTTGATTTTAGGGGAAATAAGTATATAAATACTTGAAGGTGTACTGAAAGAATAAAAGGGGAAAAATTGTACCGAGAACCACCAAAATTCCATTGGACCTTGATGCAGTCGAATTAGCAACCGCACTTTCACTGCGCTCCGAGCCGCGTGCCGGTAGGGGCATCGCTAGCGCACAAGACCCCAAAACTCGTGCTGTGCCGTATCCCATTGTGACCCACTACTCCTTGGGTTTAACGACTTGGCAAAAAATAAACACATTTTCACACTAATTTAGGGATGAGAATTCTCAATATATGACTCGCTACCCGTTCGGACCCTTTCCTTGTTAGTTTCATTTTTGTTCACAAAGGTAATTTTTTTCTTTGTACATTATAATGGTGGAAATTGAAGAAGCTGTGCCAGAAAAATTATCACGTTTTCGTCGTCACAGTGTGAAGCTGTCCAATGCAGCAAAGAAAGGCGATCAGCGTTGCACGACATTGTTGCCAACGGGTGAGCGTTTACCCCGGGGAGGTATTACTATTCTGGAATACGCAAAAAATCTGTTTGTCCTGCACATGTCGATCTAAATGCTTTAAGAATGATAACCGGAAAAATCTGCAATCGTGCAAAGAAAATCTGACGAAGGAACGTCGAAATTTCAGGCCCTGCTGATTGTATGCCCACCTAAAACCCTCGCGTAGCACAATATAATACTAACAATAACAACCTTCAATCAAAATGTTGGCACGTGGTCTAGGCCGCCCTTTGTACTCCGAAAGCTATAAATCAACGAAGAGACAGTTCCGTACGATTCGTTCTGAAGGAAAGTGGTGGGTGCCCACAGGTGAAGAAACAGGAAGAACAAAGAGGAAGTATAAGGAAGAAGTAGAAGAAGAAGAAGGAAGAGGAATAGATAGGAGGACCAAAAAAAGAGAAGAAAGCAAAAAAAGAAAAAGAAGAAAGAGTGAAAAAGGGTAAAGAGGACGAGGAGACGAGGAATGTAGTTATCAAGTGAATCTAAATGTGATAAACATAGCTGTGAAACGCCGCTACAAGCACATACCTGACGGCTGATGGCGTCTCGGGTAGGTATCACGCGGCGGCTGATGGCGTCTCGGGTAGGTATCACTGTCCTTCAACTCCATTGCATCTAAGATGCATTTGCTGAGCTCGCCTGAGATCGCTGCGAAAACCTCTGAACGTCGAACAGTGGTAAGGAGTTCCTTCTGGCTCATCAGATGCAGTCGAAGACTCTTGCTGGATATAAGCTGTTTTAGGATCTGTAGCAGCAGATCTGGCTGAAAAGACCAAAACGATTCAACGAAAGCAGCGACTGTGTTGTAGTGTTGACCTCTGCGTACCAGCATCACGCGTTGTGCTTGAATCCAACTAGCTAGCGCACGGAAGATTTCAATCTCAGGAGCATAGAACGTATCTCGACTCAACATTTCCATCACAGTTCTCAGAGACACTGTCGGAAACACCTGTAAGAAATGACGTTTGGAAGTTAACTGTTATCCTTATTTCGGCTCCCATCGTTACACTCTGCAGCCCCACATATAAGTGATCATTATTTATTATTGTTTTGTACATGCAGTTCACATGCAATTTTCACTTAGACGTAGAGTCAAAACAAATACTTCTATTAAATACTTCTACAGCATCTAGGACTTGGTGCGTACTTTATCGCATAAAGCCCTTCACCACTTCGGTACCTTCATTATAGACATTCTTTCCTGACGCCAGTAATGTCACTAGTTTGTGCTGCGCAGTACTTCTGTCCCTCAGGTTGTTCCTCCGCAATCGTTCTCATGCTCAACAGCTAGCGTTTCAAGTTGTCGTTGGCATGCCTTCCGAAGCCAGGTTCCCCTCTCTCGTTTCTTCTTACTGGATCTAAATGCTGGTCCGCCTTTACTGGTCTTCCCTCCCCCTCTAGTCCCCCACCTTCCTGGTCCAACTACTGGCCCACTCCTTTGTTTCCACTATTGACACCTACTGGTATCTTCTTGCTGGTTTCCCGGTCCTAGCCCCTCCTCCAGGTTATTCCTTTCCTTCCTGGTCGCTATCCTGGTCCACCATAGAGGTCCCCTTACCGCCCTTCTCCACCACCCTTTTAGTGGTCCTCCCAGGCTCACGGCACGGTTGGTGACACGTATTCAGAATCAGGATGCTTGCTGCGCGACGTAGGGAGCCCGCTTTCTGGATCAAGAAGCTTAGAAGCGCGCGCAGTCGCCGCTGTGTCGAGCATGAAGAGGCTATGCATACGGCAGATTCCTTGTTCTCCGTATGAATTCCTTTACGGCTCCCTTCTTGTTGATTCCCCGTCCTGGTCCCGCCTTCGGGTCCCTTCTTCCAGGTAAATTCCTCCCCCTCCTCCACCTCGGGATACTCCTTACTCTTCTACCCTAATTAAGTAGACCTCCCATGCTCACTACACGACGACGGCGAGCGAACGCCCATTGTGTGACATCAGTGCCACATCCTCTAAATCTAGTCTCTCTTAATGGTAATGGATCCCCTTGCTGATCCTCCTTACTGTCCCCTCCCCTGATTGGTAACTCCCTAGCGATTCCTACACATTGCCTAAACTCTTCTTGGTGTCACCTCCTGGCCTGCTTCCTTGTTCCCCCTATCGACCATCCCGATAATCCTCTTGGTCGCTGTCGGTTCTCCACTCTCAAAGTCCCCCTTCTATCCTTACCCTTTTAGTAATCTTATCATGCTAATGGCACGAAGTCGGCTTCTGGATCTGGACGCTCGGAAACGCGCGTAGGTGCTGTTGTGTTAAGCAGTAAAGGGCTGGGTTTCCGCTGCTGCAGCAACATCCCACGTTCAATAACAAATTTGGCCCGCGTTTTAGATGATGAAACGTATCTCACTTAGGTTTGATCACTCCACGGACAAATTCTTTTATATATAGATGGTGATGGTGATGGTGATATAGGTGGTGATGTGATAGGTGGTGATATCTCACATAAGTTAGATCATTCAACCGCCCTCATTGTGTATGATGCGGCGTACCTCACTTCGGTTAGATCTCTCTACCGCTCTCGCTGTGGATGATGCGGCGTACCTCACTTAAGTTAAATCACTCCACGGACAAACTCTTTTATATATAAGTGGTGATATTCCAAAGAAATGCATAAAGAGCACGCGTATTTAAAAATGCACTTCTTATATAAACAGTGGTCCATCTTATCGTTATCTTTCGTATCCAGACCTTCAGCGGATTAGGCAACCAATGGCTTCGTCCCCAACCCCGAGAAGAGAACAGCTCGACAGTCTTTCTTTTATCTTCCGGGCTTCTTACTTTCATTGCAGTAAGAAATTGGTTTTACTATATAGAATGGTATTCCGCGAAATTTCGTGAAGCAGAATCTTCAAAATTGCTACTATGAAGTACGACGTATGTGTCACGTCTTCTGAATCCCAACGCATCACACGCATCACACGCATGTTGGACGACGTCTTCGGCACGATTTTTGAATCCCGACGCACATTGAAAGTCGTCAGCGCACGTCTTCTGAATCCCGACGCACGTTGGACGTCTGCGGCACGTCTTTTGAATCCCACGAACGTTGAATATTGAATACCGTCTGCGGCACGTCTTATGAATCCCGACACACGTTCGACGACGTCTACGACCCGGCACGAACTCGCCACTGTCTTCACTCTTTTCAGCAAATATCCACTCTAATTTTCTTCTTGAAGCACCTGGTACCAAACGATAGAGCACATTTGCTTGATGTACGAATACGTCTTCGGCTTCTTATACATATTCCTCGTATTTTTGCAGAGCGCGCCTTGAATTGATGAACGGTAGAAAAGAGAAAAAATCGGTAGGCATAAAGGGAGGTCATTGCTTGTGGCAGACCTGCATCTTCAATGATATATCCTTTCGTAGAACCTTAAAAAATCCGAATGCGACTGCAATAGACTGCAAAGTACCAGTTTTTATGATGCATCCCTGTCGTCCCGTTGATCATCGAGTTGCCCAAGCGGGAACCAACAGCGTCTCCATTCGTCTCTGTCGCGTGCCAGAGTGCTCCAGTTGATCCTCCTCCCTTAAGGGACACGAAGAGGGTCACATAGTTCGTTCAGGCCATTCACAAAGAAATTCGTTCTCTTCACGTTCTCTTGACATCCCGCGGAATCCAATCTGTGACGGCTCTCGTCCAGCGGATGTCTGCGAAGCGCATTAGGTGGCCGGCCCACATAATATTCGACGACTTGGTCCATGCGACAGCGTCTCTGATCTTCGAACGTCACCAAAGCTCGGAACCTCGAAATCCTTCTCTCACTTGCATGAATCGCGTCACTCCTAGCACTGCCCTTCCGATTCCCGCTGCGCAACTCTGATCGCGTATTCATCCTGCTTCCGCATAGCCTAGGTCTCTGAGGCGTATGTTAGGGCTGGAAGAACGGTGGAGTCGAATAGGTGGGCACGGACTCGGACGTTCTTCGTCTTCTCTACCACTTCTTCGACGCTCTTGAAAGCTCCCCAAGCCGCACGTTCCCCCTGACCAGCTCTGGCGCTGGGTCTTTGGCAATGTTAACTTCGCGACCTAGATACACATAGCTGGAGCATCGGAGATGTTTGTTCCTTTGAGCGATAAAGCCTGCAGAAATAAACGCGAAACGTGCAATGAGCAAGTTATGGGGTGGATTCATATTTTTGAAGCGCTCTGTATATCCGAGATGTTGCAAAGACTGGTGATAAAAAATAGTGGAGAAAATTCAGCGGGCGAAAAGTCTTTTGACCGACATGATTGTTGTGAATACCCAACTATGGTCTATATCTGTAAATATGTAGTATTATTATATCATAATATAGAACATTTTAGAATGAATGATAACACGTTTAGGTGAACAATACAAGATAAGCAACGTTGCACAGCATCCACGGGTATGACCTAACGATACCGCAGGTAGGTAAATAAGATAATGCACAAATACTACACTTTAGTCGCGGTACCCCCTTTTAAGACTAGATGTTATCAGCCTCCCTGACCCATATATATATGTCATGCTTCTAGGCTCCTACTCTAGGAATTCCGAATATAAAGCGCTGTGAGTTATTGTTGGTGTTGTGCTCTGGTAGTTATAAAGAATTTAATCACTTATTTCCGTTGGTGAATCACTAAAATAATGACTGAACACATTTAAAACGACGCCAAAATTCATATAAGCACTAAATGTGAGATACTTATGTACGCACCTTGGAGTGAAGCATTTCCAGAGGGTGTTGATCACAGAACTGCATACAGCTCTCAGTCAACACGTCGAGAGATAGTAATGTTGAAGCTTCCGCGATGGTGAAGACAGTGTTGGTGTTCGGTTTCTTCTGAATTCATAGTCATTAATGCGGTAAGTAGAGCAACTGCGGCAGAAGGACCCGTTTGAGCACGCACTAACCAGCAGGATTCCAGTTTCTTAAGCACGCCAATTCACAGACTTCCATTTTTTCAGAGTTCACTCTCATTCTTTGGAAGAGCTATTTCTGAACTGCATTCCCACCTACGAGCTTATAAGCACTTTCGTAATTACAGAGAATCTCCTACATGGAGCTTTGAATGTCGTGGCTAAACCTTAAAATTTTGCTGGACACGATCTCCGGCAAAGCCTGTAATAATGGTTTATAATAATTACGTCGATTACCTGCAGACCACACGAGTAGCACATCACAGCAGGTGATATAGACGAGAATGAACTCTGAAAAAATATCCGATAGTAACCAATGGGACCAATTACCTTTGGAGTTGGAGGGGGGGGGGGGGAGGGGCACCGCGCCAAGAGTGCAATATTTCTCCATAATCTCTATTACCTACTTGCACTACCCCTAGGTCATGCCTATACACAATGATTCTTATCCTAGAGAGCTCACCTAAGTACTCTAAGCCTTACACACCTGGCGCAAAATTTAGGTTCACCCCCCAATTTGTCCATCAGTACCCGAACAATCCGCTGCCGAGGCTTAGTGATGTTATCATCGTATTTCTCGCCATAGAACACCTCTATAGAAGAATTCTAAGCAAATTATCTCATCAGTGCAGGATACGAAGAACTTTTATTGAAAATTTAGCGAATTGAGACTGGTGCAAAATATAGGTTCACTTCATTAAAAAAAACCTGATTAATCACAAAGTACCTACAGACGAAGTAAGATTAGTTCTTTCTCACATAACCTTTGTTCTAAACAGTATCTTTCTCGGCATAGCACTGATAATTTTATCAATAACAATTTGCTCTACATTGGCTCATGCATCAAGTATGGCCTTCTTCAGATCAGAAAACGAAGTGTAAGTGGTTCCATTTGTGTAGACTGTGTGTTCAAGAATACCACACAAGTCCTCTATCGGGTTGAAATCTGGAGAACAACTAAGCCATTCTAAAAGTTGAATGCTGTTGGAGTTAAGCCAATCTGTAGTTGACTGCCATACGTGTGTGGATGCATTATCTTGTTGGAAAATAAGGTTGTGCCTACGAAATCTTCTGAAATATGGCCGAAGATAATTTCCGAGCAATTTCTGGTAGTCTTCGTTGTCCATCCTACACGAGACGAACTCCAAGGCAGTAAAGTCCGTATCCAGGAAACGCAGCCCAAACCATAGGACTTCCACCGCCAAAGTTGCGCCTGGAGATACTCGCTCCTCCTGCCTCAGACCTCTACTGTAGTGTCTGTATCCGTCGGGCCCATTAAGATTCCATTACTGGAGAGATCCGAGGAAAAAAGTAAGTATTTTTCATGCGCAACTTTGGTGGTGAAAGTCTCATAGTTGGGCTGCGTTTTCTGGATACGGACTTGTTGTCTAGGATTCCTCTCGTGGGGATGGATGGACAACGAATACTACCAGAAATTGCTCGAAAATTATCTTCTGCCATATTTCAGAAGGTTTCGTAGGCACAACCTTATTTTCCAACAAGATAATGCATCCACACACGTATCGCAGTCAAGTACAGATTGTCTTAACTCCAACAGCATTCAACTTTTGGAGTGGCCTAGTTGTTCTCCAGATTTCCACCCGACAGAGGACATGTGTAGTATTCTTGAACGCAGAGTCTACACAAATGGAACCACTTACACATCGATTTCTGAATGGAAGGACGCCAAAACGCCGCACTTGATGCATGGACCAATGTAGAGCAAATTGTTATTGATAGACTTATCAGTAGCATGCCAAGAAAGAATCTTCGATGTTGTTTACAACAATGGTGATGTGAGAAAGTACTAATCATACTTTGTCAGTAGGTACTTTGTAATTAATCAGGTTTTTTATGAAGTGAACCTATATTTTGCACTTGTCTCCATTCGTTCAATTTTCAATAAAAGTTCGTGGTGTCCTGCACTGATAAGATAGCCTGCTTCGAGTTCTTCTACAGAGGTTTTCGTTAGTGCGAAATACGATGGCAACATCATTGAGCCTTGACAGTGAATTCTTCGGGCACTAATAGAAAAATCGGAGGGTGAACCTATAATTTTGCACCGGGTTGTACCATTACCCTGACCGTAAATTTCTGGCGGTTTTTATGCAACCGCCTTTCGATAGTTTAATACTGAATAATGAATCAGTATTCAACTAACTTCGCTTTTTTGTTGTTCATTTATTTGTGCACATCAAGGTGAGCGTACAAATGAGCCATAAACAAGCACACATTGACTAAGACCCAGAATTAACAAACACAGACAGGAAATTTTTTAAAGCAGGCCTAAGAAAGAGAGCCTGCAAAGTTGCGGTGAGACCTTCTGTCAGTTGCATAAACCGAGGCATGTTCATTCTTACAAGTGGAGCCTCCAAACTTGCGGTGAGCTTTTGCGATGCAACTTTTACACGATGTAGGGTCCCGTGTGGAGAGTCCAAAACCGAAGGTAATTTTTTTGAATGCCCTTCTGTGGTCGAAAAAAGGAATGTGGAAACGTGAGCGCGATGTTCATCACGCCCTGCTGACACCTCCCTCCCTTCCCGCCCACCTGGCCGGTTGGTGCAATGTATAGTGGAATTTACCGAGTTCACGGTTCGCTCCCTGTGTCGTCAACGTCTTTGATACATAGGGTCGTTATTATTATGTGCTTGTGTGACACGGAGTCCATTTGTACACGCTTTGAGTAAGTAAATATAGCTCTTCTGTGTTTTCATTTGAGCTACCTCTCAATAGATCGTTTTTGCACTGTACCGCACCAGCAACGATACCGTGCATACAAACACATGCACTTCACGGGATGGGAGAAGTCATGAATTTGGTTTGATACCGGTGAATATTAAATGTCTTTTTCACCCTGACATGTCGTCGCTCGACTTCTATCAGCGTTCGATCCTTTCCGCACTATCACTTCCAGAATGATACAGTGCAAACACAATCCGTTGAGAGGTAACTCAAATTAAAGCAAAAAAGGACTATATTTACTTATTGAAAGCATTGGTCGTGTACAAATACAAATGTAAACACGTAAGCACATAATAATAACGACCCCGATGTGCGCAAACATTTTGACGTGTTAAGTAGGAATTGATGTGTTTTGTTGTATTTCTACCTTGCTTGGTTGTATTTCTATCTTATTGTTGTGTGTCGATGTTTAATTGTTGTATTTAATGGTTGTTTTCTGACTTTGTATCGTTTCTAGACAGTAGTTTTCGTAGGTAATGTGCTGTATTGATTGTTTTGTGGGTGCTTGGCCATGTCTCCGGTGCGCAGCGGCCGAGCCCGCCGGCCGGCCGCAGGAAGGCGTGGTCTCTCCCCGCCAACCAGGGAGGCGTGGCTTTCCAGCGCCATCGGCCATAAGAGGCGAGCGCCCGGGGCACGCGACATTATTGAGCTGGGTGCGCGGTACTGAGGGGTAGCTCGGACCGTCTGTCTGAATAAAGGTTAAGCCAGGTACTTGCGCATACCCGAGCGAACTCACTTGGGGGCCAAACCAAAGCCGTAGGAGTCCGCCTTTAAGTAGTTCCACATGGCTACGGCGAGGAATCCTGCCACTTGTTAGGCAGTGTAGTCTCCAGGAGGGGGAGCTGAGCACATGTCCAGTTGCATGTAGGCCAAACCGCATTCTGGCAGATCACCGAGTGCGTGTGTCGGCGTTCGCGAGCGTGCGTCTGCGTACTCCCTCGTGTGGACGCACGCATGCGGGATCGTGTGTGCGTGTGGGTGAACCCTCGCGTGGTCGCGTACGTTTCATGCGTGGTCGGGAGTGCATGTGTGCGTGTACGCTCATGCGCGCTGAGGTATATACGGTTGCCAGGAAGGGGTTAAAGCGGTCATCCACCCTTCTGCAGACTACGCCGCTGCAGGAATCAGTAGAAACTGCCTCACACTTGTCTTTCAAAGAAAGTGCGCATAAGAAATGGCGGGCAATGGCAACGACGTCACGTCGGCGGGGTTTGAAAAGCTACTTCTGGAGGAGGTCACCACTTTAGATCAGCTGACCTCGATGAGAGCCCAGCTCGACCAGCTTCTGAAAGTGGGTAACTCGCTAGCCGAGCGTAATGCCACTCAGGTGAAATCATCGGTTGAGGTTATGTTCGATAGAGCAACTCGAAGGCGTGCCGTTCCCATGTAGCGGGAAGGGGCGCAAGATGGCTAAGGCAACCGCGTCTTTTGTCAAGTCTCTAGGCAACATAGTTCTCGACAAGTGCAGCATCATGAAGGATGATCTTCAGAAGTTGAAGCAAGTTAAGAGAAGAGAGCACGCTATGCGTACAGCGCTCTCTGATAAAATCTCTCCGCTCATCCACAAGCTATGCATTCAAGTAGGTGACAGAGATGTGTCCAAAAGTGAAATTGCGCATGCGCCGAAAGCGGCATCTGCAGAAGCAGACGGCTAAATTAGAGCGCATTTCGAACACCAGTTGAATGACTCCCGATTGTTTCAGAAGTCACGGAATGCATTGCGGCAAGAGAAAACCCAGCGATAATCGAGCAATTGAGTACGAAGGCGCCGTCTACCATGCTGAGTTCGATCCTGTTGGAGCCGCTAGAGGTGAGAGCACAGGTGGTGTGCAGTGCAAGCTGACCTTTGATTTGAACTCTTCATTGCACGCATACCCGAGCGAACTCATAGACTTCACGCATACCCGAGCGAACTCATTGACGACGCTATGGACCGAACCTACTCGGTGCGCCACAGAGGCGTCATCGCTGACCACTGCGCCAACCGAGCACATTCGTCGGGGTGACAGCAGGGAAATTCGCGCTTACGTTTTCACACGCTTATTTCGGCCACAGGAGCACTCCAAAAAATAGCCATGGTTTTGGACTCCCCTCACGGGACTCTACATCCTGTGAAAGTTGCATCGCAAAAGCTCACCGCAACTTTTCAGGCTCTCCTTGTAAGGATAAGAACAATGCATTGGTTATTGGTATATAGTAGGCGCTAGCGGTTCCGCTTCCTTAGAGAAACCACCCATGAAGGACCCATCCTCAAAGAGGGATAAACTTACGTCAGATCCACCAAAGGAGCCACAACTCTCAGTTAGCACGACAGGGCGAATGAGACTTACTGTGCAGCAACGGATAGAATGGATAACGACCTGCATATACGCCCTTTTCATTCTACAGCTCGCATTTTGGCACAATAGGCAGAAAGTCATTTGTAATAATTGACGGGCGTTCCTGACGGTCGTTCATGTCAGGTTTTCTTGCAAAAATCCAGAACGCCTCCAATGCCTTCCTTGCCGATATTTCTGTTTCTACCGCCAACACCTTGCACCTAACCTCAAAGTCGCTACCGTTATGCTCCTCAGCTCTATGCTCTCCGAGAGGTGTTCTGATGTTACCACGTTGTTTACTACGTTGTTTACTACTACTACTACTACTACTACTACTACTACTACTACTACTACTACTACTACTACTACTACTACTACTACTACTACTACTACTACTAAAAAGCCAAAATGCGAGCTGTAGAATGGATAGGGCGCATGTGCAGGTCGTTATCCATTCTATCCGTCGCTGCACAGTGAATCTCATTCGCCCGGTCGTACTAACAGAGAGCTGCGGCTCTTTTGGTGGATCTGACGTAAGTTTATCCCTCTTTTAGTGGGCTTTCATGGGTGGTTTCTCTAAGGAAGCGGAACCGCTAGAGTGGGGCTAGCGCTTGGTGGGGCAAGTCGCATATCTAATATTTGCACCACGTGCAGGCCTCTGAGGAAGACGGAAGCGTCGAAACGTTAGGCCTGGCAATAAAGGTGTACCATAACAACCTCGAACGGCACAAAATAAAACACTAACAACTATTATCTACAATGCCGAGGTTTTATTACGAGAGAAGCTGGAGACTTATGTAATTTAATTTTGAACAACTATGATCGTGTTTTTTTCGGAAAGCTTTTCCAATTTCTAAATCATTTCGCAGCTTACCTAGGCAATTGAAAAATTGCATTTTTACACGTTTGCTGATAATCATTCACTATAAAAAACCATAAGCAAAAAAAAATCTGGAGTTCATAGTGAGTTAGTACAAAAAAGTGAAACGCATACTTTCCACTTCGCACACTTTACTTCACTGTTTTGTGGACGTAGACCCTAGGTTTTGCTGGTACATTTCCGGCCCAAAAATCGCCGGATAACGAACAACAGAACCGATAGGCAAAAGCCTCTCCGAGACTGGAGGACAGTAAACGGTTAACCGCTCTGATCCTTGATTTACATGTGGCACCAACTTCTGAATGGAAGCACTTTCGTCGATGAACAGCTTCCCATCTCGACGCCGTCATTTTCTCCTGCTAGACAGTTATCCGATATCGACTCGGATAATGTGGATCCGGCATTTTTGTTTCAAAGAGCATTATGCGAATAACGGCATTTTTGAAAAGCCGCAGATTTTGAAGCAAGAACGGATTTTCGGATAATCCAAACAACTGCTTTCTCCTCGGATCTCATATTGGATATCAAATCGTATAGGACATCAGATTTCGGCGCTAGTTAAAAGTTCCGACTCCACCGACACGACTTTGGTTGAAAAAATTTTTTCGCTGAAACTTCGTATGGGGGGGGGGGGTTATTTGGGGTGCAGATCACGAATCTGACATGCGTTTTTCACGATTCGGTCGGAGACCATCCATACCGTTAACATGGGTGGTCCAGACAGGGTCACCGATTTCGCCGAAACTTCGTCTAGGGGGTTATTTGGGATGCTGTTCACGAATCTGACATCCGTTTCTCGTTTTACACTGGAGTACGGTAGGTTACGGTAGCTATGGGTAACTAAGGCTGCCGAGGTCATTGTCACCAATTTAAATTCTAATTTCTAATTTCTATTAGTTTAAGTTCTAGTAGCCACGTTTGCTTTTTCTCAAGTACTGATTGTGGCTGTGCTCTTAGCAATTACGGTGCGCTCCCTTATTTAATTTTTTCCCTCTTCCTATTTTCCAATGTTTTTCTCTTTGACAAAATTTCAGACATATTATTTCTGTATCGCCATTCCTACGCTGCTAAGGTCAACAGGTGGCTTGATTTCATCTTCGTCCACTTGGGCCTGGGTCTTACGCCTGGGGTTCGTATCAGATCAAAGAGGCACTTATTTGGCCCGCCCCAGAATAACCTTGGTTAGTTGCGTTGCCCAGGCTGACCTTACGCAGATTACTCTTAGTATAGCTTTTATCCCAATTTATGACTATAAATATACAGTCTTACTCTTAGTTTTTATAGTTTTTTCTTAGTAGCTTTTTACTACAATTTAGCATGGGAGCATCAGCACAGCCCAAGGAGTTTCAACAGTTTTTCTCCTTTATCAAAATTTTTCCAGTGCAGTGCATTCTCTATAGCTTTTACATGGTTTATCACCTGCAAAATTCTTCCCATTATGTTATAGTGTTGTATTAATTTGTGTTCCTGTTCTTAGTTTTTACGTTCCGTTGGTTCTACGTTTGCTTTCACATGGTTTATCACCTCCAAAATTCTTCCCATTATGTTATAGTGTTGTATTATTTTGTGTCCCTGTTCTTAGCTTTTACGTTCCGTTGGTTTGTTGTTCTGTCGAATGTGCACCTTGAGTGCAGATAAATAAATAAATAAATAAATAAATAAATAAATAAATAAATTTGCCCAAACTTCGCCTAGGGAGTTATTTGGGAGGCTGTTCACGAATCTGACATCCGTTTCTCGTTTTACGCTGGAGTACGGTAGGTTACGGAAGGTACGGGTGACTAAGGTAGTGGTCACCGATTTCGCCCAAACTCCAACGTAAAGCGAAAAACGGATGTCAGACTCATTATCAGCACCCTAAAACAACCCCCTAGACGTAGTTTGGGCCAAATCGGTGATTATGACCTCGGCAGCCTTAGTTACACGTAGCTACCGTAACCTACCGTAATCGGCCGCAACTTCAAAAACGGATGTCAGATTCGTGATCAGTACCCCAAATAACCCCCATAGACGAAGTTTCAGCGAAACCGGTGACCCTGCCTGGACCACTCTTGTTAACGGCATGGCTGGTCTCCGACCGAATCGTGAGAAACGGATGTCAGATTCGTGATCAGCACCCCAAATAACCCCACTAGACGAAGTTTCAGCGAAAAAATTTTTTGACCGAAGTCGTGTCGGTGGAGTCGGAAATTCAACTAGTGCCCAGATTTCTAATCAGAATGAGTTACCTAATTTATCCAAAAATCCAGTCTGGTAAAAATCACCACTATGTGGATCGTCCTAAGATCCGGACTTTTCAAAAATGCCACTGTTCGCATAATTCTTTTAAGCAGGGTCTAAAAAATGACGGATCCGAATCATCCGAATCGACGTCGGATCCAATGTCTACCTTGTGTCATATCCGGTTTCTCGATGAGACGCAGGATTACCTCCAGAATTTCAGCCACTGCTTGCTGAAGTTTAGTTAGCCGGTACTCGTGCGTAAGCCGAAGAATGCCCAGGAGTTCCTCTACGTTGTAGCGGGATAAGTCGAATCTAACGCCATAGATGAACCTGAACGGAGTAGAGTAACTGATACTGCAACTAAAGCAGTTTACAGGCTACTACACTCACTTCAGTACAACTAGGAAAGCCGAATACGTCGTCCCACTGATCTTAGTCTCTGGTTCAGTGCTCTCCTTCAATCCACCATATAGCATGGCTCTGTGCAAGGCAGGGTGAGGATTGCTTCACACACGATCAAAACGGCTCACAGAACAATTCGCATACTTGAAGTATTCACAGCGAAACGCCAGAATGACCTTGTGAGCATAGAACCGCATTCCTTGAACGACGAAGCATACGTCGGCGTATTCACGACTTCGAAAGAGCGCACGCACTACGCCATTAATAAGCTCCCGGTCACTTCTAATCAGAGCGGCCGAGCAGTCTAGAACACTAACATTCGTCTTGAAGATCATTCTGTGCCATCAACAAGCGGGAGTGCTCATAACCGAACCTTTGTCGCGACATTGTTGTCCGTTAATTGCAGAAGTAGCTACACTCATTTGGATCTCTGGAAAAAGGCAGCTTCAAAACGATAACACACAGAAGTCCTTCAATATCTTTATCGCAATGTTCAAGATGTTTTTCAAAAATTTTCTATAGCAAGCAGGAAAGAATGGCTGACTTTATAAAGTTTCAACGCAAGCTAACGAGGAAGATCAAGGAAGTGAAGGTGGGTGAAGGCGATCTGGTTAGCATTGCAGGGCGCTACCTGGGAACCACCGTAGTGGTTCACAATTTTCCTGCGGACCTCTGGGTAGGTAAAAAATTGAAAAAAAATTAACGAAAACGCAAAATTGACGCTTCAAATGACATTGAAGTGCTCTGAAATAAAGAATAAGGATAAAGAACGGCGTTACTCAATCCCTTTTGGGATGCGCCACGTATTCTACTTCTATGGGATGTCGTGGAGGCGATTTGAATGCGTATTTGGCCATACAATGACTTGCGGTGGCCAGCCGATGAAAAAGTCAGCGCTTTATCCTTCCCAGACAGGTCTGGTACCAATTCACCGACCCCGGAGAGATGGAAGGCTTGGTTGGCCTGGGCGGGAAATCCGAACCAGGAACCTGGTGCCGGGTGCAGACGACAGTCGGCACCTCCTCCTACTGCGCTACACGCACCCTAGTGCTCTGAAATATCCTGTAGAATGTTTGGAGCTCATTGCTAAAACATAGGATCTGACAAATTTGTAGTAGAGGCGCAAAGACACAGGAGAGGCCTCACCAGGGAAGCAGCAGCAATATGTAGGATGGCCGAGTGGACAGCAACGTGGAATCGTAGGAAAGTGGTCAAGTGGTCGATTTCGGCACGGGTTTACGCATTGCTAGTAGCGTTTCTGGGCGCGTGTAGCGCAATCGGAGGAGGCGCGGGCTGTCGCGTGCACTCGATACCAGTTTCCTGGTTCGGATTTCCCGCCCAGGCCAACCAAGCCTTCGATCCCTCCCGGATCGGTGAATTGGTACCAGACTTGTCTGGGAAGGATAAAGCGCTGACTTGTTCATCGGCTGGCCACCGCAGGTTATTTTATGCCCAAATACGCATTCAAAGTCGCCTCCACGACATCCCGTAGAAGTAGAGTGCGTGGCGCATCCCAAAAGGGATTGAGTAACGCCGTCCTTTATCCTTTTTATCCTTTAGTGGCGTTTCTTGCATTTTTATCAACGTATAGTGCATTTTGGCCCCGGCAGCGTGCAGTGTTTGCTTTTCGACCTCGATTTTAGCTCCATGGGCCTCTCTCGTTAGATGCTATCCACATGTAATTTCTTTGTAATGTCTTATATTAGTTTTGGAATCGAGTCTCGTAGTAACCTCATTTGCGGGCGATCGAAGTTCAAAACGAGATTTAGAGGCGAACACTCTACTATGCTGAGACCAACATGCACTCTATATTGAAAATAAAATAAAAAACCCTCCTGCTATGTATAAATATCACCCGCAGAATCGCTCGTTTGATCACACTCCAGGGTCCGGATTCGTCAACGACCAACCCATGGGTATAAGCGGTAGAAATACCCACGATAAAGCCTGCGTCTCCGCCGCTCACCTTATCTCTACGCTTTACACCCCGCATACCCGTGGGTTTAATTGTTGATGAATCCAGCCCCCGCTTCCACTCGACCATCCAATCGCTGTCGCATCCCTAGGGGTTGTCTCCCCTGAATGTGGCTTCTCGCTTCTATTAGGGGGGGGGGGGTGGTAAAAGTATTGAGACAAATTGAAATTTTTTTATCTCTTTATAACTCAATTATAAATCAACGATGCTGAGAAATGTGTTCGCCGTTAAGGTCAATGAACTGCTGCCATTACTCAGACAACTTCCTGATCCCATCCTTCCAGAACTGCTTGGGTCTGGTGTTGATCAACTGCTCGATATGGTTGTCAAGGACTGCTTGGGTTTTGTGTCCCTTCCAACCAGGAAGTGCTATAGGCTCAAGAAGTAGTGGTAGTCGCATGGAGAGATGTCCGGCGAGAACGGTGGGAAAGGCATGTGAACGTAGCCCAGCTGGGGAAGCTTATCCGTAGTCACTTCTGCCCGATGTGGTGCGGTGTTGTCAAAGAGGAGGACCTTCATGAAGGCCTTCATGAAGTGCGAGTCGCCGGTTCATCTCTTCTATTTCGTTCACCATGGCCTTGGAGTCCATCGTAGTGCTCTTGGGAAACAGCTTCAGGTAAACCGATCCATGGGCGTAGACCCAAAAGCTCCAAAGGTGCTTCTCGACGGGAACATCCCGCCGAACGAAGGTCGGTAACAGGTCACCAGGCCTCACCCAGACTCGCAGGTTGGCAGGGTTAAGGTAGAAGACGTACTTCTAATCTTGCGTGAGTATTGAGTCCAGGCTGCTCGGAGTTTGGAATTGGGCGAGATTTGCGCGACACAGGTCGACTCGTCAGACTGGGGTTTCGGCATGAGACAGACTGGGGTTTTGCCATGCTTCTGGAAAGGGCGGAAGAGATCACTTCTCAGGTGGCCTTCAGTAAGTAGCAAACAAACATACAAATACGAGAAGCACGAAACCGGACTCCAGTCACGATATATATGGGTACGGCATGAAGAGTCTCATTACTTTTGGCCCACCCTAATATTATATACCATTTTCACGTCGAACCGGACACTTTTCAAATCAAATTGGATTTCATGTCATATTGGACACTCATATAAGCTAGCCTAAGACCTTTGAAACCAAAGCAAACTCTTCGAATTCGAAACGACCCTTAGGCAGGTTGAACTACAGTCCCACTGAGATGATTTGAATAATTTGTTGTTAAGAAAATTTTGATATAAATTCCTTTGAAATTGTTTAGTTCACCTGTCCGAAGACGTGTAATAATTTTATAAAAATTTTATGTTTTGAGAAAATAATTAATTAAATTCTGTCTTAAACGCACATAGGCAAAAATCATGTCGTGCATTAAAAGTCCGGATCGCGCCATGCACTCGAAAAGCAAGTTGCAATGTCAATTTGATTGATAATGTAAATAGTGTCTGTATGCAGCAAGAAACTTAGGATATGTGTATTTTTTGCAATTGTTTGTGTTGCGCCACTTGCAGATGTGAAACTGCATGCAAACAGAAATTACCAATCGAATAAAATCGCGAAGTTTCGGACTAGGACATGGCGCAATCTCTGTTTTGGCAACAGAAAATAGCCGTCTTCCTTGCTCTTTAAACAACCTTTGAATCATTGTTTTTTTTCTCAAAAAATGAAATTTTTATAAAATTTCTAGCAATCTGTTCACTTATTGGGCAGGTGAATTAAAACTTCAAAGAAGGTTATACCAAAATTGCCCTTGGAAAAAAATATTCTAACCATCTTGGAGATTGTGTAGTTTAATGTAGAAGAAGCTTGTTTTGATTTGAAAGACGTTCAATTTGATATCAAAGTTCACAGGAAGCCTTAGAAGCGTGTCCATTTTAATTTGAAAACTGTCCCGTTTGGTTTGAAGTGTCCAGTTCGACGTGAAAATGGTATAAACAAAATTACTAAGCCTCATTACCAAACAGGAAATGGATCTAAAGGACTCGTCTCTCTTTCTTTAAGAAACTTGTACGTCGGATTCCTGAAGCCCTTGCCCATGACGGTATCTTCTGCCGCAGTAGAACATCTCCCGTACCACCTGTTGTCCCGATGATCATCGATTTGCTCAAGCGGGCGCCAGCAGCGTCTCCATTCGTCCCTATCGCGTGCCAGAGTGCTCCAATGGATCCTCCTCACTCGAGGGACCCGAAGAGCGTCATATCGGTCGTTCAGGGCTTTCACGAAGAAGTCCGACTAACGCGTTGGTGGGCGTCCTGGTGTTCTCTTGACATCCCGCGGAATTCACTCGGTGACGGCTCTCATCTAGCGGGTGCCTGCGAAGGGCACTACGTGGCCGGCCCACCTAATCTTCGACAACTTGGCCCACGCGACAGCGTCTCTGATCATCGAATGTCGGCGAAGCTCGGAACTCCGAAGGCTTTTTCTAACTTGCGCGAGTCATGTCACTCCGAGTATCGTCCTCTCGATTCCAAGCTGCGCGATTCTGATCGCGTGTTCATCCTGCTTTCGTATAGCTCAGGTCTCTGAGGTGTATGTTAAGGCCAGGAAGAACGGTAGAGTCGAATAGGTGGGCACGGAGTCGGACGTTCTTCGTCTTCTTCGCGACTTCTTCGACGCTCTTGAAAGCTCCCCAAGCCGCTCGTTTCCTCCTACTCAGCTCCGGCGCTAGGTCGTTGGCCATATTGACTTCGCGACCCAGATACACGTAGCTGAAGCATTCGGAGATGTACGTTCAGCAGAATGGGGATCAGAAACTTGTCCGTTCCTCATGAACATCGTCTTCGTAAGATTCTGCTGCAGTCCAACGTTCCCACATTCACGATCGAAGTCGGCCAGCATTCGCTCCGCCGGACTGATGCTCGGTGTTATGAGCACGACGTCGTCATCGAAGCGAAGATGGTGCAGTTGCCGGCCGTCGACCTTCACTCCCATGTCTTCCCATTCTAGTTCGCGCATGGCGTATACGAGGGTGACGCTGAAGAGCTTCGGGGATATGGTATCCCACTGCTGAACCCCTCTCTTCATATCGATGACGACGTCTTTGTAGAATGGTGAGATCTTGGTCGTGAATCCACTGTACAACTCTCGAAGGACTCTGATGTACTGAGTAGGAATGCCCTGAGTGAGTAGGGCTTCGATGACCGCTTCAGTCTCAGTCGAATGCCTTCTTCAGGTCGATGAACGTAAGGCATAGCGGCAGCTTATACTCTCGCGACACTTCGATGAGCTTCGTATTGGTGTGAATGTGGTCGATCGTGCTGAATCCTCTCCGAAATTCTGCTTTTTCGCATGGCTGCCCTTCTACCAGCGTTCTGATTATCCTATTAGGATGACTCGAGTGAAAGCTTGTAGACTACGGACAAGAAGGAAGATCGGGGGATAGTTGTCAATGTCGTGCACCTTGTACAGCAAGACGGTCCTGCTGGTCTTCCACTGAGATGGAACCTTGCACTCCGACAGGTAACGTGTGAAGAGCCGCGCCAGGGTGTTGATGAGCGCTGGCGGGAGGTTCTCCAGGTATTCGGGTCTGATCCTCTCGGGACCGGGTGCTGTATGCTTCTTCACCGACGAGATGGCTTGTCGGATTTCGGAAGGGAGAACGGAGGAAACGACGTATCCATCCTGGGCATGGGGGCAGGTGGCGTGGCTATCGAAGAGATCGGAGTAGACGTCACGGATGACCTTCTCCATGATCCTTCTGGAAGAGGTGACGGTTCCGTCAGGACGTCGGATCGGAGAGCGGTCATCGTGGTCTTGAAGTTGGCGAAGTTTCGGCGGGTATTGCGTTGCACTCATGGACTGATACTTCTTAAAATAAAAATAAAAAACCAAGGAAAACGTTATATGTTCCAACTTCATCAGACCAAGAACTAAATTCAATGAATGAAGTGTAACGCTACAGTGCAAAACAAGCAATTAACTGTCAACAAAGTGTGGACAACAAAATAAATAAAAAAACTCCGGCACTATTGTACTTTACGGACTCCAGAGGACGAGGAGAGGTCGAAAAAAATTTTCGCCCAAACTTCGCCGAGGGGGGTTATTTGGGGTGCAGATCACGAATTTGACATCCGTTTTTCGTTTTACGCTGGAGCACGGTAGATTACGTTATGTACCGGTGAGTAAGATATGGCCACCGATTTTGCCCGAATTTCGATCAGTAAGGAACGCTTTAGAATAAAATTTTAAAAATTCCCGCAAATTTGCGCACTCTTTCAGGCGATTGCTACGGGAGCATTTGCATCCTGTGACACTACCGTAGCGTCCCAGAAAACCACTGTAGCCGAGGTTTCGGCAAAATCGGTGATTATGACCTCGACAGCCTTACTCACCGGTACATACCGTAATCTACCGTACTCCAGGGTAAAACGAAAAGCGAATGTCATATTCGTGATCAGCACCCCAAATAAGCTCCCTAGGCGAAGATTGGGCGAAATCGCTGATTATGACCTCGGCAGCCTTAGTCACCGGTACCTACCGTAACCTACCGTAATCGGTCGAAAACGGATGTCAGATTCGTAATCAGCACCCCAAATAACCCTCCCAAGCTAGTTTGGGCGAAAATTTTTCTTTCGACCTCTCCTCCTCCTCTGGAGTCCGTAAAGTACAATAGTGCCAAAAACTCCTAGCAACAAAATTTCTTCTAAGTGTGGAAGAAGAATAAGTACGGAATTATCATTCAAGAGAACGGTACTTAGTGGGCTGGGTAAGTTATACCAGACAAACCCCGAGATTTCAGTCTTTCTTAGTTCTTTGCGAAACGGTTTTGTATGACTGTTCTACGAGCATGTGCAATCTTGATGCAGGCACGAGCTCGTTAGTACAGAAAGAATTAATAAAAATACAACTGAAAGCCTATCGGTGTTAACAGTTGACAAACGTTTTGTGTCGAATTTTCGCGTACCTGGTGTGTGGGACCAATGTCGGAACCGTGACACGACATCATGTCACACGGTCCCACACTTCCGAAAGGGTGTGACACGGTCGTGAACGTGTTAACGTTCAGGAAAAGTAGCTTTCCAACGTTTCTTTTCGCTATCGTTTCTCACAAATCATTCAGAATACGACCGCCGACTGAAAACATTCTCTTCCGCTCAACTGTTTCAGGTGGCGAGCAAACTATTTTGGGGTAAGCAGTGTCATGTGGGGATAGGCGTATCTTACGTGAGGGTCAGACTAGAATCTTCGGGGGCTCAGCGAAGGACATTCTTGCGCCAAAATACATTAATTTTGAAAAATTCAAATGCGCCATAGAAGATGTGAAAATTGCATACAAACACTGAAATATTGTCACTGATTTCAATAGATTTTCAGGAACTGTCCTGATCGGAAGGACGAGGAATACAATATTAGCGAAGGCTAGAGGAAAAGTGATAAACTTACTGATCAGGGGAGGGTCTCAGGCGTAGATCTAAACGGGAGAAATGGATACTACTGCGAGAATCTCCACCCTTCATATTGTAGAAAAAAGTGTTTCGTTTTTACTGAGTCTTTGAATCAAAAGCGCTACGGACCCTCGAAAAAGGGGGGGGGGCAGTACAGTAGCGCGCCGTCAGCACGTGTCCACGTGCATATGTGTGTGTGTGCGCGCGCTGTTGTATGGGAAGCGGCGCGAGCGAGACGGTGGCGCAGCAGGGTACGGGGCCACTTCGCAGCTGCTAGGTCAGGTGTTCGACCCCATGCTATGCAGTATTTTTGCATTTTTTCATGATTGTCGTCTCCTTTACCAAATTGCTTCCTACACATCTCCTGCATATATATTTTACTCTGAATTGTCAAATAAGGGTCAGATTCGTGCTCAACACGAAGTTTGGGCAAAAAACGGTGACCATCAGCTTACATTATTCACCTCTTCCTACGGTAATTTAACATGCTCCAGGGTAATACAAACTGATGTCAGATTCGTGATCCCCATCCCAAATAACCTTTCTGGGAGAAGCTTGTGCGAAATCGGTGATTATGACTTCGATGGCCCTAGTCACCCTTACCTACCGTAACCTACCGTAATCGGCCGAAAATTGAAAACGGCTGTCAGATTTGTGATCAGCACCCCAAATAACCTCCCTGAGCAAGGTTTGGGCGAAGTCGGTGATTATGACCTCGACAACTTTAGTCACCCGTACCTGCTGTAACTCGTACCTGTTGTAAGGTCATTGTTTAACGTTCGCTGGAAAACACAAAACATCGTATAAATCAGAAGCTGAGAGAAGTGAGTGAAGCACAGCTTTTTTTTTTCAGGAACCCTTATTTGGCAATTTAGAGTGAAACAAATGTGTAGATGTGTAGGAAGTAAGCTGATTAAGACTGCCATACGGCCACGTTTAGGGGTCGTTTAGAGTGCGCGCGACGCAATGCCATGTGTAAGCCCTAGTTTATACTTGCGCCGCCACGCGGCGCGGCACCACGATCGCCATAGATATCGATTTTTCGCGTCGCTCGTTCGATATGTATTCCGGCCACGGTGCCGCGCCGCGCAGCGGCTCAAGAGCATTCACGGGGATGTCGGACCCGTTGCCTAAAACGGTGCTTACCTTTATAGGCAATGGGACCGACGTCCCACTGCATGTCGCGCAGCTTGGAATGGTTTGAACCATCCCAGCCTGCGGCACTCAGTGCGGCGTCGCCTGTGATAGCCGCAAAACTGTGCATGGCCCCCTCTGCGGCACGTGTCGCTATGTCGCGCCGCACCCGTCGCGGCCCTATCTTTCATCATGGCCATGCCGCGATGTCGCAGATGTGTGCATGGGCCTATACTTCGTCGCAGCGCGACGCGATGGCCACGCAATGAGGCCAAATTGATCGATCGCATCGCACAATCAATATGGCCACTACACGTGGCATCGCGTCGCACCGCGACGAAGTATAAACGGGGCCTAACCCACGATTTTCACGACTACATGGTCGAGGAGAGGGCGCAAACACTTTTTTGATCAAACCTGGCCCAGGGGGTTATTTGGGGTGCTGATCACGAATCTAACATCCGTTTTTCAAATTTCAGCCGATTACGGTAGGTTGTGGTGACGGTGCAATGCTCTACCCCCAATTTCGAGGGCCCGTAGCTCTTTGGGTTCAAGGACTCAGCAAATACGAAACATGCTTTTCTACTACAATAAGGGTGGAGATCTCGCAGTACTGTTTATTTCCCCCATTCACATTTACGCCTAAGACCTTTCCCTGGTGAGTAAAAAAGTCCGTTAAAAACTCCGTTACATTGTTAAAGATAAGTCGTTAAGCCAGATTTTAACGAAGAATGCCGCTAATTCTTTAAATTCGTTAAATCGTTAGCCATTAAATGTGACCCCTGGGCTCAGTAACACCTTACCTCGCTTCGGCTCTAGTTAAAAGTTCCGACTCCACCGACAAGACTTCGGTCGAAAGAAATTTTTCCGCTGAAACTTCGTCTAGGGGGTTACTTGGGGTGCTGATCACGAAATTGACATCCGTTTTTCACGATTCGGTCGGAGACCACCCATACCGTTAACATGGGTGGTCCAAGCAGGGTCACCGATTTTGCTGAAACTTCGTCTAGGGGTGTTATATGGGGTGCTGGGAATCTTACATCCGTTTTTCGTTTTACGCTGGAGTACGGTAGGTTGCGGAAGGTACGGGTGGCTAAGGTAATGGTCACCGATTTCGCCCAAACTCCAGCGTAAAACGAAAAACGGATGTCAGATTCGTTATCAACATCCCAAATAACCCCCCGCGCGAAGTTTGGGCAAAATCGATGATTATGACCTCGGCAGCCTTAGTTACCTTTAGCTACCGTCACCTACCGTAATCGGCCGAAATTTCAAAGACGGATGTCAGATTCGTGATCAGCACCCCAAATAACCCACCTAGAAGAAGAAGTTTCAGCGAAAAAAATTTTTTTCGACCGACGTCTTGTCGGTAGAGTCGGAACTTTTAACTAGTGCCCTCGCTTCTATTCTAGCCTACATTTAGGACCGCGTTTTTATCACCGTCAGTGTTTTTCTTGATCGTGCCCACTTTTCTTCCCATTTTCTTCTAATTCATATTTTAGCAACTGCAGAGCATATTCCCTTGCCTTCCTTGATAGACCTGTCGGTAATTGGGAACGGCGGGAGAAACTGACGAGTGGATTGGGGGATAGGTCGGCAGCGCTAAAGTGTGCTGAGTAGTGTCCGTTACTTAGCGGAAGAGAGGCGAAAACGCGCTTGAAATTCCCGCCGCGCCAGAGACTCGTTCGTACATTTTTCTAGCGTAGCGTTTAATGACGAGTAGCGAACGAAAGACAGAAGACAAGGAAAAATCGGTACTAAGCGGGCTTGTGCCCGACCTGTCGCGCCATCCGCCGCATCGCGGCGGGGCGGTCAGGCGGCCAAGCCGCTCCACCAATAGCAGCATTGCGCCGCCGGCGCTATTGATCCCATTGGTCCTTAAGTTCGAATTCAAAGTATGGCGCGCACCCGCGCGATTGGTCCATTTGAATTCAAAGTATGGCGCGCACTCGCGCGACTGGTCCATTTGAATTCAAAGTATGGCGCGCACTTGTGGGGCGTTACCGCCCGACCGCCCCGCCGCCATGCGGTGAACGGCGCGACAGGTCGGGCATAAGCCCGCCTAGTACCGAAAAATCTCGACAGAACGTGGAGGAAATTGAGAAACACATGGATCGCGGAAATCGGCGGAGGAACAAAGAAGCATGGGTACTAAGCGGGATGGTGCCCGGTGCACATCGGCAAAGTGTCTTAGGCCTCTGTTATACTCCCGCGGGAGCATCCGCGGAACGTCCGCGGACCAATGGTGCACGGCGGAGGCGGGCGTGGCGAGGCGCGGCGATTGGCCAGGTGAGGAGTCTCGGCGCGATTCCCGCCCTTCCGCGGATGCTCTCGCGGGAGTATAACAGAGGCCTAACAGGGGCCTTAAAACGGGCAGGTTAGATCAGCCAAACCCCGGAGTCCCTTCCCTTGCCTAGTTATGTGCTCTCCTCCACGTCAGCTGAGGAGAGCACAGGAACCGTGTTTATGTGAGTGCCCCACAACCATGCGCAATCTTGGAGCGGGCATCAGCCCGCTAAGTACCGAAACATGTGCATGAGAAACACAGATCTGCGAAAGGAACGCAAAAAGACTAAGGAATCTGACGGCAACCACCGAACACACCCCATCGATTGACGAGCGGTCCGACTTTTGCCAACAGGGACGGCAAGTGACGTCATACGCGCGCGCGCGCGCGCGATTGCCGCGTCTCACTGCTGGAGCGCTAGAGCGCGAAAGTGTGTGCAGGGGATTGTCGGCGGCGTTCTTTGGTTAAAACGGAAGAAAAGACTGTTGAATGAAACACATGTGATGTCTTCTGACGGAAGGAGGAACGTGGAGTGTTTTTTGAAACGAGGTGTGGGTGGAATGAGACTCAGCCAGTCTCAAATGAGTGAGAGGAAACGGCAAAGCACCTGGTGGGGAAAATATGAAACAGGAAGTGGGATAGGATTATTAACTAGAAGATTCGGAAGCAAATGGCTTGAAAAGTCTATCTGAAGGGAGCGGGATTGAAGTAGAAACTTCAGTACTCGACATTCTCCGCATTGATAATGGATTATCTCCATACGAATTGTCAGTGACTAACAAGGAAGGCCCATGAACCTCCCCCGAAGATTCTCAACGTGACCTATATGGTCCTGTAGAGCATCGGGCGAGGATCACATAACTGTGCTTGGTTTTAGCTACGGACCACTCAGTGGTTCGAAAATGGCGAAAAAATGGTTCCGCTTCAGGGCGGCTGATAAGGCAAAATTGACGCCTGGAGTGGCCCTGTCGTGCTCTGAACTTAACTTACAAAAAGTTTAAAGTTTAAAGGTGATGCTATGCATTTGGTGGAGCGTTCTTGGCGTAGAATACTGGGAGCTGCTGGACGAAGGGATAGCAGTGACGGGAGAGGTTTACGTCAACCAACTGAGGAAGTTGGGGGCCCACCTTCAAACCACACGAGGAGAGCATGTGAAGGTGTATTCTCAACACGACAACGCTAGACCGCATATTGCTAGAGCGACGGCGGCTGAACTGGCGGACTTCGGATGGACCGTTCTTCCACATCCACCTTACTCACCAGATCTCGCTCCTTCTGACTGCCATTTGTTTTCAAGCCTTCAACGCTATTTGGACGGCCAGCAATTCAGGAACCGAGAGGATGTCAGGGAGGCACTGCTCACATTTTTCGAATCACAACCGGCCACGTTTTGGAGAAAAGGCATCCATGACTTACCGGCACGTTGGCGAAAGACAATTGATGTAAACGGTGGTTACTTCAAATGATTTGATATTGTTGTTCGTATGTTGTGATAATAAATATTTCACGCCCCAAATGTCCGAGAACTTATGCACCAACCTAATACTACCAGTCGATCCTCCAAGACATCTAGGGAAAACGTGTGCTAAACTGAAGCTGAACGCCTCCAGTTGTTCCCGTCGCGTGCCAAAGTGGTCCAGTTGATCCCCGTCGGTTGAGGAACTCGGAAAGAGGGGTCATAGTTTTCATCTTTTACTCTACCCATTAGAAATAACGTTTTTTTTTAAAGATTCGGTCCAAATTGCCAGCAGAATTGCATTATTTGTGACCGTTTAGAAGAACAACCTCATCAGCGCAGTACGAAACGCTGGCGCTTGACTTCAGTGTTCGGTGAGAAGCGCTGGTATCACGGTCTTCGTTCCTCGTTTCATTCTCCTCCCTTCATCTCGTTCTCTGATCGAGCTGACCCGACCTCGAATCCCGCTGATCTCTTCGACCTGTGGCAATCGAACACGCTTGGTGGTCCGCGCCCTTTCGCACCCCCATTTCGGGCGTTTTTATTTAAATTTTTTGCTCAATTTTAGGTTCTCCACTTTTCCTGTATCCTTTGCCGGTTTTTAGAGTCCTTTTCTTTTGTAGCCTTTTAGTGATTACTTCTATTCTAATGGCTGAATTATTTGATTTCTCTGAGGGTACCTTGGTTATACTAACTGGAATTGGAATTAGCGGACTATTGTCACACGATGCGTGGACTTTTATTTGATGGAGAGGTGTTTCCTACACTGCCATCAGAAAGGGGCGGAGCAAGGGGCGCGCTGAGCGTTCATCGTGGACGAGATTTCCGGGTCCCGCGATAATGTGAAGGCATCGCGTTACCAATGACCTCCCTTGACCTGGTAGCTTTATCCTGGGCAGTTTCGTTCTTGAGACAACAATCGAAATGCTGTACATCATATTTGGAGGAGAAGACTTCGGCATCAGCGCCAACGCATTCTCCAAATCCCACCTCATTGCTCAGTACTAAGGCGTCGTTCGCGTTTTCCGTGAAGTACAGCAACATCTTAACGAGATATAGCATGACAACGACGCGATCATGCGCTAGAAATTTCTTCAATATAAGGAGAGTTGTTTGGGCCTTTAAAATCCCCAATCGTCTTCTGTCAGCTGTTAGGTTTTGGACGGCGTAACGCCAATTAATGAATCCGTAAACTGCGGCGCAGTTTTGCAAGCCACAAATTCGTCCAAATAGGGCCCCTGTTATAGGCATCTGTTATACTCCCGCGGGAGCATCCGTGGAACGTCCGCGGATGCTCTCGCGGGAGTATAAAGGCCCCCGCAGACTTTTGCGGCGTCGCCGCTGCCCTATGCTTAACCATAGGGCAGAGACGCAGAGCTCGCCTCCAGCGGCGCCGCCAGCGGCACCGGCGGCACCGGCGGCGTCGCTGGCGGAAATGACTTCAATCATTCCACCCGGCGGCGCCGCTCCAGCGTCTGTCTGTCTGCGCTCTGCGCTTTGCCCTTTCGCGGCGGGATCCAGAGCGGAGACGGTCGATGCGGGCGCGCGATCGTCATCGGGGCGCGTTATTGTTAAGCACCAGTCGGTCCCCACTAGAAACAGTACAGTACCTCGCCGTCACCGCTCCCACTGATGATGAGTCAAGCCACTGAGCGGCGCCGCTCAGCGGCGCCGCCCAGCGGCGCCGCAGAAGTCTGTGGCGGCCTTAACAGAGGCCTAGGGCGGCGCGGGCAGGGCGGAAAATGAGCGGCGGGCGGGATCGTGTAGGGAACACATGCCCTCCCTTTTATTCAAATTCAGCGGACGTTAGTGTGTGGCATGAATAATGACATACGAAAATGACACCTAATGATTCCCCCCTCCCGACTAGGATTGCTCCGCAATTTTCCCACATTCACGATGGTTTCATCTACGGAATCAAAGAAGGCTCTATGTGCAGTAGCAAACAAGCAGAAACCGACATGGACGTGATCTTTCCATGACAATGTCGAGGATAGCTTAGTCATCAGGCATTTTATTGAGAAAATCAGAGTCTTCAATTATGGGCGGAGTTTCAGTCGTAAAGAGCTGCCTGATATTCACGAGTTATATGTTATATGTAACCACGGTAGCGTCAAGAGGGAACACTGTTGATTTGGAGCAGCAAACGGGCATCCAGATGTATGTATAATGCTGGTCAAAAAGCTTTGAACAGGTTGACATTTTTTTCTTCTCTGTATTTTTATTCCGCATATATTGGAATTTATAAGGCTGAACGGAAAGTCTAAGCGTTTTGTATTACTATTTTTATCAGTCTATTAAAATAAAAAATAAAGGACGGCGTTATTCAATCCCGTTTGGGATGCGCCACGCATTCTACTTTTACCTGATGTCGTGGAGGCGACTTGAATGCGTATTTGGCCATACAATGACTTGCGGTGGCCAGTCGATGAACAAGTCAGCGCTTTATCCTTCCCAGACGAGTCTGGTACCAATTCACCGACCGCGGAGGGATGGAAGGCTTGGTTGGCCTGGGCGGAAAATCCGAACCAGGAATCTGGTATCAGGTGCAGGCGGCAGCCAGCGCCTCCTCCGACTGCGCTCTACGAGCCCATTGGTCTGTTATTAAGTAAAAATTCAACTTGCGTTGGGCGTTAATGCGTTAATTTTGTCTCTCTCTCTGACTGAATACGGGCGTGTGTAGCGCAGTCGGAGGAGGCGCCGGCTGTCGCGTGCACCCGATACCAGGTTCCTGGTTCGGATTTCCCACTCAGGCCAACCAAGCCTTCCATCCCTCCGTGGTCGGTGAATTGGTACCAAACTTGTTTGGGAAGGATAGAGCGCTGACTTGTTCATCGGCTGGCCACCGCAAGTCATTGTATGGCCAAATACGCATTCATGTCGCCTCCACGACATCCCGTAGAAGTAGAATGCGCTGGCGCATCCCAGAAGGGATTGAGTAACATCCAGAAGGGATTGGCGCATCACAGAAGGGATTGAGTAACGCCGTCCTTTATCCTTATCCTTATTCTTGGAGGGCTAATCGAAGTATGTCAAAGGAGCAGTTCCGAGCGATCTTTTATTTTGATTTCAATTTGAGACAATCCGCAGCCGAGACAGCTCGACAAATCAGTCAAGTGTGGGGGCCTTTAGTGTTGGAGAAAGTAGTGTGCGCCAGTGGTTCAGTGAATTTCAAACCGGAGATTTCAGCCTCGAAGATGACCCCCGCAGCGGTCGACCTGGCGCAATCCTGTACGACGAGTTGAAGGAATTGGAATTGGTGGAAGCTGGACCATTCCAAACAGTTCGCGGGATCGCGGAAGAGCTAGACGTCAGAAAAACTGCTGTTACGGATGCTTTGAAACTTGGGAAGGAGAAAGAGCTCGAAAAGTGGGTGCCCCACGAGTTGAGTGCGCGGCAAAGATTGTCACTTTTCGAGATTTATTCTTCGCTACTTTTACGCAACAAAACTGACCCGCTTTTGGGGGAATCATCACTTGCGATGAAAAGTGGATACTGTATGATGACGGGAAACGTTCCGGACAGTAGTTGGACGCCGATGAACTCCAAAGGCGAACTTCTACCAAAAGAAGGCAGTGGTAATCGTGTGATGTGGTGTGATCCATTGCAACCTTTTGGAACCAGGCCAGACGATCACAGCGGAATCCTACTGTAAGGAAATCGACGAAATGCACCCTAAAATTGCATCAAGTTCAGCCAGCTCTGGCCAACGGAAGAGGCCCGATTCTTTTGCACGATAACGTCCGCCCACGCGTTTCACGAATCAGTATTCGAAAATAGAACGAATTAAGGATTGAAGTTTTGCCTCACACGCCATGCTCTCCAGACCTCTTGCCAATCGACTATCACCTTTTTAAACACTTTCTGAACTTCTCGCTGAAAAACCTTCACAATCAGGATCAAACCCAAACAGCTCTCGTGGATTTTGTCGAACCTCGAACACCTAATTTTTTTGCTGATGGAATAAGCCGACTGGTAGCCCGTTGGCAAAAGTGCTTATTGCGACTAAAACTGATAGATTTGAGAAAGTTATGGGAGTTCAAAATGAAGCACTCAAAACGCTGAGAGCTTTCCGGACAGCCTAATATTTCTCGCCTTTAGTTTGGCCCAATTTTGAGCTACTTCAGCTAGAATACTTGATGTCCCGTTCGATTCCTATCGCAAGATGAAAAAAGCTTACGGTTAGGTCTATGCATCTGGAGGCTAAAAGCTGACTCACAATTGTTCATTTTTTAAAGGCCCAACATTTCCATGCAAGAAGTTGGCTGAGTGCGCTTACGCAATCAGATGTGGAAGAGGGAAGCTTCAGAGGCAGCAGCTCAGCCTTCTCGTTGAGATGCCGTGGAACAGCCAAATTTTGGCAGCCGCTGTTGTCGGCTTCTTCGCTGAGGTTCTGTTCGGGAAGTAGCAAACTGAAGAGAGTCCAAGTGAGCTATTCTGGCACACTCCTAGGTCAGCCGAATCCGTTAGTCGTAGTCCGAGAGTAACTTCTACAGCTCACCAGGATTTCATCCAGTCGATGACACGCGTATAGAAGAGCCGTTGAAGGTTCGACAGCAAGTGCATGGCCCGAAATCTTCCAAGAAAACGAACAACCAAGGCCCAAAGTTTGGGGCTGGTGCCGTGGGCGTTGGCCGTGTTTTGATATGTGCCATGTGCGGCAGGAAATGACATTATTCAGCAGTTCGATTCGCCAATTTTCCGAACGAAAAGCCTCAAAACGCCGCATAAATCGTGTTTTGCCGCCATAGCAGCCGCTTTTGACGCCTCCAAGAGACACACCTTCTCCGACGGCAGCTTTGCGGGTTCACCTTGGTGGTCGGCTGTAGAGCATTCAGGCCACAGAGTGGTTTTCTGTCGTAGCAATGGTCGATCGCCAATCTGTGCTTTGAATGGCGAGTCCGGCGTCTTCGTGTTCATCCGTTCATATTTTTCCGTATTTTTTACGCGTCTTACACTTTTATCACCGAGCTAAAGTACCGAATCGAACTGCAGCTTTTGTTTCATAGAAAGCGCAAGTGTCATCTGTGAGATTCCAAAAATCTTTCGCTATTATGCTGCCTCGCAATTCGCCTAGAATCTTCTACTACAGACTGCTTCCTTATGCAGGCTATCGCGCTCTGTGCTGTTAAACTTAACTCCGAGCTTCAACTATGCGTTGGCCCTGGGCAGTTGTCAAAATCTAAAGCTTTGTCTGTATTTTTTATTATGAATAGTCATGATTTTTTTCTATTAGATCGTAATTTTGTGTTGTCTTCCTGTACAAATACAGTACCACGCATGTCCTTTGGTCAATTGCCGAAAAAGCTGCTTTGGAGCTCTACAGGCTGCCGCGGCCATTCGATTGATAGGTTCGATTCTGTATGCGTTGTTCACGGCGCACTCCAAAGGCAAACTGGACAGTCTTAGAACAACTCCTGATTCGGACAGCTAGGAATCATACTATATAATAATCCGCTAAGCGATGAGTCACACTATGGATCGACGATGAGTCATAAAATAGAGGAAATTACGGGGCACAAATTAAGGCCAGAAAATAGCGGAAAATACCCTAACGCCTTCTACGTGCCTGGCGACTCAGTAGACGAGCTGAACACGCCGGCGACCGTGCATGGCGAGCCGTAGACGTGCCAAACACATCGCCAACTTTAGCCCTGGGGGTAATCAAGATCGCTTAACATGATTATGAAGTTCGTTTTTTGAAGTGGAGATCACCATCGATCGATATCGATCAAATTATCGATTTTCATGGATGTCGTCCAAGCGGTCCGAAACTTCAACCCTGGGGGTAATCGAGGTCGCTGAACATGATTATGAAGTTCGTTTTTGAAGTGTGGATCATCATCGATCGATATTGATCAAATTACAGAAGACGAGCCGAAAGCTGCTGGCGCGCAAGTGCGAGGCATGCCGATAGGCGTGACGGAGCACTTGTTTCCAATAAGTCTCCTTAAACGGTCACTCTACAATCTGTTGCTCGCTCTACAGGTTGTCTCGCCCACTCGATTGATTGTGTCGGGCCAATATGCACTGTTCAACTCTACTAAGATTTATATGTCAAAAGATAGAGCTTGAGCTGCTGAGCTCAAATATATGCTTATTTTTAAAAGTACTTGAGTTTTAAAAAGTTATTTAAAAAAGCCGCTTTGGAACGCTCCAAAGCGGCTTTTTCGGCAATTGACCAAAGGACATGCATGGTACTGTATCTTCAAGGCTCACTTTCTTTCTAAACGTGGCAGCGGTTTTCTTATCAGACGAAAGATAAAAGACGGCGTTACTCAATCCTTTTTGCGGTGCGCCATGCATTCTACTTCTACGGGATGTCGTGGAGGCGATTTAAATGCGTACTGGCCATACAATGGCTTGCGGTAGCCAGCCGATGTACAAATCAGCGCTTCTCCTTCCCATGCGAACCTTGTAGCAGTTCTCGGATACCGGAGGGATGGAAGTCTTGGTTGGCCTAGGCGGAAGTCCGAACCAGGAACCTGGTATCGGGCGCACGCGACAACCGGCACCTCCTCCGACTGCGCTACATGCGCCCATTCCTACAACATAGGTACCTGAATGTTAGGACTAAACAGCAAAAATGTACCACATGCAATAGACGAGTGCATGTTCCAGATAGTTTGGCTGTAGATATCTTACGATTAGAGCACGGCTTGCACAAGTTTCGAAGTAGAGTACGTGGCGCATGCCAAAGTGGATTCAGCAACGTCATTCTTTATCATTACCCTGATTTATTAATTATTTATTTATTTTGTACGTTTAGAACCACGCAAGTAAATAATTGTAGTACAATTATCGGTACATGTCGCGTAGGTGAGCAGCATTGGTAGGTGGGAGCGCGCCAGGCAATAATAACTAAACAGAGCACAGCCCGAACTCATGCCAGTCCACCAGGGTACCGACTGAATACGTCCTCACTGAACGACATACCCATTCAATGCGGTCTGATTGGCTCAGGTGTCCCAACCTACCAAAGCTGCTCACCTACGCGACATATACCCAATTATCAAACAACATTCAACACAACAGGGAGCAAAAAAGTCAAAAGTCATCAAATCGGGATAATCTAACCAGGGAAGGATCTCAGGCGTAGGTCTGAACGGGGGAAATGGATAGTACTGCGAGAATCTCCACCCTTCATATAGTAGAAAAACATGTGTCCTTGAACCAAAAGAGCTACGGGTCCTCGAAATTGGGGGTACAATATTGCATCGTCAGCACGTGCCGACGTGCATGCGTGCGCGCGCTGTTGTAGGGGACGCGGTGAAGGGCACGCCGGCAAGCGAGTCGATGGCTCAGCGGGGTGTGGGGCTACATGCAGCCACTACGTCAGATGTTCGACTCCCGTGCTAGCCGGTATTTTTGCCTTTTTCATGATTGCCGCCTTCTTCGCCAGTTTGCTTCCTACACATCTCCTACATATTTATTTCACTCTAAATTGCCAAATAAGGAGCAGATTCGTACTCAACGCGAGGTTTGGGCAAAAAACGGTGACAATGACCTTACCATTAATCATCTTTACCTACTGTAATTTAGCATACTCCGGGTAATACGGAAAACGGATGTCAGATTCGTGATCAGCACCCCAAATAACCTCCCTGGGCAGGGTGTGGGTGAAGTTGGTGATTATGACCTCGACATCTCCAGTCACCCTACCTGCAAAAAACCCGTGCCTGTTGTAAGGTCATTGTTTAACATTCACTGAAAAACACAAAGCATTGTATAAATCAGAAGCTGAGAAAAGTGTGTGAAGCACAGCTCACAGAAACCTTTATTTGGAAATTTAGAGTGAAATAAATGTGTGGGAGATGTGTAGGGAGTAAGCTGACTTAGACTGCCATAAGGCACGACTTTCACGACACTGCTTTCACGACTCCAGAGGTCGAGGAGAGCTTGAAAAAAAATTCCCCAAACCTAGCCCAGGGGGGTTATTTGGGGTGCTGATCACGAATCTGACATCCGTTTTTCAAATTTCGGTCGATTACGGTAGGATTATAGTGGGTACGGGTGACGATGCAATACTGTACCCCCAATTTCGAGGACCCGTAGCTCTTTGGGCTCAAGGACTCAGCAAAAACGAAACATGTTTTTCTATTATATGAAGGTTGGAGATTCTCATAGTACTAGCCATTTCCCCCATTCAGACCCCGCCTGAGACCCTTCCCTGGTAAGATCGCGGTCAACGAGTCCTTTATACGGTATCAAAGATTCAGGTAGAACGCTTTTCTTTGAAAGCTTCAAAGCCTGGTTCCTGCTAGCTTAGTAAAGAACCTAATCCTACATTATATTTTGCCCTTGGAGTTCTGATCTTCCACTGGCCACCTCTCGTGCTAACAGAAGAAACGGAATAAAACTCCTGGACTGAAATGTCTAACATACCAGTTATTACCATCTCATAAACCATGACAAGGTCTCACTTTCTCCTAAGGTGTGTAGTATATATGTATATCGTGCAATCCAGCTCCATATCCTTTTTGAATCCTTCACAAGGATCTGTGACCGGCGGATACGGAGCCGGCTCACCCAGGGTCGTAAACTGGTATCCGGGGAGATACCGTAGCAGCGCATGTAGGCGTGCCACCATCGACTCTCCTGGAGGGCCATCTGATCCACACACTTCTCACTTAGGAGCCACTTGGTGTGGATTTCCTCCAATTCCTCTCATCATTTCCCTTTGTGATTAAATCTCAATTCTGATAAATATTGCTCCCAGTCTCAATCTGTGGTGATCGTCATTTATATCAATAAGACAGCCGGCTTTCTAGCGTACCTCCACAACCAAATCCGGCTGTCTTATTGATATAAACGACGATCACAACTGATTGAGACTGGGAGCAATATTTATCAGAATTGAGATTTAATCACAAAGAAGAAATAAGGAGAGCAATAGAAGGAAGACCACACCAAGTGGTTCCTAAATGAGAAGTGTGTGGATCAGATGGCTCTCCAGGAGAGTCGATGGTGGCACGCCTACATGCGCTGCTACGGTATCTCCCCGGATACCAGTTTACGACCCTGGGTCAGCCGGCTCCGTATCCGCCGGTCACAGATCCTTATGAAGGATTCAAAAGGGATATGGAGCTGGGTTGCACGATATACATATATACTACATATACATATATACTACAGGTGCGCAAGTTTAGGGAGGTAATAGGTTTTATTTCTTAGAGTAGCTGAAGGAATCTTGGTGTATTCGTATTTGTGCACCCTTGTCCACAGTTTTCTGGAGGAGCTGTTTTGAACGGGTTCTAACCTAGTAATTTTTCTTTTACGCATAGTTTGTTTTGATTTATGTTTTATTTCTTATATTTATTAGGTATTTTTCTTTATTTTTTTGTCTTAAGTGATGATTTGTGGACGTGATTGTTCGGGAACCAAAAAATAGATAAAGTAATATAAATTCAAACTTTGGATTGATTCAGGAGGAGTGTTATTGTGCGGTTTTGTTCCGCAAACAAGATTTGTAGCACCATTTCGTTCTCCATGAAGAAATAACGAAGGCACAACAAGCAGTTTTTCTCCAGATATAAACATTTATTTGTATTTGAGAGCTAAATATACACATTGTTCCCACAAAACTGAGCAAATCTTTTGCAGTCTACTTATGTCGTGGTCACCGTGTCCACAACCACAATGCTGTCACTATATCGCTGATCTCTTTTACCATGCCTACTAAAGTAGAAATGTTACAGAATGCCAATCCAGTGTCATCACCTCTCGAACCTCACTCTAACAAGAATGAACTTCTCCCAAAGAAGTTCCCCTAAAGATCCTCAACTAGACCTAAATGACGTTGTAGGGTATGAGACGAGAAACACAGAAGTCTTCTTCGTTTTCGCTACGGGCCCCTAGGTGACCCGAAAATGACGAAAAACTGTTGCAAGGCAACCCCATGTGATTGACGTGATGCAGTCCACCAGCAGAGCCGAGTTGGCCGAGTTGGTAGTACTGCCAATGTTCGGCTTTCTATAAATCTTGGCATGAAGTTGTCCAATTCTAATATGTTCTTGATAAGCTATCGACCACGATTGTTAACAGCTTTATTCGGCTGACGTTTCGGCAACTTCGCCTTCTTCGGAGCATGGAAAAGTCGAAAATATTCACAATGACATTCGCCCAAACATCATTTCATCCTACAGAGTAATCTTCTTAGAGTAAATAGACACAGAAATAGAAATGGGAGTTGCAGAGGACGACTGACCTGACAGGTGGTTGCCGCTAAGGAGCACCGCTCACCCGTAGCTAGAAGTAACGCGGGTGAATGAGCTTCAGCCTGGGCCTATAAAGGATAAGGATAAAGGACGGCGTTACTCAATCCCTTTTGGGATGCGCCAGCGCATTCTACTTCTACGGGATGTCGTGAAGGCGATATGAATGCGTATTTGGCCACACAACGACTTGCGGTGGCGAGCCGATGAACAATAAGCGATAACAATAACAATAAGCGCTTTATCCTTCCCAGACACGTCTGGTACCAATTCACCGACCCCGGAGGGATGGAAGGCTTAGTTGGCCTGGGCGGAAAATCCGAACCAGGAACCTGGTATCGGGTGCACGCGACAGCCGCCGCCTCCTTCGACTGCGCTACACGCCTGGGACTACCCGACTTAAATACCCCAGCAGCTCAGATCAAGTCGATCGAAACCGTTACCGTTAGACGCTCTTCCTTCCGGTTGACTCCAGGATTTCTAGCTGTGATTCCTGTGATTCAGAGCAAACAACTCGAGTGTCCTGCGTGCCAAGATGTCACTTTCTCGGGCCAAAATGAACGTGGACACCTGCAGCTTCGCGCCTGCATGGCAGATGACTCTGTGTTTCCCCGAAAGAGTCAGAATGTTGCCTTTTCTAAGTCCATCCAAATGCTCTTTACCCGTTATACATAGGGGTCTGCCCGTATCCGCTAGGTACTCCTCCCCACATTGCATGACATAAGGTAAACCACACCAGATATCACCGCAGGTACGGGTGAGCGGTGGTCCTCGACGGCAACCACCTGTCAGGTCAGTCGTCCTCTGCAACTCCCATTTCTAACCCTGTGTCTATTTTCTCTAAGAAGATTACTCTGTAAGATGAAATTATGTTTGGACGAATGGCATTGTGAATATTTCCGACTTTCAAGGCTCCGAAGAAGACAAAGCTGCCGAACCATCAGCCGAAAGAAGCTGTTAACAATCTTGATCGATAGCTTATCAAGAACATATCAGAATCGGAGTGGGTAGTGTTGAGGACTCGTTGAGCACGAGGTCAATGGTTCAGGCTCAGACCTATGCCATTTGCTGCAGTGTTTAGTCGTGTTGTGCTATATCCACAGTCTACACTTCATTGTGTCACTGATCTCTCTTGCCACGCACGCACAGCCGAGGTGTTACAAGATGTCACTGCCATGTTCGAAACAGCAAACGGAGGCACAGGAGTGGAAGATGCTGTACACTCTCCCGCTTTCCTCCCTACCAACCTTCCCCTTGTCTATGTGTTGGTTTTATTATTTGAGGTAAAAAAGAAAAAATTGCTCGTTATGGCATAAATAATGACGTAGCTGCCTCGGACACGACAGTGATGGCCCAAATGGTCTCGCCCGTTGTAATGTTGGTTCGCGACAACTCGTCCGCGCGAATTCGTTTCAGATAGACGAGATTCAATGCGAACGGGGTAGACATAACTCCAACGCCGCGCGAATCCCTCTGACGTCGCGCACGGTGTGCGACGAAATTGGACGAGTTGTCGCGGTCCGATGCTTCCGACGGCTAGAAACGCTTCCGACAGGGACATGCGGCACGCCTTTGCCACATTTCAACGTTTTTTGAGGATGGTGTATGAATGTCGTTTCAATGGGACGATCAGCGACAGTTTATACAGGAATCCTGGTCACGTGGATGGTTTTTAGCGTCAGTATTTGCCATCTACAACTCTTCGGTCAATTTTTACCCGTGATTATGATTATGCTACGGAAGAAGGCACTATCGCCTGCGCTATTCTCGGGTAAATTGTCCTACTGCAGACTGTTGCCTGCCACATTCTGTGGGATCTTAAGTTCCTTGCTAGAAGTGTTGCTGTCAGCGGTGAACTGGACAAGAGGAAAACGCATCGTTGTTGACTGGTGTGCCAACCATGAGAGATTCTAGCGAACCGAAATCTTATGTGCTGCTTGCTAGGCGAGTTTTTTAATCTTCATGTTTACTTCTCTTCTCCATTTCGGGATGAGTTTCTTGCAGGTAATTGAGATCGTCGTGGGATTCGCCCTAATTATGGTAGTATGCGTTGGATACAAGACTTAACTATGTGCCATGCTTCTATTCGTTTGGTTGTTTGCCCTGAATCTGTGACTAAATGCCTGGTGGAGTGTTCCGGTTGACCGATTCTGCCGCGATTTCATGAACTACGACTCCTTCCAAATAATGCCTGTTATTATGTTATGTTGGGCGCGTGTAGCGCAGTCGGAGGAGGCGCGACTGTCGCGTGCACCCGATACCAGGTTCCTGGTTCGAAATTCCCGCCCAGGCCAACCAAGCGTTCCATCCCTCCGGGGTCGGTGAATTGGTACCAGACTTGTCTGGGAAGGATAAAGCGCTGACTTGTTCATCGGCTGGCCACCGCAAGTCATTGTATGGCCAAATACGCATTCATGTCGCCTCCACGACATCCCGTAGAAGTAGAATGCGTGGCGCATCCCAGAAGGAATTGACTAACGCCGTCCTTTATCCTTTATCCTTTATTTTTTTATTATGTTATGTTAGAATCAACGTAGGCTAATACCGGGAGTACGGACGGATATCAACTAGAATGGAACGAGGAATGTCCGCCACGAAGCGATACAGGACAACATCATCAACCGAGGGACAGTCTGGGAGCTTAAAACTGAGAACAATTTGTGCTCCTCGGCTAACCATGAGTCACCGAGCGCACGTCCGCGTTTCAGCGCCGCGACGTCGCGTTGGAGTTAGGTCCTGAAGCGCCAATGCGAGCAGGGCTCGCGTGTGGTTGTAGTGCACGAGTCGTCGCGAGGCTACCGTAATGCGATACAATGCGTGATAGGAGTCCACCCAGGGTGCGCTTTGATGCATCCTAGGTGGATCGGCGAGAGTTACTGCATCCCTCATTCACGTATTGCGCCAGCAAAATTCAATTGGAGTCGGTTCCAGCCGTGATCCACCATTACCATCGGATCACTCTGCTACCTATTAGGTTGTACTACTATTATTTTACTAGCAGAAATATTTCGGAAATAACATACCTTCCTTCCTTGTTATGTAGGCAATCCTAGAGCTGTCATGTTTTTTGCTAGTTGATTTCGTCGGTTTGTTATTGGCTTAAATGAAATATCAGGGTGTCCTGAAAGTTTTGAGAAAATTCAGAACTTTTATTGTGTTCAAACTGCAAGTGAACAAAAGATCGGTCAATCAACAATGTGTGATCCCTTAGTAGCCACAACCTTCCTCCATCGTTTGGACAGGAAGACAAATGGCTCTCCAAAAAGAAGCAGGTCGTGACGCTGCCCATTCGTCGACTGAGCGCCCAATGTCGTCGTTGTCGTGAAAGTGCCGTCCACGGCAGAAGTGCTCGACACTGCGGAAAGCGTGGAAATCACAGGGATAGAGATTCGAAGAGTAAGGTGGATGGGTAGCCACATGATGTTCAGCCTCTGTAGCTGGCTCTGGGTAGTCATGGTGGAGTGAGGGCTCGCATTATCCATCAGAAGATAAACCTTGCCATTGTACATGTGCTCCGCGGGTAACCTGGACTCCATCTCGGCCAGTTTTGAGGAGAGGAGGCTGGCGTCAATCGACTGCCCAGCCGGCAGGACCTTGTTGTAAACGACACCCTTGCTACAGTAGTACAAAGGAAGCAAGTGTTTCTTGCCGTGGATATCTCTCTTTGATGGCCTGTGTTTCTTTATTGCGAGGCAGGAACTGTAGCTTCCTGTTCGGGTTGCTGTACGTTATCCACTTCTCATCCACGCCACAATCGTCGCAGCACATGCCGTCGTTCGGTAGAGGGGAAGTAGAGAAGAGCAGACCTTTACACGGGTGTTCTGCTCGTCGGTTGTCAGATTGTGAGGTACGGTATGAGGACGCTTCGCCACAAGACCGGATCGAGTGAGTATATCATAGACGGTGGATTTAGTAGTGCCCGTCTTTCTTTCTATATCTCCTACCAACTTAGCCCGATTAGCATGAACAAGTGCGAGAAAGACAGTTGTACGTTAGATTGAGGACGTCCGGATCGAGCAGCATCGTCGAGGGAGAAGTGTCCTTTTATAAAGTGATCGAACAGCGGTACACCGTAGCAGTGGGGAGGGGATCGGAATCCATCAGCGACACAACCTGCTGATGGGCCCGGTTGAGTTGAAGCCTTAAACGGAAGCATCGAAACAAAATGATGCGGTCGTCAGTTCGGCTGGACATGATAAGACTAACATATTTTCGTAATCTGGGGGACAACTCGACCGTGTTGATTGGGGTTTAGATTAAAACGCTATAATCTACAAGAGAGTATAGTAACATGATATAACTCAGAACATGTGAGAAGATAAGATAGATATGTCAGATAAGATATGTCATTTTATTTGGATGCATCGAAAATTTTCAAAATTTTCCGGGCATCGTGATAGTAAATAGAAAATAATACGTAGAATTTCCCGCCACTCACTTTGACGTTGCCCGCCAAATTTTTGAAAAGTACTCTGGAGCCTTCTTCCAATAACGCATATATAGGCTGACCTATGACTTACATTTATCCCTGTTATTGTCACATTCCGTTACCACTATGGCAGAAAAAACCGTTCTCGACTGCAAGTAAGCTGGACTGCTTCTACTTTATGAGTTCAAAAAGCAAAGCATATTGGTCATGACATAGCCGATAGTGCGTCACAGGTTATCATCGCTATGTCAGTATCATATGAGAAGATCTTCTCCAACGGCGTTCACGTCGTTCTGTGTCGTGTCCGCAACCAACATAGTTGAGTAGCTCAACTTCTATGCCTGCAGTTTGGTCATAGAATGTAATCACCGTACACATACCCATGAAGAACGTGTTCACATCGTGGTCTGCAGTGCTAGCAACCAATTTTTGTTATTGTTTTGTTACGATTGCTAATGCAATACGTTAGAAAACAAACACAGAAACAATCACAAAAAAGAGCACAGGGACGAAAACATATAAACGGTGAGACAATACAAACAATCATACTATTCAATCAATTTCAGATCTGAGCAACAAACTTTCAACTCGGCTTCTGAATTGTCTCGGTGTTAGAGGAAACTGAAGGTGCTTAGAGAATTTCAGGTATAAACTACCTGCCCTATAAGTGAAGGACATTGCTCATGAATTGTTTCTTGGCCGGAGTAGCTGTAGCTTAGCGGAGCCACCTCTTGTGTACGAAGTCTTCATCTTAAAGAATCTACAAGGCCCAGAATTGGTGGTAAAGTATAACAGCTTGTGTACAAGACGGATGTCAAAAACCCTGCGGCGAGAATCTAGGGATGGTAGTCCGAGATATTCATTTCTGATTGATGCCTTAGGTACACGTGAATATACGAAACTCCCTATTCTAAGAAGAAGCTTCCTGGTGAAGTTGTTCTGTGCTTTTCTATAGTATAGATGTCCTTTTTCTTATACGGAGCAAATACGGTACACTTAGTTAAAAAAGGGAACGTACATAACTCTTGTACACCCTAAGGAGAACAGATTTATTCCTAGTGACTAATGCCTTAAAGATGTTATATGTTGGTAATATAGACCTATTACGTATAGCACGTATATGCCTTCCAAAGTCTAGGTTATTGCTATAAGAAAATCCCAAATCCTTGAACGAGTCCATTTCGTGTAAAGCACATTCAATGTTGTACCTATAAGAGAAGGCTTCCATTCCATTTTTTTCTTCTCTGTCCAACTACCACCAGCGCTTCAAATTTTCGAGTGCGCTATGTTAGGCATGTCCCACTACTGTAGAAGGCGGAGCGACGCGGTCGATTACCGTAGGATGATCGGGTTCGCGCCTGCCTCGGACGAGATTTTACGACAGATGGGCGTGTCGAGCAGAGCGCGTATTGCTGCCGTGGGGCAGACTTCGTGCGGAGAGCTGGCAGAAGGTGCTTCATTCAAATTTTTTGCTGTGTATTCTTCTATAGGGCGTGTGTAGCGCAGTCGGAGGAGGCGCGACTGTCGCGTGCACCCGATACCAGGTTCCTGGTTCGGATTTCCCGTCCAAGCCAACCAAGCCTTCAATCCCTCCGGGGTCGGTGATTTGGTACCAGACTTGTCTGGGAAGGATAAAGCGCTGACTTGTTTATCGGCTGGCCACCGCAAGTCATTGTATGGTCAAATTCGCATTCATGTCGCTTCCACGACATCCCGTAGAAGTAGAATGCACCGGCGCCTTCCAGAAGGGATTGAGTAACGCCGTCCTTTATCCTTTATTCTTCTTTTCTGCAAGTACTGACTTTGACAAGAATCGCTTTATCGTTTGCTAGCATATGTAGCTCTCACTAGCGTATGGACGAGGTTAATTCGAGCTTTAGTCATCTCGTTAAACGAACTGTAAGGCCGTTACGCCTCCTTTCTCTGCCTGAGACACTCAGCACCCTGAAAAGGCATGGCAGTGATGACCGTATGCCTCACTTGTAACAGACTTGTTCGTCTTTAGATGGCGACTCCGCTGGTGTTTGGTGTTCCTTGGCAACTGGCAGCGTTCGTCTAGGACTCTTGAGGAAATCGAGTTCAGCCACGCGTTCAGAAACTTCAGTCGATTTTTTTCCTTGAACTGCCTGTGGTTCTGCGACAGAATTGCGTCTTGCCCAATCGCATTGCACTTGGAACTCACTCATGCGCGACGTTACGCCATTCCCTCACACGTTTCCAATGAAAGCCCCGCTAGGTCCCCTTTTTTAGTAGAAGCTCTAAGCAGGTCTTTCTGTAAGTTTGTCTCTAGAAAAGATGTTTTGTTTTAAATACATCCCATCTTCTCGTCCAATTGGACACTTTTCAAATAAATTGGACACTTTTTCGGCCTAAGCCTAAGACTTTTCACATCAAGGAGAACTCTTCCAAATTGAAATGAACTTCTTCTACATTAAACTAGAGACTCTTCAAAATTGTTAGAATAATTTTTGTTTAAGGAAAATTTTAGTATAACTTTCTTTAAAGTCTTAACTCACTTCCCAGTAAGAGAACATATCGTTTGAAATTTTATACAAATTTTATTTTTTGAGAAAAAACAATGATTAAAGTTTGTTTTAAAGAGCAGGAAGGCGGCCATTTTATATTGCCAAAACAGAGATTGCGCCACGCCCTCGTTTGAACCTTCGCGATTTTTGTTGATTGATAGCAAAATTTCTGTTGCGTTCAGTTTTACACCTGAAAACGGTCAGTGTGAGCATTTGTGAAAAAGCGCACATATTCTAACGTTTTTGCTGCATGTAAGCAATATTCACACTATCGATCAAATAAACGTTACGTTGAACTATTTGAGTACATGGCGCGATCCAGTTTTTTGATTTAGGACACGAAAGATTGCTGTCTTGCTGCTCCTTGAGACAAAATTCAGTTTATTATTTAAAAAAATTCATAAAATTTATCAATTCACTCATTCGGCAGCTAAAGTCGAAAAGTTTCAAAAAAGTTATTCTGGGTTTTCCATGAACAAAAAAATATTCTTACCATCTTGAAGAGTCTGTAGTTTAATGTTTAAAAAACTGACCTCAATTTGGAAGGCGTTCAGTTTGATTTCAAAGTTCATAGGATAGCATAGGAGAGTGTCTAATTTGACGTGAAAAGTGTCCAATTCGCCGTGAAAATGGTATATATTAACTGAATATTTTTCAAATGAACACGATTAAACTTCAAAAAGACTAGAATATTTTTTAGGTCAAGGAAATTCCTAGTATAACATTTGTTGAAGTTTGACTTCAGTTACCCCATAAGTGATCAAATCGTTTGAAATTTTATAAAATTCTAATTTTTTAAGGCAAAATAATAATTTGAAGATTGTTTTAAAGATCAGGAGTGCAGCAATTTTTCAATGCCTTTATCCAAAACGTGACGATTTTTATTCGATTGAATGCGAAATTTATGTTTGAAAAAGTTTCACGGGCGCGTGTAGTGCAGTGGGAGGAGGTGCTGGCTGTCGCGTGCATACAACACCAGGTTCTGGGTTCGGATTTCACCACCGCCCAACCTAGCCCTCCATCCTTCCGGAGTCGATGACTTGGTACCAGACTTCTCGGGGAAGAAAGAAGCACTGACTTTTTCATCTGCTGGCCATCGCAAGTCATTGTGTCAGCCAAAATTGTGTACGCAATCAAATCGCCTCCACGACATCCCGTAGAAGTAGAATGCGCGGCGTATCCTATAAAGGATTGAGTAACGCCGTCCTTTTTCATATCCTGCGTGGAGTTTCACATCCGTAAATAATATATCAACAATTGTAAAGAGCACAAATATCCTCACTTTGGTGTTTCATGTAAACACCATTTACCCTATCAATCGATTAAAAATCGCCGCGAGCTGATCGAGTACATGGCGCGATCTCGTCTATTAATGCAGTATATAATCACTGCTTTGTTGCGCTTTGAAACAATATATTTTAGTTTAATATTCCTTCTTAAAGACAAACATTTATTAAAATTATTACTCTCAATCCCTACAGCAGAACTAAGGATAAGAATTTTCAAACAAAGTGATACTAAATTTACCTTGATCAAAAAATTATTACAACCATCATGAAGAGTCAACAAAGAAGCATGTTTCGACTAGGAAGACGTTCACTTTGATTTCAGAAGCATCGCGTTTGTTTAGAAGAGTGTCCATTTTGACGTGAAATTTTATTTATTTTTGACTTACACTATATACTGCGCCATGATCAGCAATAATTCAACGTGGACACGGCGTAAACAAAACAACCATGATGAAAAATTGAAGAGAAAAGAAGAAGTAAACTCCTCAACAAGCTCAGCCTAGCATTTTGTGATGATAGCATTTGATATTCGAATGGTCGAATATTCGATAGGCCTAGAATTTCGAATATGCGTTCGAACTCGAATATCGAAAAGGCGCCATATTCAAATACTATTCAGAAATAGAATATTTCAACGTTATTCAAAAATAAACAAATACAAAAATCGTTTAGCTTTATTCGAATATTGTATAAATTTAAATACTCATACAGAGAACCTGATTCGAACAAATCATTCGACTATTCGAATAATCGAATGAACGAGAAAAACAGGGCTTTCGATCATTCGAAAAAATTGATGAGCGATTAAATTCGTTTGTTAATTCGCTCGAAAATTTTCGACATTGAATTAATTTTTTTAGTTATTCGGCATCGGATTCATTCGTTCGTTCGTTTGATCCGATAAAATTTCTCAGAAGCACAACTATAGTGGGGAACGATTGGATTTTCCGCAGAAATGACTCGTAAAAATGGTTTCCGTTCCAGGGCTGTTTGAGCCATTAGTTGTTTGAACATCTTTCCGTGTTTATGAAATCGGAATTTTGTGGACATTCACCGACCCCGCAGGAGTGGAAGGCTTGTTTGTCCTGGGCGGGAAATCCGAACCAGGAACCTGATATCGGGTGCACGCGACAGCCGGCACCACCTCCGACTGCGCTATACGCGCCCTCTCCAAGCAATTACAGTTCTTAATTTCTCATTCAGTCCTGTACAGAGCGCAATATCCGTATTCTTATGATTCCTTCTGACATTCCGTCGCCTACTTTCACGATGGGATACAGCACTTTATGAAGAAGCGTTCTGCGACGCAGAATTGAAATAGCTGGCTGACGAGTCCGCTCATTGCGGCATTTCGCGCCGTGATCTGATTACGCCTTCAAGGCCACGGATTCGACCACGGGGTAACCAAATTTGCTCCAGCGACGTCTATTTTTGACACGAGCTGAAGCGATACCGTCGACGACCATGCCCTGTGAAGTAGTAGAGCATAGATAGAACATAAAGATAAAGGATAAAGAACAGCGTTATTCAATCCCTTCTGGGATGCGCCACGCATTCTACTTCTACGGGATGTCGTGGAGGCGAGATGAAGACGTATTTGGCCATACAATGACTTGCGGTGGCCAGCCGATGAACAAGTCAGTGCTTTATCCTTCCAAGACAAGTCTGGTACCAATTCACCGACCCCGGAGGGATGGAAGGCTTGGTCGGCCAGGGCAGGAAATCCGAACCAGGTACCTGGTATCGGGTGCACGCGACAGTCGCGCCTCCTCCGACTGCGCTACACGCGCCCATAGATAGAACATAGAGCATTTAATGGGCCAAAAGCGATACAAAATCGTTTCTTCACGAAAGATTACAGAAAAAATTTGGAAGATTTTTTTCGTGATTTCTTCTATGATTTGCATAAAGTGGAAAGTGATCGTTTTTCAAAGCGATTTAGTGTTTCATTCACTAAAAAAGCTACTATATAGTCAAGAAGAATATCGTCTACTCTTGAAAAACTATTTGTGGTGCAGTTCAAAAATGTCTTTTCTTCTTCTTCTTCTTCTTCTTCTTCTTCTGCTTCAGCGTCTGACACGCTTCGTAGCGGGGTTCGCTGTTCTGGTGCCATGACGCTACCTTTCCCGATCCAGCGCTAGATCAGGGTGGACACCAGCCGCCTTCAAGTGCATATGTGACGTGTCGCCCGTTCTGCCTGCTGTCCATAGTCTACAAGCTGTTCACTCGAGTCATCTTGAATAGGATCAGCAGAACGCTGGACGAAGGACAGCCACGCGAACAAGAAGGATTTCGGAGAGGATTCAGCACGATCGACCACATACACACCATTACGAAGCTCATCGAAGTGTCGCGAGAGTACAAGCTGCCGCTGTGCCTTACGTTCATCGACCTGAAGAAGGCATTCGACTCCGTCGAGACTGAAGCGGTCATGGAAGCCCTGCTCACCCAGGGCGTTCCTACTCAGTACATCAGGGTCCTTCGAGAGCTGTACAGTGGATTCACGACCAAGATCTCACCATTCTACAACGACGTCGTCATTGACGTGAAGACAGTATTTCGGCAGGGGGATACCATATCCCCGAAGCTCTTCAGCGCCACCCTCGAAAACGTCATGCGCGAACTAGAATGGGAAGACATGGGAGTGAAAGTCGACGGCCGGCAACTGCACCATCTGCGCTTCGCTGACGACATCGTGCCCATAACACCGACCATCAGCCAGGCGAAGCGCATGCTGGCCGACTTCGATCGTGTATGTGGGAGCGTTGGACTGCAGCTGAATCTTACGAAGACGATGCTCATGAGGAACGGACAAGTTTCTGATGTCTCATTCTCGCTCAACGGAACGAACATCTCCGAATGCTCCAGCTACGTCTATCTGGGTCGCGAAGCCAATATGGCCAACGACCTAGGGCCAGAGCAAGTCGTGAAGAAGACGAAGAACGTTCGACTCCGTGCCCACCTATTCGACTCCACTGTTCTTCCTGCCCTAACGTACGCCTCAGAGACCTGGGCTATACGAAAGCAGGATGAACACGCGATCAGCGTCGCGCAGCGTGGAATCGAGAGGACGATGCTCGGAGTGACACGACTCATGCAAGTGAGAGAAGGCCTCCGGAGTTCCGAGCTTCGCCGACGTTCGAAGATCAGAGGCGCTGTCGCGTGGGCCAAGTTGTCGAAAATTAGGTGGGCCGGCCACGTAATGCGCTTCGCAGACACCCGCTGGACGAGAGCCGTCACCGACTGGATTCCGCGGGATGTCAAGAGAACACCAGGACGCCCACCAACGCGTTGATCGGACTTTTTCGTGAAAGCCTGGAACGACCGTTATGACGCTCTTCGTGTCCCTTGAGCGAGCACGATCCATTGGAGCACTCTGGCACGTGACAGCGACGAATGGAGACGCTGCTGGCGCCCGCTCGAGCAAGTCGATGATCAACGGGACGACAGGTGATACAGGTGATATCGTCAGACAGTTCCCATGACTCGTGACTGTCTTCCTCTATCGAGAACGAACCACTTTCTGAGCGAGTAGGACTCACCAGAGGCCTCCCTTCTCACCGGAATTGTAGAATTAATGCCTTAGAAAAGAGCGTGCTCACTTAGGAAAGCTAGTTTTTGAAATGAATGCTACAAATTGCGCAGAAGATCGAGGATTGGTGACGTTTCTTTCAGCGCCTCCTTCATTGTTGTTGTCTTATTCAGCCGCACATGTCCCGCTAATCTAAACAGCGCTAAACGCTTTTATCGGGACAATCTCCGGCCGGATTAAGCAATAGCCGCGTTCTTTTGGTGTGAGGCACAGCGGAGGCATCCTTCATGCTTGAATAGGCTGCATATTGGTCCTACTCGGATTTTCACTAAACATTTCTTCAACCCTTTCTTGAAAAAGGTGCACTTTAATCAGCTCTAAGGTTCTGCATGTCATCGTCATCATGCCGTTCCTCGTTCAGTTCTTCTCTGCCGCCCTCTCCTCTCTACTCCATTTCATTGTATCCTCCGCATTTTCTTCTGCTGGCTATCTTTTCCGAATTTTTTCTACCCCTAAAGCTTACCTGCACTTCCCGAAAATCACGTTAAAATGGTTTCTTACCATGCGAGTACTTGTGCGAATATCGCCAAATTGCAGTTTCTTAGCAGCACGGATTACCTCAAACTTGGGTAATTAAATCAGACAAAAACTCAAAATAAACGAAACACTTCGTAAAACAGTAAGAGCAACTCGCAGCAGCAATTTCTTGTCACGAGTGAGTCTATAATGTGAAAATGTCTAATAGCAAAAAACCATTAAGAGGTTTCTGTACTCTCGTTGTGGCGCGGCGCGTCAAGTTTGCAAGCCGCTTATTCTGCACGCGATTCGCTCGCGCCAGATGGTATCCCCAAATCTCGTCAAATTAAGTGTATTACGACGGCAAAGTGTAATTGTGGTACTTTGCCGCGAAGCGGCGCGAAAAATCGATATGCGGGATACTATCGATTTTTCTCGGTGCAAGTATTAGGTTGTACGGAATGTTCGTTTCTGCCTACTGCTGTTTGTTTACGGCACACAACTGGTGCAATAAATTGATTGAATTGAATAACCCTTTTAACCGGGTTTGAAAAAATGTTGAATTCGCGGTGTTAAAAGTCGTAGTCGAATCCAATGTCTAACGGCCATTCGCACCTCCATTCTGCGTTCAAAGGAGCCAAAATCGATGTTCCCAGAGGGGCTCTCCACGATTCAGCGCTGCTCTCACTGCTAGTTCAACAGCCGATTATCTTCCGGCTGAAGGCTGCTGAAGAGCGCGAATGGATCCCTTCCGGCTCCGGCTTCGGCTTGGCCCTCCCCCTCTTTGAGTGTTGAGGCGGTGGAGTTCCAGCTGGGAACGGCTCCGCGTCGGCTTTCGAGTTCGTTTTCCTGAGTCGTATGTTTCCGAAACTTGCTGAAAGGCTATGCAGAACTTCTCCAGCTTCTCTCGTCATAAAACCTCGGCATTGTAGATAGTTGTTAGTGTTCTACTTTGTGCCGTTCAAGGTCGTTATGGTAGATCTTTATTGCCAGGCCTAACGTTTGGACGCTTCCGTCTTCCTCAGAGGCGTTAGATCCACCAAAGGAGCCGCAGATCTCTGTTAGTACGACCGAGCGAATCGTATTCACTAACAACTTTATTGCCAGGCCTAACGTTTCGACGGAAGCGTCGAAACGTTAGGGGTCGTTTAGTGTGCACGCGACGCGCGACGCGATGCTATGCGTAGTGGCCGAATTGATCAATCGCGTCGCTCGATCAATTTGGCCATTACACGTGCATCGCGTCGCGCGTCGCGCGCACACTAAACGACCCCTTAGGCCTGGCAATAAGGTCCACCATAACAAACTCGAACGGCACAAAGTAAAACACTAACAGCTGAGCAGTACATTCTTCCTTTCTGCTGGAAACAGGTGGCGCAGGCGTAGTATTCATCTGGAGCACAATAACTGTTCGGTTGAAACCGTTTTAGTTCTAACCGCTCTACTTTACAGGCGGTGGAGAAATGCTGCTGTTCACTAGATTACATTTTAGATTATGTTCTGCATTGAATGATTTTGCGGATTTGCCTCGCTTTCCGCAAATGAGTTCCACGCTGTTGTTCACAGAGACGAGATTATTGAAGTGCTGGCTAATTGGCCTAAATCTTTGTCATTGTCTCCGGATTTCATTCCTCGAAGCTTCATAAAAACCATTGCTCTCTACATAGCCTACTCACTGGAGCACATATTCAATTTGTGTCATACCAGAGCGGAACTTCCTGCTAGGTGGAAACATGCGTTTGCGATTCCGATCCTTAAGATGCTCCACTAAATGGTCCCAGGAATTACCGGCCAATTAGCATCACCTCAGTCTTTGCAAGACGATCAAAAAGATCTCAAAAAACACATCCTGGGTCATCTTGAAGCTCATGGCGTAATATCTGATAGCCATTATTTATTTATTTATTTACAACTGCACTCTAAGTGCGCTAAAAAAACGGAGAGATAACAACAGCATTCCATAATCTTAGCAACCTGATGAGGAAACAAGAATGTAAAACAGCGTAGTGTCACTATGCTCTGCGATTCCGTTATTTTTAAGTGTTCTGCAGCATTCAGAAGCCCAGATACAAGCAGCCTAACCCAACGAATGGCAATAAAACGAGAATAAGAGTAATAAGTAATTTGAATTAATCATAGTTTAAGCAAATAGTTTCATAGTCGTGTAACGATGAAGAGGTCGATTAGGCAATCAGGAGCCGGATTCATCAACGACTTACGTAACTTTACCGAAGAATTGTAAGCTTATAAAGCGATATCGTGAGTGAAAAGCCGCGTTATCTGAGACTTTAACGCGGCTTATCGCTCACTATATCGCTTGATAAGCTTAAAATTCTCCGTTAAAGTTACGTATGTCGTTGATGAATTCCGCCCTAGTATAGCTATGGAGTAATTCCGATTGGAGGAGAAAAATCACTTTCGAGCAGCATATAAGAAGGAAGCACCTGGGAGTCCGGTCTTAATTCCTGCCATACCTAGGCCTTCATTACGCTTCCATGCGGTGCCGCTTTCATAGGAACTGAGTTAGCCTAACCGAACTAAAAATAAAATATGTCTGAAAGTAAAAAAATATTGATACATGTGTATAAGGAAAGATATTATAAATAAATTATGGTTTTCTTAAGGGCAGATCTGCAGAAACAGCCGTCGTTACTTCCTTGAATGACTTGCTGGTCTAAAGCATTTGAAGAGAAAAGACCTACAGATGTGGTGTATTTGACTTTTTAAAAGCGTTCGACAAAGTACACCTTCAAAAATTAGTGGACAAAATGGACGCAGTTGGGATTCCTCACAGAATTATAAACTGGATTCGAGAATTTTTAACAGAAAGAACTTATCAGGTTAAGGTTAAGGACAAGTTTTCGGACGCCTTCCCAGCTTTAAGTGGTGTTCCTCAAGGAGGTGTTTTATCACCAGTCTTATTCTTGTTATATACCTATGAACTCCCCAAATGCCTTACAAATTTAGGGGTCACTAGTAAAATGTGTGCAGATGACGCAAAAATCTACAAAGGACTAGACGATTCTGAAGACTCAATGTCTTTTCAGACAGTGACAAACTTTATTAGTTCTTGGGTAGAAAGATGGGATTTGCCGCTTGCGGCTGAAAAATTGCGCTTTCTAATGATCGGATTAAAATATCGCACCCAAACACCAACTTATCGAATCCGTGCTTAGCTTCTAAAAAAGGTCGCCGAAGATCGTGACTTGGGTTATATTATAACGAATGATTTATGTTTTTCAGAGCATTGCAGGCATTTCGTTAAGAAGGCCAGTTTTCGCATCTACATCTGTATAACCCGTTCAGGACTTTCAGATCCTGTGCTCCCGAGATCTACATAGAGGCTTTCAAAACCTATGTGTGACCTATCATTGCAGCGAAACAACAGTATTCAATCCATCTAGGAAGAGAGATACTAATGTTTTGGAAAGCGTTCAAAACAGCTTTACGAGGAAGCTCATGTTAAGTTGTTTTTCAATGGATTATAGTTTGATTCCAAGTGTATGCTGATGATGTAAAGATTTATTAAACTATTGAGGCTCAGACGATGTGTATGCGCTTCAAAATGCGACAGATTTGAAGGTTGATTGGAAGAAAAGGTGGCAGTTGCCGCTATTTCCTCAAAAGACTGTAGCCTTACATCTTTGTTCTGGAATGAAAACCTTCTCCTATAGGTACAACACTGAAAGATGTGCTTTACGCGAAATGGACCATGTCAACGATTTGGGTTTTTCTTATAGCAATAACCTAGACTTTGGAAGGCATATACGTCTATTTGAACTACGGTTATGCTACGAACATGTCAACGCTCTGCGATATATTTATTTATTTATACGTGTATGACAACACGCGACGAAATAAACACCAGCAAGATAACACATTGGTAATAAACACAAAACTACAAGAAACGGCGAATTAGCGAGTCTTAAGATAACTACCAACGAGCTTTTTATATTGGTTAAACGAAGATGGCAAAGTATGTTTTTTGGTAGGCATCAAGAATTCAGAACCGGCCCTTTGAGTAAAAAAGAGGCACGAACACAACTTTTGGCCGTAGAATAATGAATTTTAGATCTACAACCCCTAGTGGTAGAATGATGGACTGTGTAAAGCTCAGTAAGTGGAAGTGCAACTTTTCAGTCATCATCTTGAAAATCATAATTAGATCGTTTCGCTTCCTACGAATAGCAAGCGATTCCAGCTTGAATATTTTATTACGATCAGGCGCTGATGGAATGGAGGTGTAGTCATTACGATTTAAGCGTAACCATAGCTTTCTAGTGTAGCTATTCTGAACGTATTCAAGCCTCTGTATGCAGCGCTTAAGGTGAGGACTGAACACAGTGGAGCCATACTCCAATATTGGGCGAACATATGATTTGTATGCAAGAAGCAAGTTGAAATTTTTGAATTTGTAGACAACGCTCTAAAAATGTTGTAAGTAACTCTTTCAGCTTTCTTTGCTATCGTCTAGCAATCCTTTGAAAAACTAAGTTTTTTGTCTAAGATGAAGCCCAGATCACGCAGACTGATTTCACTGAGTAGGTTGTATGTGTTTTTGGTTTTTAGTTTATATATCAGCTTTACATGTTCTGAAAAGCCCAACTTCTCGTCGTAAACGAAGCCTAAGTCTTTTACCGAAGTTACTTTCCCAATGCACTGCCCGTCGATACAGTAATCTAAGGCAGCAGACGAGGTCCCAATTCTCATGTGCACTGTCTTCTCCGGAGCCAAAGGAAGACACCAACGTCTGGACCAGTCCTTGACTTGAACAATCCCCTGCTGAAGTGCTCTGCATCAACAGTGGAAATTTCCCGGTAGATTTTTACGACGTCCGCGAACTGCTTTACTAGGTTGTCCAATAAGTCCCCGCCGTTTTTTTCAACAACTCACTGCAGATTTCGCCGGCGGTATCTTGCATAGCGCTGCATAGATTTCGAAAGAGAATGATTTGCTCTATCAGACCGTGTATTGCATTTCTTTTTTTTCATTATGAATTTTGTCAATTTTTAGGTCGTTGAAGTGAAAAGTGAAAAAGTGAAAAAGTAGCCATTTGCGCACTTGTTCTCTCCGCTTAGGTTTGTAATTTTTTGCGCAGTTTTTTATAGCATTTGGAAGACAATGTTTTGTACTACAAGAATATGTGTTAGTGTTATTTGCTCATTTGTCCTTTATTGATTTTTAGGTCATCAAATTGGGACGCCCGAAGGAGGATGGTTATTTTTGCCGACAGCTCCTGCTCTGTGATTGGACTTTTTGGGTTGGTGTTATATGTCATTCGAAAGAGAATGCATTGCTCTATAGGAATATGTGTTGCGCTTGTTGATTTCTATTGGATGTCAACAAAATGCCAAAATGAGAAAAATCGTCTTCACCAACAACTCCTTCTCCTTCTTCAGTTGTTGATATTCGACAGAAATCAGCGGGAGCCAATAAACGTGACACAAATTCCTACTGAGCAAGACATCCTCTTCCAAACGACATATAACACCATGCAAAAAAGTTCAACCACAGAACCGGAGTTTTGGTAAAAATTCGGGCGGAAAAATCGGAATTCCTAATTTGGTCACCTAAAAATCAATAATGGACAAATGAGCAAATAGCATTAACACACATTCTTGTAGTACAGAACATTGTCTTCCAAACGCTATGAAAAAACTGTGCAAAAAATTGCAAACCTAAGCGGAGAGAACAAGTGCGCAAATGGCTACTTTTTCACTTTTCACTTCAACGACCTAAAAATTGACAAAATTCAGGTTGAAAGACAAATGCAATACATGCTCTGATAGAGCAAATCGTTCTCTTTCGAATGCTATGCAGCGCTATGCAAGAGACCGCCGGCGAAATCTGCAGTGAATCGTTGAAGAAAAAACGGCGGGGACTTATGGGACAACCTAATACAATAACACCAGCACTTTCCAATTCTTTTGCGAAATCTAAGATGTAAACCATGAACAAGAGCGGTGATAAGACGCCACCCTGTGGGACTCCACTTTTTACGTTTAACAGTGATTGTTGTTTTTTGTGTTAGAAATGCTTTTGCAGTTCGTTTTTTATAACATCGTTGATGCTCGACTTTGATCTAGGCCGTAAATAAATAAGTTTATGAGGAGAAGAAACCATAGAGGCGTGACCATGTAGGTTTCCGCAACTTTACTTAAAATAGCGCTTCAGGAAGGAGAACACTAGGCCAGCCTAAAAGAGAGCCAGGCCTTAGTCTATTCTTGCTTGGCCATGAAAAATGGTCGGTTATCAATCCACTTCTTCTGCCGGGAATGCAAGAATCGCGGCATCATTTCATCGCTCCATGTTGTCCATACCTCGCTTCTTGTCTCGTCTCGCCGCCTACTATTCCCACTGCATCTCCTCTTGTACTTTTCCTATCTGATCCAAAAAGGAACTTTGTCAATGGGGCTGCATTTCAAGTGCATTAAGCTCGGCTGGCCGGCAATTATTCTCTTTCTCTCGAACCTCGTCTCCCGGGGATAGAAGGAAGAGTCTTTGAAGGGTGTTGCCTAAGCCAGTCGAATTTCTATCGAACCCAGAACTGTGGAGTTTCACGTTTCAGTTTTAATTTTTTTTATTCAAAAGCAAATGCAATTTGGCTGAGGAACTTCATTTCTTCATAGTAGTTATGTTTCCACTGGACTTCTTCCGTGGACAATTTTCTTTCCGTCTTGCACTACACACTCCATCCCCTGTATCCTAGGCTGTTGCCACAAAGTCCTCACCTTAATAGGATATAATTGAAATAAATTTCGTACGAAAGAGTCTTCCATTTCGGAGATTTACAAGGAAATGCTCCCAAGGAAATGTGTGGGCTTTTGCGACCCTATTTTGATAGGATGTAGGGCCGTGTGAGCGAGTCCAGAAGCGCAGTTAGTTTTTGAGGAACGCTTTTTCAATGATCGGAAAAAGAGGTGTAAACAACAATCATCAGCACCTATGACACCGCCCGAGATGTGCTTCGGTAGCGCAGCCGGTAGGAGTGCCGCCTCATAGGAGCACACTGACGGACACCGAGTTCGAACCCACGTACTGTCAGTATTTTTGCACACATTAGTTTGCTGTTACTATGCTTTTTCATGGTCACAGGAGTCAATTTTAAACTCAATCAATTCTTTGAGTACACTTATGTACCGATATGGCCCGGGTTCATTATATTCAACCGTAAGGCATGCGAAGTTGTGTGCAGTTACGGCATCATTGGTGATATGGTGTGATATGGTGGTGGTGCAGATACGGATCGTTGAAAAACTAGCACATATGAAGGTGCAAATAGGCAGCCCTGGTTTGTTGTAAACACTGGTGGTCTAAAATTGACTACTGTGATCGTGAGAAAGCGTAATAACAGCGAACTAATATGTGCAAAAATGCTGGCAGTACGCGGACTCGAACTCAGAATTCCGTCGGTGTGCTTCTATGAGACGGCACTCCTACCGACTGCGCCAAGGAGGCAAATCTCGTGGGGTGTCATAGGGGTTGATGGGTGTTGTGCGCACATTTTCACACCTCTTTTTCAGGTCTTTAAAAAGAACGTTCAGCAAAAACTGACTGTAATTCTGTCTCTCACATCTCCCTACATTCTGCCAAAATATTAGGTTGTAACGAAATAAATGGCACTGAACCACTGTAAATTTAAACAGTTAATATCTCGGCTTGTAGGCGAGTTTAATAATCGAAATAAAAACCTTCTGATTCTACACATCTTTGCCAACGTGACACAAGCTTTTTTATCCCAGTAGCATAAAAATCAGAAGTTCTGGAATTGACGAAATCTTCGAAGGCACTTTGGGCATCCTGTTGGTATTTGAATATTTTTCCTACCAAGAAGTCGCCAAGATGCTTGAGGAAATGGTAGTCTGTTGGGGGAGAGGTCGGGAGAAAACGGAGGATGTGGTAGAGTTTCAATGCTCAGCTCATTCAATTTCTGCAACGTCATTCGTGCTACATGGGGGCGAGCATTGTCGTGCAGAAGGAGAACTCGCCTTCGGTTTGCCAAGGTCGGCCGGATATCCTTCAACTTTCTCATCATTTCTTCAATTTCAATGCAGTACTTCTCTGCCGTGATGGATTCACCGGGAGGGAGGAATCTGTGGTGAATGATTCCCAGCGAACACCACCATACTGTCACCATTACTTTCTTTTGGTGCAATTCCGGCTTCGCAAAAACCCTGGGGCTCTCATCGCTGTCCACCCACTGTGCCGATCGTCGCCTGTTGTCGTACGTTATCCATTTCTCGTCACAGGTTACGATGCGATCAAGGAATGGGTCCGTTTCATTCCGTAGAAGCAGTGCGGACGAGATCTCATATCGTCGGTTTCTTTGCTCCTCAGACAGCTCGTGAGGCACCCATCTTTCCAGCTTTTTGGTCTTTCCAATTTCCTTCAGATGCCGGGCAGCTGTGTTGTGACTGACGCCAAGAACCTTCGCTATCTTCCTGGTACCTTTGTGTGGATCCTCCTCTACCACATCTCTCAGCTTGTCCTCATCAACATCACTATGCCTCCCACGACCTTCATGTTCTTCCAAGCTCTCATCTCCATTCCGGAACTTCTGATACCAACGGTACGCCGTCCGAATTGTGGAACATCCCTGACCGAATGCGGCGTTGATCTTCTCGTCCGCCTCCTTAGCTGTAGTGCCCAGCTTGAATTCATACAAGTAAATGCCTCGGATTACCCTTTTGTCCATCTGCAAAAAGTCAATAAAACTCTAAAGTTTTCCCACTTTCACATAGAAAATTTGGTACTCACCGGTGTAGAGCAAAGTTTGCGCTTCTAAATGGTATGCCACATGTTACGGTTTGTTCTTAATCAAACGCATAAAGACGCGCAAAATAATGGCGCGAGCCAGTGCCATTTAATTCGTTACAACCGCATAGCATCGTATAAGCTCGCTATGAGTTGGGAACCTTTCCTTGTAAGAGGGAGAGGCGCGCCGCGTCGCTTCTCACTTTCCCACGACACAGGCACATGATGAATTATTTCCTCCCTGTCAGTTGTTTTGCTTCGCCAAACACTTTCCATGCTACGCTGTTCACTTGAGCTGCTGGGCTTGAGGTTGTGTACGTCTACACAAACGTTCTTTCCCACATTCTTTGAGGCTTCTTTCGCTTAAATTATTCGATTTTTAATTTTATTTATTTATTTATTTATTATTTTTTAAGTGTTTTTTATTAACAGCTTGGAAAATGGAACAGTTATACTGTTCCTTAAGTAACTCGACAAGGTCGTACTATTCGTGTGAATTCAATAACACGCCGTTCTTAGCTTTACAATGAAATACATGGTGTCGTCTTAGGAGTGGTGAATTGAATTATCTTTATATGGTTAATCAACAAACTGTCCAGCAGGACGTTCTTCATTTCTTTTTTGCGTTATCCCATGTCTCTCTGAGTGCTTGGTGTTGTACTATTAGATGAGAGAACCTGCAAGGGAAGGGGACCCAAAATAAAGCTAGATTTATCGTGAATAAGTAGTAGGAGCCACATCCCGGAGTTAGTTTCCTTGATTTCTTCTGTGCACAGAACGAAGCAGCATGGCCGGCACATTCTTTTAGGGTATGCACAGACCCCTTTCTCTAACAGTGGTAAATATTAGGTTGGTGCAGAAGTCAAGACACCACATTTTTTTAGTTTTACAAAAAAAGCGAAACACGTCAAGAAACGATGCCAGCCGCCATCATGTTCTATGACTCTTTTCCACCTTTCAGACAGACTCCCGATCCCGTCGGCGTAGAACTTTTCTGACTGTGATTCGAAAAATCCAGCCAGCCAGTGTTCCATGTCGTCCTCGTCCTTGGACGTTTTTCCTTACATGACATTGGAAAGAGGCAGGAAAGGGTGGTAGTCTGTTGGTGCAATATCTGGGCTGTACGGTGGGTGAAGCAGCACTTCCCATCCAGGGTCGAGAAGCTCTTGGCGAGTCATTCTTGCAATGTGTGGTCGAGCATTGTCGTGGAAGAATCGGATTGGCTGATTCGGACGCACTTCTGAGAGCTTGGCGGCCAGTCTATCCAGCCGCTGACAGTACAAGTCTGCTGTTCGGCTTTGTTACGGACCAGCAGCTCGTAGTGTATGATACCTTTGTAATCCCGCCAAACAGAAAGCATGATCTTCCTTTGGCTGTGACTCAGGCTGCTTACCCTTGTCCACCCAGTGTCTGCTCCTCTTGATGTTGACGTACAGGCACCACTTCTCACCTCCTGTGATGACGGACTTCAACCAACTACCTGTGCCCTTGTACGAGTGCAATTGAGTGACCACCTCAGCACGTCGCTGGCGGTCGCGTTCGGTGAGGTCATGGGGAACCCACTGCGCCAACTGATACACCTTACCCAGTTGATGTAGGCGCCTGCAGATGGTGGCATAGTGCACAGTCAAGTCCTGCGCGAGTTCACGAGCAGTCCGCCGTGGGTTCGATTCCACCTCCAGCGCGACAGGAGGTACACCCGCCCCTGCTGGGAGGGGGGGGGGGAGGGGCGTGGCGTCACGGACCGGAAACTTTTGTTTTGCGTGTCAAAGGTTTCGTAAGGCAGCCGTTAGACTCTTGGTGAAACCTAGGTGGTTAGGGGTGGCTGAGGAAGGGGGATGAGAGGAAGATCGCGCGCCCCCCAACAGGGGACGGGTGTGCCTTCTGACCGTCCCCCGATTCCACCAGTTGTCGCAATCGGTCGTTGTCGGTATCGCATTCACGTCCTGACCTGAACGAATCCTGAAGGTTAACTCCTTTTTGCGAAAGCGTGCGAACAAAACGAAAAACGGATGCCAGATTCGTGATCAGCACCACAAATAACCCCCTTAGACGACGTTTCAGGGAAATCGGTGTCCCTGCCTGGACCACCCTTGTTAACGGTATGCGTGGTCTCCGACGGAATCGTGAAACACGAATGTCAGATTCGTGATCAGCACCCCAAATTACCCCCCCCCCAAGCGAAGTTTCAACGAAAAAAAATTTTTCGACCGAAGTCGTGTCGGTGGAGTCGGAACTTTTAACTAGTGCCCCACTTTTTGGCGCCCTACGGCGGCGAATGTTCAGGCTTTTCTTGAGGTCCATCAGCACCCACCCGTGATACGGGGATGGGCCGGCCGCTGATATCAGCATGGAACCGGTTAAGCTAAATACCTTACTAGTAACAATGTTCTAACACATTTGCTTAAGCCTGGAGCTGCTGGTAGAGAGGCTATACGTTGTTACGGGATGTTTTGTTGCGATCAAAACTCTTGCGCCAGGCGGGACTCGAGCCCGCATCTTCTGCTTTCCTGGCAGCGATGTTCGCCTTACACCACCGGCGCTGTTTGACCGCACGTAACATCCGCGATATCCTCGAGTCCATCAGCACCCACCAGGTTCAGGCTTTTGTTTTTGACATGAGGTATAGTTGTGTTGGAATGACCTATTCGAGTACTTATTCAGATAATTCGAATTTGCATATTCGAATTCGGATATTCAAAAAGTTGCATTTTTCAGACGGATTCATACTATTGAATATTCAAACAAAAACCGCTTCTTAGGATGTATTCAGATTCGGATTTTTAAAAAATCGCTTTTCTCGAATGCACTCGAATTTCGAGTATTCGAAAAACTACACTTTTGAATGCATTGCAGCAGCACATTTGAAATATTGTTCATACCTCCTAAATGAATTGGATAAAAAATTATATAGGGGGATGAGTGGATCGCTAGCACACCCGGTGGTTTGACTGGCTTACCTTGACGCGCCCTCGAATTCGGTTGGGGAAAAAGAACCCGATGAGTACCAGGTTGAGCCACTGGAACATCCTCCTCAATCTGCACAATTCTCGTGCTTCTAACAGGTTCAGGCAGCGGGAAGGGATTTCCTGTAAACAACTCTGTTACGCCATTCTAAACGAGACCTTATGTTTCTCAGTCGGGTATTATTGCTGCTCTCGTTCCTTCGACGTCTAGAAAAGTTATTTCCTTTTTATTATTGTCTCACATGATTAGGAGGCAGAAGTAATTGTTTTTGGGCTACTCTCGATTTGTCTAATGTGAACGTTGGAGAATTGCTCGGCAGTTCCTGACATCTGTTTCTTCCAAGGATGCATTCCATCCCTCAAACCAAATTACATCAAGACTTGGAGAACTGCAGCAAAAACGCTCGGAACTCCGGCTGACCTGTCCCATAGTGCTCTTTTAAGCGAAGGAAAGCCGAACTCAAAAACGTCATAAAAAAGTTTCCTCCTTGTTCGGCACTATAAGGTATCAATAATGAAGTAAGGTGAAGAGTATAAAATGAGTTTTTTTTCTTTTTCTTCTTTCCAAAATGGTTCGTTTCGCCACCTATCTCCAGACGAACCTTTCTGCTATATAACGCCTCTCCGGTGGCTCGCCTGCGGAGAGGCATATAGCTTTTTGAATAGGTCCAAATTATCCTACTATATATAAAGCAGCAAGCGTGTGTGTGTGCGTGCGTGTGTGCGTGTGTCTGTCCGTCCGTCACACCTGAGTTGGGGCGCGGCAGCCGAACACGTCGGCGACCGTGCATGGCGAGCCGTAGACGTGCCGAACACGTCGGCGACCGTGCATGGCGAGCCGCAGACGTGCCGAACACGTCGACGACCGTGCATGGCGAGCCGCAAACGTGCCGAATACGTCGGCAACCGTGCATGGCGAGCCGCAGACGTGCCGAATACGTCGGCAGCACAAAACTTCGGCCCTGGGGGTAATCAAGGTCACTGAACACGAATCTGAAGTCGACCAATCGATATCGATCGATATTATCGATTTTTTGTGGATGTCGTTCAATTGGCGCGAAACTTCGGCCCTGGGGTAATCGAGGTCGCTGAACACGAATCTGAAGTCGACCAATCGATATCGATCGATATTATCGATTTTTGAGGATGGCGCTCAAGTGGCGCGAAACCTCGGTCCTGGGGGTAATCGAGGTCACTGAACACGAATCTGAAGTCGACCAATCGATATCGATCGATATTATCGATTTTTTGAGGATGGTGCTCAAGTGGCGCGAAACTTCGGCCCTGGGGTAATCGAGGTCACTGAACACGAAGCTGAAGTCGGATCAATCGATCCATCTCGATTAACATAAAAGTCAGAAGGCCTAGGGAAGAATAGGAAACCCGTAGCGGCCATGGCGTCCTATTGTCTGGGTTTGGGGCGAAACCACCAACCAGTCGTAGGCGGCCGTTAGGCCGACGTACGACTGGTCAGATATAATTTAACAAAATTGTTTCAAGAACTGTAACTTTATATTTTATGTACTAAAGTGGAGGGAGTTTAATAATAAACATTTTGCTATATTACAGCACAATCAAAGATTTATTGTGAACTAGAATAATCGAAGTTCTGCAAAACTAAAAAAGAGGATAAAGGACGGCGTTATTCAATCCTTTTTGGGTGTGCTACGCATTCTACCACCAATTCACCGACCCCGGAGGGATGGAATGCTTGGTTGGCCTAGGCGGGAAATCCGAACCAGGAGCCTGGTATCGGGTGCACGCGACAGCCGGCGCCTCCTCCGACTGCGCTACACGCCCCTCTACAGAACTATTAAACACATTTAGCTTACATAGCGTATGTCGATCAGCTGATCCCACTCCTCGTTTCCTTAAAAAAAATACATCAGTCACTATCAGGAAAGATTTATTTATTTATTTATTTATTTATTACTGCACCTTAAGTGCGCCCAACAGTAAAACAACAAGGCAAGCTTAAAGCTTAAGATACCGTACATCGCATTACAATGTATGTCATTACGCTTCTTCTAAAACTATACGGTGACATTATTTTATGAGCGCGTGTAGCGCAGTCGGAGGAGGTGTCGGCTGTTGCGCGCACCCGATACCAGGTTCCTGGTTCGGATTTCCCGCCCGGCCAACCAAGCCTTCCATCCCTCCGGGTCGGTGAATTGGTACCAGACTTGTCTGGGAAGAATAAAGCGCTGCCTTGTTTATCGGCTGGCCGTCTCAAGTCATTTTATGGCTAAGTACGCATTCAAGTCGCCTCCACGACATCCCGTAGATGTAGAATGCCAAAAGGGATTGATTTCTTTATCCTTTTGTCCTTGTCCTTTTACGGAATGTCGTGTTGTGAAGAAGTTGTCCCCACACGACCCGCGAAAATCGCTCCGGTCGTCAACGAGTTAAAACATTGTTGAACTACAGGAGAAAACCCGATCACCAGTAGATGAAAATCCACTCATCTATCGGTGAATTTCATACGACGAACAGTTGCTCTAGCACCTCCTCTAAAGTTCAGCCGCAGTAGAACGCTAGTTGTTTCAGAATTATCGTCTCCACACTGGATTTTCATCGTATTGCTTAGGAGCCCTAACAATCAACTGTAAATACGTGCAGGTGATGCTATAAGGAAGTAGAACGCATATCATACTCCGAAAACTGTTTCGCCATGTCGCACACCAAACATAGAACTAGTGAGCCTAAAAAATGGTTAAAAATTAAATTTTATTTGATGAAGGTGTTCAAAATTTGTTCAAATTTCACTCTGCCTTTTGTCTACTTCTACATATGTATTCGCGAATTTTTTCTTCGAGATTGTTTTCGAGATTCCGTCCTGTGTCAGTTCTCAGTTTCACCTTTCGAGGGCTACGATACTACGGGGAAATGGTCCCTGGGCGTGTATTAGAAGGAACAGCCAATTACATGTCTCTTGCTCAATTTACTGAATGGCGTGATTGGCTGGTCCTCTTCCCCCTTCGTGCTCAGCGAGACTTTTTGCTAATAATGGGTTTATACTTGAGACAAGTTGACATATTTTTTCTACATGACTGAGTGTAGATCACAAGGGCCAAATTATGGGTAGAGACGCTGAGGGAATTTTCGATGGTTCTATGCCGTTAGCCATGCCCTGAACGAGCCTTTTTTCAGATGAAGTACACGTTTGCACGCTATTCGCTTACGATTCCGACGATTCCGGAGAACATCCTCGAGTCACTGCGACAGTGGAATGACTGGTGTGTCACCGATTTTTTTTGTTTTTAAAGTTTTTTCGCATTTTTTTGTTCGAGATTTTGGTCGACCAATTGCTTCAGAAAATTGCTGCAGAAGCAGTTTCCTGCGGAAATCTCTCTGCGGATTATTTCCTTCGCTGACTGAACACGAAGTGCATTTGGAAATTCGAGCGTAAAAGAATTCTGCCTGACTAAACTCGAGAGGCACAGGTTGACATGTCATCACGCTTTCCTCAGCTAGAAGTCACAAACCGAGGGGTTTATTCGAAGGGCTCGAAAAAAGTCCTTAAAATTCACCAGTCAATAGCAATCCTTATATTAGGTTGGTGCATAAGTTCTCGGACATTTAGGGCATGAAATATTTATTATCACAACATACGAACAACAATATCAAATCATTTGAAGTAACCACCCTTTGCATCAATTGTCTTTCGCCAACGTGCTGGTAAGTCATGGATGCCTTTTCTCCAAGACGTGGCCGGTTGTGATTCGAAAAATGTGAGCAGTGCCTCCTTGACATCCTCTGGTTCCCAAATTGCTGGCCGTCCAAATAGCGTTGAAGGCTGGAAAACAAATGATAATCAGAAGGAGCGAGATCTGGTGGGTAAGGTGGATGTGGAAGAACGGTCCATCCGTAGTCCGCCAACTCAGCCGCCGTCGCTCTAGCAATATGCGGTCTAGCGTTGTCGTGTTGAAGATACACCTTCACTTGCTCTCCTCGTGTGGTTTGAAGGTGCGCCCTCAACTTCCTCAGTTGGTTGACGTAAACCTCTGCCGTCACTGCTATCCCTTCGTCCAGCACCTGCCAGTATTCTACGCCAAGAACGCTCCACCAAATGCATGGCATCACCTTTTTCACGTGAAGGTCGGGTGTCGGAACGTCCTCTGCCTCTCCAGCTGCTTCAACCCACTGTACACGCCGGTGATAATTGGAGTAGAGTATCCACTTCTCATCCCCGGTGACAAGGTTGTCCAGCCATCCGTGGGTACGTCTGAGGGAAAGGAGAGGCAGAGCGACATCGACTCTGCGATCCATGTCATGTTGTGTCAAGTCGTGAGGTACCCAGCGACCCAATTTTTGCACCTTGCCAATCGACTTCAATCCTCGAACGACTGTTGAGTGACTAACACCAAGAGGGCTTGACAGTTCGCGAGTGGTTTGGTATGGGTCCGCTTCCACTCTACTTCGGAGGCCATCCAAATCCAGTGTGATCGGGCGCCCTTCTCGTTCATTACCTTCAACGGAGAATTCACCAACTGCAAACTTCGAGAACCACTGGTGCACAGCATTTCGAGCAGGAGCGCTCTCGCTGTGAACATCCTTCAGGCGACGATACGATTCGTTGGCATTGAGGCCAGATTGATGCGGGAATAACATGACGTGCCGAATATGCGTCTCAGTTGCGATGAATTACTTAGCCATAATAGTTGACGTTAACAACGCAGAAGTAAACGTTAGGAACAGTTTTGTAGCCCTTTCCTTTCTCTATCGATCGATCATTTACGCGTTGATACATGTGAGAAATTTGGCGGGAAAATGCGCTTTCAATTCAGGAGGGATCAAATGTCCGAGAACTTATGCACCAACCTAATATCTTGCATGTTTAATTGTTTTCCCACTTCTAGTACTATCATATAGTAACATACAGCAGTGTAGAGATGCCATCAGTTCAGCGTTGGTTAATCAATACCCATCGATAATCGATTAGTAATTTTTATCAGCTACAGTGGAGGCATCAGCATGGATCGTGGTGAAGAGTATCAGGTGGTACTTAGAAGTCGTGGAGTTTGAAAAGAAAAGTTCCAGCTATGCGCATGTTCGATTTCTGATTGGTTATCAAAATCAATAAATCTATAACGTTAGGTCGAAGTATCGATTTTACCCTCAATCACCAATCCTGAAGATGTCTACTTTTGGAGCAAAGATGTCGGCTTTAACGAAGTCAGCATCTACGACAATCCATCTGAGCAGAAATGAAATCTATATCAATCAATACAAATCAATAGTGCTATTTTTTTATTTTTTCAGTAAAGCATTTAGAACGCAGAGGAGACAGACGAAAGTGTACTCCTGTCCATTTCTTAGGAGATATGCAGGGTGCACCGAAGTAACGTCAATATCGCAGGTGACCTTAGGGAACGAAACTGCTATCAATCAATACGGATCAATAATTCGATTTTCAAGTCCACTCAGAAAATGGAGACGTAGCAAAGGAGACTGCTTGGCCGCAAGAGGCAAGCGAATTGCGAATATGTTAGGAAATGAAAGACTTTTACAACAATCACACTGAACTGGTTGGCCAACCGCTATCGATTTTATCGATTTTCTAATGTTTTTTATGGTAAATAATTTTTTGGGGATATTTTGGGTAAATTGGGTATAGGGTGGATATGGTGAACGGTGGATAGACTTCAGAAGTGAACACTCATTGACACACTATTGACATACTAATCGGTATCGATCGGTATTATTGATTTTTGGCAAGAGTCGATGTGAGATTTGTGTGATTATATTCGGCATAGACACATAGTAGACAATGTCAGCGAATTATTGTCGACTATTAGAAAAAATATTATGCTAGTAGTTAGGGTACATGCTTGGCCGGCTGAATGTAAAAATTTATACAAAACAAACACAAAAATCAATAGAAAAATCGGTATATTTGATTTGTATTTGTATTTGAAAACTTGCAGGCGATTTCGTCCCCGTGTTTCAAAACGATGACGTCACACTAGGCTATTTCACTATTTTTGTGTCCTTCTTTTCTCCGCGATAGTAATTCTCCACCGATTCGTATCGATTTTCTGAGCGTCAGCGGATCGATATCGATCAATAATAGCGATTTCAGTCATACACATCCGCGTGAGTTAGAGCTAGGAAATTAGATGAGCGTGGTGCCATAGGTGGAACAGCTGGTAAAGGCGCCGTCATCGCGCGATTACGAGGACCCAGTTCGGATCCGCAGTCAGGCCAGACTTCAATCAGTACTGCCAGGTGTTAAGGCTAGTGAAGTTTTTTCAGCCCAGTGGAAATTTCTGAGGCTATCGATATTCTTCCGAAGTTAAGAAGACGTAGAACGCTGGCCTTCGTTCGTTTAACTGCTTCTGAGCAGCTGTCGCATTATTGTCGTTGATGTCTGCCTCCAGCACTCTGTGGGAGAGCTTTCAACGTCTTCTATAGCTGAGTCAGTAGCGCAGTCATCCACACTTCCGTGTCGCCGACAGAGTAGGACTAGCCTCCCTCTTAGTCAGCCGAAGAAGTGCCCACAGGCCACGTGCTTTCTCCAAGCTTCAGCAGAGGACGAGTGGGAACTTTGTGCTTCAGGTGACGTTGCCGGGTTTCTCTCGTGTTTCGGCCGCATCGGGTGGACATAGCTGCTCTTATTAGTCTCGCCAAGAGGTAGCTAATCACTCGTGGCGTTTCTCATGGTCGCTAAGCGCTTCTGAACGCGACGAGAGTAGTCTGGATGGCTAATTAGTGTGATGGAGTTCAGATCCGCTGCCTTCCTCGCTTCCACTTTCACCTATGAACCACTCGACTTAGCGCTTACGCCCTCACGTTGCTCAGCACCTCAGTCCTTCCGCTGCTACTCACCCACGCCTCAGCTATTGTCGTTTATATATCTGTTTTTTTTTTGGAAAAAAAAATAGATAAAGAGCATAGATTTTGCGGTCATTGTATCTTCTTTTATAACATAGTAGGCGTTCTCGTTTATTCATTTCAACCAGTTGCACGGTTCTGCTGTTTCTGTGAAGTAGACCGTTTCCTATATACGGCCACTAATTTTGCGCGGACGTGCGGACAGACCTGTGACTGCATAATGTGACAAATCAGCTCTTCAGTGATAAAAAACTGTAGTTACAGCAGTAAACGCATTCCTCCGTTTTTCTATAGATCCGTGAATGCATTTGTACGCTGTGTAGCGAGTAATTTCTCGATCGGCATTATCGATCGATCGATCGATCGGTGCTGCTCTGTTAATCGATGGCGTTCGTCTCCTGGAAACTTCGAACACGTCACATTCTAGTAAGTTCATATCATATCAACCGGGAGGCTGTTCTTGTTCTCACGTGCTAAATCCTTTACATAGGTACGGCTATTATTTTTGCGCGGACGTCTGACGGCAGAACCACGTGTACATCTAGGCGACACAGACTGTCGATAATATTGATCGATATTAAGTTATCACTTGATAAGTTCAGTCCGCCCCGGGCTCACTCTGTCACTGTTACTGTGACTGTCGTAAGTGTTATAGATCGATCGATGGATTGTTGGGTTGGTTGACCTTGTTTCCATATGGTGAAGTTCGAAAATAGCGGCCATTAATTTTGCGCCGATGTGCGTACAGACAGTCGAACTAACAGAAGAGGCACAATACAGACGGCCAATTAAGACTACGGGTAGAGCGCAATAGAAGGTCGAAAGAGATCCACATTGATGCCTGGGATACGCCATGCACTCTACTTCCACGTGATATTGCGCAGGTAATTAGATGCTACATGTGCTCTTTACATTGACATGATGTGTGGAGATCTTGCAAGATAAACCAGTTCCAAGTCGAATGACGGAGAGCTGGAGGTGTAGGCTGGTTGGACCGGTGGACGCGGTGGACGTAGCAGTGGAAGGACGACTACAGACACTGGGCTACTCCTCCGTACTGTCTTCGTTCTCATGTGGACGAGTTGATGTTTCATCGTCGTCTGAATCTGAAAGTTTCTGTTTTGACGAGGGTATGATCATAAAAACGAATAAAAGAACGTCGGCGGTGCGCAACTGCCTTGGAATGCGCCATGCACTGAGCGTCTGCTCGATCTCGCTGAAGCAGTAGACCTTCAAGTTGTAGATTTCATTCGATCCCAGATGACATAGCCGGAAAGACTTCTGAGCGTCACGTACTGATCGGCCGACCATGACGACGCGAGAAGTGATCCTCCGGTCGTTTGTTCAGCGGACACACGTCGTCGTCATCGTCGTCATCGTCGTCATGAGCTGGCTCTGCGTCGCCCGGCGGCTGCAGGCGCATGGCGCCGTCTTCTGAATCGTGGCCGCCGGCTTATCGATCGCTCCACGGCTTCTCTCGTCGCATGTTTAACGCTACTTAACCACCTCAGCTGGGCTCTAATCGAGTTACGTGAGCTGAGTGTGCATGCGCATGTCGCCGTTGGAGTCGTACTGACGCCATCTCCTAGTCGACGACGTTGGCGGAGACGACGACCACGACGTCTTCTGGGCGATGACGTGCTCATCTATGCTTCCTATCGCTTCGGCCTTTAAATCGCGCTTAGTTGACGGCGGTCATTGGAGTTTTTTCTCCAGCGCTTCACATCAGTCTGTCTCGCCGTTCATCTATCTCTCGCTTCTGATGAAAAACTGACAACTGACGAACTGCCGCTGGCGTCTCGAAACTGAGACGATGATGCTATCATTCTGCACTTCTCCAGCTTGTCCATGCGTCTGCCTTTGCACAAAAATGGGTTGCTTTATTCCCAGCAGAACTTCGACGTTTCATCGAGTTTCCTTACGAACAAAAGCGTTCCGTTTTGCTCACCATCAGTTTTATCTCGATCAAATGTCCTCATTTCTTGTGGAGCCGCTCTGAATTTACTTCTTCTGGCCGAAGTTCGAATAATTTGGCTAATTGTGGTTATTGAGCGAATCAAGGTTTTTTCTACTGAATTATACTCTCCTAGTGAGGCGCTCCATGCATGCTAGTCTTGAATTCTCGATTCTTGCCACTGCTTTTATGCGGTTTTATCTGAAATATTTATTTATTTATTTATTTCATACACTGATGGGTGCGACAAAATGCAAGGGCAGTCAACCTAACTATGAAGAAAAGTCCATCACGATGATGACAAGAACGCAACAAAGAATAAAGGACGGCATTATTCAATCCCCTTTGGGATGTGCCACGCATTCTACTTCTACGGGATGTCGTGGAGGCGACAAGAATGCGTATTTGGCCATACAATGACTTGCGGTGACCAGCTGATGTACAAGTCAGTGCTTTATCCTTCCCAGACAAGTCTGGTACCAATTCACCGACCCCGGAGGGATGCAGGGCTTGGTTGGTCTGGGCGGGAAATCCGAACCAGGAACCTGGTATCGGGTGCACGCGACAGCCGGCGCCTCCTCCGACTGCGCTCCACGCGCCCCCACAAGATCGCAATAGAAAACAAAAAGGAGCAGGACCACGAATAAGGAATCAAATAGTTTGAAAAATGAAAGTATTGATGAGTGGGTGAATCAGGCTGAATCTGAAATACCTCATACCTCGGAGGAGGCGTCGGCTGTCGCGTCAAATTGCCTCTATGATATCCGTTTAACGTCGAATATGTGGCGCATTCCAAACGAAGATTAATTTAGGACAAAGGATCAGTCGTCTTTTATCCTTTAGTCTTTTAACGGTTAAATATGAAGACTGCTATAGAATCCGCTACGGCTTAGATGTGGCACTTATCGGGGCTAGTGGATGGAGTACTCGGAAGGAGGCGCCGGTTTTGCCCACACCCCGAATCGATCTATGTGTGGTTCATGTACCGCCGGGACCATCTAGGCCATAAATCTCTCCACTGTAGAAGGATTAGTGCCAGACCCGTTTAAAGAGTGCAGTGGCTTTGATAGTTTGTAGTCATCGTCGCCATCCTTGGGAAGAAGAGGAGAATATCTATTAGGTTGTAACGAAATAAATGGCACTGAACCACTGTAAATTTAAACAGTTAATATCTCGGCTTGTGGGCAAGTTTATTATTCGAAATAAAAACCTTCTGATTCTACACATCTTTGCCAACGTGACACAAGCTTTTTTATCCCAAAAATCAGAAGTTCTGGAATTGACGAAATCTTCGAAGGCACTTTCGGCATCCTGTTGGTATTTGAATATTTTCCCTACCAAGAAGTCGCCAAGATGCTTGAAGAAATGGTAGTCTGTTGGGGAGAGGTCGGGAGAAAACGGAGGATGTGGTAGAGTTTCAATGCTCAGCTCATTCAATTTCTGCAACGTCATTCGTGCTACATGGGGGCGAGCATTGTCGTGCAGAAGGAGAACTCGCCTTCGGTTTACCAAGGCCGGCCGGATATCCTTCAACTTTTTCATCATTTCTTCAATTTCAATGCAGTACTTCTCTGCCGTGATGGATTCACCGGGAGGGAGGAAGCTGTGGGGAATAATTCCCAGCGAACACCACCATACTGTCACCATTACTTTCTTTTGGTGCAATTCCGGCTTCGCAAAAACCTTGGGGCTCTCATCGCTGTCCACCCACTGTGCCGATCGTCGCCTGTTGTCGTACATTATCCACTTCTCGTCACAGGTTACGATGCGATCAAGGAATGGGTCCGATTCGTTCCGTAGAAGCAGTGCGGACAAGATCTCATACCGTCGGTTTCTTTGCTCCTCAGACAGCTCGTGAGGCACCCATCTTTCCAGCTTTTTGGTCTTCCCAATTTCCTTCAGATGCCGGGCAGCTGTGTTGTGACTGACGCCAAGAACCTTCGCTATCCCCCTGGTACCTTTGTGTGGATCCTCCTCTACCACATCTCTCAGCTTGTCCTCATCAACATCACTATGCCTCCCACGACCTTCATGTTCTTCCAAGCTCTCATCTCCATCCCGGAACTTCTGATACCAACGATACGCCGTCCGAATTGTGGAACTTCCTTGACCGAATGCGGCGTTGATCTTCTTGTCCGCCTCCTTAGCTGTAGTGGCCAGCTTGAATTCATACAAGTAAATGCCTCGGACCCCCCTTCTGTCCATCGGCAAAAAAGTCAATAAAACTCTAAAGTTTTCCCACTTTCACATAGAAAATTTGGTACTCACCGGTAGAGCAAAGTTTGCGCTTCTAAATGATATGCCACAGGTTACGGTTTGTTCTTGATCAAACGCGTAAAGACGCGCCAAAAAATGGCGCAAGCCAGTGCCATTTAATTCGTTACAGCCTAATAGATGTCCGAGTTTCTTGAAGCTTGAGGTGGCTAATGCTTCGACAAATTGTCTAGCTTCATGGGGCTAAAAAAGGTTTGAATTCGCTGAGTGGCGCACTGAAAGGATAAAGGATAAAGGATAAATGACGGCGTTACTCAATCCCTTCTGGGATGCGCCAGCGCATTCTACTTCTACGGGATGTCGTGGAGGCGACTTGAGTGCGTATTTGGCCATACAATGACTTGCGGTGGCCAGCCGATGAACAAGTCAGTGCTTTATCCTTCCCAGACAAGTCTGGTACCAATCCACGGACCCCGGAGGGATGGAAGGCTTGGTTGGCCTGGACGGGAAATCTGAACCAGGGACCTGGTATCGGGTGCATGCGACAGTCGCGCCTCCTCCGACTGCGCTACACGCGCCCACTGAAAGGATATTTATTTATAATCTTTATATAGCATATAAATTGATTGATTCTTTTGGGTTTATGTGCGTTGTTTCATGAAGTTGCTTATCATACGATACTGCTTGACTAGGAAACTTAAGTATATGTATTTTTTCGAATTATGGGGTTTTTAGGTGGTTATTTTTTAAAATACATTTTGTGGCGTTTTCGTCACCCCACAGTCGGTATCATAGACCGTAGAAAATTTTCTTGAGCCAAAAGTGATACAAAATCAGTTGAGCGTAAAAAATACAGCAAAAAATGATATTTTTAAAGATTAGCAAAAGCAGTTTGTTTCAGGAACTGCATACTGTAAAAAAGCCTTTATCTCAAAGCGATTTAGTAGCTTTTTCCATTTTAGTTTATCGAACATGACGTTAGTCACCCACAACTACCGTAACGTACCGTACACCAGCGTAATACGAAAAACGGACGTCGGATTCGTGGTCAGCACCCCAAATGGGCCCCCAAGCGAAGTTTAGGCGTAATCGATGAGTACGACTTCGATGATCTTAGTCACCCGCACCTACAGTAACCTACCGTAATCGGCCACAATTTTAAAAATCGGATGCCAGGTTAGTGATCAGCAGCCCAAATAATCCCCTTGGGCAAGGTTTCGGCGAATTTTTTTCCACCTTGTGGGGTCGTGCCGTTTATTCATCGAAAAGGTATTACATGTTTTATCAAAATATCGCTTATTCTTTTTTTTAATTTTTTAACTTATTTTTTCAAATGGAAGTTTTTTACTGAAGTTGAACATTTTTGGCAAAAGGAATGGAGAAATGATACAGGAAGTTCATTCCAAGTTTTAGGAACACGTTTTAGGTAACGTTTTAGAGGAAAGTTTTCCTTTAGAGATATTAAAGCTGCCAAAGGGACCATAATTTTTGCGCCTTTCACTTTTTCTATATCATACTCTATAATAATGAGTCATACCGTCAATCGACGCCGCCGCAGAAATTATAAAATAGGGGAAAAATTCGGGGGGAGAAATAAGCGGGAAAATGGGGGAAAATTACGACACGAAAATAGCGAAAAATACCCAGACGTCTTCTCCCTGCCTGGAAACTTCAGCCCTGGGGTAATCGCGGTCGCTGAACACGAACCTGAAATTTGTTTTTCAAGTATAGATCGCCGTCAATCGATATTGATCAAACTATCGATTTTTGTGGATGTCGTCTAGGCGGTCCGAAACTTTACCCCGGGAGTAGTCTAGGTCGCTCAACGCGAATCTGAAGTTCGTTTTGAAGCATCGTTGTCCATCAATCGATATTGATCAAACGGTGCGGGAAAATAGCGGAAAATACCCAGACTTCTTCTACCTGCCTGAAAGTTTCAGCCCTGGGGTAATCGAGGTCGCTGAACACGAATCTGAAGTTTGTTTTTGAAGCATCAATCGCCATCAATCGATATTGATCAAGCTATCGATTTCTTGTGGATGTCGTTCAGGCGGTCCGAAACTTTACCCCTGGGGGTAGTCGAGGTCGCTCTACACGAATCTGAAGCATCGATGTCCATCAATCGATATTGATCAAATTATCTTCACACTAAATAATAACGCTCTAAGCGATGAGTCATATCATCGATCGGCGCCGCCGCAGAAATTAGCCGTAAAATAGGGGGAAATCGGGGGGGGGGAATGGGTGGAAAATGGGGGAAAATTACGACACGAAAATAGCGAAAAATACCCAGACGTCTTCTTCTTGCCAGGAAACTTCAGCCCTGGGAGTAGTCGAGGTAGCACAACACGAATCTGAAGTTCGTTTTTGCAGTATTGATCGTTGTCAATCGATACTGATGAAATTGCTGGCGCGAAAATAGCGGAAAATACCCAGATGTCTTGTACATGCTAGGGGATTCGAAGACGTGCGGAATACGTCGCATGACGTGCCTAGGACTCAGAAGACGTGCCAAAGACGTCGTTCAACGTGTTTGGGGATCAGGTAGACGCGCCGAAGACGATGTCTGCTAAGAGTGGATCATTGAGGGGACGAGTTTCTGTAAGGGGGACCGGTTCACCAGGAGAGGACCAGTATAGAGGAACCAATAGATTATCGCTATAACATCACGTACTGTTTTTCAACATTTTTTCACAATTATGACTAGGAACTAATGCTGTACCGACGATCGTCAATGCTATCGGCGACACCTGTGCGCTGGCTTTCACCACTTTCTGTTAATTGCAAATTTGTTTGCCGCTGTTGTCGCTGTTTTTTGCAAAACATAAACCTGCATCAGCTTGGCTCTCGACGACGACGACAACGGTCATGATGCCGATGATGATGATGAAGCGGCGTCGGCGGACGTTTTCGCTTGGCGAAGCAATTTCCGTCAAATTCATTCGTGCAAAAGCCGACCGGTTAGCCGTCCGTCCAGCCAACCAGCTGCAGAATGGAGTTCTGGGACAGTTTTTGGCGACCAGACGCGTCATGTCGTCCATGCATTTAAATTAACGAATTGAGCGAACGAGCCGAAGCTTCCAGAACGTTGTTCCCCCCATCCATCGGCCCTTTGAAGGGTAATTGCTCTGATATGACCGGAATTAGTCCGTCTAATCCATAGCTAGTGCTCATTTTGTCGTTCGGCGAAGAGGCTCGTCCTCGTCCCGTCCCCTCGTTTTGGACAGAGGTCTCCCCCCTTGACTATGACCTGCCATTACTTGCTCGATTTCGGCCTTCAGAAGTTTTCTACCTGCTCTCCATCAGCTAGAAGGTCCCCTGCCTCAGATAGTGAGCTTTTTAGAAGGGTTGACAGTTTTCGGCGCTTATGTTGTAGTCGTTATTGTGGTCTACATAGGTAGACGCTCATCAGTCAGCCAATTAAAGCATCGACCGAACACAGCCTAGCCAATCAGTAGAGCTCCTCAGTTATATATGACACGCCTACTCGGTGCAGCCTGACTGGTATTGCTCGTAACCTCCCATGAAGGCTACCTTGGCGACAAGTTCTATATTTTTGCTAAAATTTTCTGCAAATTTTGCTTATTCTCTCAATCATGCCTAATTTTGTGCCTGCCATTGCGTGTTTCCTTTTCAATTTTGTTCACGCTTGACGGTTCTGACTATGACATGTCTAATGTGACGTATTCAATAATTAAATAAATTTGTAAAAATGTTTCATGTGGATTAGTTCGAACCTTCCAACTTTAAATTGGAAAAATAAATAAATAAATAAATAAATAAATAATAAAACAAAGAAAATGCGCGCATTGTTAGCTTAAGTGTACATTAAACTCGAGTTCGTTCAGGGAGCGTTTCAGCAGAAGTAGTCAATGTGGCCTACATGGCAGGGAGGGATGCACCTCACCAATCAGGACGCATTGAACGGCTGGGCAGCGCAGAGGCGGGCGCGCTTGACTAGAAAAATATCTCTGAAATTATTTTTTATTTTTTATTTTTTATTTACCTATTCGTTTATTTCGTTTTTTTTCTAATTTAAATCTGATCTCTGGGAGCGCTTTAGCACAAGTAGTAAATGTGGCCTACATGACAGGGGGGATGCAGCTGACCAATCAGGACGCATTGAACGGCTGAGCAGCGCAGAGGCGGGCGCGCTTGACTAGAAAAATATCTTCGAAATTATTTTTTTTGTTATTTTACTTACCTATTCGTTTATTTTGGTTTTTTCTAATTTAAATCTGATCTCTGGAACTTCGAAATTATTTTTTATTTTTTATTATTTTATTTACCTATTCGTTTATTTTTGTTTTTTCTAATTTAAATCTGATCTCTGGGAGCGTTTCAGCAGAAGTAGTCAATGTGGCCTACATGGCAGGGAGGGATGCACCTGACCAACCAGGACGCAAAGGCAGGGGTGTGCTCGTTCGGTGCTCTGATTGGCTGTGATCGGCCCATCGCGTTTCCTTCTCATAGGTAGGCTCAGATCACATGTAGATCACCTTGAACCATCGGTAGAAAGAGTGGCCACCATTGGCCGAAAATCCTGTCAAATAGCTGTGAATTCCATGAAACACATACTTGCCTTTCCACTTCACCGAAAGTTCACCCGTAGTTCACCGCTAGGAGTCTGAGGGTTAATCCCTGACACAGCTGCGCTCCTCCTTCCTACAAAAGTGCCCTCGCCTTTCGGCTAGGATTCAGAAACTAAACAAGCATTCTGCTAGTTGGAGAGGCGGGCTGAATGTATGCAGAATTGCGTAAAGTTGTAGATCATAGTAAGAATTCCGACTGCCCCCCCCCCAACTAGGACTGAAGGCGACATATAATGAAATATCGATGTGATGTAGACAGCAACTGAGACCCGCTGGCTACTTCAGGTAGAAAAGTAACGCAACAAAGAGCGGGGTTTGTTATTTGACGCCAAATTGCGTATTTTCACACTAACCCCCTTCAACTAGGACAACGGCCCATGTCCGCTAGTATGACACACCCAACAAACTACCGGAGAGTCCAGTTAATTTCCCGTTTACGTCCTTTAGTCTGGCTGTTTAATATTGCTCCGAGAAGTCCTGAATCGATCACTGAGTTGGTTTTTTCGAACACCGCGCGTATTTCCACTGCGCCACATTTGGCTTTCCTAAACCCTCCACGAGAATCGCTAATTGCTGCTGTACAACCAGAGAAGCCCGTTCTGGTGGTAAGCAAGGCGGGCGGGGTAGACAGGAAAAATGCGGCGACAAACATTCGAATCACATTAATAACCCATGGAGACCGCGCCACTGCGACAGTGTTGTTGGCCGAGGTTTCTATGACTCGCTATGCTGTCCATAGTAGGGTTTGTTTGCTGTTTTTTAATGGTAATTTGAATTTGCTAAAAAGCAGTTTTAATCGGAGCGTTGCGCGACGATTTTTTAAAAGAATTTTCGTACTTGTCGCTAATGTGGCCTACACGCGAAGGCGGTAGAGGTGGCGCACCAGACCAGTGAAGCTGCATCAAACTGGCGTGCCACCTGAACGCCTACAGATAGGATACGCCTACAGACACATAGATGCACGGATACATACATACGCCTGCAGATAGGATGAGCACTGATAAGTGGTGGTGATTGGTTGACGCGTTCCTGCCTCCTCATGCTGGCCACATTAACTACCAGCACGAATTTTTCCATTTTTTTTTTGTTGTTACGGGGTTGTTTTCCACTCGATAGCCGCTAAAAGATCCTCTTGATTCTTTGAAGGAGTGTGCTCAAAATGCTCAAATAAATTATTATTATTATTATTACTATTACTATTATTATTATTATTATTATTATTATTATTATTATTGTTATTATTATTATTATTATTATTATTATTCCTTATTATTACACGAGCATGCTCATGTGGGTTACATCACAAACTTTCCTAGAACAATATATCGTCGTTTATTTATATTATATATAGTATTATGTAATATATATCATACTATACTATAACAACGCGCTAAGAGCTATCGATCGGCGCTTTTGCAGAAATTGGTCGTTAAATACGGGAAATTAGCGGAAAATTCAGAAAAATGCCTGACTTAACCGATTAGATGGTGGAGTTGCGTGATTATGATGGCCAACGAAAGATGGAAATCAATATCGATCGATATTATCGATCCTCTGAGCGGTGATGTCGCTTTCCTCTGATTTGACCGATCGGAGTGGTAGCTGCGGCTGCGTGTTTATGATGGCCGACGGAAGGGCTTCACAGGCGGGGGTGGTGAGAAAGAGTTTCGATCAGGCGGTCAATATCGATCGATATTACTATATTATCGATCTTTTGAGCGGTGGTACTGGTTTTCTCTCTCAAATCCATTTGTTAAAGGAAAATCAAATAGACACAGCAACTACAAAAATAGGAAAGCTCTCTTCAATTGCAGATTAATAGAGGTTGGGTGGGGGGGGGGGGGTGTCAACCCACATTTTTCTTCGTAAAATCCGACAGTTTTGTTCAAGACTGTAAAATTCCTCCAAACCCTGAAACTGATGGAATTTCCTTCCTCGATGCTCGGACTTCCACAAATCGTCTTTCGGGTTCCATGTTTTGAGTCATCAAGTATGGGTCATCAATTGCAGCTGCAACCTATGTCGTGGCTTCCACTGGAATAAGATCGTAACTGTGTCGATTGCGGCAAGTTAGAAAGAAACAAAATGAACGACATTCATGTATAATTTGATCAATATCAATTGATGGTGATCGGTACCTCAAAAACAAACTTCGGATTCGTGTTCAGCGACCTAGACTACCCCCACGGCTGAAGTTTCGTGCCGCTTGAACGCCATCCTTAAAAAATCGATAATATCGATCGATATCGATTGATCCGACTTCAGATTTGTGTTCAGCGACCTCGACTACCCCAGGGCTGAGGTTTCGTGTCGCTTGAACGCCATCCTTAAAAAATCGATAATATCGGTCGACATCGATTGGTCGACTCCAGATTCGTGTTCGGCGACCTCCATTACCCCTAGGGCTGAAGATTCGTGCTCAAAAAATCGATAATATCGTTCGATATCGATTGGCCGACTTCAGATTCGTGTTCAGCGACCTCGACTATCCCCAGGGCTGAAGTTTCGTGCCGCTTGAACGCCATCCTCAAGAATCGATTACTTGTAGCGTTTATTGATTAATATTGATCGGAAAGTCGAATTAATGACTCACCTCTAAGAGACAAAGAGAGTCATCGCCATGCTATACTCTTTTCATACAATTTTTCTGAGCAGCAAAAATAACATGAGGAGGCTTTAGTTCCGATTTGCAGCAGATTTTTACTGGCGATGGATTTGAATCTGTCTTTAACCAGACAGATGAGCGGACCTCGTTAAGTCCCTTGTGGAGAAAAAGGACAAGGCTTGTTCTCGCAGAATTCAAATTGAATTTTCTCTTCAAAAAAGTGCACTTTTCTGAGGCTGAGCTGTGTAGCTGCGCGCCATCTCTCTCTGATTTAATGTCTACTCTGTGCAGTGAACGGGCAAAATCATCGTGTCCCGTGACACCATGTAAAAGTCAAGTGCACGGCGCACTCCGAAGAGATCGATTGCAACGGCTGTTCTGTTTTGGCTGTGTCTTCGTTGATAAAATAGCGGAGCGCCGTGGAAAAATCATTGGGTTCACGTTCGGCTTCAAGCGCTGCTGAGCCTTGCAATGTTAAGATGTTGCAGAGTGCATGGCGCATCCTCCTAGATTTGGTGGGATGGCGCCCTCTTTCAATACACTGGTTCAAGCCATCTTAGAACCTAGGTAATAAGGCCTGCGCTAGGTGAGGAAATGGTCTGTCTTGTTTGTCCGTCCGTCTGTCCACCTATCCACGCGAAATTCATGGCCGCCGAATGAACTTCGCCGTATGTAAACAGAATCAACCTACCGATTCAATCGTACTGTGTGAATAATGGCAACTCGATAATGTTTACAACGTGCAAGAAATGGTATATGTCGCGTAGGTGAGCAGCATTGGAAGGTGGGAACGTCCAAACCAATCAGACCACATTGAATGGGTATGCCGTTCAGAGAGGGCGTATTCAGTCGGTACGCTGATGGGCTGGCATGTGTTCGGGCTGTGCTCTGTTTGATTATTATTGGCTGGCGGGCTCCCACCTACCAATGCTGCTCACCTACGCGACATGTACCCAAGAAATACAATCGACCACTCAATATCGATCGATATTATCGATTTTTGTCAGGAATTCACCGTCTGAGGCTCAGAAATAGTTTGGTTTGAGCTCCGTATTTTTTATACGATCTACCAAAATTGGGTGGTCAATTGATATTTTTATCCTTCTAAGAAACTAGTTGAGTGCCAATCACATTGGCTTGTTCCCTTTTCCCTGATTCGTGTCGCGTAAAATCGATAATATTGATCGATGTTTACTGAGCAGTTGGTACTGTCTACTTGCTCTCAAATCTGATCCATCGCCAATACACTTGCATCGATTGATATTGATGCATGCGGGAAACTTCAATCATCGGTCATTAATTTTGCGCCGACGGAACGACAAACAGACGAACAGGAACGACAAGTGAACGGGTTAGCTGTTTTGACTATCCATCAAAGTAGATGAAATTGCCTTGGTAGATCAGGAGGGCAAAGGGGAACATCCAAATTGCTAACTGCTGACTGGAATGCGCCATGCACTCGACTCCTACGTGATATTCTGGAGGCATTTTGAAGCCATGTGTGCTTTTTGTAAGCATGATTACGGGATCCAGGGCAAGTCAGTCCTAATTTTACGCCCAGCTCCATCAAAATGGGAGAGGAATCAAATCTAATTAGCGCGAGAACAAGGATGCGCCATGCTTCGCACTTCCCATCGACTTCATCGAGGCAACGTGTCCCAAAGTAGATAGCTATTCACGGACGTGATCCGATCACAGCCGAGCCGGTGTTCCACCAGACATTTCAGCGCTTTTTCTTGACGAAAAAAGTTAAGCGACGCCTTCAACGTCTCCGCAGCCCCTAGGAATGCTGGCAATTAACGGAGAATTGTCAAATACCATTTCGTAATCGCGCGTCTTTTCCCGTTTTGGCCTTCTGCTTGTTTACGGTGGTCCAGTAATCATGTGGCTGTGTCCGATTCCTAAGTAGATCTTCATCGACCATCAGAATCCGGTGAGCTGAGCTCTCCAGAGCAAGTCGATTACGCCGCAACGATGTGGTGTCCCAGCAGTGATGGGCTCGTTGCCAACGCGATATGCGCCCCGCTCCATGTCGCCTGATTAGGTCGTCGTCATCGTCGTTGTCGTTGGCGATGCTTGTCCTGGCGACACCAGCCCTTCGTCGCCGACGTCTTCATCCCGTGGGAACGACGAGATGACGACGATTTCCAGTGCAATCAGTGTCGTGTCGCCACCGTCGCTCGCCGTCGAACAACTCCTCCGGAAATGAAGAAGGGCGCGGCCATGTCCTCGCCGATCTTTTTCGAGTAGGCAGCAGTCCTCCTCGACTCGGCCACCGACTGCTTCGATCGATATTCTCCAGAAGAGTGTCACCAGAGGCGTCTGGCAAATCACGTCACTCCGCGTTTTCTCTGCTCGAGGTCCATATATGATTCTGGTTTGAGGCCATTTCTCTTACTAGAAAAGATTTATTTAGCAGACTTGTGAAACTGTGAGCTAGGAGCAACATACTACCTATAGGCTATAGGAAATGGTAGAAATTCTTAGCTTTTTCTTTATTTTTATCAATTTTCTATAAGAAAGTTCATTGCGCAGTGAGTAGGTGGCGCCGCCCTCCAATTGACACTGTGCCAGCGTACTGTACCATCCTCTAGGGGCCGGATTCATCACCACGTATACTCGCGGGTATGCGGGTAGATATACCCACGATGAGGCATTCATGATCAACCTTACCCGTCACATCGTGGGCATATCCGCATACCCGCGAAGATTCCGCGCCCCACTGACAAAACGGCGCTCCAGTGAGATCAGGGCCGGATTTGTCAACAGTTAAACCCGAGGCTATGCGAGGTATAATGGATAAAGGTTAGATAAGAGAGAGAGAGAGAGACGTACATATCGTCGTGGGTATCTCTACCCCCTATACCCACGGGTTAGTCGTTGATGAATCAGGCCCCAATTGCTCTCGCGAAAGGCTTGTTCTACTTTACCTTTGATTCCTTTCATGAATCCGAATCGAACTCACTACGACTCGGAAAGTGGGTACGATTCCTTTACGGTATCTCTAACTACGCCACTGATCAATGAATCCGCGTGCTATCAAACCTGTAGCGAGGTAGCTCGACTTACTTATGAGGAGCGGTGAAACCGTGTCCCTTTCCAAGGTGCCCGTTCGATGCCACTTGGAAGCAAAAAGCGTGGCTCATTCTTAATCCATTCACTTAAGCCGACATTTTTTCTTGCATTTTCCCTAGTTTATTAGCCCGAAGTATCAGCTGAACTCGGTGAAACTAAATTCCTTCGGTGTAAACGTCAGTACCTGTCACCTACACTCAACTGTCCGAGACACTCTTCTTGTTCATGCTCTGCTTGCCTTTGAACGGGTCTCCTGGCTTCACTAGCTTGACCTGTTCTCTGGTTTTGTCTAAGCTGACGTTCTCATTCCTATGCTCGTGTCGATGCCGTAACTTGATCTTCAGCAACGATCTTATGCAAAAAATCACACATGTAATTCAAAAGATTTTCCTGCGCGCGGAATATGAATCGGTACCCTCTCTTCGGAATGGAATGTACATTGGATCCGATCGAAAATCTCCCGTTATTTGGATGATTCGGACTATGGTAATTTTGCGGACCGTGAATTTTTGAATGATTCGTATCGGGTTATCCGAATCGGATCTCCAAAAGTGATTCATTCGGTTCCGTCCTATCTCGGAGCATCCGGTCTGCGGAGCGTAGACAGATATGATGGTCCAGTAACCCTCCTTCCCTCTCCCTGCTGAGCAGTGCGCTGGATCGATCCTAGACTGCCAAGGGGAAACGATCGAGAAGGTGGAAGAATTCCGCTACCTCGGTAGTGAGCTATCCGAGGAAGGAAGTATGGGCCAGGCGGTCAGGGGAAGGATAAACGCAGCCTGGCTCAAGTGGAGGGAGTCCACGCGACCGTAGATGCTCCAGGGCGCTCAAAGGCAACCTCTATAGAACAGTAGTGAGACCTGCCCTCCTCTACGACAGTGAGTACTGGGCCCTGGGCAAGGCGCTCGAGCGGCAACTCCACGCTGCTGAAGAGGGCATGTGGATGGACCCGTCGGGGCAGGGTGGGAAACGAGGATGTTATGGCAGTGATGAATACAGCCCCGATCCAGCTGAAGATGAGGGAGCAGCGCCTGAGGTGGCATGGGCACGTCCTTAGAAGACCAGAGAATCACCCCATAAGGTTGGCCCTAGGCGTCGAGGCACCCGGAAAGCGTCCGAGAGGAGCCCCAAGGAAAAGATGGAAGGACGTCATCAAGAGAGATCTCGCCGAAGTCGGCCCCACGGCAGATGACGCTCTTGATAGGATGAGGTGGCGACGGATCACAAGAACAGCGGACCCTGCGACTGCGCTGGACTAAACGCTCAGGAGAAGAAGACTGAGTAAAGAAATAAGGAAGAAAAATGAAAATCCTCAAGACTTTCAATACTTTCCGGTGAACCTTATCTATCGCTGAGAAGCTTGTCCTGGTACTCGTTGCCCCGGTAGCAGACGCGTACCAAAGGTGTACTATAAAGGGCAGAAAAAAGCTAAAGGATGCAATTGTCGTGGTTGCTAATAGCAGAGTGCAGCTATCGCGGAGCATCATATCTAACTACATATATTAGTTGGGACAATTAATAGTGTTCCGAGAAGATTTCTACTGGCGAGCTTTCGCTGCTTACTAGGTAAGGGTTTCGAATCCCATGGAACTTCAAGTTCAGACCAAGATCATTGGAAAGAGTTCGGGATGCTGATCACGAATATGAGTGACAAGATTGCAAAATGAAATTCCTGAGCGAGTTATGGCCAGCCGAAATCGGGTGGCCTCACCACGGGCTGCCCGTGCGACACAGCTGGCGCGAGAGTGGTGCGTCATTGCGGCTCCGTAAGAGCGGCGCGCCAGATACGGACGTGGCGCAGGGGTAGTGCTGCTACTCATCAGGTGCGACATCGCTGTTTCGGTTCCCGTTGCTACCGGCTTTTTTGCAAATCATAATTTATCTTCAAAATGAGCTTTTAATCTGAACTATGACAAGTGTCTGATTAAATAGCCTGAAAACTACCATGCACGTTTGTAAAAATGGTTGAAGGCACAAAACTGCTATGGTGACATTTTTGTTTACTATTTTGCACAAACAGAGTCTAAAACATGTAGTGAACAACTAGAGGTGTTTCTAACAACCTTGACATTTGTGGAACAAAGCAAAAAAATGTGTGTAGCGGACATGGTGCTCACACGCTGCACATCTCATACATGCAGCCACTCTACTACAAGCAACAAGCGTGTGTGGTAGGTTTCCCGGATACTTAATCAGATTCGTGTCATAATTCAGAGTAAAATGTCATTTCGAAGAAAAATTATAATTTGCAAAAAAACGGCAGCAGTGGGAACCGAACCGATGACGCCGCACCTGACGAGCAGGAGCTTTACCCCTGCGCCACCGCTGCAGGTGAACGGCACTCCTTACGGAGCCCTAATGACTCACCACTCTCATGTCAGGTGTGTCGCACGGCCAGCCTGTGGTGAGTCCACCCGATTTCGGCAGGCCATAACTCGCTCAGGAATTTCATGTTACAATTTTGACACCCATATTCGTAATCGGCATTCTGAGCTCTTCCTAATGATTGGTTTCCACTTGAAGTTCCATGGGTCATCGAAACCCTTCTCTAGTTACATAGTGCTATGGCAAGAATAAAAGCATAGTTATTACCATCATCACCATTACCATCGCCGTTACTTATTACCACTGTCGGAACTACCTGTTTGTTGTAAACTTGTTTTCACACCTTTTTCTTTCTAAACTAGTAATTTAGTCACATAGCTTATTTCTGTTCGGTTCTTCGTTTTACACTTGTCCCTGGGACGTATTTAAATAAAGAAATAGATAAATCATTAGCGTATATAATAGCAGTGAAATTCATTGACCAAGCGAATCTCAGTAGCAGAGACCACCGCGAGTTACTTACTAGTCAGATACTTACCACTACTTACTTGGTTAGACGATTCGTCCTCACTGGTCGAGCCGTCTAAGTATCTGACTAGTCAACCTCAACGCAATCATCTTTCGTTTCTTCCTCTCGCAATCGTCATCCATTATGTTTGTACAGCTCGACTGAAACGGCGACCACGACCGTCAGCCGATTCTGAATTAGAGAATTTGGAAACGAACGCTGTCTTTCGATATTTTCGATGAACACATCTGACCATCTCGTTGGAGGCCTTCCTCGAGGACGCTTGCACTCTATTAAAATCCACACCGCTGTTCTTCTTGTCCAGCGGTATGGATTTGAAGGGGGTGCTTCGCATGATATTTATTTATTTAATCTGTACATGGATAACCATATAAAAAACAATAAGAGAAAAAACAAACAAGTTTTTTTAACAAGGTCGCTGTAAACAAACAAAACAAACAAGCAACAAAAATAAAGCTAGCGAAGGGGAAAACTACTAAACTGCATCCTGAAGTTATCGGTTAAGAAGATTTTTACATTGCTTACAGAGTTTGGAAAGCTATGTTTTTTTGATAATTTCAAAAGCTTAAGTGAAAAATTGAGATCTTATATTGCTTTTTGGTCTGGAAAACTGGATCTTCCACTTGTGGTCAGTGGAAGATCCAGTTTCCAGAAAAGGTATAGAGCTCCTGTAAGAGAATGCGAGTAAGACCATTTATCATCCTATACATCTAGGTTAAATCGTATCTTCTCCTACGGGGTTCAAGGGTATGTATATTGAAGAATCTAATTCGTAAAGTCGGTGGTGGGATAGTGTAGTAATCATACCCATGTTCTCGTATCCAGAGTTTTCTTGTGAAGCTGTTTTGCACAGATTCCAGCCTGGCAATTTCTCGCTTATATTTCAGACTGAAAATTGCCGCTGTCATTTTCTAGAATTGATCTAACATACGACTTATAAGCAGTCAATAGTTGCAGCACTAAATTTGTTCGCAAACATTTGAAGAGCCTGTGCATAATCCGTTCAGCTTTGTTCGATATTAATTCGATATGTTCCCTAAACGAATTGGAGTGTCTGAAATAAAACCCAGATCACGCAGGGAAGCTGTACTACTAATTTGCATCTTATCAAGGTAGTACGAATATTTAATTACCTGTTGTCCTAGGTGGAGTGTTTGTGATTTTGTCAGAGATAATGGAAGTCTCCAATTTGATGGCCAATCCGCAATTACATTTATAGCTGAATGAAGAGACAGATGTAATTGTGGGTTAGTCATCAAATTGGGAACTTCCATTATCTCCTCAAAAATCACAAGTGCTCTATCTGGGACAGCAGGTAAGTAGATATCTTTTCTACCTTGATGGGATGCAATTTGGTGACACAGCTTTCGTGCGTGATCTGCGTATAACCGGCCCATCGGTACTTCATCTTCAATGTGTATTCCTCCGGGACAGTTAGTCGCGACATCATACGTAGGTCGGAACTGTGAAGGCCAGCTCGATGCTGTGGTAAACAGCTGGATTTGAGAAGACATCTTTCGAGCGCTCTGTGAGTAGTAAGTAAGGACTTTGACGTGGACGTAGTGTCACCCCACGTTTCGGCGGCGCAGCAGAGCGCTGGGAGGACGGTTGAGTCGAACAAGTGGGCACGCAGATCGGGATCCGAGAGTTGGTCGGTGGCCTCTTTGACAGACCCATAGGCCGACCACGCAGCCTTCCTCCTTCTTAATGGTTCCTCCTTCATTCCGCTGTCTATGTTAATGGAACGGCCCGGATAGACGTATGATGTTGTTTCCGTCAAAGGAGAGTCATCAATGCTGATCTGGTCTCCTTCACACCGGCGTTCTTCATGAACTGTGTCTTTTTACGGTTTATTCGCATATACAATAACTGTTGGTTATTACCGATCACCTTAATAACTAGATGATAAGCCTCAGTGTAGTGTTCCGCTCAATCATTCTGTTAATTTCGGGATTCGACAGCTTCACTGTAAGGACTAACTAGTTTCCCTTCTAGCAGGGTTTCCATTGAGCTGTTAATACGTTAACCATGATTGCAGGATGGTATTTGGCGTAACGTTGCGCCGTAAATCATTCCCTCGGAGAGGGAGAAGGTGCGCGAGGTCAGATTAAAGAGATTTCGGATACTTGTTAATTCGCTGATACCGAGGAACGTTCGACAGGCTGATGCAACAAAACTTGCATCTGCGTGTAAGCCTAACTAACCGCAAGCTTTCGCAGCACGACATAGCTGAATAGGCCTCAATGGGTCAACAATCGCTTGGCGCTATTCGTTGGCTAGCTACGCAGATTGATCCAAAGTACACGCTGTCGTGCTTTCATTTCCTGAGCACTGGCTAGGGTGAGAATGGCTGCCGGAAAAAACACAATGGAGGCAGTTCGCTGCTGCGGAAAATGAGGGATAATTGCTTGATGGTGCCATTGAAAACTAGTAACAAAGTAGGAGCGAAGGTATTGATCTGCTAGGTGAGCGGAAAACAGTTGGACTGCTAACGGCTGGATTCTAACGGCTGCACCGTAGGCTTTGTTTGACTGAAGAAGTCTGGACTGGGTTTAGCTATTCTTGGGCCGGATTCATCAACGACTAACCCGTGGGTATAAGGGGTAGAGATACCCACAATGAAGCCTGCGTCTCTGACTCTTGCCTTATCTCTACCTGACTCTTATCTTATCTCTACCCCTTATCACCCGCATACCCACGGGTTTAATTGTGAATCCGGCCTCTGGTGAGCTTTTAGAGAGCCCCAACGGTATCTTTCTTGCTGTTAACCTTTACCTCATCGACTGGTCGTGAACGACAGCTCTGCTACTATCGCGTGCCGAAATAACGTTGTGACCTTTGTTCGTTTGTGCTAACCATACTTATTTCCTGTTAATTCTAGAGCTCTGAAGAATCTAATTGATGGAGAAACTGTCGTCATCGATCTTCTTTCTGGTCCAAAATAACCAATATGCAAATTTTACGCCTCCACTATGTAGTTTCACAGTTTGTTATTCAGGACAGAAGGACGTTTTGGAATGGAACCTTTAAAACTTGAATTTTGACAATTTTAGTAATCAAACTGAAAACCTGCCAAATAAAAACGAACGCCTTCCAAATTAAATTACTAAATTACTAAAAATTATTTTTAGCAGTTTTATTATTTTTTGGATTTTTCCAATATTACTACTGGGTACAATAACATAAGAATGAGTTTGAATGACTGTTGGAATAATTTTTAATAATTTAATAATTTAAATTGGAACGCACTCACTTTTAACTGGGAGGTGTTCTGTTTGATTTCGAAAGTTCTCAAAATGTATATTTCAGCGTGTTCTCCTGTCCACGAGGTTTTTATGTGGAAACTTTATTATTGGCCTGACGTTTCGACGTTGTCGTCGTCCTCAGAGGCCTAAAAGCAGCTCGAAGCGTTTGACTGGTGTTCTTCCCGGCCACGCGCTCCACACGCGTTAGCATTTTGACCTACAGTTGAAAACACTCTTCGAAAACCCCGAATTATGAATCAACTTACGCAATGCTCCACCTTTGGGGTGCAGCGCTTGCGGTACCTCTCTAAGTCAATCAGTAACGAGTAGCGAATGGAACACAATGCACAGCCCTCACATTCATTCATTCATTCATTCATTCATTCATTCATTCATTCATTCATTCATTCATTATTGCACCAAGAGTGCGCCATTAAAAAAAACAGAAAAAGAGACAATAAAAAAAACAGTAATCGGCTTTAAAACGACTAAAACCAACAAATTGTTGTGAGCGTTTTGGACGAAACTATGAACTGCGTTTGGATTAACCAAATTATTTCTGCAGATCTTTCAAAAGAGCCGGTGCAAAGGCTTGAAAAATATTGAAGTAAAAAGAAAGTGCCGGTATGGCGAAACAAAATATAATGTCGAAGGGTTTAACTAGGGTTGACCAAAACATGTTTTGACATATGCAATGAAAGTGCAGCCGTTGACATTCAGTATCCCTATGGTGTGAGTTCCAGTATGCGGAAGTCACTCTCAAGTAACCTAAGAGAGGATAGCATCCAGGAATCCGACCGTTTTTCCGGTCATACCTAGGCGAGCACTTGCTACATTGCGCTACCTCTCTATGATGCTTCCACAGGAACTGAAATCAGACCAACCGCACTTGTATGATGTATCTAAATTCGGAGATCGAGCAGAAGAAGAAAAGTACTTAAAGCAAAAAAAAGGCTTAACGAAATAAGTTCAAAGAAAAATGGTATTTTGTAATACAGTTATAAATCCATTGCGCTGCCATAACACATTGCCATAATATCGAGGACAGTGCGCCCCCTCCCCTCCCTACTGGTCATTTTCATAGCTCGAAGAGGAGTGCAAACGGGAGGAGATCGTTCGCTAGAGCTAAACACTCGTTGCGGTTGTTCATTGCTGGATTTTTCTAGAAATCCAGAATGCTTCGCGCGTTTTTCTTGACGAAATCTCTGTCTTGAACGCCAACACCCTACACTCTATATCATATCGTTGCCTTTATGCACCTCCACTCTAAGCGTACCAAGTAGTGTTAAGACGTTGCAGATCGTTTACCAGATAGGTGTTATTTTATACGAACTCCTGGTGGTCTCCCGGTTTCTCCAATATAAATGCTATTGGACTTACACATTCTCCAGCTCTAGTATTGGGACAAACTATGCAATTCTCTGATGTGCGCTCTCTGTCATATAATCAATTCTTTACAAGCTGCTTTTTGAGGTTGGCACCAGGAATGTTCACTAAAACGGCATCCTCTTTTAGCTGAGCTTGGTGAATACACCTCCGTATGGCAGCACTGGATTCATCGAGATAAAGGGAAGGCATGAAGGAATCTTGTTGGAGTGCGCAACATCCCGAACCTTCGGACGTCTTCGGTGGCGTTGAAGTGGTATCGTATATCCGTTTTCCGTAGCTATTTGTGAAGCTAATAGCAGCGATTCACGCCTGCCACCATCTTCTTTGCGCACGCTAGCGGCCGCCCTAAAATATTTCCCACCACCACTACGTTTCACTGCAGATGGATATCCAGATGCAGCGTGGAGCAGGATATTCTTGGAAATTTCTCTACGATGCCACTTTACGCTCACCATGCTATTACTTAATTACTTTGATACTAACTTACTTTGATACTTTGATAGTACTTTGATGGTCCTTTTGTCGGCTGGAGGTCTTCTCAGCGGGGACCACGCCGGACCGCTCGATCTCTGGCTGCTTGCATCCAGTGAGACAGACTCCGCTCACTGAAAGATCTTGAGAATGAGTCTGCCCACCGCGTTGGCGGTCGTCCCAGTGGTCTCTTATGGTCTCTCGGGAGTCATTCTGTGACACGGACACTCCATCTATCGTCCTTTCGTCGAAGCAGGTGTCTGGCCCAGCGACATTTGGACTTCTTACGCACCATGCCATTGGATATTTTAACTTGAGTGTTGAGATAGGAAAGCCAACCGTTTTGTAGGGCTTTTCGTATGAGTTTAATCTACTGCGATTGCTCGTTTATTATGTGGAAGTTCTCAAAATTTTAAAGATTTTAGTTAAAGGTGTCCGCTTGTGGTGAAGATGGTGTATGGAATGGTCCCACTGATATTTTTTATTTAAAACAATTCTGCACAGCTATCTATATTTTTTTCACCAAACTTAACGATTTAGAGGAAACGCATACCCCTGCTTTATACAAGCTTTATACAAGGACATAAATACATCATCCGGCTGACCTGATCTTGCTCTTTGCGTAAAAAACAGTCTGACTTTCACCTCCGCACTCCTTGTCCAGATTTGAAATTTTCTAGTGACTTTGGATAAATATAGGTACTTTTTCAAAGCAAAGAAATCGGTTACGAAAGGTATTAATATTAGAAAACCTTTTTATTACGCATTCCTTATACAGCAAGATAAGCCCAGTATTAATCCCTTCATCAGTAAAACACGATTATTTTGTGTCAATAAACTGGTCAAGGAACTGTACTCTATTTTCTAGACTTATTTGGTGAGATTGACATGTGACATGATTGCTGTTTTTTGGTATGGTGGTCGGGGTAACTGAGTCAGATCGACCGCAGCAGCTGGAACATCGCTATTCCGTTTTTTGCCCAGTTTTCTGACCAGAAATTGCAGAACGCTCTCATTTCCTAAGGTCTCTGATTGAGCTTCACATTACTTTGATAATAATATTGAGCCGGATCTTCTATTTCCGCAGCTGCACATTGCGCCGAGTTTGTTTCCTGTCGCTCTAGTGCAGTGTACGCGATATCGTTGTGTCCGATGTCTTGTTGCTGGGTCGACGTTCTTCCCTTTCGCGAAGTTGTTTGGAGTTTCGATGTCGGCCTTTCATCAGCTGAGTCTCGATCTGTGTCAGGACTTTGGCTCTGAGGAGTTTGACGACCTTTAGCATGTGTTAGGGCGGCTAGAGTGTCGTAAATGATGTGGATGATGGTGATGATTGTGTTAAACAGAATAGCTTTCGTGATGTTCCCCTCGTGGCTGGGCAAACAGCTTGCGTGGTGATCGTCAGAATGGCCTCCCTGATATGCGTCGGAGTCACTAAGCGGTTTCCATGGTGTCTTTCGGGATCGTCAGAATTTCTGTTTCTGGGGAGAGGTAGTCCATCGGCAGTGTCGTCTGTCCAGAGCGGCGGCTCTAATTCAGATAAATAATTGTCTATACCACTGGACCACCATGAAGTCTATTAAGGGTGGTACACAAAGACTCCAATGAAGGAGCATGGACCACAATTATTGGCGCGTCGGCCAAATAAAGCTGATAAAGTGCAGCCCACCCATACCTGCCCACAGCAAGTTAAGACTGTGAGACATATTTAATAGGTTTCTTGTGAAACAATTATTGTGTTTCACACGAAACCTATAGCGCTCAGCGCGCAGACTCCAGAAAATCCTGGAAAAGCTTACATCGGAACGGAGGAAGTAAAACCTACCGGAACAGATGAAGAAAAACTCGAGGAGTTTTTATTAACCGCTGATTTAATCAACAGCAGCGTCACTATTGTAGAAACGGGACGAAACTCTCTACAGAAATTGGTCGACCAAATACAGTGTGAGTTCGATGAAGCCAAAATTAAAGGCAACAAAAAAGATCTTACGAATGAAGTTGAAGAGACCGGAATAAGCACTAATTTCGCGGAAAAATTGCAAAAGCGAAGGAAATGATGCTAATGCTCATATCGAGAGCAAACGAGGTCAGATGCCAAAGCCAAAGGGTTGGCCAGAAATCAGGGTGCCACTCCCAACATAAGATCCAGGACAATCACTCTACTACGAGATACTCACGTTATCCAGGTTTAGGGTCACGCATCACTCAATCCGCAAAAATCGGTTTGTGCGTCAATTGACGGAAGATGGCGCGCGGAAGGGAGATGGTGTCGACTGCAATTTCTGCAGGATGCTGGACAACTCGGTTCTCTATCAAAATCGCGGCAGAAATTACAACCAGTCATTTAAGAAGATTAAACACCAATAATCTACTGAAAAGTCATTCATCTACTAATCGTCCTCGACAGCCATATTCTCTACTACATCACATATCGTCACTATAGTACTACTCATCGCCTCCCTCATCATCGTATCATCTCTTCGTTGCCGTAATGCTTCTACACTACTCGATGGTTCGCGTACAACTCTATGGGGAAATGTAACGACAACAGTGTGGAAGACGATCATTCTGTTATACTCAGGCGGAGAGCTTCCATGGGCAGTGTCGTCTGTTTGAGTCCAGAGCGCCAGCTCTAATTCAGTTAAATAATCGTCTATACCACTGGACCACCGTGAAGCCTATCGAGGGTAACACACAAAAATTCCAATAAGGGTGCAAGACACCACAATTATTGGTGCATCTGCCACCACAATACCAAAAGTATGATCTGTGCAGAAGCCCAGGGCAGTCGTAGGAATTTTCAAGAACGCCATACTCTTGGACGATTACCGTTGTACCACAGGATTTCCTTGACCTGCTTTTCCAGCTCCCGAAGTTTTTCAGAAATTAGTACAGTATACGTGCGTAAACGATACGATACGAGACGACGAACGATGTTCCGCGTTCTATATGGATAGGTTGACTTCTCCGCTCATACGAAAGGATATTATGGTAGATTCTCCAGGATACATTCTCCAATTCCGAACACTATCTACTCCTTCAGATATTTTAACTTTTGCCCTTAATTAGACTGAAGAATAACACCAAAATTTTACTATCAGTTTGTTTGCCTAATTTTCGATGTATTAAAGCCTCATCGAGGAAAGTGAGTTTCATCCTGTCTATCTTTTCTCCTGCACCGATTGGAGTAATAAGCCTTGTTGTATACCTGCCTGGTATGCAATCCTTCTCCTACGATTTCCCTCCTGCGACCCGTCTGCTCCAAGAGCCACTTGATCCAAGAAGATAGAGGTAGAGAAGATTTATTAAGCGGAAACAAATAAGGAGATTAATATCCACAACTAGGGAGTCGTAGGCCCTAGTTGTGGATATTAATCTCCTGACCTTAAGCATGCCAAGGCCTCCTGCTGCCGGCCTTTTAAGCAGTCTGCCTCCCGCCTCGCCTGCTCGCGACCTACTTACTACTTAGTGGGAGACCACTTCCTGGGTGGTCATCGGCGCCCATCTTGCCGAACACGGACTCAGCCATCAGGTCAAACGTCAGGGTCTCTGCCACAACAAATCTTCACATTTGAATTACCTAAAATCCATCTGAAGCTGGAGTCTCTGACGTTTTCCTTAGATGAATTTAGTCCATCATGCGTTTGTATAGTGTTACTAACGATTTGGTTATTGCGAAGGTGATGTCGATGCATCGTCTAAAATGCAGTGGTCATACAAGGGAAAGGTCTGAAGCGTATTTCTAAAAGGTGAGAACGAGTCATATAGGAAGAATCTCCACCCCTCAGTTAGTGTAAAAATGTGTTTATTTTTGCCAATTCATTAAACCGAAGGAATAGGTGTCCTTGAAGTCACAGCAGAATCGGCGCCTCACGATGTCGGGGTCCTGTACGCCGTGATTCGTCTGTCGGCAAGCGGTTTGGAGCGGCGCAGTGGATAGCGACGTTGCTTCATGTGAGGTGGTCAGGGGTTCGGCTCCTCTACTCTGCTGCAGCTTTGCATTTCAACTGATTGGTTGAGTTTTGAGGGATTCCAACGTCTATACCATTTTCAGACGTTTTCTGCGCATTTTTCCTGCTGTGTGCTGTGAATAGCAATTTTCTTGCGACTTGTTTATTACTGATCTGTTTTTTTAACCAAAAGTAAAGCTATTCAAGATAATAATGTATAACGTGCAACATCAGTGAATACACAAGCACAAAGTGCATGAAACAGAAGCACTGGTCGAAGAATTAACAGCGTATATAAAGCTACAGGTTCCCACGGTTTTCTTCCATGCATGGACCAATGACATCGGATCCATAGAAGAAATCCAATTGAAGAATCATACTCCACTGCTGTTCACTGCTTGCTTGCCTCTCCACGTCGATCAGTTCATCTTGCGGATCCCAATCTTCCTCTTCTTCTTCCACCACTTCCGGCAGTTCGTCTTCGTCAACTTCAAGTTAACGTGCTTCGAAGTCCTTGAGTATGCTGGCCATTTCTTCCCTCGAAGATTCCTTGACTAAAGCTGGGCCACACTTCAGCGTGAGCAGGTGGATCACCACTCGACCGTCGGCGGACATTGTTGGTGTTAGGTTCTAGAAAACCTTCAACAGACCTCTGATTTCCAGTTGACAGGCAGACATGAGGGAAAGAGTGTATCGATGCCGTTTAGCTTAATCTGCGGGATCCGCATACCTCGTCCCTCATCTGAACCACCTCCGACGTCACAGCGTGGTCTCCTTTGAAAATCCGAGCAGGATGGTTTTTCCCGAGGCCTTTGGTTCATGTATGGAAACAGACTATGAGGAGCCTGTAGCCTTTATACGCTACCCGTAAGGTGTCCAGTGGTGCTTCATGCACTTTATGCCTGTGTACCACTGGTGTTGAACATTTATACATCATCTGTTGAATACCACAGATGCAGCTTGAGAATTCTGAGAAAACCTCTGAAAACAGTATAGACGTCAGAATCCTTCAAATCTCAACCAATCAGATGACATGCAAAAACAGAGCAGCGCAGGAGAATCGAACGCTCGACCTCACACGCACGAAACAACGTCACTATCCACTGCGCTTCTAACCGCTTACCCGCAGAGGCATCACGGACGTACATGAGTCTCAAACTCGTGAGGTGACGATTCCATTGTAACTTCAGGGCCTCCTACTCCTTGGGTTTGGCGACTTGGCAAAAAAAGAGACACATTTTACACTAATTGGGGGTTGGAGATTCTTCCTTTATGACTCGCTCTCCCCGTTCAGACTACGCTTCAGACCCTATCGTTGTCAAAGAAAAAATTGAGGTTCTTGAGGTTAAATAGCTACTCAACGGAGCTAATGTGAATATCTCTTGAGACTTCCATTAATTCTCCGATTGTGCCAGGTTTTCTGCTTTTCTATAAAAATTCTATTGAAAGGTGTCGAGCACTCATGGCCATCTGCATCATTGCCTATGAAGTAGATTACAATGCCGTAGATGTCTGTGACAAGCACAAGCAATACACTCATTCTGGTGGGTTTAGCCGCCTCTACGTCTTGCCGACATGTTGGCTCCGTTAGGGATTATCTTCCGATCATAGGTTGCTCTCGGCTGCTTTTCACGTCATCTTTTTGACGACGAATGTGATGGCGATTATCGTCAGCTGAAGAGCTGACGATTCGGCCAGTGTGAAGGCTCATCTTGCCTCCTGCCGACGAATAAGCTCTCGAGTGACGTCGATTTTCTGGCTAGACGACTGAAAAACGAAAGCTGCCCAGAGCTGCGTTCACTCAACTATTCGCTAATGTCGCGTTGGCGCTTCGGTTCGCCTGGGTGTCTCTCCAGCAGCTGGACATCCAGCTTGTTCTTTCTCTTTGCTGAAGGTTTCTTCGCGTCCACGACGTCAAGCTTCTCTGGCTATTTTCGTTCACGGTTGCAGCAAAATGTCACTCGCTTGGACGCCTTAAGCTGGTTCGTGCTCCTTTATCTTGGTCTTGTGATCGCTCAACCTTCTATCGGACTTCGTGCAGATTGAACCCGGTCATTCTCTCACATTGTTGACTGCAGTCGCCTCGCGTCATTCACACTACTATTAGGTCGTTAGCCCTAGTTTATACTTTCGTCGCTGGGCGGCGCGGCATCATGGTCGGGATAGATATCGATCGAGCGGCGCGACAAATCGATATCTGTGGCCATCGTGGTGCTGCGCCGCGAGGCGGCGCAAGTGTAAACTAGGGTTTACTAGAAAGTTTTTTTGTCTTTTTTGCTACCGTGGTTTCAAATGTTGTGAACTCGGAGTTTTGTTGTGGTGTTATATATTTTCTGAAAGCACATTTTCTCCTCTATTGAGGGCCACTTTTAATTTCTAATATGTTCTTATAGATTTTTTCAGGCCTTGGAAAAAGGCATGGACAAGATGCAAATTCGCGCCGTTTTTTTTTTGTTCCGGTTCAGACTGAGACGTAAAACAGCAGAAACAGCTCGAGACATCAACACCGCATTTGGCCTAGAGACTACTTGCGTACGCACGGTGGAACGGTGGTTCAACAGATTCTGAAATGGAGATGAGGAACTTGAAGTTGACCAACGCAGCGGGCGTCTTTTGGAAATCGACTATGACCAGCTCGGAGGCGCTACTTGGTGCGAATCCGCGGGCAACTCTTCAGGAGTTAGCTTCTGGATTAGGAGTATCAGGTAAATCAGTTTGCATCCATATGCGGAATATCGGAAAGAGAAAGAAACTGGACAAGTGGGTGCCGCACGATTTAACCGACAGTCAAGAAGCTCACCGTCTGCAAGTGTCGTCAGCGCTCTTTCTACGCAACAAAAACGACCTGTTTCTGGAGCGAATTGTGACGTGTGACGAAAAATGGATTGTTTACGACAATTGTTGATGAACTGCTTAATGGGTTGATTTTGACGAAGCACCTAAACACTGTCCAAAGCCGAGTATGCCCAGAAGAAGGCGATGGTGAAGGCTTGGTGTTGTGCCACCGGTTTAATCCACTATAGCGTTCTCGAACCTGGTGAAACAATCACGGCGGAAAAGCGCTGTCAGAAGCTGGACGAGGTGCACAAGAAGCTCCAGCAAATCTACCCAGCGCTGATCAAGAGAAGGGGACCGATACCTTTGCTCGACATTGCTAGGCCGCACGTATCGATGATCACCAGGCAGAAGCTCCATTCTTTGGAATACGAAACACTCGACCATCCATCGTGTTTGATCGACCTATCGCCTACAGACTACCACTTTTTCAAACATCTCGATTTCCTCCGCGAAAAATACTTCAGGAACCGACATGATGCAGAATTCATTGCTTCAATTCACTGCTCTCGAAGAATTCATCGTTTCTAGAGTTATGGAGTTCTACACTACTGGAAAAAATAAATCAGTATTTCGTTGTCAAAGATGAGTAGATTGTAATGGTTCTTATTTAGACTAATAAAGTTATGGTTGAGCCGAGATATTTACATTTGAAGTTAAAGGTCAAAAACGACAGAACTTTGGTAACGACCTAATATTTACCCCAATCAAGTCAGTCGCCTGGGCGCGTGGAGCGCAGTCGGAGGAGGCGCCGCTGTCGCCTGCACCCGATACCAGGTTCCTGGTTCGGATTTCCCGCCCAGGCCAACCAAGCCTTCCATCCCTCCGGGGTCGGTGAATTGGTACCAGACTTGTCTAGGGTGGATAAAGCACTGACTTGTTCATCGGCTGGCCACCGCAAGTCATTGTATGGCCAAATACGTCTTCATCTCGCCTCCACGACATCCCGTAGAAGTAGAATGCGTGGCGCATCCCAAAGAGGATTGAATAACGCCGTCCTTTATCCTTTTTAAGTCAGTCGCCAAAAGTAACTTGTCGCTGTTCTTTTCTAGCATCTGCGTCCATTCTACTTGTCCGTTGCATATTAGGAGTTATATATATATGGTCAGACTAGCATATTGTCGAGCAGTATCGCTATTAGTCGCCTGATGTCGCGCGTTGTCGCCGCCTGTCGCCTAACGTCGCGCGTTGTTGCTACGTTCACTTAGCGGCAATCGTCGGTAGTTGTCGCTCAAGCCGTTGCAGAAGAGCTTATATAGTAGGTCAGGACTCGAACTCTTTCGAAATGGTAACCCACAGCGCTTTCTAGCGCCTTTTGTAGATGACACCACCTCGACATGGCGTCGTCTATGTTTATCATTACTTCCTCTTTCGGTAGCTTTCTGTCGCCTAGTATCGCCTCGTTCGTCAGCTTTGCTCTGCTCTTGTTAAGGCTAATTTCATGCGAGTTTTGTAACTGCTTTGAGAATACAATGTCTACATTCTTAAGCTCATCCTATCGGTCACGACTTTGATCGCTCAGTGTCGTGCCTTGCCGCGTAATGTCGCTCACTATCGCTTTTGACATTCGCTAGCAGATCTTTGACGCTTTCAACTATGGCCTAATGTTGCCTTCGTACATCTAACCCTTTTAATTCTTCCATTTCCTTCTTGTGGTTCAATTGCGCGTTGCCCAGGCTGTTTGTCGCCCAGTGTCGCTTATTGTCGCTAGACGTCGTTGGAGCACTGTGGACGAACTTAGGTTAGGACTCATACTGTCGCGGTACTATGCTAGTACTTCTTCTCGTTACTTACGTATAATACCGCTTGGTAGTGCTAGCTGACTCTCTGTCTGTCGCACTGTCGCCCGTTATCGCTCTGTGTCGCTTGATGTCGCTCACTGTCGCTTCTTATTGTTGGCTTTTGGTTAAAAGTGTAGCAAACCACACTGGCTCTCTACTAGTGTCCCTTCTTTGGCTTAGCTATACTTTTTGTCTCCTACCGGACGTTTCTAAGAGTAACATCTGCCTGTGATCTTCCTAGAGCTTTGCCAAGGTCGTTTGTCGCCTGGTGTCGTACGCTGTCGCCTGCTTCGACAACTTGTGCCTTTTGCATACATGTGTGATCGCCTAATGCCGCCTGATTGCGTAGATTCTTCGGGCAAATAATTAGCTACGTCACTTTGCGCCCGGCTATCCGTGACGCACATCTCAGCTTGACGTCGTCATGCTCTTCGGTCGCTTCTAGTCACGAAGACGTCACACGGAGCGTTTGCAGAGCTCTCCTAGTTTCCGCGGCTGCTTAGTTATTCTGAAGGCTATTTAGCTCACAGTATAGCATCTTTATGGAGAATCTTTCAACTTCTTGGACTGGATTGCCCGTTCTATGTACGACTTTAATATAAAATTGGACTCGAATCAATTCTGACAATTTTCAAACCAAATTCTAAGCAAGCTCGATGGTTTTGAAGTCAAACTGAGGGTCTTTCAAAGTAAAAAGAACGTCTTCTTGAGACCAGAGACTCTTTGAGAAGATTAGAATAATTTTTTGTCGACAAATCTTCATTTATTTAAAAAATGTCTGAAAAAATGTTTTATTTATTGCTCGCTCTTGTTTGAAATTTTATCAGATTTTCATTTTCCAGGGAAAATAAGGATTTAAAGTTTGTTTAAAAGCGCAGAAAGGCGACTATTTTTAACGCTTAAAAGAGAAATTGCGCCATGCATTGGTCTGAGATCTCACGAATTCTACTTGGTTGACAGCAAAAATATTCCTTTGCGTGGAGTTCACACTTATTTTGACGGTGCTTAAAAACGAAAAAAAATAAGGTGAAAGAGAAAGAAAACACATCTATAGGTCTTCAGTTTCTAAAGTTTCAGCCAAGCTGTCATTGCACTATCAATCAAATGAAAGTCGCAGTGATTAGACAAGTGCACGGCGCGACTTCTTTTTTTCACTACATATGCTATGAATCGCTGCATTTCTGCACTCTAGACTAAGCTTTAAATTACCGTTTTTCTTTAAAATTTTTTTTATAAAATTTCAAATAGTTTGTTAATTTATTGGGGCTAGAGTGAATGTAAATTCAAAGAAAGGCACGCTAAATTTTCATTGAAGAAAAAATGATTTTAACTTTTTCCCAAATTGTCTCGTGCAAAGAAGTCCAAGAAGAAATTCGTTTTAACTTGGAAAATGTTGTTTTAATTCAAAAAGGTCGAGCTTGCTTAGAAGAGTACTCAACCTTTAGTTTGAATTTTTCATGTAAAATTATGGTTTAAAAAGACAGAGCTAATTCTTTGTTTCCATGTTTTTATAGTTAAAGTTTCCATCACGCTTATACGGCTTTACTCTTTTATACTAAAAGATTAATCTAGAGTACTTAAATGCAGCAACTCCTAGCGTATGTCGTAAAAAAGTGATCGCGCCGTGCACTCGTGTAGATCAGTGCAAATTTCATTTGATTGATAGTGTAAAGACGGCTTACTTGAAACATTGAAGTAAATAATGTGTGTACGCGTGGGCGCCTGTAGCACAGTCGGAGGAGGCGCCGACTGTCGCCTGCACCCGATACCAGGTTCCTGGTTCGGATTTCCCGCCCACGCCAACCAAGCCTTCCATCCCTCCGGGGTCGGTGAATTGGTACCAGACTTGTCTGGGAAGGATAAAGCGCTGACTTGTTCATCGGCTGGCCACCGCAAGTCATTGTATGGTCAATTCGCATTCAAATCGCCTTCACGATATTCCGTAGAAGTAGAATGCGTGGCGCATCCCAAAAGGGATTGAATAATGCCGTCCTTTATCCTTATCATAATGTGTGATTTCTGCAATGTTTTTGACGTACGGATGACTGGTGATGATGATGATGAAGTGCTTAACAGAACTGTCAACCAAATCAAAGTCGCAGCATCTCGGACCGATGCATGGCGCAATCTCTATTCTTGTAGTTTCATAAAATAGCTGCCTTTTTGCGCTTTTCAACAAGCTTTGAATTATTGTCTTTTTTTGTAGAGTAAAAATTTCAAACAGTCTGTTCACTTATTTATTGTGTCAAGAGTGAATTTAAACTTCCAAAGAAAGGCGCATTAATTTTTTAATTTTTTCTTGAACAAAAATTTATTCTAAATTTCTGGGACAGTCTTCAGTTGTGGAGGAAGCTTTAATTTGCAAAAGGTTAGGTTTTATTGCAAAATGGGTTAGCTTGTTAGACGAGTATCCAAGATTTGATTTGAAAACGATCCGATTTGGGGGCGCGTGTAGCACAGTCGGAGGAGGCGCCGACTGTCGCCTGCACCCGATACCAGGTTCCTGGTTCGGATTTCCCGCCCTGGCCAACCAAGCCTTCCATCCCTCCGGGGTCGGTGAATTGGTACCAGACTTGTCTGGGAAGGATGAAGCGCTGACTTTTTCATCGGCTGGCCGCCGCAAGTCATTGTATGGCCAAGCACGCATTCAAATCGCCTCCACGACATCAAGTAGAAGTAGAATGCGTGGCGCATCCCAAAGAGGATTAAATAACGCCGTCCTTTATCCTTTATCCTTTTATCCGATTTGTTTTTAAGAGTGTTCAAGTTCAAAAAATGAAAATGGAATATATGCCGCTACATTTGGCTCAGAGCGAAGCCGTCTTTACACTTTGGCATTTTTAGAGTAATTTTTGAAGCTGAATATTTCCTTTTAGTCGGATAATGACACCGGTTTTTTGATCGCTCGCTGATTACCCGTTTGTTATAGCGTTCTTATCCGCTGCCGACTCACATGATTAGTGTGCGAAATAGCGCTTCAATTATTTCTGGCCGACTGACCGCGTTTAGCAGCACGAGCCGGCACAAATTTGAGCAATATCCCAGCATCCTCTACACTCGCTAATGTCTGTACCAATTTCACGTCATATCGGGCACGTTTCAAATAAAAATGTGACATTTTGAAATAAAATTAGACATTTTTAGAACTAAATGGGGCATTTTCAAAATTAAATCGAGCACTGTTCACGTCAAATTGGACATTTTTCGAATAAATTTCCACATTTTACTAGGGAGAGGTTTTGACCTCCCACGATACTTCACGTTGTGACCAGAATCATTCGAAAGAGCTCGGAAGGCTGATTACGAATATGTGTGTCAAAATTGCAAATTGAAATTCCTGAGCGAGTTATGGCCTGCCGAAATCGGATGGCCTCACCACAGGCTGGCCGTGCGACACGAGGATGGTGAGTCATGGGGCGCTGTAAGAACGGCGTGCCAGATACGGACGTGGCGCAGGGGTAGTGCTGCTACTCATCAGGTGCGACGTCATCGGTTGGGTTCCTACCGCTGCCGGTCTTTTTGCAAACCATAATTTGTCTTCGAAATGGCCTTTTATTCTGATTTATGGCACGCGTTTGATTAAATATTCGGGAGAACTACTATACCTGTCACCTGTATCACCTGTCGTTCCGTTGATCATCGACTTGCTCGAGCGGGCGCCAGCAGCGTCTCCATTCGTCCCTGTCGCGTGCCAGAGTGCTCCAATGGATGCTGCTCGCTCAAGGGACATGAAGAGCGTCATAGCGGTCGTTCAGGGCTTTCACGAAGAAGTACGACCAACGCATTGGGGCGTCCTGGTGTTTATTTATTTATTTATTTATTTATTTATTTATTTATTTATTTATTTATTTATTTATTTATTTATTTATTTATTTATTTATTTATTTATTTATTTATTTATTTATTTATTTATTTATTGATGTGTAACATAAACACACGTGATAATCGATCGAAAAAGGACATGTCAGAGATGAACATCAGACAAACAGAAACACTTAGAAAAATCAATAAGAGGGGGCGGAGAGAAGAAAAAAGGATTTACCTAGCCTTGATGGAGTAAAATAAGCAACTGCAACTATTTGAAAAACAAATCTGAACAGAGTAGGATCCATCAAATTTAACCAAGCATTTTGCGATTAATAAGATTTTGAAAAGCTTGAAGAGACAGTCCTAGGATATCTTCCTCGTCAATAGGTAACTTGTTGAACACCCCTCGAAGGTTTCTATATGTAAGGAAATTTGACCTAATCTGGGATTTTGCCACAGGGATATAAAGTCTGAGCCTACCGCTTCTTGACGTCGTCAGTGGTGCACCGAAAAAAGCTACTGGATCAATTGAAACTCTTTTTGTCAGGATCTTAAACATCATAATCAGATCTACTTTCCTACGTCTGTTCTGAAGAGTTTGAAGGTCAAGGTCTCTGGCCCTCCTAATGCCATTTGGAACGGCTTTATAATCTCAAGCTGCACGATTCTGATCGCGTGTTCATCCTGCTTTCGTATAGCCCAGGGGCCGGATTCATGAACGCGGCCGGAGGTAAATTCTACCCCCACTTACCTCGACGGCCATTTACCTGCCACTTTCCCCGAACTTACATCCGTTTTCTGACTCATGGCGGCCAAGGCGAGGGTTTTGCTCCGCAGCCAATTTCTGACCCAATGTGGATGCCTTCACTGGCCCGCTGGCATCAACTAACAGCGAAACTAACAGTCACACTTGCTGCTGGGATGTCGCTGGTACCGACACTAGCAGCATCGTATTTAGGGGTAATGAAATGTGAAATGTGGGGTTGGGCGAGGGGGGATGGGGAGGGAGGGAAAGGGGTGGAAACTAATAGCATAGCAGGAAGTAGAGAAACAATGGTAAATGTGGGCCTACATGACTAATAATGGGTACCATCCACCACAGTAGCCTCTATAGACAACAAAGACCAAGGAAGGCTAAGGTGGCGGACGGGCATAGTCCACCCACGCAAATCGTAAATTACGATTTGCGTGGTGGACTATGCCCGTCCGCAAACGCAAATCGTAAATTACGATTTGCGTGGACTAGGCTCATGGTGGCCCAAACCGACCCACAATGCCACTAAAGGAAGCAATTCACTTGAAAATAAGTGGCATTGTGGGCCGCCATGGCCCAAAGAGCCCACAAAATCATGGAATGCAAGCCTAATAGAGAAAAACAAAAAGTAAAGCAACTCACCGAAGTGCGGCGAAAGACGTGCGCATGGCGACGGCAACTAGGCGCCCCTGCCAGGCATCGAATTTGCGGCTGGCGGCCAGCTCAGAGCTGGCTAATGGCCAGCGGAGGCATGCATGGGGTCAGAAATTGGCCGCGGAGCAAAACCCTCGCCTTGGAGGTAAATGTTTCCCGACGCGCTGACGGGGTAGCATTTACCTCGACATTTACCTCGGATTTTTCCCGCCGCGCGTTCATGAATCGCGCGTAAGTGGGGAGTGGGGGTAAATTTTGCACTTACCCGCCGGTAAATCGTTCATGAATCCGGGCCCAGGTCTCTGAGGCGTATGTTAGGGCAGGAAGAACGGTAGAGTCGAATAGTTGGGCAAGGATTTCTTCAAGAACGTCCGACTACTATAGACGTTCGTAGAAATGCTTGAAGGCTAAAAAACTGCTATGGTGAAATTTTGACCTACTATTTTGCACAGATAGAGTCAAAATCATATATTGAGCAATCAGAGGTGTTTCTAACAACCTTGGCTTTCATGAAACGAAGCAAAAAATGTGTGAACCGAAAATGATATGAAACAGACGAGCATACCTCAACGAGCACAGATCGACAGTTACGGCTGTTGTGTCGAAGGGAATAACATTCTCATCGGTGGTGTTCGATTTTTCTTCGCCCTCGTCATCGCAATGGTCCCAATTGGACTCTTCATCAATAGACACATCTGATCACAAATCCTCATACGTTTCCACATCAACTGAAACAGCAGCACCGTCACGTAGAATAGCTACGAACCTTCTAGTGATCATGTTCTCCTCACGAATTGGTGCATCCTTGTTGTCTGGCACACCAAATTCAGCAGAAGAAGTGGCACCACCTTTGCTAGTGAAAAGGACATGGTGAGTGAAGAAAGAGCAGTAGATCAACGACATTTTGTTCTTCTTTATCACACATTCTACTTACCCTTTTGCTACACACATTTTTTGCTTTGTTCCATGAATGCCAAGGTTGTTATAAACACCTCTAGTTGTACAGTATATGATTTGGACTCTACTTATGCAAAATAGTAAATAAAAATGTCACCATAGCAGTTTTTTAGCCTTCAAGCATTTTTACAAACGTGTATGGTAGTTTTCCGATTTAAACAGGTTCATATCATAATTCAGAATAAAAGGCCTTTTTGAAGATAAATTATGATTTGTAAAACAATCGGCTGCAGTAGGAACCGAACCAACGATGTCGCACCTGACTAGCAGCAACACTACCCCTGCGCCACCGGCGCAGCTGGTGGGCACTTTTTACGGAGCATCGATGACTCACCACTCTCTCTGTCGCACGGTCAGCCTGTGGTGAGACCACCCGATTTCGGCAGGCCATAACTCGCTAAGTATTTTCATTTTGCAATTTTGACACCCATGTTCGTAATCAGCATTCCGAGATCTTTCTAATGATCCCGGTCCCAAACTGACTGGGACACTGCGGCACCCTGGGGCGAACCGGTTCCGCCCCTCCAACGTTTTAGCAACTGCAGTTGCAAATGGCAGCTGTATGTTGCTATTCAGTTGGAACAGCAACACATGTTGCTAGTCCGTTGGAACGTGGCTACTTCGAAGTTCCATGGGAGGTCGAAACCTTTCCCTAGTTTAAAACAAAATAGGACATTCATAATATCAAATCGGACACTTTTCTAAGCCGGCCTAAGACTTTGTCGACAAAGCGCACCCTTCGAAATTGAAATGAGCATCTTCTACATTAAACTAAAGACATAGAATAATGTCTTGTTCAGGAAAGCGTTTGGAATGACTTTCTTTGAAGTTTTATCTCATCTACCCAATAAGTGAACACACTGTTTGATATTTTATAAAAATGTTTTTTTAGGAAAAAAGACGTTTCTAAAAACCAGAAAGGGGGCCAATTTTAGCGCCAAAAAAGAGATTGCGCCATGTCCCCATCCAAGAAGCCGCGATTTTTACTCGATTGATAGCAAAATTTCTGTTTGAATGCAGCTTTACTTTGACGCTTTATGTAAGCAGTATCCATACTATCATTCGAATAAAATTAGCCACGAGCTTTTTGAGTACATGGCACGATCTTATCTCTTAATGCACAGATGACTTTGCTACCTTGCTGAGGAAGGCTTAATATAAAATTTAGTTTATTTTTCCGGGAAAAAATCGACCTGTATAGTTGATATGAAATTATTGCAGTCATTCGGGTAGCTGAACTGAAAATTTTCAATTTTAATGCTGTATCAAATTTTTCTTGGACGAAAAATATTCTAGTCATCTTGGAGAGTTTGTACTTTTGTACTGTAAGAGACTCGTTTCGATTTGGAAGATGTCTACTCCGATTTCAGAAGCATCAATTTGTTTAGGAAAGGGTCTAGTTTGACGTGAAAAGTGTTCAATTTGTTCTTTTATTCATATTTATATACCATTTTCAGGTCGAATTAGACATTTTTCAAATCAAATTGGACACTTTTCACGTCAAATTGGACACTCTTCTAAGCTCACCTAAGACTTTTTAAATAAAAGAGAACTTTTCGAATTGCAACAACCTTTATACAGGTTGACAGACTACAGACTCAATAAAATGGTTAGAAAAAAAATTTCAAGGAAAATTCAGAACAACTTTTTTTTGATTTTTTTTACTTTACCTGCCCGAATAAGTGGAATAATTTTGTAAAATTTTTACTTTTGGAGAAAAAATAACAATTTGTATTTTGCTTCAAATTGCAGCAGAGCAACAATCATAAAGTGTACTAAAAAACCGGACTGCGCCATGCACTCGAAAAGCTCGTCGCGATTTTTATTTGATTGATTGTGTAAATGCTGTTTACATGGAATTACGAGGTATGCGCGTTCTTAACAATTGATGTTTAAATCAACTATAATTATAAATATAATCAGCATATACATAATATAAATCTACGAAAGCAGTATTCTTCTGTTCCATTTCAAGGAGGTAAAAGAATGTAATACAAAGTGAATAAATACATCAAACACTGAAAGGTTATCCCACTGCTGCAGTGGCCAAGTTCATCAGTTATAGCAAAACTAGACGATTATGACATTAAAGAGAATACATCAATAAAATATTGTTATTTTGTCTGGAGGTTTGTGTTCAATTTGATCTGAAAAGTGTTCAAACACTATCAAAAAATTTGGTTATCTGGCAGCTATCTCACTTGCCGCATATCCCCACCTTGTTGTTTCATGTAAGCAGCATTTACACTATCAATCAATCGTCTTGGACGAATGCACGGCGTAATCTCATCTCTTGGCTCTGAAAATTTCCCGATTTCTGTTCTTTAAAACATGCTATCAAGCATTATATTTCCACGAAAAACTAGAATTTCATAAAATTTCAAATAAAGTGTTCACTTATTGGGTAAGTGAATTAAAGGTTTAAAGAAACATAATGAAATTTTCGAAAAAAAAGAATACTTTATTTAAAAATTGAACAAAAAAAGTGTAGACAATGCAACAAGTGCAATTGTTAAGAACGCGCATACCTCGTAATTGTGTAAACGACATTTACACTATCAATCAAATAAAAATCGCGACGAGCTTTTCGAGTGCATGGCGCAATGCTGTCTTTTAGTACACTTTGTGGTTGCTGCTTAGCTGCGTTTTAGAACAAAATAAAAATTGTTTTTTTTTCTCCAAAAGTTAAAATTTTATAAAATTATAACACTCATTCGGGAAGCTAAAGTAAGAAAAAATTCAAAAAAAAAAGTTATTCTAAATTTTTCTTGAACAAAAATGTTTTCTAACCATTTTATTGAGTCTGTAGTTTAGCCTGTATAAAGTTTGTTGCAATTCGGAAGAGTTCTGTTTGATTTAAGAAGTCTTAGGCGAGCTTAGAAGTGTGTCCAATTTGACGCGAAAAGTGTCCAATTTGGTTTGAAAAGTGCCCATTTTGATTTGAAAGGTGTCCAATTTGATTTGAAAAGTGTCCAATTCGACCTGAAAGTGGTATATATTATATTTATATTTCCTTTTATTCATATTTGTTTCTGTGCATGGCTTTATTCTTATTTTCGATTTCCTCACATCATATAGCACGGTCTTCTTAGGTCTATAAATAAATAAATGAATAAATAAATAAATAAATAAATAAATAAGTAAATAAGTAAATAAATAAATTTGATTTGAAAAGTGTCCAATTCGGCTAGGAATGTGCTCAATTCGGTTTGAAAACTGTCCATCCTGATGCGAATGCTTTATGTGACCGCCATCGAGTGTACCACGTCCCGTTGTCGTACTGTACATGTTCCCGCATTACAGGATGGTCGGCGACGGTGAACACGGCGGTTTGTCGCCACGACTGCTGCTCAACACGGCGAACATGCTCCGACAACAGAGCGACACCACCGGTGTACGACGTTTGATGCGCGGTGTCGCCATCGAAGACGATCGACCGCAGACGAGTCAGGTACGAGAGGTACGCTCACTCGATATATTGATTGCAATCGATTTTCTTGTATGTTTTTGTTTATCGTCTCGCTGTGTCCAGTTTTTCAATTTTTCATGTCGTTGAACGCATCTCCGTCAATGGAGCTTCAGGCATAGTCACCCCTGATCAATATATCGATTGGATCGATTCTTCAAGAAAACTACGTGATCCCTCACAGTCGCTATGGTTATGCCGTTTTTTATTATACATATAGTATGTAAGAGGCTTAGAGTTTTACGCTATCAGGTTGATAATCGATTATTCTTCGGGTCTGCATGAATAGGGAAACTGACGCAGGCAATCGATATATCGATTTCACGATTGATTTTTGTTGTTTCGTTAATGTACTACACCATTAATACACCATTTGTTCCGCTTACTTACAGGAGAAAAACTTGAAAATTTAGAAAAACAGCAAAAAATCGATATATGGCTTATCTTTATTGAAGTTAAAGGAATAGTGCCAATTCACTGGTCACATTTCCCATTCTAGACGTTAATGTGGCCTACCTGGTAGGAGTGTATACTGTCGGTGCTCTGATTGGCCGGGAATAGTTGGCGCGTTTCGACCTCGGCATGTAGGCCATATTAACGACAAGTATCTTTTTCTATAAGGGGAATACTATAATAGTATCCAGTAGAATCAATATGTTGAACACAGCGATGTCAGCTGTTATCGATTAGTTGGATAATTAGCTGGACTGGAAGAAAAGTATATCGATTACCCTTTCTTTTTTCTGAATACTGCACACGTTACCTAATTGGCAAGCAATTGGCTGGTAGAGGTCAGTTATTTGAATTCTGTTGAAAAATGTCGTCATTACTTGTCAGCTTCAAAAAAGCGCTGCAGATGAGCGATTTAGCAACAGCGTCTTACAAATGCATCTTAAATTGACTCCTGTGATCACGCAAGCCCATAGTAATAACGATCAGATGTGTACAAAAATGTTGGCGACACCGGGGACCGAACCATCAAACCCACTCGGTGCACCCGAGAGGCGCCCCCGCTAGCACTACGCCAACCGACCACATCGGGCAGCGTGGCAGCTGGGCGCCATGAACTTCGCGCTCACGCTTTCACACGCCTTTTTTGACCATAGAAGAGGATTCCGACAAAATTAACTATGGTTTTGCACTCCCCACACGGGATCCTACGGCGCTCCTTGTAAGAGGTATATCCAGTCATGAGTTGAGTTGATGGATTTCAAAAGCATAGCTTATATATACTGGTTAGGCTAGAAGGAAACACCATCAAATATATTTATCCAGCAATTTGCCTCTGCTTGACGCCTTAATAACAAGTCGAAAAAAACCGAAAATGAACAGAAGCATTGAACTCGGAAGGCTCCTCTACAGAATTATATTAGCTAAGACATATCAGAGACACCAATAGCAGATATAATGTCTATTTTCTTTAAGGCAGCCTTGAATTGTGTGGATGTTTAGCACTGAGCCCGAGCTGGAGGAAGACGTTTAAACCGCTTCGTACGGCCAACCACAAAAGAATTATGACACAATCCTAGTAGATAAGGGCCCGAAATGTGATGTTCCATGCTGAAGCATCCGCGACTCCTATGTGATGGTCGGAAGCGCCAGTAGTTTGATGGTCGTAGTCGAAGTTCTCCTTTTAGAAGATTAAAAGCAGAAAGTAAGTCAGCAAAGATCCTTCGATAGTAAAGAGTTTTTGGCCCTAAGTGTCGAAGTCTTACTCTGTATACCGAAATGGACATTGATCCTCCTTGGTTATGAAGCATTCGAATACTCTAACCAGAGAATGCCGTCAGCTTCCCACGGAGCTTCGGATTGAGACCTATATCATGTGAAAGAGCTCGAGACGCTAATCACAGATATGTAGACCAAATTTGCTAAGTGGTTCTCCTAAGCGAGTGTTGGCCGGCGAAAGCTGCCAGTGTTGCGTAATTAGAGGTGCAGTTGGCAGCCCTGACGGTAGCGGAAGCGGCACAGTGGTAAAGTGCTCGCTTCACAGGATTGATGTCGTGGTTCGATTCCCGTTGGTGGCGGCGTTTTTTGCATTTTGTGACCTGTCTTCGACGAGGACCTATAATCTCATTCTTAGCACATTTCGAGCGAACAGCTGATGGCGGCTTGTATTTACGTCTGTTAGGTTATTCGACGTTGGAAACGTGTTTCAGGGAACATGTTTTCTTCATGGCATAAAGGAAGTTGACTGAAAATTGGGATTATGTAGAGAAAACACTATGTGTATGTTGCAATCACACCTGTTCAGGACTATATAACGGAAGTGCCAAAGTAAACTTCGGTCCCACCCGTTGTGCTTCCATCCTCGTCATCATTGTAGTCCCAGTCGGAGTCGTTATCGGTGGAATCATCCGCATCCAAATCTTAATCCGTCTTGATTTCTACGAATGCTGCAGCATCCTCTCGGAGCTTGCGGCAATATTCCTTTCTTCGCGTGTAGCCACAGTGCTATCCTCAGGCGATCCGAATTCAGAGAGCAGAATGAGACCACCCGTTCTGGGGAAGAGGTATAGCGAATGAAGAAAAATCAACATGGCACATCGAAGCTTTCAAATTTGACCTACCAGACCAATACTTGGCCTACTTGCTGGACAATGCATGAGATTAGAAGCAGTTTGGCGTAAGTTTAAGTTTGTGACTAGATGTGCAGTTGGTCAACAGCATGTTTGTTTCACAAATTTTTTTCAAAATGTGCTAGAAATGAGGCTATAGGTCCTCGTCGAAGACAGGTCATAAAATCCAGAAGCGCCGCTACCAACCGGAATCGAACCATGACCCCGATCCTGTGAAGCGAGCACTCTACCACTGTGCCGCTGCCGATGCCGTCATGGCTGCCAACCGCACCTCTGCCATCCGCAGCCTCAACACTGGCGGCTTTCACCGGCGACAACTCGCTTAAGAGAACCATTTAGCAAATTTGGTCTACACATCCGTGATCAGCGTCTTGAGCTCTTTCACCTGATATAGGTCTCAATCCGAAGTTCCATGGGAAGGTGATGGCATTCCCTGGTAAGATGCAGAATTTTGGTAGAAACTTTCTGCACTTTCTCAATTTCTCGGACATCTATAACACAATGCGGGCTTCACACTGGTGCACAGTACTCGGCCACTGGCAATACATATGTTTCGTATAGTTTAAGCCAAATTTTCACGTTCAAAGAAGAAATGTTCCTGAAGAGCTGTCTGTCTCACCCGTCCATTTGACGCGTGATATAAGAGTGTGACGCCGCCGAGCTGAGGAAAACGGCGAAATCTTTTTTTCGGACGCTGTCCGAAAAGTGCAACACAGTGCATTGTGTTCACATTGTGCGACCGAGGCAACTCGTCCATTAGCTGAATTACTGAGGACGAGTTTTTCTGTGCTGCTGTCTGATTCGCAGCCCACGTGAATGGTACGAAGCCGTGTCGAATTATATTGCAGTTGTTGTCGTCGTTCATGGGCCCGACTGTAAACTCCCCGTCCTTCCATTCCTTTCACTTTGCTTTCTGGCGACGCTCTTGCTGCTGTCACCGGTCTCTGAAGAACGCCTTCCCGTTCTTCAGAAGGCGCCGTTTTAAGCATGCACTTGGGGCACCTTTAAGCTTTCAACGTCAGAAAGGCCTCGCGTTAATTGTTTGCCATATTTTCCGCGATTATTATAGAAAATTCGAGAAATCTCCTCTCTGCCACCTGTCCCCAAGGGACATTCTCGACATGTGGCTGGTTGTACGAGAGATGTTAATTAGTGAATGCTGTCGGGCAGAAATAACTGGAACTGATATGGCCTCGCTGACGTCACTAATCGCTCAGACTGCACCTGTTGTACCTCGACGTCCACTCGCTCCAATCAGCGACGTTTTTCTTTGAAGCCGCGCTCTGAATCCTGGCTCTAAAATCAGGCTGTTAGCCTTTTTTCTGAAATTTTACTCAATTTTTGCGGATTTATCTCTGAGCGTACAGAAGAGAATGGCGAAGCACTGAAGGTCTAAAGATGTAGCATAATCCGTATTTGACAATAGCTGGTAATACCGTCTCATTAAGGACCGTTGCACAATCGATTTATTGATTATTTAATCAAAGCGACCCCAAGTTGGTGCTGGTCAATCGATACAAGCTAAAGGCGACAAAATTGAATATTGAATGGTTATCTTAGTAGTAAGGGATGGATAACTTACCGTACTTACTTGATACCCAGACGGCCAAGTCAAGCACGATCCTGACTACCTGTAGTATCGATTGATATTGAACAAAATCGATTAGAAAAGATGTACTTGGATAGATGAACGCACTAAGGACTAAATAGACTCGCATTACTTCTCCTGCTAGCCTGGGCGCTTAAGCAAAAAGGCGGCATTGATTAGTATTGACAAAATTATACATAAAGGTGATCACAAAGTCAAACTATGGGTCGACATATCGATTCTCATTATCCATCCCAATATGATTGAAAAGTTGATTTATCGATTGTGTTGATCCATCTACCTCAAGAATAATTTATCTTCAGTTCATTAGCCTCTTCCATTCTATTTCCAGTCACTAGTGCTTCAATAACGGAAAGGACCTATGGACCAACGACCTAACTGTTAGGTCGTTGCATATGAAATGGCCGATTTCGACCGAAAATTTCTGCAGATCATAGCTTTGCTCAGAAGCCATTTTATTTATCAAAATAAGCACCGCTACAATTTTCACACTTTCTCCAACGCGACAATTGCTTAGGTATTCCATCATTATGAAAATTAGAACTACGAAAATCAATAAAACATAAGAAGTCATCTTCGACATCACTTTAGCTGCTGAATTTTTTTATCATTCACATGAAGACCTGAACGCTTTAAAAATGATAACCGGTAGGGGACAGATGTGGCGATTATGCTGGATGTGGCAGAGTTTCGTATCCCAACTCATTCTGCTTCTGGATGGCAGTTTTTGAAACGTGCGGACGCCCGTTTTCATCCAGTAAGTCCAAACCTTCCTGCAAATAAGACTATTCGATTTTTTAGCTCTACCTAGAGCCTTATTCGAGAGCTTAATCGTTTGGCTCCGCCATCTAGTGAGATTTTTCTTCACATAGCTATATGATAGACATCAAGTGATCAATACTGATCAATTCTGATCGGCGGGTTACGCATTCTGGGTCCTTGTTAAGTGGAGGATTTTAACCCACTTTCACTGCTAATTCACCATCATCACCTATATATAAAAGAGTTTGTCCGTCTTGTGATCTAACCTAAGTGAGATACGCCGCATCGTCCACAGCGGGGGCAAAATTTGCTATTGAACCTGGGATATTGCTGCAGCAGGGGAAGCGCATCCCTTTACTGCTTAACACAACACCACCTCCGCGTGTTTCTGAGCGTCCAGGGGCCGGATTCATCAACGACTAACCCGTGGGTATAGCGGGTAGAGATACCCACGATGAAGCCTGCGTCTCTGACTCTTGCCTCATCTCTATCTGACTCTTATCTTATCTCTACCCCTTATACCCCGCCTACCCACGGGTTTAATTGTTGATGAATCCGGTCCCAGGTTCAGAAGCCGTGCCGTCGACTTCGTACCATTAGCATGAGAACACCGCTAAAGGGGATAGAGTAGAAGGGGACTTCGAGGGTGGAGAACCGACAGCGACCAGGGCCCGGTGCATCAACGCGCATACCCATGGGTATGCTGGGTATAGGGGGTAGGCATACCCACGATGTGGACATACCCACGATTCTTGATAAACCTTAGCCGCCAAATCGTGGGTATATCAGTGGGTATATCAGTGGGTAGAGAGAACCCGCCGATCGTTGTGGGTAATCCGTATACCCGCGACTCATTCGCGCCCCTTTGACAAAATGTCGCTCCAGTGAGATCATCTGGAGCCGGCTTTATCAACAATTAAACCCGTGGGCGTGCGGGGTATAAGGGATAGAGATAAGATAAGAGTCAGAGACGCAGACTTCATCGTGGGTATCTCTACCCCCTATACCCGCGGGTTAGTCGTTGACGAATCCGGCCCCTGTTTATGAATCCGGCAGAGGCCTAGTTGTGTCTTGCCCTTGATTCCTTTCATGAATACGATTTGTAGCCACTACCCATTGCTGATAGTGGGTATGATTCCCTTACGATATCTCTACCTATACCCATTGCTTGATGAATCCGGGCCCAGGAGGGAGAGACCTGATGCCGGATTCATCAACAATTAACCCGTGGGTATGCGGGTGATAAGGGGTAGAGATAAGATAAGAGTCAGGCAGAAATAACGCAAGAGTCAGAGACGCAGGCTTCATTGTGGGTATCTCTACCCCTTATACCCGCGGGTTAGTCGTTGATGAATCCGGCCCCTGGAGGAAGGCATCGGGATGGGGAGGGGGTCGATATTCGGAACAATGAAGCAGGCCAGGAGGTGGCACCAAAAAGGGCTTAGGCAATAAGAAGGGACCAGTAGTGGGTTACCAATAAGGGAGGGTGGGGGGAAGGGCAGTAAGGAGGATCGGAAAGAGGATACATTACCAGTAAGGGAGATCGGAATTAGTAGATGTGACACCGGTGTCGCGCAGTGGGCATTCGCTCGCCGTCGTCGTGTCGTGAGCGTGGGAGGGCTACTTAGTTGGGTAGAGTATTGGGGAGGATTCGAGGTGGAGGAATCTACCTGAAAGAAGGGACCTGGAGGCGGGACCAGGACGGGGAACCAACAAGAAGGGAATTCATACAGAGAACAAAGAACCTGCCCTATGCATAGCCTCTTTATGCACGACACAGCGGCAACTCCGCGCGCTTCTGAGCTTCTGGATTCGGAAGACAGGTTTTCTGAGCTTCTGGATCCAGAAGACGGTCCTCCTACGTCGCGCTCTAAGCGTCCTGATTCTGATTACGCGCCACCGACGTCTGCTATGAGCATGCGAGGACCACTAAGGGAGTGGTGGAGAAGGGCAGTAAAGGGCACCTCTAAAGGACCAGAAGAGCGACCAGGATAGAAAGGAACAACCTGGAGAAGGGGCCAGAACGGGGAAACCAGCAAGAAGATACCAGTAGGGGGTCAGTAGTGGAAAAAAAGAAGTGGGCCAGGAGTTGGGATCAGGAAGGTGAGGGACTAAAGAGGGGAAGGGAAGACCAGTAAAGGCGGACCAGAACACAAAATCGTTTCGCAATGGCAGCAATTGCCTATTGCTTGGATTAGATCACCCAACTCCCACCCAAAATAACCATTTCCTCCAACTAAGTGCACCGGAGGATCCTCAAATAGCTGAGCACAGGAATTCAAAGCAGTTTATGCAGTTACGGGAGCGTTAAGGCCCATGCACACTTCTGCGACGCCGCGACGCGGCAAGTGGGGCGACGGCTACCTCCGCGAAATCCGGCGGTCGCGGCGCGGTCGAATTAGAGCATCGTTATAGGCAACGGGACTGTCGTCCCCGTGCATGCCGCGCCGCCATGAATGATTTGAACCATTCCAGGCTGCGGCTCTCAGCGCGGCATCGCCTGCGATAGCCGCCGCAACAGCCGCAAGAGTGTGCATGCCCCCCTGTGGCACGTGTCATAGTGTCGCGCCGCGGCCGTACGCTTCATCATGGCTGCGCCGCGTTGTCGCGGAAGTGTGCATGGGCCTTTAGACTTCGTAACTGTAGCAGCACACACTATGTAGATGTCGCGCTTGCCGCAGCAGTCGCCGCGGCTGCTGCACCGCTGACCTGTTGACCAATGACCTGTTGACCTGTTTCACAGATGCTTCCTGCCTAACTGCATGACATCAACAGAAACGCAGCAAATCTGGGACACCCATGACGACATCTCGTCGTTCGTCCGTCTGCGATTCTGCTGAAAGGCTTCGTCGTTTCATTGTGTTTACTGTGGTTACCATAGCACCACCGCTTTTAGAGTCAGTACAGTTGAAGTTGTAGCCGTCAGCCGCTATTTTCCTTTGAATTTGTGCCTTATGATTAGTCTTAACGGAGATCTTAAGCAGGAGATGTATAATGACCGTCAGGGCCTTCGTGGTCATCAGGCGGAATTCGAACGCTTTCTCTTATATTTTAGCAATTTTTTGTAGTTTTTTCTCACTAGCTGCCGAGAAAAATGAGGGCTCTAGCAGTGCTAAATCTCCTGCTTCTGTATTTTTGTATCTTTGAATGGTGTTAGAATGAACTCCTGAAAGTAGGTTTTGGATGCGGTGGGAGACTTTGTTGGAATATTCTTCGTCTCGAGAAGCATTTCCACGAGCGTATTGAGGCCGGTTTACCCAGGTGGGCATTTCTTCCGATTTCCGTCCGGTTGCTTCGAACGACTTCCGATTTTTAGCCGATTCTTCCTGGAGACCTTCTTGGAGATCTTAGATGCGGATTTCTGCTCGAAATACCCTAGCTGCCGACGACGAGCCGCTTTTGACCAAATTCTTTCTCCTCAAAATCTACTCTAGGACCTTCTAGAGCACACTAGCCTTATGGTTAGTCTTAAGTACACCTTCTGAAGCGGGACGTAAACCAAAAGCGCTGACGAACGCGAATAAAATGCGTTGCAGGACCATGAATATTTCAAAGGCTACTCGTCATCGTCGTCGTCGACGTCGACGTAGTTCGCATGTTCAGCGGCCGAATTCTAGCCACCAGAGCTGAGCGCAAACAGAGAGAAATGTGATCCTCTACACTGGATACAGCCGCATAGTTCATCTTCAGAAGCTTCGCTTCATTCTTCCTGTCTATTCGAAGAGTAAGACATTGGCAAATTCCAGAATGCGTCGCTGACTTTCGAATTCTGAATCCTAATCTGAAATTCTTCACATTTTCCTTTGTACTGTTGACTTTAATCCCAAAGCCACTGGTGTTTCGAGCGTCGTAGGGCTTAGACGAGAAAAGACGTTGTCGTTTGGGGCAGTGCGTCTCAAATTGTGTGGGCCACACGTGCTGACTGTACTGGATCCCACCCGAGTCGGTCAGGGTCACTGCCGCACTGGTCGGATTCTTCATAAAAGTTCCGAACAAGGTTATGACGCTATGCTTGTCTCTCTAGTGCAGAAGACCCTCTGGGCTACTCTGGCACGCAACAAAGTTTAATGGGGAACGAGAAGGTCAGCGGAACAGCGTCTGATTCAGGTGAATGTGCCCCATCGGGTCAACCCCTCAACGAGGCCGAATGCCGACTCCACGCACGGTGAAACAGTGGAATGCACGGCGCACACTTCAGAGACTGAACCATGTATCATGGCTTATATGTCTCTTTAACAATAGCTGAATCCGAAAACGAACGTCAAACGGCCACGTCCAGGATCCGCTCGCCTAATTCCATCCACCTCTTCAGTTGCTTCATGTTGCGGAACATCTGGAACCAGAGCCGTCCAATCCTCGTTATAGAGTCTCATTAGTAGCGGAGCCATTCTCATCGTTCGCTGTTGAAAAATTTCATTCTGAATTGCTACACAAATTTATGTAAAATATTTTTGTGATCACTTAAATATTAAGAAATTACAGCCGATCATCAGTTCACAATATCTAGAAGCCTAGAGCACATTCTTAGAGGGTTTCGGCACCAGTCGTTAATACGGCCTACACGGTAAGGGGAACGCACTGGACCAATCAGAGCACAGCGGGCGTGCCACCCAGAAGGAGGGCCATGTATTGTCGTTGCTCAGACTAGTGAGCGCGTTCTTGGTCGTGCTCAGAATGGCTCTGATTGGCTGACGCGGTAGTGATTTTTCATGTAGGCCACATTAACGACCAGTACCAGGTTTCTAGAATCCTGAATCCTTCCGGAGTGCCATGGCATTGTCGTATTTATAGACTGTGACGTTTTTGTGGTTTATTTTGATTTTTTTTTGGAAAAATGAAAAGAAATTGATTTGCAAAAATAAACGACGATTGCTAGCTCTCATAAAAGGATAAAGGACGGCGTTAACTGAATCGCTTTTGGGATGCTCCACGCATTCTACTTCTACGGGATGTCGCGGAGGCGATTTGAATGCGTATTTGGCCAAATCAGCGCTTTATCCTTCCCAGAGAAGTTTGGCAGTATCTCACCGACCCGAAGGGATGGAAGGCTTGGTTGACCCGGACGCGAAATCCGAACCAGAAACCTGGTATTGGGTGCAGGCGACAGTCGGCGCCTCCTCCGACTGCGCTACACCCGCCCACCTAGCTCTCATAACGATGTTTGTTGCGATCAAAACTCTAGCGTCATGCGGGACTCTAACCGGCACCTCCTGCTGACCGGGCGGGAGTGGTCTACGCCATTACACCATCGACGCTCTGTGATTGGACGCTGCATTGTTTTTGATGGTGCTCAGAATGGTTGCTATTGGCTGACACGGCCGTGGTTTCCCATGTAGGCCACATTAACGACCAGTACCATGTTTCTAAAATGAGGAATCCTTTCGGAGTGCCATGGCTAACTGCTTAGCGGTAGACCGGTCTTTATTTTGATTTTTTAAGAAGAAAAATGAAAATAAATTGATTTGAAAAATCGAACGATGATTGCTAGCACTCATAACGATGGTTTATTGCGATCAGACCTCTAGCGGCAGGCGGCACTCGAACTCACACCTCCTGCTGACCGGGCGGGAACGGTCTACGCCATTACGCCATCGACGCTGTGTGATTGGACGCTGCATCGTTTTTGAACGGTGCTCAGAATGGTTGTTATTGGCTGACACGGCCGTGGTTTCCCATGTAGGCCACATTAACGACCAGTACCATGTTTCTAAAATGCTGATTTCTATGGCTAACTAGTTAGGGACGGATCTTTTGAGATTTAGACACAACGATGCTTTTGTTGTTTATTTTCAATTTTTTGAAAAAGCAAAAAAATTGAATTTAAAAAATAAACGCTGATTGCTAGGTTGGTGTTCTTTTGACGGATATCTTCGCTTATTTTATTAGTCTTCTCCAATTCGGCAAGCTTGGCTTTGAAAGCGTTACACGTTGGCGCTTTTAGGTGCCTAATTTCAGGCCCCATTCGCCTAGGCCTATGAAAAAAGTGCCGCAGCCATCCGTGCTATTGAAGGCCGTGAATCATCTCGACATATGGTTGCTTGATTGACAGCCCGGCTGCGGGTTGTTTTAAGAATGAATGAGCTCATTTGAAGCTTGTCTTATGACGCCTTCCAGGTTTAGAGGGATCGGCCAGGCACCGATCCATCTGGTCGCGATCTCGTTCGCATTCTGATAGAACGTGGCGGTATTTCGGTACTTGTTGGGTTTTTGCCCGACCAGGGATTTCAGCAGGGAGCTGAGAGGAGTTGCAAGAGAGCCTACAAGCAGTACTTGAAGTGAATATGTAGGTAGTAGGCATCGGATCCGACACAGATTCGTATAATTCAGATCCGTCATTTCTTTCAAACTGTTAAAAGGATTGCGCGATCAATGAGGTTTTTGAAAAGTCCAGATCTTTAGGCGACTCAAATGGGGTGATTTTCATCAGATCGGATTTTCGGATAACTTAGATAGCTGATTTTAATTTCAGAAATCGGAGACCTTTTTAAAAAACGTTTTATTCGCCCTAGTCGCTTCCGAATCATCCAAAAATCCGGGACTTTTCAAAAATGCCATTAATGGCATAATTCTATCAAATGGGTTTGAAAATGGCAGATTCAATGTCTAGTTCGTGCAAACGCCTCCCTCCTTGGCTACCACCACCGTTCGGGCAAAAAAGCGATAAGTACCGCTGCTGAAGTTCGTAAGTGATTAGGATAATTTAGTACAGTCCGTAGTGCATTAGCTTGTTCATCTGTTGGCCACCGCTGCTCACTCTATATGCAAGACAGCCATTCAAACGTCCCCGTCATGTTCTGTAGAAGTCGAGTGCATGGCGCATTCCAGGATTGACTGATTGAGCTAGCCGGCCGACATTTAGAGCGCTTTTAAACAATTACAACAGATTTGAGCTGACAGAGAGATTCACTAAGCGTCTGAGCTAGCTGTTATACCCTGTAGTAAAATGGTCTGCCATCTGGGATAAGCCGTACACTCCAGTTCGACTCGAAGTCGCGGGACCAATTGTGAGCGCCTCGTCAATCGTCAGTGGGTATTCCTTGCGAAGTTGTGAGACCCTACAGTAAACGTTTCGCGAATGCACCATGCACTCTACTTCTGTGTGTGGTGACAGCTTGGACATCGATAGGGGCTGACGTCAGAATTCTCAGATGAGCTGATGCTTAGTTAAGCAAGTCTCGGTGGCTCAATTTCCCACTCGTGGTCTTAACACATAACACATACACAAGCCTTTTACCTCAAACTTGGGTAATTAAACCAACAGTATAAAAATATATCATATGATGAGAGCGACTTAAATACATCACATGGGAAGCTAACATGAGAAATATGAATGAAAAGAACAATGTAGACTTTCCAGATGCCCGTCTTTCATAATGGGTTTTTTGTTTGTCTAGCGCGACAATTTGATAGCGCCCAAAGCTAAATTCTTTTTTGATATTCCTTGAATCGTCCTAGGTAGCGAGAAAGACGCGATAGTAGTTTCAAACTGCTTCAGAAGATCTTCGCTTCGTTCGGCGCTGAAGCAGACAAATGGCCCTTCCCTGCAGGCTAATCAAAGGTGTCTTTCTGAAGAAAAACCCTACACGTTTGTAGGAGTCCGACAACTTTCAAAGCTGAACTAGAACTCTGATTCCTTCCTCAAAAGGTTCAGTGTTAAGGCGAATTGGCCATTACGTAGTCACGTAGTCACGCGTCGGATAGCCCATCGGAATTCCCCAGGGAGAGCACGTTCTGACGATGTCTGCAGTTTCACATTCGATGCACTCACTGCATTGTGTCCTCAACTGTGTCCAAAGCCGGCTTTCGACCGGCTCGAGATTCGACCGATCTGGAATAAACGGAAATGTACCAGAATCCTTTTGGTATTCGGCGTAAGTGACGACGGATCTATTGGTCTTCTTAGTCATCTAGAAAGCCCACGATTCATGGCAAAGTATTGTGCAGAATTTTCGAGAACCACGGGAATTCCTTTCGAGGGCGACCCAGTAACCAGTACGCCTCTGACCCGTTCTTCTTTTGTTGAATCTTAAGCAGCAGAAATGCAGCCGGTTTCCTTAGGCGAACCATCGAGTGCGCTCCCCGGGCGGATTAGCTGTTACAGTCCTGTGCATGCCACTTCTTGGTACTAGTCTTTAATTTGGCCTACATAATGGGGCGGGAACGCGCCAACCAATCGGAGCAGTTACCGAATATACACCAGCCAATCAGGGAACGCGCGCGTCCCCCCCCCCTTGGTGGGACGCCTGTTCGACGCGACCTGGTTGCACTTATGCATCCCTGCCTAGCCACGAACGGATTAATTAGCATAACTTCTAAGTGAAATGGTCAAATTCTGTGAAATGGTAAAAATCGATACTATCGATCGATATCTTTATTTATTGTCACGCCAGTCCGTTACGTGTGGTTAATGCTCAATTTCCCAGAAATCCTAATCATCGGTCATTTATTCCGCGCTGATGAACGCACCGACATACAGACAAACTTTATGTGCAGTAGATCAGTTCATTGAAGCAGCCTTCTCATGTCTATTAGGCCGCACTCCAGCTATGTGTATTTCAGGAGACGTAGCTCTAGTCCCCATAGATAGCCGCGGTGCATTCCTTTGTTGTAGGAAATCGATTTGCATCGATTTTTCAGTTGAATCACTTTAATCAATACCGCGCGGATGTACTGTATATGGCACGGTTCTTTACAGCTTCCTATTTTTTTGAGCAATCGTCCGGTGTTTACCAGTTCGGGCCGTCATTTCTGAAAAAAGATAGACAACATCGATTGGTATTGATTGGTTGGGAGATGTTATGTGTTGGCTTTGGAGCTTGACGATTGACCGTCTGCTTTTTCTACCCTTAATAGTGGTCGGAAAACCGACCGAGTGGTGTAAACTTTTCAACGGCCATTATTTTTGCGCGGACGCACCTAGAGACGAAAAGACATTGGGACAAATGAAATTATATTTGCTCTCATTGGTGCCTTTCGAGTGCTCAGTTAGGAGCATATTGTAGCGCTGCTATGTGGGTTGAGATTTCAAGGTTAAGTCCTGTAGGATGGATATGCATTCTATCTCCACTTGATGGTTTTAGGAGCATTTGAATGCGTATTTGGCCTGCATATTCTCCAGCACTGCCCAGATGGACTTCAGGCTTTCTCGATGTTGTGACAGATTGGCAGACTCAAGCCATCATAGATCGAGTCCGCCTCGAAGCACTTCTGATGCTGAACTGCTTGGCGGCGCTCCAGCAGCGCTATCTCCCGCCACTGAGCGGCGCATCAGCTTCTGAAGCGGCTTCCGCGTCTTCCTTAGACGATGGACGTGCGCTGAGGCAATGATAGCCCGGATAATAGACATCCTTGTTGACGTGGGAGGAGGCGAGACGAGCCGTCTGCCGAAGCTGCTGTGCAGCGAACGGACTCGTCGTCCGTGGGGCTTTATTGCTCCCTCGGGACCGGAACACTATGCCCGTCGCTATTGATGTACATGTTTACGGCCGTCGTCATTTTCCGACGAGTGCTGACTCTAATGGAAGCTGAATGGGCGTATGGTTCCTCCACAACGCGTCCTTCCGCCGTGGTTTCGAGATTTTTGTGGATTTTTTTCACGATTCTTCTGGAATTTTCCTCATTTTTTGAGAGCTCTTAAGGGAAACCGCATTGTAGGTGAATTACATACCTTCTTCAATAGGGAAAAGGATAAAGCACGGCGTTACTCAATCCCTTTTGTGATGCGCCACGCATTCTACTACTACGGGAAGTCGTTGAGGCGATTTGAGTGCGTATTTGGCCATACGATGACTTGCGGTGGCCAGCCGATGAACAAGTCAGCGCTCTATCCTTCCCAGACGAGTCTGGTACCAATTCACCGACCCCGGAGGGATTCAAGGCTCGGTTGGCCTGGGCGGGAAATCCGAACCAGAAACCTGCTATCGGGTGCAGGCGACAGTCGGCGCCTCCTCCGACTGCGCTACACGTGCCCACCTTCTTCAATACGTCATTAAAAGTCCCTGCGCAAAGAGGAACTGTTCAAAGATTCGTTGAGATGTGATTCATCTTTTGCAGCGATTTCCTTGAAGTACATGTGATCAACGCTACCAGTTAGAAGTTTGAGTACCGTCCTCTCCTCAAAATGCTTAACTTCCAAGTTGAATTTTCACATTTCATTTCCATTTTCTCTTCTTATTTTCTTATTCCCCTCATTTTTCCTTTTTTTTTACATTTTTTCCCAGCCGTTTGTCGTTTTCAAAAAAAATCTACACAAACCAGATGCGTGTCTCATTTTTTAATTAACTCATGTTTTTGTTTGTTTTTGTTTCACTCTAAGTGATCTATCCCAAAAATCGATAATTCCGATCAATACTGATTGACCAATGTTTACTTGTTGTGAAGCCTACCTTCCAGTCAACGTATTCGCGTGACTCTCACTCCATACAGCCATTTCTGGACGGAACTGAACAGTATCGACCAATATTCATTGGAAAATCAATATCGCTTATCATACTCTGTAACAACGCGCTAAGCGATGAGTCATATTATCGATCGGCGCCGCCGCAGAAATTTGCCATAAAATAGGGGAAAATCGGAGAGGTGAGGGGAAATAGGGGGAAAATGGGGGAAAATTACGACACGAAAATAGCGAAGAATACCCAGACGTCTTCTCCTTACCCGGGAACTTCGTCCCTGGAGCAGACGAGGTCGCTGACATGAATCTGAAGTTTGTTTGTGAAGTATCGATCGCCATCGATCGATATTGATCGAACTATAAATTTTTTGTGGATGTCGTCCAGACAGTCCAAAACTTTACCCCTGGGGTAGTCGATGTCGCTTAACACGGATCTGAAATTCGTTTTTGAAGTATCGATCGTCATCAATCGATATTGATCAAATTACGGGTCGCGAAAATAGCGGAAAATACCCAGACGTCTTCTACCTGCCTGGAAACTTCAGCCCTGGTGTAATCGCGGTCGCTGAACACGAACCTGAAAATTGTTTGTGAAGTATCGATCGCCATCGATCGATATTGATCGAACTATCGATTTCTTGTGGATGTCGTCCAGGCGGTCCGAAACTTTACCCCTGGGGTAGTCGAGGTCGCTTAACACGGATCTGAAATTCGTTTTTGAAGTATCGATCGCCATCAATCGATATTGATCAAATTACGGTGCGGGAAAATAGCAGAAAATACCCAGACGTCTTCTACCTGCCTGAAAACTTCAACCCTTGGATAACCGCGGTCGCTGAACACGAATCTGAAGTTCGTTTTTGAAGTATCGATTACCATCAATCGATATTGATTAAATTACGGTGCAGGAAAATAGCAGAAAGTGCTCAGACGTCTTCTACGTGCCAGGGGATTCTGAAGACGTGCGCAATACGTCGTTTAACGTGTTTTGGGATTCAGTTAGACGTGCCGAAGACGCCGTTCAATGTGCCTGGGGATTCAGAAGGTGTACCGAAGACGTTGTCCGCTAAGGGTGGATCATTGAGGGGGACCAGTACCAGTAATGGGGGACCGTTTCACTAAGGGAGAATCAGTAGTGAGGAACCAATAGATCGCCTAATCATACTATACACTGTACATACTGAGAGCCTTTTGTACTCCTACGTAGGGAAAAAAGCTGTACAAGTAGAGCAGCTAGCTCCTCCATGTGATTGTCCTTACAAGGGAATGTTCCCAACTCAAGGTGAGCTTTTGCGATGCTATTTTTACAGGATGTAGAGCCCTGTGAGCGGAGTCAAGAACCACAGTTAGTTTTTGCAGAACGCCTTTCTAAAGCCCTGAAAAGGAGGTCTGAAAGCGTGCGCGCAACTCTCATCAACCCCTAAGACACCCCACGAAGTATGCCTCGGTGGAGCAGTTGGTAGGAGTGATGCCTCGTAGGGCACACCTGAGGGGTTTAAGTTCGAGTCCGCGAACTGACGGAGTTTTTGCACATATAAGTTTGTTGTTATTACGCTTTCTCATGCTCACAGGAGTCAATTTTAGACCATCAATGCTTACAACAAGCCAACTCTGTCTATTTGCGCCTTCGTGTGTGCTAGTGATCCAACAATGCCTATCTACTCCATATCATTTCTCTGGAAATAAAAGGTGCTGTCTTGTCTTACCATTTAGTCAACATCTATGGTACAAATCTATGAAACAATTAAAATACAAGCGCTTGTCACACCAACAGCATCTTTCAAAGCCAGTGAGAAACAATCTTCTCCCTGACAAGGAATGACCACTTCTTCCTCGTTGAACGCGCATTCCATGGGTGTAGAGAAAGGTCCTGGGTGAACATCGACATACCTAGCTGCTACCCACGCGTATGACAGACATAGAAAGGTCCCTTTTCATTATACAACCTCTAACTTGAACCGCCTCTTCTTCCTGACAGTCGACATCTCCATAAATGGGGTGCAGGAGGAGTCCTCTTATGGCATCCGCAACCGCAATCTCTCTCCTTGTCGGAGATGTGAAATCCAGTGTGAAGGTGGAAAGTAGTCGTCCGACAACATGTTCAGGTGAGAATGATATCTTTAGCACACTTATGTACCGATATGGTCCCGGTCCATAATATTCAACCATAAGGTATTTGTGTGCAGTTACGGTTTTATTGGTGATATGATGGTGATGCAGATAGGCATTGTTGAAAAACTAGCACTTAGAAGGCGCAAATAACAGCCTTAGTTTGTTGTAAGCGTTGATGGTCTAAAATTGACTTCTGTGAGCATGAGAAATCGTACTAACAACAAACTAATATGTGCAAAAATTTCGACAGTACGCGGACTCGAACTTAAAACCCCTCCGGTGTGCTTCTATGAAGCGTCCCTCCTATCAACTACGCCGCCGAGGCGTAGGGGTTGATGATAATTGCGCGCACGCTTTTGGACCCCCTTTTCAGGTCTTCAAAGAAGCGTTCAACAAAAACTAGCTGTAGTTCTGGACTCCGGCCCTACATCCTGCCTAATAGCATCGCAAAAGCTCACCTTGAGTTGGGAACCTTTGATTATTAGCTTAGTGATACTGTAACATCGCGCGAAGCGCGCAATTGCGGGGCACGCCGATAGGCGTGATGGAGCACTTGTTTGTTATAAAGCATTCTTCCAGTCGGTATATGCCTACAATTTCCAAGTTAAAAGTCTATTTTTGAGAGAATCAATCAATCGATATTACCCGACCTTTTACGGACGTTTTTTGTGAAATCAGTTGGATGTGGTAGATCAAGCAGAAGGAGGATTTCAGCTGTATTCACTGGAGAACATAAACTTGAACATGAACTTGACCTTGAGTTGGGAACATAGGCTTTGATTTCGAATCAAACCCATTTGAGACGCCGCGTTTCTGTGGCTGGATGTTGTTCGAGTTTTCGAAAGCTTTGTTGATTCTGAGCCGCAAGCATGTCTTTCTTCCCCTTGTTGGGTGATGCTAGTAGAGAAGGCCTTTGTCAGGAGGCGTAAGGGAGTTGGCGGCTGGCTATTCATGGAGCGTGGCTGATTTTGAAAGGATTTCGTGGACAATTGCGCTTGTTTTTCGCTGCTTACGACGCCTCTTTCAGTAGTTTTAGCTAGAAAATGGGAAAGTAGAAAAATTATTCAGGTGAGTAAGGGAAGAGAGATGTATTAAAGGTTCTATGGTTTATACCTTTCTTCTTGGTAGGTAACATAAATAATGGTAAGTAAATAAATAACGCTGTCTAACCATGGATGACACTTGGGGTGAATATAAGGTCTGCAACCTAAAATTGGAGTACTTGAGAAACTAATAAAAAAGTGAGTTTTCCCGTACTCTTCCCCATGATTACATCGAAGTTCCTTCTAGTTTCGTAAAGGTAGCAACATATGGTAAAGCGGGCGATATGATACGACAGCCCTCTGAGAACGGTAATAGACCACTACGACTTCCGGTAAATTGTTGTTGAGGCAGGGCAAAACGCAATTATTCCTGAGCGATAACAGAGAGAGTCTGTTAGCCCTAGTTTATACTTGCGCCGCTGCGCGGCGCGGCATGATGGTCGGAATAAATATCGACCGGGCGGCGCGCAAAATCGATATCTATGGCGATCGCGGTGCCGCGCCGCTTGGCGGCGCAAGTGTAAACTAGGGCTTATGCATCCTCCTTCGTTGTGCCCTAGACAGGTAAAGTAAACGGTAATGCAAAGAAAATGGAATGTAGAACTCAAGTAAATCCAGTCAGATGGGCCACCATGTGCCGTCGGTCACCGTCTAGTTCACCCCTGTTCTGTTCGTCCTCGGCGACGTAGACTGTTTATTAGGTAGCGGGGAATAACAGCAGAGAAGATGGCGAGAAAGCGAGAAAGTTGGGAAGCGAAGAGGAGAGTAAAGTGCGGGGGCAGACATAACTCCTCCAACGCTGCGCGAACCCTACAGGCGTCGCGCACGCTGCGCGACGAAATTGGACCAGTTGTCGCGGTACGACCGCTTCCGATAGGGACGGCTAGTGGCTCGAGCTAGAGTGCGCGCCGGCGAGATCGAACAAAGAAGGAGACAGGAGATAAGGATGAGACAAGTTTGATGTCTAATGGTAGGGAAGTGGGAGTAACTGTTAACAGAGTTCAAGAGGAATCAGACTCAATCCATTTCAAATGAGAAGGGAAATGATCAAGGATCTGGTGAGGGAAATCGGAACTAGAACTGGGACGGGATTACTAACTAGAAGTTTCGCAAGCAAGTGTTTGTAAGTTTCTATTGGGGGGGGGGGGTGATGAGCACACTAATCCACAGCTTTTCCCTTAATTCTTACCACTTGAACGTCACCAATTCACTTGCATAGTTCACGTGCAATGCTGTTGGCGAGCACCCCCTTAGCAAACGCTAAAAGGATTTCCTTATTTCTCCAATCTACACGCAGAGGCAGAGGTGTTTAACTGCTTCTTTTTTCTTCTAAGCGACTCCATCAAGAGAGTTTCTCTCCTATTTCATTTGGGGCTCCTTGTGGTAAAAAAACCTAGTCATGGAGCTCAAACACTGGCAAAATCTCGTGCTCCGCGGCTAACTACGCGTCACCGAGCGCACGTCAGTGTTTCAGCGCCGCGACGTCGCACGCGGCTAGCGCGCGGCGTCGCGTTGGAGTTGCGTCCTGGAGCAGAGTAAAGTGAGTCCGGTGGCGCGGCCTCGGGTATTTATACTCCGTTTCCTGCCAAAGCGATCAATAGTGGAGATTCAAATGGATTTTAAGTGAGCGCAAAAGAAGGCATAGTAAATACGCTCTATCCTATACTGTGCGCCCCAGGCTACTCCCGTACGGCCACCTCACGGGTTCGTACGTTAGGTGTCTTCTTGAATTACGGTAGCGTGCCACCTCGGCCCGTCACCGCGCCCGATTACGCTAGCGTGGCGGGTTCTTGAGCCCATCTCGGACGAGGTGCAAAGGATTAACAGAGCAGACTATGCGCCGTGGAGCGGATGTTCTGTCGCAGCGTAGTGATTGATGGCCTTGTTCGTTCTTTTGCTCTCTTTTACCTTATCTCTACTAGTTTTCATATGGTTTGGGGCTTCTTGTGACTCCAGCTGAGGGGTTCGCCTTATACCACACTTTAAGGAAAGCAGTAAAGATCGAATTAGCCACATGCTAGTAAAAACTGCACTCAACTAACGAATTATAAAACAAGCAAAAGAAAGCGCATAGGAAAAGTTGAAAAGAGAACATGGCCTGAGCGAAAGCTACGGTGCTGTTGTACACTAAAGGAGTGTAAAAAAGGAAGGAACTTGATGTGTTGGTTCTCTTATCATTTCGTCTTCGTAATCTCAGAGGCGGTATGTGGTCGCACCCAAAACTTGCAGAAAAGAAGGATGTAGGGCAAAAATAGAAAAGAATCAGGTCTAGTCTGCTTCCGTACGGAATCTGCTCCACGCACCTCATCTCGCAGTGAAACCTCGTCCGTGGCGAGCATTTATCCGTGATTATGGTTATGCTACGGAAAAAGGCCCTATCGCCTGCGCTATTCTCGGGTAAATTGGTCTACTGCAGACTGCTGCCTACCACATTCTGTGGCATCTTAAGTTCCTTGTTAGAAATGTTGCTGTCGGGGGTGGACTAGTCTTGTTGCTGGCGGAAACTCAAGAGGAAAAAGCATCGTTGTTCGCTGGTGTGCCAACCATGGGAGATTCTAACAAACCGAAATCTTATATGCTGCTTGCTGGACGAGTTTTCTAATCTTTATGTTTACTTCTCTTCTCAATTTCGAGATGACTTTCTTGCAGGTAATTGAGATCGTCGTAGGATTTGCCCTAATTATTGTAGTATGCGTTGGATACAAGACTTAACTGTCTGCCATGCTTCTATTCGTTTAATTGTTTGGCCTGAATCTGTGGCTAAATGCCTGGTGGAGTGCTCCGGTTGACCGATTCTACCGCGATTTCATGAACTACGACTTCTTCCAAACAATGTCTCTTACTATTTTATGTTAGAATGAACATAGGTTAATACCGGGAGTACGGACGGATATCAACTAGAATGGAACGAGGAATACCCGCACGAAACGATACAAGTCAGCATCATCAACCGAGGGACAGTCTGGGAGCTTAAACACTGAGAACATTTCGTGCTCCGTGGCTAACCATGCGTCACCGAGCGCACATTCTCTTTTCAGCGCCGCGACGTCGCGTTGGAGTTATGTCCTGGAGCTAAACTCCAAGCTTCTAGTGAAGCTGCTCTGAACTCGTTCTATCATATCACTAGTCCTTCGTGTATAAGAGTTAAAAACTGGCGTACTATACTCCAGTACTGGCCTGACAAAAACCCTATACGCCTGGAAAAGAATATAACTGTCATTTGAAGACAAGGGTCTAAACAGATTAAACATGAATTTCATTACTTTGTTGGCTACCGCTGCACAGTGTTTACGGCTCCGTTTATACTTCGTCGCGGCGCGATGCGATGGCCACGCAATGAGGCCAAATTGATCGATCGCGGTGCGCAATCAATATGGCCACTATACGTGGCGTCGCGTCGCACCGCGACGAAGTATAAACGGGGCCTATCGAAATTCAGATTACTCGTAACTAGAAACCCAAAGTCTTTTATTTCTTCAACTTTATTAAGTGGTATACTATTAGTAGAGTAATGCGGCACGTTATCATTTCTATGACCAATGTGGAGCACTCTTAGACTTTTCTTCCGAAAGCGGTAAGCTCCACGTAGCTCCAGATTCATGAAGACATGTCATGGTCACTAATCGTCCCGTTTGAGTTAGCGTGCGTATGTTCGAGGTACCAATACGCGTGATGTTCTTCGAAGAGAAAAACGAGTACAGAATCAGGTCTCCCGTCACAAAGCTCGGCTTCGATTTTACCTTCTCTGCAGTATCCATCTAGTTCATCGTTTCTGTAGCATAGTGAGTTTTAAGGGAACGGGTTGCTGACCCATCGATCCACCTCTTTCATCCGGGCATGGGATCGGCAATGGCGGAGTAAGATCATCAATACTAGAGCCATGTAGGAAACAACTTTTGGGATCTTTGAATGTCGCGGTTGTTAGCGCACTTCCACGGCGATCGTCACCGCGATATTTCAAGTGTTTGTGTGCAATCGCGTAGTCGTTGTCGTGTCGTCTCGTTCAGTGGTTATGAGACGACAGGCCGATTACCCTTCCGTAAATTGCATTCAGACATGCGACGTGCGCGTCGAGCTCGTCGTCGCCCGACAAGTGTTCGTCTCGGTTCCGTTATCCTCCTGACGCTCACGCCATAGCCCGCCAATTCAAGTGCCTTTCCATCCACTATGGGTTATGCAGAAGCTTTCACCCCTCATGTTGTGCAACATGGATGGATTCATTTTGGTGACTTTATGGTTGTGCTAGGGGCGCGTGGAGCGCAGTCAGAGGAGGCGCCGGCTTTCGCCTGCACCCGATACCAGGTTCCTGGTTCGGATTTCCCGCCCAGGCCAACCAAGCCTTCCATCCCTCCGGGGTAGGTGAATTGGTACCAGATTGTCTGGGAAGGATAAAGCGCTAACTTGTTCATCGGCTGGCCACCGCAAGTCATTGTATTGCCAAATACGTATTCAGCTCGCCTCCACGACATCCCGTAGAAGTAGAATGCGTGGCGCTTCCCAAAGGGGATTGAATAACGCCGTCCTTTATCATTATCATATCCTATGGTTGTGCTAATTTAAGGCTCGATGTCCATGTTTATTGACAACATTTTGGCCTTTCTTGAAGTCTAAATAGAACAACCTTAAGAAGCATACAGAAAATGGCAATAAACATGGATCTGGGATTCATGGGTATAGAAGGAGAGAGCAGTCCGGTTTTTCTAATCGCTCTTCGGCAAGCGGTGAAGTGCATGGTGCTCTCGGACATTTCATATACCATTTTCTCGTCGAACTGAACACTTTCAGATCAAACCTGATACTTTTTAAATCAAGTTGGATAATTTTAAAATCAAATTGGACTCTTTTCACGTCAAATTGGGTACAATCTAAGCTGGTCTAATCACAAGACTTTTGAAAAAAGCGAACTCTTCAAATCGAAATGGCCTTCAGGCGGATTAAATTGCGGACTCAATAAGATAGTTAGGATAGATTTTGTTCAAGGAAAATTTGGTCTCACTTTTTATTTTTTTAGTTCACCTGCCCCAATCTTCTTCTTCTTTTTCTTCTTCCTCCCCCTCTTCTTCTTCTTCTTCCTCTTCTTCCTCTTCTTCTTTTTTCTCCTCCTCTTCTTTTTCTTCTTCCTCTTTTTCTTTTTCTTCTTCTTCTTCTTCCTCCTCCTCTTCTTCTTCTTTTTTCTTCTTCCTCCTCTTCTTCTTCTTCTTCCTCCTTCTCCTTTTCTTCTTTCTCTTCTTCTTCTTCCTTCTCCTCTTCTTTTTCTTCTTCTTCCTTTTCTTCTTTCTCCTCTTCCTCTTCATCTTTTTCTTCTTCTTCTTCTTCCTCCTCTTCCTCTGTTTGTTCCTCCAAGGCCTATGTTATTCTTCGGCGACGCTGTTGTGGGCGACGTCGGCGGCAGTGTTGAGCGGATGCGTAGGCCTAAATGCAATCGCGCAGCGGTGCGTCAAATTCGCTCTGCGTGGCAGTAGTATAAAAGACGCCTTAAGGCCCCCACAGAGTTCTGCGGCAACGCCGCTCGCCGCTATGGTTAAGGATAGGGCAGGGACGCCGCTGGCGGCGAGCTCTGCGTCCCTGCCCTATGATGAAGGATCGGGCAGCGGCAACGCTGCAGAAGTCTGGGAGGGCCTTTAGGCCTGGTTTACACTTGCGCCGCCGCGCGGTGCGGCGTGATGGTCACCATGGATATTGATTTTTCGCCGGTCGATATCTATTCCGACTATGGTGCCGCGCTGCGCAGCGGCGCAACTATAAACCAAGGCTTACTGGCACACCACTAACCTTCAGGTAGCTTGCTAGTTGCAAAACTCCTGATAGCAGAGGACCTCGGTGAAACTGGCACCTCCGTTGTCATTTGTCCCGCTTTCATCTGAAATCCAATTTACATAGTTTTTAATGGTAATAGAATGATATCGTAGTTACACGCCACGTTGCTAGACAGGAAATACGCATAGGAAATGCGTTGGTGTTATTCTAGCCTTAAGCTTAAGGGCAAGAAGCAGAAACGAACTCTATGACGCAGCGCCCATGTACATTCAGAGAAAGCTACTCTGCTATGACGATGAGCGTAGGCGTGTGTGCCGGGCCAACGCAGTTATACCTCCGTTGTAGCCAATACTGTCATTGAAGCCGTCAGCTGATTCTATCCTTTCCTAGGAATGCTCTGCACTTCTCTATTTTTATTCTTTTAACGGCTCGGATCAGCATTGATCATTCAAGTGGCAGAGCAAGTGGCAGAATTCATTATGAGTATTGTTGACTGGTTTACCTCACTCTCCATTAAGGCTTTTGTGGTTCTTTTAATACATCAATCGCTTTTTTTACACGTTTACAAGTGCTCCGCTGCGCCTTAGACCTCATTTATACAAACGACGCTGAGCGGCGACGCGACGGCATGTAAAGTGGCCAAATCGATCGATCGCGTCGCTTAATCAATGTCGCTACCACGCGTTGCGCCGCGTCGCTCGGCGTTGAAGTATAAGCAAGGTCTAACGGCGTGTCTCGCACTTGCGCGCTTTGTAAAACCTAAAATTCGCTAACATCTAGGACCTGCTGCATACTCGACATCAAGCCGTTCACCACCTCGGTAACTTCATCATAGACATTCTCTCCGGAACGTCCAGTAACGCCGTTGGTTTGTGCTGCACAGCACTTCTCCCCTCAAGCAGCTTCTCCGCAACCGTTCTCATGCTCAACGGCTTGCGTTTTCGTATATCGTTGACACGTTTTCGGGATCCGAACGCCAGGTTCTCCTCTCTCGTTTCTTTTTACTGAATGTAATTGCTGGTTCGCCTTTACTGATCTTCTCCCCCCCCCCCTCTTTCTGCTCCCAACTCCTGGCCTATTTCTTTGTTTCCACTATTGACCTTACTGGTCGCTTCTTGTTGGTTCCCCGTCCTGGTCCCCCTCCAGGATGTTCCTTTCCTTTCTGGTAGCTCTCCTGTAGCCGTATTCATGAACGTTCTCGGGATCTTCCCGGCTTCCCAGGGAAGCGACTAAGGCGAGAGAGCGAGGCAGGATGAAGAGGCGAGAGATGATATCACTATGATATCGCTTATCTTCCGTTCCCGCCGCTTCATGAATACGGCCTCTGGTTCACCCTAGAGGTCCTCCCTACTTCCCTTCTCCACCACCCTTTAGTGGTCCTCCCATGCTCATGGCAGACGTCGCTGACACGTATTTGGAATCATTGCGCTCAGAAACGCGCACAGATGCCGCTGTGTCAAGCACGAGGAGACTGCGCTTCCTCTGCTGCAGCAACGTCCCTTGTTGAATTCTGAATGCGGCCCCTCGTCGTAGGGGACGGTGTCACCTCTTCTGACTCAAGACGCCCGTTGCGCGACGTAGGGGAGCCGTCTTCTGAATACAGACGCTCAGAAACGCGTGTAGATCAACTGTGTCAAGCAGGAGGCGGCGCTTCCTCGGTTGCAGCGGCATCCCATGTTGAAAGGCACATTTCGTCAGCGCGGGTTCGATGAGGAGTATCTCACGCAGGTAAAACCACTCAAACGTCATCGAAGGCTAACTCAATTATATAGTGGTAGATTTTCACAATCTCAATCCAATATTACACTAGTGATAGCTAGTATTTCAGAATAGATACTGAACTTAAAGAGAAAGAAAGCATGTGTTTGGCTCAATTACTTGAATTAGATTCAAGTTGTCTTAACTCTTAGATTTCCTATTTACTCGTTTAAGCTTCCACCACTTCCATTGCTAGTGGTTACTTTAAGGCAAAAGTCCAACCCATGGACGGGGTTCGAACTTTAGAAACTTGCCTGGGAGCTGGCTCTCTCTCGACTACTTTGACTGCTATTGTCTTCCCTGCTAAGCATTTATTTTTTAGTCAGACCAGCCAAAGCTTTTTAGCTGCAATTGTAGTAAACCGTTTTGCTGACTTGCTGAGTCACTTGAGTCAAGGTTTGGAAACCAATCAGTGTGTAACATGTGCAATGTTTCGATAGATAACGACAGTCAGAAAGAACACCAAGCGCTCTTCTATGCATTAAGAGGTCTGCCAAGGTGATTAGCACTGTTTGAATCGCCTCAAAATGCATGATTCGGGTCGGTGTGCATGGTAACTACATCGCGTGAAAACTCATTCGCGCTTACTTTCTTATTTATTCATATGCTTTTCAATATTTCACAATATGCGGCATCTTAGTAGATCAGTTCATTCGTTTTTCGTTTTCGTTCTCGTCTCTTCTTGCCAATTCCAAATGCCAAAAATTATTTTTTAGGATAGCTTGTAGTAGATCTGTAAGAACTCCTCGACCTGTAGCTAGAAATAGCGAATATAAGTTGCATTCCCTAGTCTCTCCTCGTAAACTTACTGATGTCTGTATGGTTTTCAAACCCTTGGCTGGCCTAATTGATGTAGATGCTTCAAAATTCTATCGTATAATAATATCTAGAACTAGGGACAGCTCAGAAAAAATATCTTACAGTGTACCCAAAACGAATACCAGATCATGTAGTTTCACGTGTAGAGCTGGTTCCAGCTTTATCTCGCTAAACTCCTGTGTCCCTCGATCGTCGGTACATTACAGACTGTTCAAGCACATGGCTAGAAACAAGCTTTTACATTTCTAGATTTAACAGTTGTTCTCCCTGTATTGTGTTTTGTATTGTATGTATTGTGCTACATCCTACATCACGTATGCCTTATGCATCGTACATAAATAAATAAATAAATAAAGTTCATCAAAATAGATTTTGTTTATCCAACTATTCGCTTGGACGGCGGAGACACTCCATAATCTGACGAGATCATTTTTTATCAACAGCATTGGAGATCTCCCAGCAATGTCTTCCAGCAATGTCCCTTTTCCGACAATGTCACAGTCGATCATCACATATTTCACTTTAGTAGTTCCTCGCAGCCAACGTTTCGTTTTCTACCTCGACGACTCGCTCCAACCATCTGGAGTTTCCTGCGCCTTTGCGCTGCTGCAAGTTCTTGCTGACTTTAATAGACTCCAGATCTCAGCATCACACAGCATCAAAGGCAATATACAATACCGCCCTTAACTAGTGTCGCATTTCGCGTCGCAGACACGAAGAAGCATTTCAAAGCGTCGTAATCGTTCACAGTAAGTTTACTGGGACATTGACTACATCACTGAAATCGCCTCGTCGTGGAGATCTCGAAAATCGAAACAGAGTTGATGTAGCGTTTAATCTCACCTAGTTACGAAAGCTTGAGTGGATTTTTTGGTAGCCTTCTTCAAAATGCTCGCGTTTTCAAACAATGTGGATATTTATGATCCCCGCAATGTCACTTTTACAATGATCTAAAAACTAATTGGTGGTTGTCAAAAAAAGTTGTTCGATGACCTATATATTTACCGCGACGGCCGTCTTGCTTACTTGAGATAGTTACGCCCGCAGGATACAACTTTTCAATTGCTTGGAAATCTACACTCCCATAGAATGTTTTCTCGGAACATGCATTGTTTGTTTCTGATTTTCTGAATTTCATCTGAAGCAACAGATTAGAGCAAAAGCTCTGGAAAGAAGTCACAGGTTATGGTTAAAACAGTCTGCGAACAGGAACGTTCCTGCGGAGTGCTACATACATCAGATTTGTTCGTATCCTTTTGAGATGCTCTGATGCGAGTCACGTGTGATATCTATCTCCCCTTGAACGACCCTTGCGCGTGGATTACTTATTCATGGGTGAAGATGAGACATCTCGACCATTCATAGAGGGCATCTGACACATCTGCCCTGAAAAACCATCAGGGTAACGAGACCGAGTGCAGTCTTCCCGTCGGACAAAAGCACTTTTTACACAAGTAGCAGGTGGATGTTCCTGGCTGGGCATCAATAGTAAATGAGACAAGAGCTTGGTTGGCAGTCGATATTGGCCTTATGGAGACGCTACGTCTCACCGATGCCCCCACTGTTCCCCTTCGGTGGTATGCGCCGCGCACTTGTCAAGCAGCTCGTTTTGCCCTTGTTTTCTAAGCTACACATTCTATAATATTTATTATTTGTAAGCTTACTTTATGTATAAGCGACATGACATAACATTAAGCTGTCTGACAGTATTTTCCCATGTATGTGTAAAGTACCTAATTCGTCTGATTGCCTTTTTGTCGACCCATCGGCGCAAAATTAATGGCTGATGGCTCTACAATCTGTATGCGGACCAATCGATCGATTGAATGTCGTTCTTCGTCGAGTAATCCGAGGGTGATTGCCACTAGATGGACTTCGGCAGCACGCACTATCGATCGACCAGCCAATATCGAGTGATTGCATCGATTTCTGTCTCAAGTTTACCACCTCTGATTTTCAGTTGTATAAAATAGCTAATTCGTTTGTCTGTTTCTTACTCCGTCCTCGCAAAAATAGTGACCGCCGGATTGTTTTACAACGTGTAGACTGCCCAACCAAACGATCGGTTTTATCGATCTCCGTTGGTCGACGAAAGCGTGACTGTCGATGGGACTGTACAGGCAGTTCGAACTAAAAATCAATATCGATTGTTAATATTGATCACTTCTTAGTATTGAGCGCTTTATGCGGAATTTGTACTAAAAACCGGTATTAACCACTCGCGAGAAATTGTTGTAAAAAATCTTTTTTCACTTGCCACCATTTATGTGTCTAGAATCCTAAAATATCTAAATAATCAGTCTGTCTATCCGTTTTCCCATGCATCCACTCAAAATTAGTGGCCGTTGGGCGCCCCTGCAACATGTGGACAGCAAAACTACACGTTTGGTACAATCAACCTTTTTTGAACTCTATGTGTTTAAAAAATCGCCGGTTGACCCCTGATGACTGATGGGTTTCACAAGGACACAATATTGATCGACCAATCGATATTGATTGTTAATATCGAGTTTCCCAAAGTTGGCCTTTCTATGTGGAATTTAGAACAGGTGACCGCTGGTGTTAAAGCCAACCAGCAACTAGGCGAAATCGATTGCTTAGTGGTATCGATCGATCCGATCGATTTTCACCAGCAGTTTACACCTTGAAGAGGGAGGGAAGGAACATAACGGCTGCTGGACTAGAGGGGAAGGGGTAAAGCTCCAGCCTGCACTCGGAACTGCCTCCAGTAGTAGTTACCGTTTAGCAAGTCAATACCATGGAATGCGCCATGCATTATACCCCTACATGTCGATGTCGACACATTTGGCCGTGCAATGACTTGCAGCGTCAGTCTAGAAGGCGTTCTTTCCTTATTGTTCCCATAGATATGCTATGCACTTCAATTCGTTCTGTAAAAAATGGGGGTGGAGGAGGAATGGAACCCTGTAGGTAGCAGCTCTTGCGAACGACTGCGCTGCCTGCACCTCAGGCGGGTTTTGTTGCTGACGTTTGTTGTTTTATTGATTGTCAACACTCCGTTGATAGCGGTGTTAACCCCATCGAGTGCCAAAGTGGCCCAGGGCCAACGGCTTCTTTCCTGATCAACGCGTTCTAAAAATATTGAGTGTTTCTTGTAGCACTTTGACGAATGCATTCGTCTTGAGAAGAAGAATGCTAATCCTATTTATAGCTTCATTCTGCTCCTTTTCCCGTCGCTTTTCGTCTAATTGGGCCGGCGATTAGCTAAATCTTCGTCGTTGTTCTACGACGGCTGTCGGTTGTTTTGCCGACGCGAGTTTTCCTCACGACTGATTGGCTTTTCCTCGAGTTCTTTCCAGTTGCTTAAGTAACCGGTTAATTGAAAAGGGCAGCGTTTTTAGTGGCGACACTCGAAAGGCTCCTGGTGCAGAAGTCGTTTGCCCAGTTCCGGGCCGCCTTTTCCTTGCATTAGTTGCTTCCAGTAGAGGTGTTCCTTCCAAATAGTAGGTTGAAAATTATCGATTAGTGCTCGCCGTTTTTTTACATTTTCTTCTGAATTTCTCTGAAAGTTTTTTTCGCATAAAGTTATAAAGAAAATGGTCTTTCTCTATTAGAATGACTACATATTCCAGCGGGTGCAACACTGGATGTGTATTTCTTTCGCTGGTTTATATGTTATATTCGTCGACTTTCATAGTTGTAAACATTGATGGTCTAAAATTGACTCCTGTGATCACGGAAAGCGTATTAACGACAAATTAATATGTGCAAAAATATCGGCAGTACGCGGACTCGAACTCAAAACTCCGCCGGCGTGCTTCTATGAGGCGACGCTCATACCGGCTGCGCCACCGAGACACATCTCGTCGATGTGTCATAGCGGTGGATGATTGAAAATATGCTTTGCTTTTTTCGCGTTTCGATTATTAGCGAATTTTTAGATCATTAAAGTGGAAAGTCAAAACATGGCTTTCGCCTAACAGCTCCTGCTTTCTAGTTACGTTTTAGTTTTTTCGACAATGTCATTCAAAAGAAGATGATCTCTGTGAAGAATGTGTTTTGGGTTTTTGTTCGCTTTGATTTTCGTCAATTTTCGGTGTGTTCAGAAGACATAAGTTTTTTTTACCATTTTAAAGATCGTTTTTCTCTTTTTTAGACCTAAAAATATGAGTTATTGGTAAAAATAATTTTCATCATTTGGATGCTTCACTTTAGTTTCTTGAAAATTGGTGAAAATAAAACAAACGAATGCAAATTTTTTACATTTTTTCGCAGAGCAAATAATCTTCTTTGAACGATTTAAAACATTGTGCAAAGAAAAATTAAAATGTAACTAGAGAGGAGAGTATATATCCTGTCCTAGTCGGTAGGGGGCAACCGTAAAACACAAACTGCATACGTCACTCCCCCGCATGTCACGCCGCTAGATCCACTGAAATGAAATGAAAGTCGTCGCATCATGGGAGAGTAGCTGACGCTCTTATGGACCCTGAAGGGAGCGAATGCCCCCTCCGATTAGGATAGAACCAGGTGGAGCTGTCTTCGAAGGTCATTTTTTTTACCTCCCACTTCAACACGTTGACGACGAGAGCGATTATCGCGTGCCTGGCCCGTGGAACGAAGCGCGCCGCACAAACGTGACACGACATATCGTGACCCAGACTTCGTCTAAGGACAAATTTGGGATGCCAAACACGATGCTAATGTTCCTCCTAACAGTTACGGTCGGTTACCCTCCCCCCCCCCCCACGTCGTTAACTAGGGTGGTCTTATCAGGATATAAAAGAGACGGAAGAAATGGGTCCGATGTAGACAAAACTTCGTCTAGGAGGTTATTTTGGTGCTTATGACGAATCGGACGCCTGTTCTTAGAATTTCAGCCAACTAGCGAGGGTATGTTGCGATACATAGGTATGGGTAACGCTCACCAGCGCATACCTACCATCACATACCCTGGCGACGACCATTCTGCCTTGTGGAGGAACGTAGCTATAGATTGAAATTCGTGATTCATTGCACATTTATTACTCACAAGGCATGTAAAAAATTTGCGATGGTAAAACAAGGAAAGGAGGAGCAATCGAACAGAGTAGTTCAACAATGATGTCAAAGCCAGGTATAAGGTAAAGCAGTGATACTTCAGTATAGAGGAAACAAAAGCTTCAACGTCGCTGTCAAGCAGTAAATCCTCGAAGCTTTCGTTGAGTTCATTGACATCGGGATTCGGAACGCTCATGATGTTACTTTTCGACAGCTACTCTAGAAAATTCCCTTCAAACTTCACCAATTACCTTTCAACTGTGTTATCAAAGCAGAGAAAGTAGGGAGAATTCAAAGGGGAAAAAGGGAACGAATGAGGCTGCTAAGGAGAAAAGCAATAATAGGAGGTTAATACAAAAGTGGACTTGAACGCATTTCTAAATAGCAGAGGTAAGAATGTTTCAATCTTCTCACATAACTCCTACACAGAGTTTGGGGAAGTTGGTGGTCCTGACACGACTACCGATTAAGGGGGAAATCGGCCGTAATTGTCGAAATGGACATCGGCATCGTGTTCAGCATCCTGAATAAGGTATTTAGACGAAGTTTGGATGGGCCGGGTATCTTCTTGTTAAAATAATAGCCGTCGCGCACCATTGCGCAACATCGTTCCACGGGAAACGTGTTAATAACCTAAAATCGAAATGCGGAAAAAGCTGAGCATACTTTCTGATAGGGAAAGACATTCTCTTTTGAATGGCGTATAACATTATGCAAAAACCTTTCAGCGATATTCATGAGAAAATTTTAAAAAACGACGAGGACTTACAAGGAAGGATTCCCAAGTCAAGGGAACCCTTCCTTGTACGGCTTTTGCGATGCTATCTTGACAGGATGTAGGGCCGTTTGAGCGGAGTGCAGAATTGCAGCTAGTTTTTGCTGAGTGTTTTCTTGAAGACCAGAAAAAGAGCTGTGAAAACGTGTGCGCAACAAACATCAACCGCGATGACACTCCACGAGCTGTGTCTCGATGGCGCAGCCGGTAAGAGCGCCGCCTCATAGAAACACCTCGGCGGGCTTTTGAGTTCGAGTCCGCGTACTGCCTTTATTTTTGCACATATTAATTTGTCGTTAATACGCTTTCCCATGGTCACAGGAGTCAACTTTAGATTATCAATGTTTACAACTATGGAACTTGGCGAATATAACACATAAAGAATTACACATCCAGCGGCTGGCTAGGTGTGTTGCACCCGCTGGAATTTGTAGTCATCAGGCAGTGTTTCCCGCGAAAAATAGCAAATATGAAAGCGCAAATAGATTAAGCCTTGGTTTGTTGTAGGCATTGTTGATGTAAAATCGTGAGAAAGCGTAATAACAGCAAACTAATATGTGCAAAAATACTGGCAATACGCGGACTCGAACTCAACAGCCCGATGGTGTGCTCCTACGAGGCGGCACTCCTACCGACTACGCCACCGAGGCACACCTCCTGAGGTGACATAGGGGTTCATGAGTGTTGCGCATACGTTTTTACACCTCTTTTTTCGATCTTTGAAAAAGGCATTCAGCAAAAACTGGCTGTAATACTGGACTCCGCTCACACGGTCGTAACGTCGCAAAAGCCCACCTTGAATTGGAAACTATTCCTTGTTATTTTCCAGCTTAAAGGAACTAAAATGGTTACTTTAAAGCAAGGTTATGATCGATTGTACTTAGAATTCAAGAACGTCGAAAACATCCGGTTCGACCTATAATAATATTGTCCGTTTGTCAAATAAAATAAAAGATTAACTAGGATTCCTTGGAGAAGAAGTGAAAATTATAATTCCAAATTTATGGAAAAGTTCATTTCGCCTCTGTCTTCAGACGAAATTTTGTATTAAGTTCTTCATGGAAAAAATGAAAATGAATAAATGAAAAATGAAAAAATGTGATAAAACGGTGAGGACTTAAGTTACAATCTAGTAGACCTTGGATTAGGGAAGTTCTCTGATGATAAGTAGCTCGCTGTTCCTTTGTGGGATCGTGTCTTCTGTCTGCGAATTCAGAAGGCTTCCTTGATGAAGTCGTGCACTTGCCAGGCCGACGAGGCCTATAATCGCCCACGCCGTGGCGAGTGAAATTCGACTGAAAAACGCCCCATTCCGACTAACTTCATTTGAAGGCCTCTCTGATGGCGTCCGACCGACCTGTCCCACTGCCTATCGTCGGCGTGGCCCACGTTGGCCTCTTCATCAGTCAGTTGTGACCATTTCCCATTTGTTGAGAATGTCTTAGCTCTTAAGGACTAACAAAGTGAGGATCGCTAACGCAGATATGAATGATGGGCCAAAGAAACGGTTTCTGAAGGCGATGACAGTTTCGCCTCACTGCTTCAGACCTCCGGACGAACTCTCTTGCTTTGCGACTGCTCTGTTTGGGTTTTGAAACTCTGTCTCACTGTTTTCTGAGAGAGAATGCTGCTGTTCCTCTTCTTGTCACCGATCTTAGCACATGAAAGCTATTTCGCTATCAAAGGCTAGCGGTCAGGCTATGGACCAATTATCCGCTTCATCTCCACCAAGTTGAGTGCATGGCGCAATCCCATGGCCTCTACTGACACTGTCTTACCTTTATACTTCTTCGCCATTGTTTGCTAGTTTATAGAGCTCGACAAAGTTAGGATGATTAATAATTGAATAAAGCTGAAACGTGGGCACTAATTGATCTATTTATGCAGGATGCGCCATGCGTTCGACTTTTGCGCGGTATGTTTAAGGAATATGAAAACACATTTAGCCTATTCAATAACTTGCAGTGTTGAACCTGTAGAAAAAAAACAATGTTTCAATCTAACAGACAAGTGTGGAACCAGTTCATCGTCTTCGGAAGTATGAAGAGCCTCACTGACCCGGGCGCAATGGCCGATTTTGACTGAAAACTTTGACAGATCATAACCTTGCTTGGCAGCGATTTTATTAATTGAAATAGGCACCATTACAATTAGAACACCTTACTCAACATAACAACTGCTTAGGCATTCCACCGTTGTGAAAATCAGAACCATGGGAACCAATACAAAATAAGCAGTCATTCTCGACATCATCCTGGTTGCTAAATTTTTTATTCTTTACATGACGATCTAAATGCTTGGAAAACTGATAATTGGCAGGGAACAGATCTGGTCAATATGCAGGATGTGGCAACGTGTCGTATCCCAATTCGGCGAGTGATAGTGCATCAACGCCAAAGTGCTCTGCTGGCTCTCTCACAGTCAGACGCCGATCCGCTTTCACCATGGCTTTGAGTTGGTCTTCGTTAGGGAGGAGTGATGGCAACCCGCCTCGGTCTTCACCTTCTAGACGTTCATCTCCAGATGGAAACTCCTTTCGAACTAATGGTGGATCGTACGTTCCTTTCGTACGTTCCTTTCCGTTCCTAGCAAACCGCTGCGATTGGAGCAGCTTATTTCGCAGGTCAAATGCTTTCAGCGTGGTTAGCGCAGTCGGAGGAGGCGCCGGCTGTCGCTTGCACCCGATACCAGGTTCCTGGTTCGCAATACCCGCCCAGGCCAACCAAGCCTTCAATCCCGTGAGGTCGCCGAATTGGTGTCAGACTTGTCTGGGAAGGATAAAGCACTGACTTGTTCATCAACTGGCCACCCCAATTCATTGTATGGCCAAATACGCATTCATATCGCCTCCACGACATCCCGTAGAAGTAGAATGCGTGGCGCATCCCAAAAGGGATTGAATAACGCCGTCCTTTATCTTTTATCCTTATCCTTTAAATGCTTCAGGAGTATCTCAAGCATGGCGTACGTTGTTAGTACTCTGTCATGGCAAGAATGCTTCGAGAGTGCGCCGTGCACAATGCACATAGGATCGAACCTATCAATCGAGTAGGCGAATGCATATTCTCTGCGTTTCTATCTTTCCTTACCGGAAAATGTAAAGCCTTCAAGACTATTCCAAAGCGTTTGAAGAAGCCTCCCTACTTGGATTTAATCCGATGCAAGCCGTCGTTGGTTTTTTGACCACGCGACTTGAGCGGTATTGTATGAATCGGTTCGGGGTGCACATGAGAGCACTCGGTGCCCCCTTCGATTGTACTACAAGCTCTATTGTCTAGGTGGACTTAATTTTCTATAAATACATAATTGGGCTAATAAATTAAAGAGTGAAGGATAAAAGGATAAGGGGTGGCGTTACTCAATCCCTTTTGGGATGCGCCACGCATTCTACTTCTACGAGATGTCGTGGAGGCGATTTGAATGCGTATTTGGCCATACAATGACTTGCAGTGGCCAGTCGATGAACAAGTCAGCGCTTTATCCTTCCCAGACAAGTCTGGTACCAATTCACCGACCCCGGAAGGATGGAAGGCTTGGTTGGCCTGGGTGGGAAATCCGAACCACGAATCTGCTATCGGGTGCAGGCGACAGTCGGCGCCTCCTTCGGCTGCGCTACACGAGCCCCTACATTTATAATACGGCTTACAAAAGGTTCGTTTTTAAAGCGAACAAGCAAGATGGAGCAGGTGTCGACGCTGCTCGGACAGCTGATCAGGCACCCACTTCGACATCTTCTCCACCCTGCCGATTCTCCCAGATGTCTCGCTACCGTACTGTGATGTACGCCAAGTCCTCTGCTAACGCACATATATTCGTCTCCGGATTTGCTTCGACGGCTCTCCTCAAAACCTCATCGTCAAGCGACGACCTGCGCCCGCGACCCGATTTTCCTTCGAGATCAAAATCGCCAGAAGCGAATTTTTCGAAACAGAGCTTCACCTTTCCTTCGCAACGACAGTCCGCCCCAGAAGCGCTGCTAAGGTTTCGCGATGCCTCTGCCTCAGAATGCCTCAATTTCAATTCGTAAAGCATGATGACTCCATAGTCGAGTCGGTTCACGATTTTACGGAGCCCTGGAAAAGATCGGCTAGAAAAATTAGAGCGACTTCCCCATAGTTTTCGCAAGAGCAGGAAAAAACCTACCGAACAGTATGTGGCGCTTCCCCTGAGACGGTATAATTTCGTTTAAAAAAATTATTTATGCACACCTCGAAACGGAGATTAATTCTGCGACAACCTAATAATATTTTCACCTCGCGTGCGTGCCGTTCTCCGTCTGACGCTGACATAATAGCCGGTTTCGAGAACGAACTCCGCCATGACATCATTTTCTGCATGGCTTCGGCGGCGCGAAGAAAATAAGCCTCCATAAATATCTGACGAACAGGCAGCTGACTGGATGAGCTCAGTGTATTCTTGACCGGAGGGGCACGCCACTTAAGGACTTAGACCTAGGATAATGACATAAGTGCAGTGTAAGATGTACTTGGCGCTAGAAAGTTCTTCAAGCCTTCTTCTTCTCGAAATTTCCACGCAAAGTACATTTTACCATGTTTCCCTTGTCGGTCAGGACTCTCGAGCTCACTTCATTTTTATTTTTTAATTAATTTATAAGATAAAATAAAATAAAAGACGTCGTTACTTAATCCCTCTTGGGATACGCCACGCATTCTACTTCTACGAGATGTCGTGGAGGCGAGTTGAATGCGTATTTGGCCATACAATGACTTGCGATGACCAGCAGATGAACAAGTCAGCGCTTTATTCTTCCCAGACACGTTTGGTACCAGTTCACCGACCCCGAAAGGATGGAAGGCTTGGTTGGCCTGGGCGAGAAATCCGAACCAGGAACCTGGTATCGCGTGCAGGCGACTGCCGGCGCTTCCTCCGACTGCGCTACCCGCGCCCAATTAATTTATGCATTGTATTTTAGGTTCCAAACATTTTGCCGATTATAATGCACTTGGGGAGCACTAAATTGTAAGAAAAAGGCAACGTGCGTAACTACTCATCTTCCAGAACTATGTACTAGATTAGAGACTAAGCCCTAAACGTTTGTTTGCCTTTTATTCTAAATTTTGGTGAAAGGGTTTGCACTTTTTAAACAAATTTCGAAAAAAAAAAGATTTTTTCTATCATAAAGTGTGTTTTGCGTTTTTGTCAACAGTTTTTAGGTATGAGAAGCGGCGAAAGGGTTTGCGAGTCGGTGGCTCAGCAGGGTACGGGGCAACTTTGCAGGTGCTAGGTCAGGTGTTCGACCCCCGTGCTATGCAGCATTTTTGCATTTTTCATGATTGCCGCCTTCTTTACAAATTTGCTTCCTACACATCTCCTACATATTTACTTCACTCTAAATTGCCAAATACGGATCAGATTCGTACTCAATGCGAAGTTTGGGCAAAAACGGTGATCATGACCTCACCACTAATCACCACTACCTGTAATTTAACATACTCCAAGGTGATATGGAAAACAGATGTCAGATTTGTGATCCCCATCCCAAATAACTATTCTGGGAGAAGTTTGTGCGAAATCGTTGATTATGACTTCGACGGCCCTGGTCACCCGTAGCTACCGTAACCTACAGTAATCGGCCGAACATTGAAAAACGGATGTCAGATTCGTGATCAGCACACCAAATAGCCCGGCATCTTTTTTGTTTTATTTTGTTTTGCTTTTTGTCAGCAATTTTTAAGGTAATTAAAGTGGAAAGTCAACAAATGGAAAATGACCCTCTCGGTCGGCTCCTTCTCTGCTTACGTCTACGTTTTTTCTGCATATTGTTATAAACCGTTTACAAGAGGGGACTTGTGTTGAGTTTTTTCGCTCATTCTGAATTTTATTAATTTTTAGGGCATTAACAATAAATAATAATTTTTTAACCGTTTTAAAGGTCATCAACTTTGAAGGTGATTTTCTCTTTTTCCGCTATAAATTGACAAAAATTAAAAAGATAAAAAGGATAAAGGACGGCGTTACTCAATCCCTTCTGGGATGCGCAGGCGCATTCTACTTCTACCGGATGTCGTGGAGGCGATTGAATGCGTAGTTGGCCATACAATGACTTGCGGTGGCCAGCCGATGGACAAGTCAGCGCTTTATCTTCCCAGACAAGTCTGGTACCAATTCACCGACCCCGGAGGGATGGAAGGCTTGGTCGGCCTGGGCGAGAAATCCGAACCAGGAACCTGGTATCGGGTGCACGCGACAGTCGCGCCTCCTCCGACTGCGCTACACGCGCCCTTGACAAAAATTAGCATGAACAATTAGACACAACACACCTTTCGATAGTGAAACACACTGTCTTTCGAGCAACATGTAACGCTGTTCTAAAAAATTATTTAATGAGTGGGAGCTGGCGAAAATAATGTATGTATTCTGGATAACCGGACAGTGGGAGCTGTTGGTAAAAATAACTTGTCTTCTGGACACTTCCTTTTAATGCCCTGAACATTGTCCAAAATCGAATGTACAAAAAAATTAAACACGTTTTCTTGGAGAGCAAATCATCCTCTTTTGAAAGGTGTATAACATTACGTAGAAGAATGCAAGCAGAGAGGGGACTGTCGTCGGACGTCATTTTTTAATTTAAATGACCAAAAAATTGAAAAAAATCAAAATTGAGACAAAAGGAAACACATCTGCTGATAGGACAGATCATTTTCTTTTGAATGGTATACAACATTAGGTTTAAGTGATATGAAAAGAAAATCACTCGGTAAAAATTGAAAAAAAAAACTAAAATAGTTGCCGAAACAGCATCAGAATTCATCACCAGTTTTTCGAAATCAGCATGACTGACCAAAGAGCATAGAACATGTCGCTAATTCTGGCAGCGGGCGTTGGGGATCACGAACGTGCCAGCCAATCGCCGGTGTCACGGCCGAGGTGTGGATCACCGAAGCTGTTTACTAAAGCTAACAAAATCGCTTCACCGCATTGTCTTCTGTTTCACTTTCTCCGCTTTTTTCAAAAATTGCTTAAAAATGCACCCAAAAAATCTGTATTCTTTCAGCTCGTGTCCACGATGTCGCCGAACCTTCAGCGGCCGACACGACACATCAAGAAGGTCTCACAGCAGCGCAGTGAGAGCTACATGCAGCTCAATCAATATCGATTAATGGAGGAGATCGGACAGGTATCGATTGACACATCGTTACGCGTAGCCGTTTTGGAGACAATGTCGCCGATTTTCGACGGGTTTCGGTAGTTTTTAAGCGTCTATGACTTTTTTCATTTTTCCTTTTTTTGCATTGGCTGTGGATTCCTTCCGTTTTTTTATTTGTTTGCATTTTTACTTTTATTTTTTAATTTCGAAAGAAAAACGGATGTGAATAGTGTTGTTCTCCTGAGTTTTGTGATCATCTGTGGTACATATTTTCCGTGAATAGAGATTGAAAACCTCCTAAGTATCATGATTTCTGGGCACTAGTAGTGAATGTGGCCTGCATAAGGAGGGAGGGGAGGTAGCAACTCAATCGATATCGATTAGAGGAGGTCGAATTAATGAAAGCAGGACCCCTCAGGCTGCGTATAATTTGCATGCCTCCTGGAGACGAGGTCTCTTCGCCTAACTCATTATTCCGATGGGTCCCGTTGTTCAATCGGTGTTCTGATTGGTTGTGATTGGCTGGCGCGTGCTCCTCACCCCTATGTAGGCCACATTAACGACAAGTACCAATTTTCCGCCAAGGTTTTGGAGCTTTTTCCTTCAGTTTGCAGGCCTTGTTGAAGTATAAATGGCCGAATTTTCTGACCCACATCTGGGTCGAAAATTTTGCATGTTGTACAGCTCCTCCTTAGGTTGTTTTTGTGGAATTCTACAAGTCGACGTAACCCTTCGCATACCCCGGTATACGCCACGCACTCTATTTTGTTGCTAAAGCTTCTGTTATCGATTGCATGTGTAAAGGCTTCCATCTTACGAAATATACTTGGTTATTTATATGATTTTGTGTCCATGTTGCTTAACTGTCTCCATCTGTCTGTGTGCATTTAGTTCTCGCTCGATGGATCATCAGGTCCCACACTCTCAAAAAAGGCAGTAAGTTAGTCACTATGTAGCACGATAGCATAGACCTTTTATGTGTATTAAAGTTGAGGAATTTGAAGGGAAAAGAAAAAATTTCCCTTAAAAATGCGACTTGGTGTCTCCCTAGCCTCAAGCAGGAGTCGAACTAAGCCACCTGATGACTGCAGCGCATCCTATCACTGCGTCACGGGATCTCTCCCTATCTTCTCCATCGTCACTGAACTTCTTCGGCTTCCAGGGCTCATATGGTATCGTGAAGTTGGCCTACAACGAGCAGGACAAGAATCTCTACGCGCTGAAGGTGCTCGACAAGATCAAACTTCTGAAGAATTTCGCCTGTTTTCGTGAGTTTACAGCTTAAACGCAGCTGAGCTCGAGTCTCAGACAATCGCTTCAGGACCACCGCCGGCGCGAAAGTCGAAAGCGCCACCGACGACGTTGAAGAATCCGCTGCAACTCGTCCAGAAGGAGATCGCTATCCTGAAGAAGCTCAGCCATCCGAACGTCGTCAAGCTGGTCGAGGTTCGTTGAGCTGGAACTTTGGCTTTGGCTGGCCAATTTTTTTTTGACAACAGCTTGAAGGCTTTTACATTCCTCTAATCGCTTGTTTTTCCATTTCTCGCATTTCTACATTTCCTTCTTCATATTACTGTAAAGGTTTTTTCTAACAATTTCTAGGTACTTATCGGTTTCTTGCCCAAGTGGCGCGGCAAAGAAAGCGCTATCCAACCTGACCGAGTCTGACTCTACTAAATGGCGCTTGTGTAAAACGATGGAACACATTGTATGTCGAAGATAATTCTGAAAAAGAAAACAGAAGGACAACTATTATACTTGTCCTGTGATATTCACCGATAGGTGATAGGATTTTCGCCCAGTGGTGACCGGCTCTCCTCCGGTAGTTCAACCGGATTCTAAACTAGTTTCTGAGCTCTTAATTTTCTTCGCGGGTCGTCTACCATGTCGTCTCCTAAGCAGTTACACAGATGACTCCTTATACCATCTCAGACACTGGGAGAGGTCACCTGCAGGTGAAAAATGGATGAACTAGCGTTGCACCTGTAGGTGACCTGATTTCGACCCACAGGCTGACCCAATCGATTGCACGAGGGGCGTGTGAACCTGTAGTTCACCTACATATCGCATTGCGTATCACGCGAGCGGCGAAATGACCGGTAGTAGATCGCTCACTGAAACCCCGCCCCAAAATAGCCCCACAGCTCACCTGTACGTCATTTTCACCTGCAGGTGACCTCTCCCAGTGTCTGAGATCCTAAACACTCGCAGCGGTCAACTGGAAGGGCAAGTATAAGTCACCGAAAGAAGCTATCCGGTAGTTGAACAGTGTTTCTCCCAATATTCAACGAAATTTCTTTGGCGGCATTTTTTCGGCAAGTTTTGCTCTCCTGCTCAAAGTGATTCGTTGAACTACTCATGAAATTCTGTTGACCTGCCGGTGAAATTTTACTGGTGAACTATAGTTGCTTTATCAGTTGACAGCTACGAGTATCCTAGATCATCGCGGCCAGTCGCAGTTCATCTCTAGGAGTTTCAGAATGTCCTATATAAGCGCTCTTCAACTCAACCCGAAAAAACTGCGCATACTTTTGGGTCAAAACCCCCATAAGTACAATTTTTCATTAGTTTCATTTTTCATTCATTTTTTTTTAATTTTTCATTATTTTTTCAATTTCTTATTCTTGTCAATTAGTTTTGATATATTTTAAGAAGCAAAAATTCCCGTTCAGGCCGTACTGGAACCGAGTACTGGAGCCCAAAGGCCTTCTTTGCCCATTTCTACTAGGGCTAGGTTCCCTCAGCTAACTTTGGCCTGGATCCCTTGGGTCCGACGTCAACTGGGTGGTCCATCGGGTGGGTAGATCGTCTGGGTGGTCCGAGTATCGACCGACATGTCGATCTACTCCATGGGTGGCACCCGCCGCTGTGCGCCACCGACCGCACTCGACGACGACGTTGTTTTGGCTTCAGATCGAGATGTCGAGGTTTTCTGTTCTTCTGAAGTCGTTCTTCAACTTCTAAAGGATATTTTGACTAGGTGTCCAGTCAGTGTAATGTCCTTCTATGTCTGTTCTTGCCTTATAAGTGCGGACTTCTTTTTCCAAGCCCGTCGTTGTTGATGTGCAGAGGCATCTATCCAGGCGAAATCGAGTGACTAGAGCTCTTGGCGCTAGGATACTTGCGGACTCATCTTCAATGGAACATCAAGGCAAATTAAGATAGTGTGTGACCGCCGTCCTACGCGCCGCCGCCACGCTGTGCCACTGTGACCCCTTCAGGAATCATAGCACCGAACTCTATTCAACGTTTTCAAGGAGGTGAGAAGTAAGATGGAATGGCTGCACAACGTTGAGGAGGCTTGCTTCGAAGTGAAAGCTTTCCTCATCCTGCCTCAGACTAACGGAATTCTTGTATGTTCTCAGAAGCAAGAAACTTCGCTTCAGAGGCCGGATTCAAACCCAGTGTTTGTCGGTTTACAGCAGAAAGACCGCCATATTTGCCTGCTCTCACCAGGATCTAACGACAAGCTACTTCGGCTAACCTCGGTGAAATCCCCTTCACTATGACGTTTCTTCGGAGGTCTGTAGGGTAGCAGGGTGGTCCAAGTATCGAACGAAGTGTCGCTCTACTCCGTGGGCGGCATACACCGCTGTGCGCCACCGACCGCACTCGACGACGACGTTGTTTTGGCTTCAGATCGAGATGTCGAGGTTTTCTGCTCTTCTGAAGTCGTTCTTCAGCTCCTAAAGGATATTTTGATTAGGTGTCCAGTCAGTGTAATGCTCTTCTTTGTCTGTTCTTGCCTTATAAGTGAGGACTTCTTTTTCCAAGGGCCTCGTTGTTGACCTGGAGAGGCATCTATCCAGTCGAGCTCGAGTGACTAGAGCTCTAGGCGCTATGATTCTCGGGGACGTCATCTTTAATGGAACATCAAGGCAAACTGAAATAGTGTGTGATCGCCGTCCTACGCGCCGCCGCCACGGTATCCACGATGACCCCTTCAGGAATCAGCACCGAACTCTATTCAATCGTTTTCTTCGAAGTGGAATCTCATCTCATCCTGCCCCAGACTAACGGAATTCTTGTATGTTCTCAGAAGCAAGAAACTTCGCTTCCGAGGCCGGATTCAAACCCAGTGTTTGTCAGTTTACAGCCGAAAGACCGCCATATTTGCCTGCTCTCACCAGGATCTAACGACAAGCTAGTTCGGCTAACCTCGGTGAAATCCCCTTCACTATGACGTTTCTTCGGAGGTCTGTCGGGTAGGTGGATCGGTAGGATGGTCCGGGTATCGAACGACGTTCTACTACGTGGCCGCCATCCGCCACTGTGCGCCACCGACCGCACTCGACGACGACGTTGTTTTGGCTTCAGATCGGGATGTTGTGGTCATCTGCTCTTCTGAATCCCTTCATCAGCTTCTAAAGGCCATTCTCGCAAGATGACTGGTCAGTGTAATGTCCTTCTGTGACCGTTCTTGTCTTTTAACGTCTGTCAGAGCGATCTTACCTCCACTGAACTGCTCATGTGAGTCATGCAAGGATAGGCGGCTGTCTGGGCAATGCTACAACCCAAACAGCGTTGAGACGGCTTCTACATAGAACGTTTCTTCCTCCTGTCTCCAAATGGCGGAACGCTTCTATATTCTAAGAAGCAAAAACTTCGCTTCAGAGGCCGGATTCAAACCCAGTGTTTGTCGGTTTAGAGCCGGAAGGCCATATTCGCCCACTCTCGCCAGGATCTAGCGACAAGCTACTTCGGCTAACCTCGGTGGAATCCCCTTGACTATGACGTTTCTTTGAGGTCTGTCGGGTAAGTAGATCGCCAGGATGGTTCGAGCATCGAACGACTTGTCCCTCTACTCCGTGGGTGTCATACGCTGCCTCCGTCGGCGTCCATCAGGTCTCAAATCGGGGTGTCTCCAGATCTTATCTCCTTTCGAAGCTTTTCCCCTATTCTTATAGGTGCTCAATCCGTGAGATATCCTTCTAGTTAGCTCTCAATCGATTGATTGATACAGTAGCCCTACACTGGCCTTAGCACAGTGTTGTCCTGGTGCTGGCTCTCCGTCGCAAGAACAGTCTCATCTTCACTGAACTGCTCGTGTAAATCCTAGAAGGGTATTTGACTATCTGCGGTATGTCTCGACTCCCATAGCTGAACAGCTGTCCTGTCTCCCGTGTTCGTGTCCTACCGCTACTGGTCATTCTGGCCTTCTCCACTTTCTTCTCCCTTCCCATGAAAGGTGTTTTCTTTCTTCTTTCACTCTAGTCTTTCCCAGCTACCTTTCTATTTTTCTTCTTCTGATTTTTATCCATGCCATACTCTTTTTCTCACCCTTTTTGGCATAAACATTGCTTTCGTTCTTCTATATCCCTGTGGACAGGTATTATCGATCGATATAGCAGTCGATATCGATCGATGTTATCGATTTTATCCAGAGTAGACTGCGAATACTATGGCCGTGATGAATGGTATTTCTACCATTTTCACGTGGAATTGGACACTCTTCAAATCAAATTGGACATTTTTGGAATCAAATTGGGCATTTTTCAAATCAAATTGGACATTTTTCAGATCTAACAAGACCTTTTTCAAATCAAATTGGACGCTCTTCTAAGCTAGCTTTAAGGCTTTTTAAAATAAAGGTGAATTGTTCCGAATCGAAATGACCTTCGGATTGGTTAAACTGCAGACTCAGTAAGTTGATTAGAATATTTTTTGTTAAAGGAGAATTTTAACCCAATAAGTGTAACAATTTTATAAGGTCTTATTTTTATAGAGAAAAATAATAAATTGAAATTTGCCTTGAAGCACAGCAAAAAAGCGTAGCGCTTTAAAAGATCAGATCGAGCCATGCACTGAGAAAGTTCGCCGCAGCTTTTATTTGATTGATAGTGTAAATGCCACTTACATGAACCATCAAAGTGAGGATATGTGTGCGATCTTTACAGTTGTTTTTGTTGCATAGTTGACAGGTGTTAAACTCCATGCATACAGAAATTCTACTACCAATCGAATCAAAATCGCGAGATCTTGGAAGATGGCGTGGCGCAATCTTTCTCGGCAGTAAAAAATGGCGCCACTTTCCTTTCCTTTAAAACAAGCCTTATGCCATTATTTCTCCTTAAAAACTTCAATTTTTATACATTTTCAAACAATGTATTCACCTATTGGGAAGTGAAATAAAAAGCTACACTAAAATTTTCCTTGGACAAAAAAATTATTCTAACCGTTTTGGAAAGTCCCTAGTTTAATGTATAAAAAGCTTAACGTGAAACTGGTACACATTCCTGATGGACGGATATCATCGATCGATATAGCAATCGATATCGATCGATATTATTGATTTTGTCTAGAGTTGACTACGAATACGCATGGGTACCATCGTGGATGATATCCTTACGCTCTGTCTAGCGAGCTGATCATTGTTAGTGGGCCAAGAACAGGTTTCTATTGTTCATCTACAGGTGCTGGATGATCCGAACGACAACTACCTCTACATGGTGTTTGAGTTCGTCGAACGTGGCAGCATACTCGACGTGCCGACAGACAAGCCACTGGACGAGGACAGCGCTTGGAAATACTTCAGGGACACGTTACGGGGATTAGAATATCGTAAGCTTATTGTAAAAGAATTTCTTAAAAATTTGGTTTTTTTATCAGCAGCAGCAGAAGCGCTTTTCAGTGCACTACCAAAAAATCATTCATCGTGACATCAAGCCGTCAAATCTCCTGCTCTCCGATGCCGGTCATGTAAAGGTGAGCGCAAGCTCGATAGGCCGTCGACTTTTCATTTTGTTGGGAATTACTTTGTTGACTTGAATATTTTAAACATTTTGGAGAAGTTCAGCAGTGATTTTTCGTAGAATTTATGCTAATGAATAAACAAAAAAAGTGAATAAATGAGGTGCAATAAGTTAAGATTAGAACCTTAGTCGGTCCGTTTGTTCAGCGCAAAATTAATGACCGACGAACGGGCGTCGTAGCGTATACACGGGATCAATTATTCGATCATAAGTCATGGATGTTAAATTGATCGTCGCTTTGACGGAGCCTTAAGAAGGAAAATATCGATTGACCATTCAGCATCGATAGATATTATAGAGTTTTTCTAAAATTTGGATTGAGAATTTAAGGTAAATAAATGTATGAATAGAATACATAGGTCATATGTACATATGTCGATATTTGCGGATATCCGTTTGTCGTCCGCGCAAAATTAATGACCGACAAACGGGAGCCGCAGCATATATGCAGCATCAACTGACAGAGCCTCAAGAAGGAAAGTATCGATGGAACATTCCAGATCGATTGATATTGTAAGGGTTTTCTAAAATTTACTACCATCTACTATACGATAATCCGCTAAGAGCTATCGATCAGCGCTGTCGCAGAAACGACTCGATCGATATTAGCGATTTTTTCTCAGATTTAACCGATCAGAGTGGGAGTTAAGTGCTTATGATCGCCGACGAAAGGCCTTCACAGCGGGAAGGGGGCAGGCAATCAATATCGATCCATTTTCCCCAGACAGCAGGGGTGGCCATCAATATCAATCGATATTGTCGATTTTCTCCCACATTTAACCGATCAGGGTGGGAGTTAAGTGATTGTGATCGTCGACGGAAGGCCTTAATAGCCAGGGGAGGCAGTTATATCGATCGATATTATCGATTTTCTATGAGATTTAATCGATCGGGGTGAAAGACATGCAGGTATTATGCTTCACATCAGATGGAAAGTTTCAATGGAGAGACCAATATCGATCAATACTGGTGATGATGATGATGATGATGATGATGATGATGATGAGGATGATGATGATGATGATGATGATGATGATGATGATGATGATGATACTGCAACATCGCGCGAAGCGCGCAAGTGCGAGGCACGCCGATAGGCATGACGAAGCCCATGTATATAAAAAGTTGGGAAAATTAGTACGGCCGCTTATCCGTCTGTCCAAATGTCCGTCCTTGCAAAATTAATGACCCTTGAACGGGCGTCGTTGCGCATTTCAGGAAACCACCCATTATTGATGGACGCAAATTTGATGGCCTCTGTTCTACTGTATAGAAACAAATCGCTAAACAAAAGTTTAAAAATTGATCATAAGGAGAGATGTAACAGTTGATCCGCCCACTACTACTTCTGTCCGTTTGTCAGTCCGCGCAAAATCAATGACCGACGAATGGGCATCTTATCGTATATGGCGATCATTACTGAAGAACGCGAATTTGATGGCCGTGAGACTGAATTGTCGGAATAACAACAATATCGTGTGAACAATCGATATTGGTCGATATTATCGATTTTTGTTCAGGCATCCCAGCTGTCTGGAAACGGTCCTTTCATTTCTTTCCATATCTTTTCTATTCAAGCCATAGTTTCTTTCCGCTCTTTAAATTCAGATTTTTATTTAATTTTTAAAAGTGGAATGGCGGAGCGCTGAGCAGTATTGTTCACCAATCATTCTCAATCAGTGGCTAATGTCTGCCTGGGCTAAGCCCCACACAGTGGTCATAACGGCGTCTACGCCCCGTACAGATCTTAAGTCGATAACCAATTAAAATAGGCGGTAAATAAAAATATTAATACAGACAGTAAGAAATAAAAAAAGGAGAAAGTTTTAAAAAATAATAAGAGAGATACTGTAGATTGATGAAAAGTAAATATTCATAAAAATCAATAAAAGTAGATAATTGAGAATATGCCTTTTTAACAAGCAAATATTACGGGATGGGTCAAGGCAAATAATTAAATAAATAAATAAACAAAAATCAGCAAAAAATGTAGCCCGGCTCTTTTCAGATCGCCGATTTTGGTGTGTCGTGTGAATTCGAGGGCATCGACGCGTTCCTCTCCGGCACAGCCGGCACACCGGCTTTCATGGCGCCCGAGGCTCTCACAGGTTAGTCCCTGCACGTTTATTGATTTATTGATTCGATTATTGATTGCTAGTCAATCGATTAACGTGGCGTTCTTATAACTCATGCAAGGGTGCTACTCCAAAAAGCTGCTCGATGAGGTTTTACTCGAGTTGGACGCCTTCCTATAAATGAGGCAATGAGCCAAAGGGGTGTTATTGATCAATTTTTCAGCGTATGGTTGAAATTCACTCGTAAAAATTGCTCAGGTCATTTTCCGCTATGAGATTGGCCCGTTAATTCAGTAGTATACATCCTAGTCGCGAATGTGGGCAGCATTTGGAGGTGGGGCAAATCATTCAATCAAGTAACATTGAGAATGCGTGTCAGGGAGAGACGTGGTGTAGGGTCGGTATCCTGATTGGCTAGCGAATATTCGGTCGCTCCGCTAATTGGCTGGTACGCCACGCCCATTTGTCAGTGCTACCCACATTCAAGATATGATTCAGAAACTGGACAGAATCCGACAAGGTTTTTACGAGAAATTCTGCTTGCCTTCTGCCAGAATAAAGATCCTTCTTTCATCTAGCAACTTTCTTTGCAGAGGGATCGAATCACTTCTACTCGGGACGAGCTCAAGACATGTGGTCCATGGGCATTACCCTGTATGCGTTCGTCATTGGCAAGGTGAGTCAGCTAACCTCTATTACACCGCTGTAGTTTAGGAGTTTAATTACACTAGCCTAGACGAGCACGATGTACGATTCGGATGCTTCAGAGAAACAGCTAGGTCCTATAAATACGACTTTTTCCCTTGTTTTGTCCTTAAGTGCTTCAAATCGCCTCCACGATATGCCGTAGAAGTGAAATGCGTGGCGCATCACGAAGAGGTATTGATCGGTTCCACACTTCTGGTGTTTCCTTTCCATTTCCACCTACAAACTCATCGACCACAGAAATATGTGAGACTTGTTGGAAATGATCTAAGAGTAATCCATGGCCTCTTGAATACTCTTCTGCATTTCAATAGTACTTGTCGCTAATGTGGCCTACATGGCGAAGGGGACGGGACGGAATGCACCAGACCAATCAGACCGCATCAAATGGGCGTGTCACGTAGAGAGTTGTCATGTGTGGTTGATGTCTTGATTGATTGATTGGCTGACAGGTGTCCTTCTGTCCATGTAGGCCACATTAACGACTAGTGCCAAAAATGGACTGAAGATGGATTTCAAATGACGTCATCGCTGGTTTATACGAAAATTCTGAATTTTTCTCACCAAATTTCTGTTCAGGTGCCGTTTTGGGACGCCTACATCATCGCACTTCATCGAAAAATCAAAAACGATCCTGTGGTGTTTCCGGACACGTAAGTATCAGTTATTATTATTATTATTTTAAATATTATTTATAGCGTTACATTTTATAACTACTGTTGTTTGCTTTGGAATTTTGAATTTTTTGTTTGCTTCTGGAAGTTAGCTAACTAATCAAGGAATGAATTTTTTATAAATGCTGGCAAATGTTCTCTGAGTGGATGAGAAATTCTTTAGAGTTCTCCATAAAAATTTAATTTTTTTGGTTTTTTGCTGTTTTTTACAACATCGAGCATTTTTAAGCTAGAAAAATACTGAAGCAGTTGTTCTTTCATTTTAACACCTACTGCCTGGGGTTTCACCCCAGAAATACAGTATCCGATCACTATTGATATTTTTATTGATTTAATTGCTGTAAAAATCCTTGATCGCCTCCTCATTACGTTCACACAAAATAAAGTCGATCGATATCGATTAACCGATGGGTTCAGCTACCAACCGTGTTTTGAAGCCTCCGTTGTTAAGTTCGTGCAACTACACATCAAACTCTGAGCTCTGATCAGAAGTAGATAAAATGGATCGATAACTGTCGGTCGATCGATAATTTGGTTTTTTGTGAAGCCCGTGCATAGATGATTATACTAAAAGTCGTCTCCGAGCAATTATCGATTATGTCGACCGAGTTGTGAAGCGTTTCCTCGGGTGGATGTACTGACCAACAGATCAACAGACAAAAGCAGAAACGGACGAATTATTTCTTCGATTACAGTAGGCTTCTGATGTTAATTTATTTAATTTTCAATATTTAATTAAATTTTTAATTTTTTTATTATTTTGTTATTTTTTCTTTTTTGTTATTTTTATTTTTTTTTTGAAATGAGTCGCGCGATATTGTTACAACACACATGCAGATCTCTTTTATTTGTGGAAGAATAAAAGAGCCAAATCGCCCTTTTGTTTATAGTTTATACGTCCTTTCATCCTTCTGTCCGTGCAAAATTAATGGCAGATCGATTGCTTTTCTATGACAGTTTGTTACCTTTTGAAGTGGGAATGACGCACACATGATAGTCTTAGGTTTATAAAAGCCAAACAGTACCATCGGCCAATCAATACTGATCGATATCATCAATTTTGGAGCAGGTTCTCAATCAGTAGTCACATAAGGACGGAGCTGGTCCGACGTGGTCCTAACTATTGCGTCAAATATGTGTAAATTTATGAAACTATCCTATGTCCTCTCAACCCTTAATCCATGCAAAATTAGTGGCCGTTTCATCGCTAGTATCGGGCTCTGCTTGGGGATAACCGTTTGAATTGGCGCAAATATGTTGACCATTGGGCAGGCTCAACAAAAATCGAACAGTTCGGATCGGCCAATCAATATCGATCAATATGGTTTACTTCTGGAGCAGATCCTCAGCCAGTAACCACATAAGGAGGGTGCTAGGTTGCCTAACTACTGGATCGAATATGCATAAATTCATGAAACTGCCCTTCTATGTCCTTCCATCCCTTCGTCCGCGCAAAATTAATGGCCATTACATCGCCATCGCCATGGGGATAACTGTGTCAATTGAGGCGAGTGTGAAGTCCGGTGGACAAGGTCGTCAAAAAGCAAACAGTGCCGACCTGCCAATCAATATCAATCGATATCGTCAGATTATGGGACACACAGGGAGCTAGGCCGGCTAACTATTGGGTCAAAAATACATGTAAAATATACATGTAAATAACAAAAATAGAAAAAAGTACAATAGCTGCATAAATATAAAAGTTAAGTCGTAATAAATTATTACTGCCTGATTTCCAGTCCTCACGTCAGCGATCCGCTAAAGGACGTGATTCTGGGAATGCTGAAGAAGGACCCTGGGCATCGGCTTCTGTTGCAAGAAGTCAAGGTGGGCATAGCGTCTTATTTTTAATTTTCAAGTATTTTTTTCTATTTTTAGCGAATTTTTAGCGTATTTTAACACTGCTCGCTGTTCAGGGTCACGCGTGGGTTACGCGACGTGGCACGTGTCCGATGCCTTCAGAAGAGGAGAACTGTCATCTGGTGACGGTGACGGAGGAAGAGATCGAGAACTGTGTCCGAGTGATTCCGCGACTCGACACCCTGATACTCGTCAAGGCGATGGGGCATCGGAAACGCTTCGGAAATCCGTTCCGGTAGGTGTTCTGTTCTATTCTGGTGTTCTGCTTACCGTCAGAAAGAATGGCGAAGGGGTTAATCAATATTTGGGGTCGCGCCATGCATCCTACTTTTGATTGATTTGCAGATACCCTTTTACTAGGGTCCAGCCGTTCAATGAATTGGGGAAGGCTGTCGGCAATTATTAGCTACGAAGGCCCTTTAAGCGACTCGAAATATAATTCTTATCAGAAAAATGGTACCCTTAAGAAGGTTGGATCACTTCTTGATACCACGCAGAAGTAGAGTGCACGGCTTATTCCCAGCGGGTTAATTTAAGAGTTTTGCTGACCTTCTTGAGGACTACGCCTCCATTTTTCAGAAGCTCTGGCAACACGTCGATTCGAGATCGGCGGAAATCGAACTCGGTGAAGGATCCCACATATTGTCCACCGAACACGATCGCCAATGGAGACAGCAGGTACTGTTTGAGAATCGATACCCATTTTTTCAATAGGAGTCTGTTTTAACAGGACACAAACTTTACTATAGCTGAACATAGGAGATTTTAGCCGGTATTATTGTCCAGTCAGATTAACGGCGATATTTTGCTACGCTTTAAGCCTTTGCGTAAGGCGGGACTCGAACCCGCACCCTCGATTTTTTGCGCGCAGAATGCTTACGCCACTACACCATGGCTGCTGATTGTACATCGATGTATACTGTGAGAATAGCTCTAGATTTTGACCTGGATAGTTATAAAACTTCACGGTTGAAAAGCTCGTCAATCATTAAATATCATTTTTAAAAGGCTGGAACGACGAGGTCATCTATTGTTGTGCTCGAACAAATATATTCGAATAATTATTCGAATAATTTATTTGAATAATTATTCGAACAGTCCAATATTCGATATTTTTAGATTTTTGAATATTCGTTCGAATTCCAATATCGATGGTTTTAAAAAGTCGAAGAGTCTTTTGAATTCGAACATAAAAAGGGAGCCATGTGCGAATATTATATTTGAAGAACGCGATTTTGATGCCTGTTGGACTGGATTCTCCGAAGAGCAACAATATCGCGTGAACGATCGATAGCGATCGATACTATCGATTTTTGTTCAGGCATTCCAGCTGTCTGGAAACGGGCCTTTCATTTCTTTCCATATCTTTTCTATTCGAATATTTCAATATTAATCGAAAATCGAATGATTCTATTCGAAAATCGAATGAATTTTCAGAAGCACAGAAATTGATTCGAACAAAATTGCTCATCTATTCGAATGCTCGAATAAAAGAAAATATGGCTTGTTCGATTTTCGATTGTTCGAAAAAATCGATGGGCGATAAAAATTCGATCGTTCATTTCTTTGAAAATTTTCTACATTGAATTTATTCATTGAATAAAATTTCTCAAAAGCGCAACTATACTGATTAGCACATAACTTTCTTTAAAATTTTATTATTTATTTATTTATTTATTTATTTATTGCTGCACTAGAATGCACCTTTAAAACATAACGAACAAAGACACACAATGTTAGTCAAAACAGTCTAATTCAAAATTAAATAAATGACCCGACGAAATTGACTCGAGTTAAGGTAGATTGTCAGTGGTTCCGTTTATGTCCGTCGAAAAACACAAAACACAAAAAGACAAACACGAGTGACCGTTTACCTCAAACTTGGGTAATTAAACCAAATTTGTATTTTGCACAAATACAATACACATAGGGCATGTCAATAACATCCTACAAGAGCTTATTATGAAGAGTAAAAAAGGAACATGGGAGGAGCGCCATGTGAATTTTCCCATAAGACTCTTTTATAAGGAGATTTTTGTTTGCATAGCTCCACAATCTGATAAAGACCTAAGCGAAATTCTTTTACAATACCTCACGAAATCGTCCTATGACCGCTAGGAAGTCGCGATAGGAGTGGTAGGAGAACAAACTGAATTTCTTTAAATTATAGTTTTTCGTTTTTTTCTGCGAAATGGAAGAGAAGCTTTCATCCATCAATTTTGTGCTTTCTTTTTCGGTTTTTTAAAATCAAAACTATGGCGTTTGTTCAATGAATTTGAAGGCATGTTTTGAAGTTCACGTCGAGTTCTTGAAAAAATTGCTGACCACTTTTGCCTTCGGCACACATATCTCGCCAGGTACATGTCTCAAAAACCAATGGCTGGGGGCGCAGGAAAGTGCAGCGAGGGTGCGGGAACGCGCTGTTGGTGTTTCGAATTTCTTAAAGAGATTGGCAGCGTTTTTACTCCAGGAACCATTGCTGTGCGTGTTCCGTGCCAAGCCTTAGCCATTGCCACTAAGACCTTATTCCACGGGATATGGATAGGGCACATGTAGAGTAGTGGGGAGAGGCGCTGCTTCCAGTTTTCGTATCAACGGGGTTCGAGACTGAACCAAGCAAGCCTTCTTTCCATCCATCGGACGTCATCTGCTTTGGACTGATAGTAACAAGAGGCATGCTCCTATACAGGCATGAGGCACAAACAGCACAGTCGAAAGAGGCACCAACTCTTGAATGAACTTCTAGTCAAGGTTCTTGGTTCGGATCCCGTCCACGGTACCACAATTGCTTGAAGAAAAAAAACCCTGACTTCTTCAGCCTTTGGTCCGTAGGCAGCCGTTAGGCTTTTTATGAAGCAAATAGGCATGTGAGATGCCTTCAGAAGAACCCGTAGGAGTAGAAAGCATGGCGCATTCCAACAAAATTGATCAACTGTGCTCGGCCTTCGGCACATACATCTCGCCAGGTGTCATGAAAAGTTGTGGATTTGACGGGAGCGCGCCGTTGCACCTACCGTGATTTAGGCAGCCAATCGTATGCTCTGCCTGTGCTTCTGAGCTGGCGCCTGATTGGCCGTTGCGGTTAGGCTAAATGCAACGGCGCGTTCCCGCACCCCTGCGGCTCGTCTTCGGAACATGTATCTCTCGCCAGGGAATCTTCAAGGCTCTCCGTTTAGAAGAATAGGATAGTACGTCTTGGTCAAGCTCCAATGTTTCAGGCATGAAGTCAACGGTCTGAGTGAGCCGATGTCGAAGCTGAACCTCTCGCCGGAGAGCTTCCCAACGAAAGCCGCCTCGGCACGACAATAGCGACTGCTCTACAGATTGTTCTTCTGCTTTTTCACATCAATGATGTGTGTTGTACAGTATAAATCACCATTGCGAAGCTAGAAGTAGAGTGTATTGATTTATTGATTACGAGGTTTATGTTGAATCTGAGTGCTGATGAAGTCGTCGAAGTCTTCGAAGTCGTCTATGACGACGACGGCGATCTGAAGCGCTCGCGCACAATTGTCGGGTCTGTGATTCTTTCCATTGTCTAGTCCTTATTCAGTTTTCTCAGTTCCGCTCGTTTCTTGTCATATGTACGCGATTTTCGGTACATGTCGTCGATGTGGCCTACATTAGGGGACGGGGACGCAGTAGACCAATCAGGTTTAATCGAAGGTTGAAATGACGCCTGTCCGGTCGGTGCACTGACCGTGGTGTTTGTGAAACTACAGTTCGTTCCCGCCCATCCATGTAGGCCATATTAGCGACTTGAACGCGATTCTGTACTTACTACGTTGCTTGCCATATTTGTTTTCGGACTCTACAGAATAAATAATAAGATCTTATGTAGGATGATTTTTCTGTATTGTTTTGGGCATTTTTTTTTCGCGTGAAAATATTAATTCTTTCATGTCGCAGGGGATTTTTTTGCTTTTATGCACTTGCGCGTTGAGACTGAAAATTCTAGGGCGTGGCGCATGCCGCGTGATCGATCGACGTGTTCGGTCCACATCAAAATTAGGTACTTTTGTCGACTTGGAAGGTGTTTTTGGCGATCTGCCAAAGTAGGCGTGCGCTCCAATAGAAGCCGAAGTGAATTTGGCAATTTTCCAACGCCCGACAGCCCAATTGGCAATTTGCCAACAGTGGACAAGTTTTCCGGTCGAAGATCGAGCCAATTTGGCAGATTGCCAATTTCTGGCAACATGCCAAAGTCAGGCGGATTTTTGGCAGTTTGCCAGCTGTTGGCGATTTGCCAGCGCGGACGGATATTTTGGCGCAGCGCCAACGTTTGGCCGCTTGCCAGCGGTCGAAAACCGTTGGTGTCGGGAGGAATTTTGTCGCGCGCGGCGAAAAAATGCCGCGGGCGGTGAAAAAACGTCGCTTTTGCTAGAAACACGTCGCGTTTGATAGTTGACGCGAAAAAATGCGCACATTTGACGGTTGTCCCGAAAAATGGACGAGTTCTCTGGTTGACCCGCGGAGAAGGACGAGTTTTCCGCCGCATCGTTGCTGCTGAATATTACTGAGCTCTTCGCTCCTTAACCTATGAAGGAGGAATGCGAAACTGACGGAGCTTCTGCAGCTACTCGCCAAGGATCGCGCTTTCCTCTCACCTGAGAGGGTCGAGCACGTCCCATGGACCTACCACCGAGCGCGAGCTCTTGCTGCCGCGATGAACACCCAACCTAAACTTGGTGACCGGGATAGCCCATCTGCCGTACTCCTCATCGTCCGTACGACACCACTGTCCACTTCCGTCCAAGACGCCATCCTAGGCCACTCCGTATGTCAGGCGGGTTCTGAACGCCGTTCTTCATGGTCGGCGGAGCACTCCCCGACCACGGCATCGTCAAGACAGAGTACTGTTCGATTCCAGCGTTCCGACTCTTCTGATGGCAAGCTCATTACCAGCAGAAGCAGGCAAATGTGACGGGTAGTTCTAGGCGTCTTCTGCAAGCCTGAGGTGACATTAACGAAGTCCAAGGTCTGCCATTGGGTTTTCAAGGACGACTGAAACCTGAAAAATGTCTGAAACTCGCAGACTGTCAGAAGTAGCTCAAATGAGCTGCTTCTGGAATCTTCTGAAGCTGTCGGAGCCCGAAGTTCGCTGATTAAGCGTCCCACTGTCTGATGTGAATATTCTGAAGGCTTAGAAGTCGAGGATTCATAGAATTCATCACAAGTCCCTGATAGGATACGGTCCCTTCTGACATCTGAAGCACCTACCGTCCACGAAATACACGTGATTTTGAAGCATACCCTAAGCTCAACGATTCTTTGTTGCTAGTCGTGAATATGGACAGCATTGGGTGGTGGGAACGCGTCAACCAATCAGGACCGGAAATAATGGGCGTGCCATTGAGAAGCGAGTCTGCACCCTGATAGGCTGGCGAATATTAGGTTAGTGTCCTGATTGGTTGTGATTCGCTGGCGCGCTCTTGCCTCCCTATGCTGCCAGCATTCCCTACATGTGCCGATTTTCACTACCAGGCAGTGCCCTTCACTAGAAGTAGATTCATTGCAGGCACTGTTAATGCCCAAAGAAAGGAGAGATCAGCTTGTGGTGAACTCCTACCGTATTCCGGTTTGATAGGGGAGACTACATTGGAGCACGTTTTCCTTTTTTTTCGTATGTGGATTTTGAAGTCGACAAATCGGTGAGAAGGAACAGATCCCAGAAGAGAACATGGCCGGCAAAACCGCGGTCCATAACCATGCCTTCCTGAATGGGTGGGGTACACACCGTCTTCAGACGCCACGCCAAAGACCATGACCAGTAGTTCCTTCTTGGTTGTGGCTAACGTCTCAAAACCTTCAGTCAATCGAAAAAAGCACGAACGGCAGGCCCGTGCCGGATCTCTACCGTACCGCGAGTTCAGTGGAGCAGGCTATTTAGAGTAGAGCGCGTTTTCCTTTCCGTTCCCCGTTCATTATCAGCACTACGGTTACTTTTTTGGTTGCTCTTGTAGTCGGGATGACTGTGGTAGTCTTTAATGACTGCAACGGGTAAGGCGAGACCAACTCAGATACTTGTCGTATATATGACCTTCATGAGTCCCGTACACGCACCAGCCAATCACGACGCCGACCACACGCGCTACGAGCGGGTTTGATTGGTCTGGTGCGTCTTCGCCTACTCAGGTAGTCCACACTAACGACCAGTACTCATGGTCAGATTCACAACAAGATAAAATGGCAGGAACCTCAGTGACACCACGTCGAATCTAGCGCCCCCCTTTCGTTTACAGTATGCCCCTCCCAACTAGGAAAGTGCCCAATCGCACATGAGCTAGACTCGATGTTACTAGTAAACCTACGCTCCACCAAAATCCAAAATCACACTCCAACACCTCAATTATTCTGCCGCCCATAGCGTGGTCAAACCACGCCCCCCAAGCAGAAGCCCCGCCCACAAAAGGACGAGTTGTCGCGCCGAAAGCTGAAGACATTTTTCATAATTATTTATTTTTCAACATAATATAGATTTGCTTCAGAAGTTTATTAGATATATATTATTTATTTATACACACTTTGAGTCAGACAGAAGACATCGGCAACACGTGATGAACGAGAGGAGGGGAAGAATAGGATGATGAAGAGGAGAGAGAAGAGGAAGAAGAACAAAGAGGAGGAGGAGGAGGAGAAAAAAAGAAGAATCACATTGAGAGACTCTTTCCTGAGACGATATGCCGCGCATCTGTTTGTGTGCATGCATGTGTGTGTATACTCAACAGTCTCCGCGGATACACAACACACATACACACATATCGATTCGACATTTACAACAATATATCCATTCTTCAGAAGAGACACCGAATTTTTCCGTCAAATTACATATACATTTATCGATTGACCCGTAATGAGGATTGATGGTGACAACGAAACACCTAAACATCATCGGACACTTGAAACGAAATGAAGACTGGGGCGACGAGATCAGAGTTGTTAAAACGACGATATCGATCGATAGGAGGTAGCGCCACACCGCGCATGGCATCACGGGCTGCTGCTATCGATCGATATCGATTCGTGTACGAACAGAGTGTATTTATGTAAAGTAATAGACTGCAGAAGTACTATACTGCCGCTGTGGCGGCGGCGATATCGCGCCGTTTTCGCTCCCTACGCGGCTAATCGATATATCGATTTTTCGCGTAGGGCGCGAAATCAGCGCAATGTCGACGTCGCCGCCGCAGCGCCACTGTAAACGGCTTTCTCATGGCGTTTGTAACGGAACTGAAGGCCAAACATGATTCAGGAAAGATACCGTATCGGCAGTATACAACTCTTATGATGATGGGGGGGGGGTGTGGAAGTAAGCGGTCGGCGGTCGTCACACCTTTTGAACAAACGCTGCTTATCGGTGAGTGCTGATTAATCGTAAGAGAATTAAGGTCACGCTGGCAGATACCATGGCACTACTCAATGATGATACGGTCGACGGAGGGCTAACGGAAGATGAGATGACGATCTATGACGAGAGACGAGGTGATTGGAGGAATCTCGGCGCTGAGAAGACTTTCGTGTGAGTGTGTGTACGCACGTACGGCGAGGAGGAGAAACACATCCGTGTGTCGGCACATTGTGTTGGGCAAGGAACGCTGAGAAGTGAGCAGGTCCTGAACGGAAAATTCGATTACTGTAGGGTCATGGAAAAAATCAATATCGACCGATTATAGCAAACATCGGTACGTATATTTTTTGGATAATCGTGGACTACGAGAAAGCTCTTACGCAGGATTTATACTTCAGTAGCTGGGATGAGCGGCATAGTCTCTGCTCTCTGCTAAGCTAATAACCGTATGCGCCTCTAAGTATTGATTGCTTTTCCTACACGCGTAAAACAATCAGCGATCGATATTCATAAATTTCGGACGTCTTTTTTGTGAAGTCATACAACGCCCGTCGTGTTTATTTGATTTTTTCCGTCCAATGTTCTCAACTCGTGGCGAAAATCGATAATATCGATTAATTTTGACTGGTCGATCGGTACTGTTTATCTCTAGTGGAGCCAGTGCGGAGCAGCCATCTTCATCGCGTCATTCCCGTCACAAACGCGGTAATCCCCAAGCCGAAACCAATAACGCCCATCGAGTCCTCGCTATGTCTTAGGAACGGCCACTAATTTTATGCGGATGCACAGACAGACGGATGGACGAGCTCTAATACGTAAAGAAACTCGTGCAGAAGAACACTTCCTTTTCCCATCCATGCTATGTAAATCGTACTGTATACTGGTCGTTTGTCTGTCTGTGCGCACGCGCTGAATTAATGGCCACACAGCCTATACATAGGGGTGCATATTGGACGGTTAACGATCTAACGAATTTAAAGAATTAACGGCATTTTTGGTTAAAATTTTTAATTTTTGGTTAACTATATCTATCGACCAATCAATATCGATCGTCATTTCAGGCACCTCCTACACAGTTGACGTGAAAGTGAATGCACGCCGCGTGGCGTCTGCAGTAGTTTTCACTGGAACTACAAATACCGTACTCTCAATCGTTTCTCTTACCAAAAGGTAAGACATGACCCTTCTCAGGTTTCCTATGTGACCATGACACACTGGACTATTCTGGCACCGGGCAGGGATAAACGCTCCACTCACATCACAACAGTGTATCCGCATCGTCTGGACTTCTACTGGTCGGCGGCGGCAACGTCGGCGGTTCGTGACTCGAGAGGCGTGACACCTTCAAATACTGTAATAACGCATTAAACATCGTCGTTAGGTTAGTTCGCAGAAGCAACACACACTAGTAGATTACGGTAGCTGGACACCTAAGGGCGTCTAGATCACTGACCATGGGATTAGGTGAGTTTCACGACATGTCGTTAATGTGGCCTACACACAAAGAGGCGGGAACGCGCTAGCCAATGCAACCAGCCATAGAACCACCGTCTGCACACGTTCTTCTCTGAGTGTAGCGTGCGCTGTGATTGGTCAGCCGCACCCACACACCATGTAGGCCACATTCACGACATGTGTCTGCAATTCACCGAAAGAGGTCCAAGTGGCTGGCTAGAACACGACTCCACAGCCCCAACGACGAAAGAGGACAATTTAGGAGCTGAATGGGGTTAAAACACTCAAAAACTCTCTGTGAAACCATTCCAGCTGGACGTTAGCTCCCTGGCAGGCCGCACAGCACACAGAAGGAAAGACGGTTATTAACTCACACGCATCTCGTCACCTCCGTTCGGCAGTCGCACGATCTCACCCGGACTGATCGACACCACCCGTCGCGGACGTACCGAATCGACCGATTCTGAAGCAGCAGCTGTAGTGGTGGAGTTCGCAGTGGTCGCCGGAGGGGGTTAGAAAGAGGTGGGCGTGACACTAACGCGAATCGGCGACGTACCGAGTCGAGTACGGATTAGTCACGGCGCATTAAGGCAAACGAAATAAGTAAAAAAATGTAAAAAAAATAAAATTAAAAGTTAATTCAAAACACTGGTTTTATATTTTGTGCGAGAAAATTTGCAACGATTTCGGTACATAGCGGTTTAGCGGTCGGGGCGGGCCCACGGTAAAGAGCCAGCCAATCATGTTCGCTGCTCCCCGGCTAACCAGCCCAGGCTTCTAAGCCGCCGATATCTACCTAAAACCCATGAAAAGCAAAGACATTCACACCGTGGCCCCTACAGAGTGATAGATCGTCTTGGATTGCGCCATGCACATCACTCACGCCCAGGAAAGCTTACCATCGGAGGACGAAGGCGGTTTTCCGAACTCTTTCATCAACCGAATCAGTAACTCGAAGTCGGTGTTCATCTTGTTCTGCATCCGCTCCAGTTGGCTAAAAGTGTTAAACATAAAAAAATTAAAAATTAAAATTAAAATGTTATACTGCTAAAATCAGCCGATTAAATAAAAAATAGTGCTCTGGCCGCGAAAAGTGCAGCGTTAGAAGGCGAAGAGCGCCAGTCAATCAGGCCGCATCGATGGAGCGTATTGTGAGTGCGCGTGCATCACCGGTACCCTGATTGGTTGGCGTGTATTTGGCCGAGACCCTAATTGGTAAGTGCGTTCTCAGCTCTCAATGCTGCTCACAGTCGCGACACGCACCAAAAATAGCCCCAACCAGCTCCTGCCTCCCAAATTCGGTACTGGTTAGCCCCTTCCTTTAGAAGAATAAAAAGTTAAAAGAATAAAAAATAAAAAATAAAAGGTCCGGTGGTTACCAAAGCCCAGAAACCCTTTTCTGATAACGTATGTACTTCAGCTACACTATTAAAATCAGCCAATAAAACAAAATTGAGCTCAGGCCGCGAATGTGGGCGGGAAAGGCGCCAGCCAATCACGACCAATCAATGGAGCGTATCGTTCAGAGTGTGCGTGCACTACCGGTGCCCTGATTGGTTGGCGTGTGTTTGACCGAGACCGTGATTGGTAAGATTGGAAAGTGCGTTCTCAGCTCCCAATGCTCTGATTGGTTGGCGTGTATTTGACCGAGACCATGATTGGCAAGATTGGTAAGTGCGTTCTCAGCTCCCAATGCTGTTCACATTCGCGACACGCACCAAAAATAGCACCAACCATCTCCTGCCTCCCAAATTCGGCTACTGGTTAGCCCCTTCTTGTAGAAGAATAAAAGTTAAAAGAATAAAAAATAAAAAACTGAAAGGTCCGGTGGTTAAAGCCCAGAAACCCTTTTCTGACAACGTATGCACTTTAGCTACACTATTAAAATCAGCCAATAAAACAAAATAGAGCTCAGGGAGCGAATGTGGGCGGGGAAGGCGCCAGCCAATCACGGCCAATCAATGGAGCGTATCGTTCAGAGTGTGCGTGCACTACCGGTGCCCTGATTGGTTGGCGTGTGTTTGACCGAGACCGTGATTGGTAAGATTGGAAAGTGCGTTCTCAGCTCCCAATGCTCTGATTGGTTGGCGTGTATTTGACCGAGACCATGATTGGCAAGATTGGTAAGTGCGTTCTCAGCTCCCAATGCTGTTCACATTCGCGACACGCACCAAAAATAGCACCAACCATCTCCTGCCTCCCAAATTCGGCTACTGGTTAGCCCCTTCTTGTAGAAGAATAAAAGTTAAAAGAATAAAAAATAAAAAACTGAAAGGTCCGGTGGTTAAAGCCCAGAAACCCTTTTCTGACAACGTATGCACTTTAGCTACACTATTAAAATCAGCCAATAAAACAAAATAGAGCTCAGGGAGCGAATGTGGGCGGGGAAGGCGCCAGCCAATCACGGCCAATCAATGGAGCGTATCGTTCAGAGTGTGCGTTCACTACCGGTGCCCTGATTGGTTGGCGTGTATTTGGCCGAGACCCTGTTTGGTAGGTGCGTTCTCAGCTCCCAATGCTGTCCACATTCCACTGCTGGAGGGTAGGAGCCACGTCAGGCCGTATAGTAGAACGCTCAGATATTATTAAAGAGCAGCACTCACTTCTCGATGGTGTTCAGCCGCCGCGTGAGCTGCACGATCTTCTGATCCTCAGGTTCTCGATCGTCGTACGACCGAAACTGTGCAGCACCTGAACGGTAGCCATCGATTTCACGTTGACAGAGAAGATACAGTGCTTCACAGGACGGACATAGATAGCGGGAACGTTGAAAATCGTCGAGCATTCAGAACCGAAACGGGGTCTTTTCTGGGGTGAGCCGCATGCATGTGGTTCTCATGCAGGATTCGGGAGTAAGCTGTTAGGACTAGGAAGCTTGGGAAGGCACTACCAGCGGAAACGAACCGCAGCTTTGGCAGCTGAGGGAATGAGCAGCGTAACGAAAAGAAGGGCATCATCCCTATAGGGACGTCCTACGTTCAAGGGGTGGCAAAAATACCGTAAGCTACCTCTGTCACGCTAATATTTCAAGGTGAAGAGCTAAAGACCAGACTGACTCTAGGATAGCAGACCGACAACGGAGTCACTCGCTCAGTTCCCAGCTCGCTGCGACTCATCTCCAACGGACTGACAAAGGGCAGAGGGGCGGAGGTAGACGAGAGATTGTTACTGGGTTCAACACACAGAGAGACACTGAGTGACGATGAGGAACACACCATTTCCGTTGGAATCGTGGTGTACGGTGGGCGAGATGGTTACGGTGTTGCCGCGCGAGAACGCGCGAATGTCCTCGAACACGCCGTCGTCGTCGTTCTCGTTCTGCGCTCGTCGCAACAACGGCGTCGCTTCGGCGCGACCGTGCGGCGGCGAGTAGCGCGACGAGCCTGCGGAAGGAGCACAGAATGGACGAGTTGTAGCGGTTAACGGCGAACTGACACGCATCACATACACATACATGGTCACATACGCACACTTCTGGACCCCCCACGATTCTACCATGGTAAGGTTGTCCCGGGGTATGCATACCTTACCCCTATTCGTGTTCTGGGTAGGCTTCCCCTGCAGCATGTTTACGTCAGCTCCGAAATTCATGAATCCTGCACTTGGACCCTCCACACTACTCTTGTAAGCATACCCTGGGGTATGCATACCCTACCCTTGCACTGATAGTCCATCCCCCAAACTCAACCAATCGGAACAAGTGTAACCCAATTTATCCTCGTCGCGTCCCCGATAGGCTTCCCCTGCACCTCCGTGAATAACGAATCTAGTCTCTGTACCCCCGATCCCACTTGGTAAGGTTGCCCCGGGGGTATACATACCTTACCCCTATTGGTGTCCTGGGTAGGCTTCCCTTGCAGCATGTTTCGTTACCTCCGAAACTGTTGAATTCGGCCACTGGACCCTCGATCCTAACTTTCTAAGCACACCCTGGGGTATGCATGCTCTACCCTGGCACAGATAGTCCATCCCCTAAACTCAACCAATCGGAACAAGTGTAACCCAATTTATCCTCGCCGCGTCCCCGATAGGCTTCCCCTGCACCTCCGTGAATAACGAATCTAGTCTCTGTACCCCCGATCCCACTTGGTAAGGTTGCCCCGGGGGTATACATACCTTACCCCTATTAGTGTCCTGGGTAGGCTTCCCTTGCAGCATATTTCGTTACCTCCGAAACTGTTGAATTCGGCCACTGGACCCTCGATCCTAACTTTCTAAGCACACCCTGGGGTATGCATGCTCTACCCTGGCACAGATAGTCCATCCCCTAAACTCAACCAATCGGAACAAGTGTAACCCAATTTATCCTCGCCGTGTCCCCGATAGGCTTCACCTGCACCTTTGAGAAATCTAGTCTGTGTACCCCCGATCCCACTTGGTAAGGTTGCCCCGGGGTATACATACCTTACCACTATTGGTGTCCTGGGTAGGCTTCCCCTGCAGCATATTTACGCTACCTCAGAAATTTACGAATCCAGCACTTGAACCCTCGATTCTACCTTTATAAGTGTACCATGGGGTATGCATACCTTACTCCTGGCATTGATAAGTCCGTCCTACCCTGGGGTATCCATACCTTACCCCTGGCACTGATGAGTCCGTCCCCAAACCCAACCAATCGGGATAAGTATAACCCAATTTATCCTTGCCGCGTCCCAGTTAGGCTTCCCCTGCACCTCCGTGAATAACGAATCTAGCGTCTGGACCCTCGATCTCACCTTGGTAAGGTTGCCCCGGGGTATGCTTACCTTGCCCATAATATTGGTGAGTCCATCCTGTACACTCGTTAAGATTATGGGAGGGTATGCATACCGCAGGATACGCTTGTAAAGGTGGGATCAAGGATCTAAGGGTAGCATCTACCAATTTCGGAGGTAATGTAAAAATGCTGCATGGGAAGTTTACCCAGGACACGGATAGGAGCAAGGAAAGGCCAATCAGGACAAATGTAACCCAATTTATCCTCGCCGTGTCCCCGACAGGCTTCCCCTGTACCTACAAGAATGAAGAATCCAGCCTCTAAACCCTTAATTCTACCTTGGTAAGGTTGCCCCAGGGTATGCATACCTTACCCGTATCCGAGTTCTAGGTAGGCTTCCTTTGCCGGTTACTTTCGGTACCTTCAAGATCGATTAATCCAGTCCTTCCACCCTCGATACTACCCTTGTAAGCGTACCCTGGGTATGCACACCTTACCCTAGTACTGATGAGTCCGTCCACTAAACTCAGAAATGTTAGGGAATGGTATGCATACCCAGGAAACGCTTACAAGGGTAGGATCGGGGGTCCAATGGATTCGTCAATTTCGGAGGTAGTGTACAAATGCTGCAGGGAATGTCTACCCAGGATGCAGATAGGGGTAGGGTAAAGCCAACCAGAACAAATGTAACCCAGTTTATTCTCGCCGCGTTCCCGATAGGCTTCCCCTGTCTTCGAAAATGATAGATCTAGCCTCTGGACCCTCGATCCCACCTTGGTAAGGTTGCCCCAGGGTATGTATACCTTTCCCGTTCTGGGTAGGCTTCCTCTGCAGGTTATTTACAGTACCTTCCAAACTGATTAATCCAGCCCTTGCATCCTCGATCCTATCCTTGTAAGCGTACCCTGGGTATGCATACCATCCCTCTAGTGCTGATAAATCCATCCAATAAACTCAACCAATTGAGACAGATGTAACCCAATTCAACCTCGCCGCGTTCCCGATAGCGTTCGCCTGTCTCCGGAAACAATAATTCTAGCCTTCGATCCCAACTCGGTAAGGTAGCCCTAGGGTATGCATACCTGACCCCCTGATATTAGACAGTTCGTCCCCTAAACCCATCAAAATTAGGGGAAGGTATGCATAATCCAAGGCACGCTTACAAGGGTAGGATCTGATCCTAAGTAGCAGTACTTAAGCTGTATACAGTACTAGGCCCTCTCCTTTCACTGCTACAGGTGATTACTGTAAGACACCTTACGGAATTAGACATCTACTGTAGCGGTAGCACTCGGTGCTGAAGTTTCAACCGATTCAAGAAAACTACAACATTTCCTCGCTGCCTGTTAGTCATGCAAAGCCATTTCAAGCGGGACGTCTGCATTTGCAGGCATCTTCCTTGGGGTCCAGCGCTTAAATCTTAACAACCAGAATACTGATGCTTCTGTCCTACGCAAACTCGGCTCTGTCTCTCTTCCAACTCTCTCACGCATTCGAATTCTCACAGAAGCAGCTTCAGCATCTGTTAGTATCTTGAACATGTTACGGCGCAGTCAACCAACAACTCCACCACAAAGCTGTGCAACCCATTCCGATGCCTGTCTGAGAAGCCCTGGGCCACTAGCCGAAATAGGCGAAGGGCGAATGACCCAGGCCCTCTAGACCGGCAGCGCTGGACTAGTTTCAGCAGGAACTCAATCGATGCGCATTCCTACGTCTTCACACAGGCGTACAGAGAGAGGAGACCTACTTCGAGATCCGCCGGACTGCCGACGGTCGATCGGATTCGAGTCGGATCGCGACACCGAGTCCGTGCCGCTCCGCCGTTGTTTGTCAGCAGCCTCTGGAAACAGCGGAACTTCCTAAGGGCTCGATTTCGGCTAGAGAGATGCTAGAGGAGACCGAAGGCACAAACACGACGACGAACGAACCATCGACAGCCGTACCGTATCGGTCTTTGTTCAGCGACGACGACATCCGCAGCAGCTTGTGCCGATCGAATCGCTTCCGCGTCGACTGCGACTCGTCACGCAGATTGTAGGTGATGATGAGGTTCTTGCAGAAGTTCTCCGCGAACTCCGGATACATGTCGAGCACGTCCAGCAGATCGTCCCTGAAATCGGCGCCGACTTTGCAGAGGCACCGACAGAGACGGGGCTACTACAAAGGCAGTGGCTCATCAGTGGCCCACGGCGTTTGAATAGGATCGCTATTTTTTCCATACGCTTGCAGCATAACCACTTATGCCTATAGAAGTATTTCAATTCTATGCAACTAAGCTCTTCAACAAATCTGTGGCCCATCCGTGGCCCACTCGTTGTGAAAGGAGCCTTCTACGAGCAAGTGACCATTAAAACATGTCAAAATTGAGCTTTTCTTTAGGCAAACGGCGTTGCGCTTCTGTAAACGACAACCACCTAGCGATGGCAGGTGGCTCACAGGTGGACTACAGTTATAAAAAACAAATTGAGGAGTCCGAGAAAGATCATCGACACCACGTTTTTGGATTAGTTTAGCACCAAAACTATACTTGTAGCTTGAAAGAAGAAGGGGTCTCAAGAAGATAACGTGGCTCACCGGTGGTACACACCAATTGATTTGTTTTCTACGAGTAATAACTCGCTAATGCAAAGAAGGCTTACTCGTATTTACAGTGGCACAACAGAAAACGCATACGGCAGAGCTTAGGCTGTCGCCGATGTGTGGCTCACGGGTAGCCCACAGTGAACAGCTGTTTCGCCAGGCTTTAGAACTCGGAATTCCTTTTGCACAGGGCATTTCACGTGCCAAATGGCAGAAAGCGATTCACATGAGCTCTTGTACGGTTACGTGACCCATCGGTGGCCCACGGCGAGAAGCTTTTTCATTTGTCCTTATGACGGTTTAACACTGAGGTACTTCTCCTGTCATATAGCAGAAGTTTACTTACTGTTGATCGACAGCGTAGCTCATCGGTGGCCCACAGTAAAAAGCTCTTTTTAGTAGATCTTATTACTCGTACAATAGAAACCAATTGGTGTGCACCACCGGTGAGCCACGTTGTCTTCTCGAGGCTCCCTTCTTCTCTCAAGCTATAAGTATAGTGGCTGTTGCTCAGCTAGTCCAAAATGTGGTTTCGATGATTTTTGCGGGCTTCTCAATTTGTTTTTTATAACCGTGGTCCACCTGTGAGCCACGCCGTCGCTAGCGGGTTGTCGTTTTCAGAAGCGCAACACCGTTTGCCTAGAAAAAAAGCTTACTTTTGACATATTTTACTGGTCATTTACTCGAAGAAGGCTCCCTTTCAGAACGTGTGGCCCACGGGTAGCCCACAGTGAACAGCTGTTTCGCCAGGCTTTAGAACTCGGAATTCCTTTTGCACAGGGCATTTCACGTGCCAAATGGCAGAAAGCGATTCACATGAGCTCTTGTACGGTTACGTGGCCCATCGGTGGCCCGCGGCAAGAAGCTCTTTCATTCGCCCTTATGACAGTTTCACGCTGAGGTACTTCTCCCGCCATATAGCAGAGGAAGTTTACTTACTGTTGATCGACAGCGTGGCTCATCGGTGGCCCACAGTAAAAAGCTCTTTTTAGTAGATCTTATTACTCGTAGAATAGAAACCAATTGGTGTGCACCACCGGTGAGCCACGTTACCTTCTCGAGGCTCCCTTCTTCTCTCAAGCTATAAGTATAGTGGCTGTTGCTCAGCTAGTCCAAAAAGTGGGTTTCGATGATTTTTACGGACTTCTCAAGTTGTTTTTTATAACCGTAGTCCACCTGTGAGCCACGCCGTCGCTAGCGGGTTGTCGTTTTCAGAAGCGCAACATCGTTTACCTGAACAAAAGCTTACTTCTGACATATTTTAATGATCGCTTGCTCGAAAAAAATCCCTTTCACAACGTGTGGGCCACGGGTGGGCTACAGATATGTTGTAGAGCTTATCTGCATAGAATGCAAGTGCTTAGATAGCAGACTCGAAGGCAAAAGTAGTCAAACTGCAAGCGCATGGAAAAATGGCGTTCGTTTCCCACCCCGTGGGCCACTAATGTTTCCCACCCCGTGGGCCACTAATGAGCCACGCGGCCTTCAATACCGTTCATTTCTTATTTAGAAGACAAGCTATTCAAATCGCTTTTCAGAAAACTGATTTCACCAGGGGCACTTTGAAAAGCAGCCAAGTACAGTCCTTGACCCTCGTGGGCCACCAGTGAGCCAGGCAGCCGCCCTCGTGGCTCACTGGTAGCCCACGATGCCGCCGGAGGGCACACGACCCGAACCCACCTGAGAATCTTGTGCAGATCGCAGTAGGTGAGCGCGCGTACGTTACACGACGACTTGCCGACGTCCTCGTACAGCAGCGGATTCTCGCCGAATATGTCGTCTTTGCCGAGTATGCCCATCACGGTGTTGTCGTCGTTCAGAATCTCAACGCTGCCTCTGGCGATGAAGTGCAGTCCGGTCAGTATGTCGCCACGATGCACCAACGTGTCACCCGGTGGAGCGTGGGTGGTCCGAAATCTGCAAACACCGGCGTTTTCTCTCGAAATAGACATCGCTTTTGGCTTCTTTTTCACGGAGAAAGCAGTCCTGAAGAGCGTTTTCTAGACCCCGATCTAAATCAGAATGTTCAAAAACTAATTTAGAAGCTTTTAAACATAAATGAAGCAATAAAACCTTCGATAGGACTGACCTCGAGATATACACGGTCGCTTTCAGAAAAAAACTACTACGACAAGGGTTACAAAAAATAACACCATCGAAATTTTTTAAACCCCGAATGCGCAAATAATAGTCCTCACTTACGACAATTCATTTAATGCGTCCGTGAATCCATGCGTGCGTCCCACCATCTTAACGAACAACAGCTGAGGGCTTATCACATCTCGCTGCGTAAATTCATGTTCGTCACTTTCTATCTACACCCCGATGAACGTCTCACAATCAGTGAATCGATACTGATCGATAATATCGATTTCTGGTTTTTATTTCGTCCATGAATCCATGTGTGCGTCCGACCACCTTTCCCAACAACAGCTGAGAGCTTTTCGCATCTCGTTCGGTTCATATTCCTCGCTCTATATCTACACCCATAAACGTCGCACACCCAGTGAATCAATACTGATCGATAATATCGACTTCTGGTTATTTAATTCGTCCATGAATCCATGTGTGCGTCCAACCACCTTACCGAACGGATTTCACATCTCAATGCGTAAGCTCATACTCCTCTCTCTATCTACACCCCGATGAACGGCGCAAAAGCAGTGAATCGATACTAATCGATAATATCGATTTCTGGTAATTTAATTCGTCCATGAATCATGTGTGCGTCCGACCACCTTTCCCAACAACAGCTGAGAGCTTTTCACACCTCGCTGCGTAAGTTCATATTCTTCACTGTTTACACCCCGATGACGTCGCAAAACCAGTGTACCGATACTGATCGATAATATCGATTTTTGAGAGTGACTTAAATAGTATCTAGAAAACAATCGATCAATATCGATTTTGTCTACTGTTGAACGAACGAAGTGGGAACATGTAACTATGAATGAACATCCTTCGCAAGGACTAATCAGGATCGACTAGTAGATAGACTATAGTCGATATCGAACCGATCAATGCCGATCAATATCGATCAAAGGCATAAATTATAGCCTTATAGATCTGTATAGATTCTTCCCACGGATCTCCCTCGATCCACGGATCTCCCTCGATAGAGAGCCTTCGGGCTCTCTTGTTAAGAGGGATCTCGGGCCGCTTGTCGCAGGGCCACGTGGCGCGTCCCCGGGTGGTGGATAGGGGAATTAAACGCGAACCAAATGCGACCGTGTACTGCCCAGAGACGCAGGTGGGATGCAGGGGATGGACTCCTTGCTCCTGCTGTGTCGGGTCGACGCGTTCCTTGTGCGTGGGAGCGGCATGTTCGTGCACAGTGTGCGTGGATGTGTCCGTGACTGTGCGGATTGTAACTGTGTCGGCTCGGCCAAAAGCTTGCACTCGGTAGACTGGGAGTACATGTAAGGCGATTCGAGGCCGCCTTAAGTCTCGCCCCGTCCCTTCGGGCAGTCTGGCTGGCTGCCCGGAGTATCCCGCCCGCACGACAGAGCCTGACTAGCTACCCGTGTTGTATTCCAGTCAAACACAGCAGCACTAAAGGGCCTCATTCCCCTGACCCCGAAAGAGCCCCCATTTCTGCAGCGATGGGAAGGACGAGTACGGAGAGGCTGCTAAAATCTTAGGGCCTAACCAGGCTGCGCAAACTGAGAAGGACTAGGATGACGATCTGTACTTACAACGCTCGCACGCTCGCATCGGAAGCATCCGTCGAGGACCTGATGATGCAAGCCAGGAAGATCAAGTACGACGTCATCGGACTGACCGAGACGAGAAGACACCACCCCCTGCACGCCGCCTACGACTCCGGAGAAGAACTGTTCCTCGGAACATGCGACAGCAGGGGAGTAGGCGGCGTTGGTGTCCTCGTCAACACGCACTTGGCCATGAACATCGATTCGTACGAGTCTCTGACAAGCCGAATCGGACGTCTGCGACTGAAGCGATGTGGTTCCGTGCCAGCTTTGACTGTATTCGTCGCGTATGCCCCAACATCCGACTACGACGACGAAGAGGTCGAAGCCTTCTACGTGGAGCTGGAGAAGTTCTATAAGGAAGATCACACCTTCTACAAGGTGATCGTCGGCGACTTCAACGCCAAAATCGGACCGCGAAGGTCGCCGGAAGAACTTCACATCGGAACCCACGGTTTGGAGTGGAACGAGCAAGGTGAAAGGCTGTCTGAGTTTATCATGTCGACCAAGACCATCCATGGAAACTCGCAGTTCCAGAAGCCTTCCTCCCTACGATGGACCTGGGAATCTCCCGGTGGCCAGTTCCACAACGAGATCGACCACATCATCTTCAACCGCAAATATTGCCTGACCGACGTCTCCGTTGTCCCCAAGTTCTACACGGGATCGGACCACCGCCTCCTTCGCGCAAGGTTCCGCTTTTCGCGTCAAGGAGAGAAGGCCGCGAAGTTCAAGAAGAGGAGTCCCAGAACGACCATCAACTGGGACCTCTACACCTCTCTTGCCGGTCTTTGGGAAGATGCCGTCATGGACAACGTCGACGAGGAATACGACCGCTTCGTGCACCATCTCCACGATAGTGCTAAGGGAGCCGAGAGCAAGAGACGCCTGTCTCCGGAAACTCTCGAGCTGATACGCCAGCGTGGAGCAGCACGAGCGTCAGGCAACTACCAACTGACGTCCGAGCTTGCGAAGCTATGCAGAGAGGCGATAAAGGAGGATCTTAAGGAGAGAAGGGCGGAAGTGTTGGCTGAAGCTGCAGAGGCAGGGTTGAGCATCCGCAATGCCCGCCGGAACTTCGCCAACTTCAAGACCAAGATGACAGCTCTCCGACGTCCCGACGGAACCGTCACCTCTTCCAGAAGGACCATGGAGAGGGTCATCCACGACTTCTACTCCGATCTCTTCGATAGCCACGTCCTCCTGCCCCCATGCCATCTTCCGCAGGATGGATACGTCGTCCCCTCTGTTCTCCCTTCCGAGATCCGACACGCCATCTCGTCGGTGAAGAAACGTACAGCACCCGGTCCCGACAGGATCAGACCCGAACACCTGAAGAACCTCCCGCCTACGCTCATCAACACCCTGGCGCGGCTCTTCACACGTTACCTGTCGGAGTGCAAGGTTCCATCTCAGTGGAAGACCAGCAGAACCGTCTTGCTGTACAAGAAGGGAGACGTGCACGACATTGGCAACTATCGCCCGATCTGCCTGCTGTCCGTAGTCTACAAGCTGTTCACTCGAGTTATCCTGAATAGGATTAGCAGAACGCTGGACGAAGGACAGCCATGCGAGCAAGCAGGATTTCGGAGAGGATTCAGCACGATCGACCACATACACACCATTACGAAGCTCATCGAAGTGTCGCGAGAGTACAAGCTGCCGCTGTGCCTTACGTTCATCGACCTGAAGAAGGCATTCGACTCTGTCGAAACTGAAGCGGTCATCGAAGCCCTGCTCACTCAGGGCGTTCCTACTCAGTACATCAGAGTCCTTCGAGAGCTGTACAGTGGATTCACGACCAAGATCTCACCATTCTACAACGACGTCGTCGTCGACGTGAAGAGAGGGGTTCGGCAAGGGGATACCATATCCCCGAAGCTCTTCAGCGCCACTCTCGAAAACGTCATGCGCGAACTAGAATGGGAAGACATGGGAGTGAAGGTCGACGGCCGGCAACTACATCATCTTCGCTTCGCTGACGACATCGTGCTCATAACGCCGAGCATCAGCCAGGCGGAGCGAATGCTGGCCGACTTCGATCGTGTATGTGGGAACGTTGGACTGCAGCTGAATCTTACGAAGACGATGTTCATGAGGAACGGATGGGTTTCTGATGCCCCATTCTCGCTCAACGGAACGAACATCTCCGAATGCTTCAGCTATGTGTATCTGGGTCGCGAATTCAACATGGCCAACGACCTAGCACCAGAGCTGAGCAGGAGGAAAAGAGCGGCTTGGGGAGCTTTCAAGAGCGTCGAAGAAGTCGCGAAGAAGACGAAGAACGTCCGACTCCGTGCCCACCTATTCGACTCCACTGTTCTTCCTGCCCTAACATACGCCTCAGAGACCTGGGCTATACGAAAGCAGGATGAACACGCGATCAGCGTCGCGCAGCGTGGAATCGAGAGGACGATGCTCGGAGTGAAACGACTCACGCAAGTGAGAGAAGGCCTCCGAAGTTCCGAGCTTCGCCGACGTTCGAAGATCAGAGACGCTGTCGCATGGGCCAAGTTGTCGAAAATTAGGTGGGCCGGCCACGTAATGCGCTTCTCAGACACCCGCTGGACGAGAGCCATCACCGACTGGATTCCGCGGGATGTCAAAAGAACACCAGGACGCCCACCAACGCGTTGGTCGGACTTCTTCGTGAAAGCCCTGAACGACCGATATGACGCTCTTCGTGTCCCTCGAGCGAGGAGGATCCATTGGACCACTCTGGCACGCGACAGGGACGAATGGAGACGCTGCTGGCACCCGCTCGAGCAATTCGATGATCAACGGGACGACAGGTGATACAGGTGATAGATTCTAGTCTATCGTGTATCCTTTCCTTTGAGTACAATTGCTGCAATATTCAATCAAAAACATCCCTGAAGATCAACTTCAGGAACCAATTAGTAGCATCGATCGAAGGTGTTTACGTGCCCACCCACAGACGCATGGACGCACTGGTAGGCCCACAGACACTGTTTTATCGGGACTTTGATAGCAAACGGTCGCCCTTGGAAAGAAGTCAGCACTATCGATCGATATTGATCGGACTGTCGATATTCTCTACTTGTGGTGAAGTTATTCAGTGATAATCTCAATGCTTCGTATAAATGGACATTATTGGTCAATATTGATCGATAAATCAATTCTGCTTGCTTTCTTCGAGGCTCACTCAGTGGCCGTTGTGCTAATGTGATTTCCACATCAAACATTCAGGTTCAGTAAAAGTTGATATTATCGATTGCTATTGATCGATTAATCATGAGCTCTACTAGGAACTGACTGGTAACGTTTCTATTAACTGTTAGCGTGCCACCCAGACCGCCGTGTACGGTGCCGTGATTAGCCTAAACGTACCCGCAGAATTACGTAGGCCACATTAACGACTAGTACGGAAAATGTTTAAACGAAGAGGACCTTATGCTTAAAATCAATAAGGGTCATTAGGCACTTGGGCTTCATACACGTTTCCACGGTCCCGTCCGAAGAAACCAAAACGCAAAGCAAAACACGGTTTCGCCCACATTTGCAGTGCCCCTCCCAACTAGGAAGCAGACTAGGAGGACCAAACGACGAAGGAATTAAACTCACCGCATACTCAACGCTCGGAGGCATCCTGGCGATGAGCCGGCGAACGCGGGACAGCTGTTCAAGAGATTCCGATTCAGATGCAGGCAGATGTCCGCTTGCAAACAGTCGGGAAAGCCTTTCAGCACCTGGAACCCACTCGTGTCACGATGCGGACATAAATCGATCGACGACGAAACGTCTTCGGAGGGGTTTATACTTGAGCAGCCGCACGCGCGACAGCGATATCGATTCGTGGCGCAGGCTAATCGATACCGCGCACACGGCAACTCAAGTATAAACCATGCGTGTGTAAATAATCGACGCCGCAGGAGGCCTTACCAGATTCATATCAATGCCGTTCGTATAGGACCAGGCATGCTGAAAGTACTCCTCAAGCCGTTGCCGTAACGGATTCGGAATCTGATGAAAACGGATGAACTCACGCAATCGTGACATCTCCGTATGATATCTACAAACAAATGTGTCCGGTAGATGCAAGATGTCGTCTCAAAAATTCAATCGATCCGTTAAAATTTGACTCCGAAAAAATCACCAACCGAGCTGTCCCGCTATATAACCGTTGTATAATGGCAGATACGTTACCGAACACAGAGGCGTACATTAAAGCTGAAACGGTCGTCACTTATTGATTGGCAAAGAAAATCAATAGCGATCAATACGATCGATAATTCGTATCCTGGACAGTGAACTTACATCCTAGAATCATCATTATAATAGTGAAAATCTTTTCGGAATCCGTCGTCGCCGACACATTGCCGAAACCTGGAACAGGATCAGAGCGTTTTATCAGACAATCGATAAAATCAATAAATCAATACTTATTTCTTACTTAGATTTCTCATTCACTTAGCTTTGATGTGTTATGTTTTGTCGCAATACCAGAAAACGTTGTGGAACCCACTCAGCGGCAGTCAAATTTGCGCGATTTCAGATAGACTAGCTTTGTCCAAATCGATATTATCGATCAATATTGATCGATTTCATTTACATAAAGTGAAGACCATCCAGCAACAATATTACATTCGCGGGATCCAGTCCCCCTTAGAAGGTTATCTGGTGGCAAAAAGTGACATAATTTGATAGCATTTGGATGAAAGACACATGGACAGACGCACAGACGGATTAACAAATTATGCTACTCCGTCCGTGCCTCTGTCCGTCTGTTATTTCCATCCAGCATGACGCGAATACTAATGATCATACTCGCGTGGCGTGAATGCCACCACAAATGGCGATTTCTTGAAAAAATCGATGATATCGACATATCGACCTCTACATCGGTAATTATTTCCGCGTCAATATTTCCGCTGCGGGACATAACAACCATCATATTCGCCTGGTTTCCACTATAAACGGTTCCCTCAAGGTTCACCTCTATTAGAGTGTTGTTGTGCTCCACGATCTGCCATTAAAATTGCTCCGACGTTCAAACGGATAAACAGACACAAGACATACGGACTGATTAGCTCTTTTAAATATCGCAAAACAGTAGTAACTTTTCAGCATTTTAAAAATAATTTTATTAATATGATTTTCAACATGTTTGACTAAATTCCATTGACTTTTGACGCTATCCCAGTAAAGGGTGGCCACCACACATGCATAGTAAGAGGAAAGAAAACCACCATGTAAAATCATCCTTGTCAGAACAGGGTAAAGCGGGAAATTTCACGTCACACCCACTTTTTTCTTGTTTTGTCGTGCGTTGATCTACGACACCATGTGGCTTCTCTTTTTCTCTTCTCTGGAGTGTTTAGTTACATTATCTTTCAGCGTCAATCGGATGTGCAGCTTATCTCGATGACGTCATTTGGGCCCAGAAAGCGCGTTTTCCCCCAGATCTAGAGTGGCCACACCATAAGTGGCTAAACCACGTGTCAAAAGGGGTGGCCATAGTATATTGGGATGTCGATAAATTTTTATAACAGAGAAAAATTCAAGGCACTTACCTATAGACGTGATCGTGGACAGTGTAAAATACAATGAGGTCACGTATCGGCTCTTCAACGACGGTCCACCCGTGGGCACTGTGCCGTTCGTCGACAGATATGGCTCGTTCAGATGTCGAGCTGAAACAGCGTGGCTATCGACGGTAGGTAGGAGGTAGGAGAACGGCCAACAATCGATTATCGATTGGTGATTGATTTTTAGGGAGACAACCACTACTAGGCCTAGCTTCCTGTCGTCCCATCTCGTACATAGTATTGATCTTTGCCGCCGTCTAATCGATATCGGCGGCCCTTTCATTGTTGTGAGAGCTACTAGTCGATAATATGGTATACATAGATAGGAGGAAAGGCCTCAGCCAACCGCAGCTAATCAGAGCACCGAGGTGGCACACCCAGAGGGCCTCTCTCCTCATGTAGGCCACTCACTGAAATGGCTCTTGACCCGCACAAAGGACATATCGATTTTTGTAGATCACCCGGCACTAATCGATTGGCATGCATTGCACTGGCTACTCAATCACTCTCGTATCGCAGACTATGAACAGACCGTAATGGCTTACAACACAACGCCAATGACTTCTCGCCGTTAGTTGAGCCCACTTTCGCCGACAGTTGAACTAGCCGCCTAGGATCAAGAGGGCTCTGGAATGGGTGACAAAACCTGCCTCGAAAACGACGTCATAAACTCCGGCCATAGAAATTCTGTTGAATTGCAGAAGAAATCGTGCCCACCCGTCGGAAATTTTTTTCGATGAATTTTGAGAGGTTCTTCAGATCGTAATTTCGAACGTCCCCCTCCCTCCGTTCGCGGAACTCTGTCTCATTCCGGAATGAGATCCGGCGCTCAGCTCATGGTGCCGTGCTCTCGTTCCAGATGCAAAAACAATGCAAATTGCTGCGCAGCGCAGTTCATTGCACTCATTTGCATTCTGACCACACGCCGCGAGGCTAGCAGCAACGAGAAAATTCTTGGAAACCTTCGGGGATCTTGAATAATTCTGTACCCGCTAAGAAAACCCGGACCGAGTACATGTCGTTAATTGTGCCTATATGGGCGGGGGAGACGGGAACGCGTCAGCATATCACAACCAATAAGGGTTGTTAAACACGCTCCTCAGAACGCCACGCCAATTCGATGCGGTCTGACTTCTCTAGTACGATTCCCATCACATGTAGGTCACATTAGCGACTAGTTCCCTAAATCATAAAGGATAAGGCTATAATAGCTCGGCGTTAGCCGGCCCATGTCGCGAATGTGGACTGCATCGGGAGATGATAGCTCGCCAGCCAATCATAACCAATTAGAGCATCGACTGAACACACGACAACCAATCAGGTTACATTCTGAATTATGAATGGCAGGCTCATTCAAGGTGGTCTGACTATGTAGTTGGCGCGTTCCCACCACCCAATACTGCCTATATTCGCGACATGTACTAGAGCTAGTAGAGTTAGTAGTTAGCGCGTCGTGGCAACCTCAAAGTCCTCAGTATCGATTAATCCACACAGAAAATCAATATTTCAATTATCGATTCTCTGCGCGGGTTAATCGATATTGCAATCACTGCGATATAACACCTTCAACCATAGAGACACAGCGAGACAGCACGAAACCGCAGGCCACAAACTGAGCTCAAGTTGCTTTAATAGCAAGACAGTGAAATCAATAATATCGATCAATAATTATCGATCGGCTATGCAGAGAGTCATTCAACCCATGCAGATCAATTGGCTGAACAAGGCAAGACTCTCGAAAATGTCCAGCTGCAAATAGAGTTCATACTGCTGCGCGGCGCTGCGACTGTAGAATCGTTCAACGTAGACGGAGAAAGCGTTGACTGTCGTGGGCACCGTGAATCGATTACGGGTTCTGGTCCCGCCCAGGGCAACTAGGTCTACTTGACCCCTTTGTCATAAAGATCTGCCACCAAAGATCATTGTATAGATCACAAACCCTTAAAACTGCGTTTGCCTTCACAATATCACCCAGAAGTAGAATAAAGGACGTAGCGGATAAAGGTGGAGCGTTAGGTCTAGTTTATACATGCGCCACCGCACGATATCGATTTTTTTCGCGCCGCCCGATCGATATCCATTTTGACTGTGGCGGCGCGCCGCGCAGCGTTGCAACTATAAACTAGGGCTTAGGGCCCGTTTATACTTCGACTCCGAGCGACGCCACGCCACGTGACCATATTGATCGAGCGATGCGATCGATCAATTTGGCCACCATACATGCCATCGCGTCGCTCAGCGTCGGAGGTATAAACGGGGGCGACCTATTCAAGGTCCCAAGCGTTTTCTGGTGGTCGGTGTCTCCCCTCCACCTCCTGAGGCTTCCGAATCGAGCCGAATCAACATGGTGATGGGGGAGGCTCTTCTCCTCTGCAACCGCATGGAAATTAACGACGCTCCGGCCAGCACATTAGGTCGCGCGGCGTTTTTCGGGGCCGCGCATTCGCCTCATTCGAGTCAATTTAAATGAGAGCATGACGCCATCATTCAGTGTCTATAGGGACGGCGCTGCAGCCAAATATAGCGACGGACACACGTACAGAGCATCGAAGGAGGCCCTTTCTGCAGTATGGGAAGGTACTTGGGAGAGAGGCAGCAGGTGCTCCCATAGATGACAAGACCCACCAGGATAAGGCCGAAGTGCCTACAACAAGCTGAACGCCTCTCCAGGGTGTACCAAAGGTGGTGCCATACTTGTGTGAGAAGGATAGAGGACCTTATAAAAATCCACGTCAGTTTCCAACGAAAAGTACAATGCATGGCGCAATCCTAAGGAAGTATATAACGCCATTACTGCTGTATTACTTCCACGTATCAGTAGGTCCATTCTCCAGTAGTTATTCACATCTAGAGCAGAGAACGTCGGCTACACCTGGCGGAGCTTATACGGCATTTTCACGTCAAGTTGGATAGGTTTCTCGTCAAAATTGGACACTCTTCCAAACTGGCCTAAGCCCTAGTTTATATTTGCGTGCTGCGCGGGGCCGCATTATGATTGGGATAGGTATCGATCGCGCGGCGCGATAAATCGATATCTATGAGAGTCATGATGCCGCGCCGCGTGGCGGCACAAGTATAAACTAGGCCTAACGCTTTTGAAATCTGAACAACTGAACATCTTCCAAATCGAAAGGAGCTTCCTCCAGGTTAAACTGCAGACTTTTTGCAAAATGGGTAGAATAATATTTTGTTCAAGGAGAATTTTGTATAACTTTCTTTGAATTTTTAATTCGTTTACTCCATAATTAAACACATTATTCAAAATGTAGTAATATTTTTAATATTTATTTTTTAACACTTTTTTACGAATGGATTTGCGTTTTTACATAAATTGTTAGCTATATTTTTTAATAACAGATTTGCACCTGATTCTATTATGAAATTTGTATTTTTCGCAGAAAAATAAGGGTTAAAAGCTTGTTATAAAGAGCAGGAAAACGACTATTTCTAGTGTCAAAAAGAGATTGCGCCATGCGCTCGTCCAAGTTAAGATATTCTTTAAAGTTTTAATTCACTTACCGAATAAGTGCGCACATTATTTAAAAATTTATAAAAAATTTATTTTTGAGAAAAAATATTGGTGTAAAGCCTGTTTTAAAGAAGAGGAAAGCGGCCATTATTCAGTGCTAAAGTAGAGATTGCGCCGTGCCCTCGTGCAAGATATCGCGGTTTTTATTCGATTGATACCAAAATGTGTGGTTGCATAAAGTTTCACATCTGTAAACGATGAAACAGAAATACAATTGTAGAGAAAACCTTTGCCCTCAGTTTGATGCTTCATAGGAGCAGCATTTACACTGTCAATCAAATAAAAACTGCGACGAGTTCTTTGAATGCATGGCACGATCTCGTCTTTTAATGCATAAAATGATTGCTGCCTTGATGCGTCTTAAAAGGAAATTCATTATTTTATTTTTTCAAAAAATAAAATTTTTACAAAACTGTTCCACTTACCGGGGCAGGTGAACTGATAAAAATTCAAAGAGAGTTATACCGAATTTTTCTTAAACAAAGGATAATTCTAACAATCAAAAAAATAATTTAATATTTATCTCAAAAATAAAATTTTTTTATAAAATTAGTACACCAGAAAGTTATACCAAATTTTCCTTGAACAAAAAATTTTTCTATGATAAGAGAGTCTTGGAGAGTCTGTAGTTTAACCTGTAATAGGCTCGTTTCGATTCGGAAGACGTTCACCGTGATTTCAGAAGCACCAAGTTTGTCTAGAATAACGTCCAATTTGCCGTGAAAATGGTGATACGACGATGGAACAAAGAGTCACCTCCAGGTGAACTTCTGGTGCGAGAAATGCGACTACTTCTCGAACGAAATTGACCGATAGAAGACAGGATCTTCGCCCACTGATGAACAACATTCCTCCCGTGATTCAGCAGCTTTTCAGTGATTGAAATCTGGCGCTTTCAGTGCAATTACACAGATTACGCGCCACCTTACGCCTACGTCTTGGATCATCATATCCGCACTAACCCGCGGCTTGCCAATCAATACCTATCTTTTCTATTAGAACCTCGTCAAAAAGTGCAATGTAGACATATTCCAGATGAAACTTGGAGTCTTTTAATTAAACTGAACACGTTTCAAGAAAAGAACAAAGAAAAAAGATGTCCGCTAAGACAAATAGGGAGAACTGGTCGCTAATGTGGCCTACATGGGTAGGGGAGGGAGGGCGTACTGGCCGCACCGAACGCGCTTGCCACATATAGTGGCTGTGTATGGTCGGTGCACTGATTGGAGGGCGGGTGTTCGGTTGGTGCTCCGATCGATAGTAGGTAGGTGATTGGCTGGTGCGCTTCGGCTTCTCTATGTAGGCCATATTAGCGACTTGCATCAGGAGTTTTCACAACTTTCTTGTCCACGGAGTTTCCGGAAATGAAAAGAAAAGAAAAATAGAGGCGAGTTCGCCTTAAAGCCTTAAAAAAGCTCTGATCTAGAACAACTTCTTGACGTGGACGGAGCTCTGCACGGTCTATAGAGCTCCGCCCACCGTGTGAAAACTGTCCGCGTAAACACTCACATAGCTGATGTAACCACGTGATCTCGCGTTTGTGTGGCAATTCAGCGCTTCCGATCGCGTACCATATACAGGCCAACCAATGAGCGATAAGAGCGAACGTTGCCATTAACAGTAACAACACGGCAGCACCGTATTCGGAATACCTAAATTGGGACGACGTCAACCGATGCTTCAAGAGGATTAATTAATCAGAAAAGAGAAGACACTTCAAAGATTTTATGCCGAGAGCAAGAAATTAGTCGAAAAAATAAAAAAAATAAAAAATCGACTCTAAAGAAAACAATTCTAAGGTTTAAAAAATTACAAAAAAAAACAGTTTTAAGGCAATAAGAAAAAATCTGTAAAACTTTAAGTAAAATTTGCAAAATCAATTTAAATCTCGTATCTCGAAGAAAAGACGCGTGGTCGAATGGTCACGAAGGTCGAATCTCGAAGAAAAGACCAAATCTCGAAGAAAAGACGCGCGAACACGCTTTGATCGACGGACACGACTAATCGATAAATCAATACGTCTTCGTGCGTCATTTCAGCTAATCAATAATCACTCTTCTTAGAGAAAAAGCACTCACCTATCTAATTTCCTTGCTACCCGTACTAACCGTAATAATCGAGCAGTTTTCAGTAAGCCAATAAGCGTGGTGGTCTGAAATAGAGGACGATGGTCATAGGTAATGACGTCATCTTTGAAAAATGTAGAACTGGTCGCTATTGTGGCCTACGTGGGGGAATCGAGTACGCATCGGCCAATCACAGCACTGAACGTTCACACCTACTCAGAGAGCCATACTCGGTAAGGCCTGACTGAAATGATGCGTCTCCCTACTAGTGTAGGCCACATTAACGACAAGTACCAACGTTTTAAACAAAGAATCGATTCGATTGAAGGCGTTTTCTAGAACGTCATACTATATGGCACTCTACTGTTTCATTTTGTTTGAATGTGAAAGAATCAGAAAACGCCACGTAGCGTCCACGGTGCTCCCTCCCAATTAGGAAAACTGCTGAAGGGAATACAGGAGCTCTAAATAGCTAAAAATCGCTACAGGACCCTTTGGCGGTACATAGTGGGCTACCAGCCTTGAAGGTTGCGCGTTTTGGACCCGACCAGGTCACCAACTCGCTAAGTACCATTTCGGCATCAAGGTATCGATTTTATTGATTTTTAACAATGAACAAGATAAATTCTCACTTCGTCACTATTAGTGTTCACTAACAGTAAATCGAATGGCACGGCAGCTATCATGTCTATGACGAACCATCCCTTGAAATAGTGGATGGCGATTTTACCCGGATGAGACACTACCTGAAAATAGATCATTAAAAATGTAAAAAATATCGCTTAAAAAATAATCAGAAATAACAGAAACTTTGAAATTTTGCGACCAAAAGAGTTTATACTTCAGCCCCAGTAAGTGCACGAGTGGCTACTAGTAGAGTGCTCATTTCAACTCAGCGACCCACTGAGCCAGTTTGGCACGAGAATGGCAACAATAGACATGTCTCTTGCACGAGCTAGAAGTATGCAGTCGGGATTTATATAGGGTTTATAGTTCGCTTCCCAAATAGCGCGGACACAATAAAAGCCATCGATTTGTCGATCTCGCGCGCTGTCTAATCGATAACCGTTGTTCTTCTTCGTGTAGTGAGACTCAGTATAAACGGGTGTCGAGAAGATAACAGGCGATAGTAAGCCTTTTTGGCACGCGACTACGGTCAATGAGCATGCAACTGACGCGAACCCGACTAAACGTTTAAAGTCGGATCATAAATAAAACAGGGTTTCTGATTTAGGCCCGGGAAGCGCGACACAGTGAGAGCAATCGATATCGATCCCTCGCCTAACCTAATCGATAATGGCCGCCGTCCTGTTAATTGAACAATCCCCGCCTGGGATAGCAACCGAAGCAGAAAAGGATAACGATGATGAAGCCTGTAGAGCGCGTAATTTTTAGCGAAAACGGTGAAAAGCAGCGTATTTGCAGATTTCTGTGAAAAGTTCAGATACATGGCGCATTCCAAGCACTCTGCCTAGGTACGTTTATGGATAGATTGGGTATCAAAAAAAAATGGTAGGGCTGACTCAAAGGTGTTTATACTTCAGTCGCCGAGCGATAACGTGTGGTAACGCGAAAACGTCGATATCGATTAACAGCGCCGCACAATCGATAACGACGCTGCTTCTCACGTTGTCGTTGGCGACATGTGGCGACTGAAGTATAAACCCTGCTTTAGACATCTAACGACACTAGGTATAGGCTTTGTAATAGAACAAAATATTTTTAAAAAACGAAAACAAAATCCACCAACAGCTGACCTCATCATTTTCATTGACGTACGTAGTGCGAAAGTTAATAATAATGTCCACTATAAACATAATATCCACTATCAAATCCACGATTTCCAACGGCTCCGAAAATCGAGCCTTACGTGAGGTATCTTGCAACTGAAACAATTAAATGATGTAAGAAAAATTGAATTTTAAAACAAAAAAAAAGACGAAAAACAAATAAAAATTAAATGAAGAATAGAAAATGCCACAAAATAAAATCAATAAAGAAACCAACAAAACGTACTTCTCTGAGAAGAAAGGCAGCAACGTAAGGTGTGAACACTGCCGTATAGATAACGAGCAGCAATATGATCCAGTCCCAGACCGCTTTGAATGGACTGAAAATCGATTATCGATTGGCTATTACTGCTGTAGCTACACACTCTTTCTAACTATTTTGATTTCAGATTTTTAATTATAATCAGAAATTCAGCAATTTATTAAGGAGGGACAATCAAATAAAGTTGGACTTCGTTATCAAAAGCCGAAATACCATTTAAAAAATCGATCACTCGCCTGCTTATTAAAAAAACGTAATTCACTAACTAAGAAATTTTTAAAAAATAAATAAATAAATATTGAAAAATGACATCTAGGCAAATGACAAAGATGATTTGACAAAAAGTAAAATTGGCTCTTTCACATAAAAATGATAAAGGACGACCTTATTCAATGCCTTTTTTTGGGATGGACGGGTTTATTCAATCTCTTTCATATATTATACTGTTGTATTAAAATTTATAGAAACAATATTGAATTATTGTAATAAATATCAAGCTGAACATTGAATTATATTTGTAAAATTTTGAATTATTGTATTGTTATTATTGCATTAATATTATGGGTGTGAAAAAATTCAAAATTTTGACACAAAACGGTCTCGAATCACAATCCACACTCCTTGCTGCGGATTGTCGTCCGGACAGGAGCTAAACTTCCGTTCATACTCTAACCTCAGAATTTTATCCCCAATTCGGCAATCTGACATTGTACTACAAATTCGCACTCATTTTTTCGTTTAGATATCGCTAATCAAAGACCCCCGCTAAATAGAAAACTGTCCGTCCTTCCGTTTGTGCATCCGCGCAAAATCGCTGGCCGATCGAAGCACAGAATAAGCCAATCAGCCAATATTTAAAAACCTCAAGGAAGCGAACAATCGTTGCAAATACCATTCACTACGTCGACTGACGCCAGCAGATGATGGGCGTTTTGGGAGGGAAAAGCATCGAGTATTCAATCAATTTCGATCGATATTGTCGATAATCGGTATCAGACCGCACTCGTCTTTTCGTCAAACTTCAATAAATGTGCTATATCGATCGGCCCGCCGTTAATTGATTGCATCGATTTTTATCGAAAGTTGGTCTTTTCACATTGGAAGTTGCGCGAAAACATTGGCCGATGGGCAGGCTCCACAACAACAAGTGAGCAATATCGATCTCTCTAAAATTATCGATCGAATTTAAAGTCCTATGCTGATCGTTAGACGGACGTCACGAATGGATGGATGGACGAAGAAAACAAGACAAACCGATGCAGCTGCCGATCGATTTGATAGACGTTTGGCTAGCAATGAGCGCCAGAGGTGCGACTGACATGTATATATTGGAAAGCCTTCCAAGTGTCGATCAACAACCAATCGATATCGATTGATATTGTTGGTTTCTCATTATAGTTAATCGTTGAGATAAGATAAGCACATAAATAGAAAATGAAAAAAGTAAACAACAATGAACAAAAATAATAACCTATATAATATAATAAATTTCCTTAATTTAAGAAAAGAAAATTTAAGAATTATAAGTAGAATATAATAAAAATTCCAAATCGCCTCAACGACATTCCGTAGAAGTAGAATGTGTAACTCGTCCTCGCCTTTTATCTTTTATCCTAATAAATAAATAATAAATAAAAACATTGCCAAGTAATTCAAATAAGTACAATATAATAAAAAAGTAAATAAAATAAAAAATAAACAATATATGAAATAATGAAGGTTCACACGCACGTTACTATGCGATCATAAATAAGCAAGAGTAATAAAGGATGAAGAACGGCGTTCCCAATTCCCGTTCGAGATGCGCCACGCATTCTACTTCTATACGGGGTGTCGTGGAGGCGATTTGAATGCGTATTTGGTTTACAATGACTTGCGGTGGCCAGCCGATGAACAAGTCAGTGCTATATCCTTTCCAGACAAGTCTGGTACCAGTTCACCGAACCCGAAGGGATGGAAGGCTCGCTTGGCCTGGGCGGGAAATCCGAACCAAGAAACTGGTATCCGGTGCATGCGACAGCCGACACCTCACCCGACTGCGCTACACGCGCCCAAATCAATTAAAGCTCCGCACAATTGCCAAAAATCTCAAGGGCTTTAAACAGCGAAAGCACAAAAAACATTGTAGCATAAGACTAACAAGAATTGAACTCCATAGGATAAGCCATGCACTCCACATCAGCGAAATATCACAAATCGACTCCCATAAATTCGACTAAAAAACGGCAGCGCAGAGCAAACAAAGCAGAGGTTGAAGGCATAAATTAGCTCTTAGATTAACTGTTAATGTCCGTTTTTCTCAAGGAGGAATTTCTGAAAACGACGTAGACATCTTCGGCGAATTACCGTAACCGCACCTCGCCGGGTGTGCTCGGACGACAAGTCGCATCATCATGGCAGCGGAGACGAGGCATCGACTTCCGGCGTTCAAGGGGGTGGCTGGAGGGGGACCGAGACAGCACTTTTTCACCCACCACCACCACCGCCGCCACCAGTACAATCAGACATTAGCGCCCAATCAACTTTATGGAGCATGAGCTCATGTTTAAGAGCGCGTCGCCGTCTAGGACCTGGCTTGGCCGCCGGTACATGCACTTCAGGACACCTGTGCCGAGACGGACACCATGGAACGCCCTCTACTACTGCTTAGCAACATCCCACATCTATGAACCCTCCCACAGGGCCTTCCTTCAAGTACAGACCGCAAATGGGAAATGCTTCCACCAGCCGAAAGAGGGCTCAACGAGACCAGGAGATATATTAGGTTGTTCGGAGAGTTCTCAGCGTTTTGAGTGCTTCATTTCGAGCTACCATAACACGCACCGTTCGAATCAGTACACATTTGCCAACGAGCCAACAGTTGACTTATTCCATCAGCGAGAAAATTTGGTGTTCGAGATTCGGCAAAATACACGGAGGCTGTCTTGGTTTGGTCCTGATTGGTGAAAGTTTTACCAGCGAGAAAGTTCTGGAAGTGTTTGAAAAGGTGGTAGTCGGTTGGCGAGAGGTCTGGAGAATACGGCGGGTGAGGCAGAACTTCAACCCTTAATTCGTTCAATTTTCGAATAGTGGTCTGCGAAACGTGTGGGCGGGCGTTATCGTGCAAAAGAATCGGGCCTCTTCTGTCGACCACCAGAAGAACCAATGCTGGCTGAAATTGCCGCAATTCTTGGGGCATTTCGTCGACCTCCTTACAGTAGGACTCTGCTGCGATCGTTTGGCCTGCTACCAAAAAATTGTAGTGGATCACACCAGTCGCCGACACCACACAGTGAACATTACCTTCTCTTTGGTGGAGGTCCGTCTTCGGAAAACGCTAAGGGGGTTCTCGGCGTCCAACCACCATCCAGAACGTGTCCTGATATCATACAGAATCCACTTCTCATCACAAGTGATGATCGATCCAAACACGGATCAGTTTTGTTGCGTAAAAGGGGAGAAGAACAAATCGCGAAACGTGATAGTTCTTGGGACACCCACTTTCCGAGCCTTTTCACCTTTCCGAGGCGTTTCAAAGCATCGGCAACAGCAGTTTCACTGACGTCTCTGGCCCTTCCGCGACCCCGCGAACTGTTTCGGATGGTTCAGCTTCCACTAATTCCTTCAACTCGTCGTCCAGGATTGCTCCACGTGCAGAATTCATCAACGACTTACGTAACTTTAGCGAAGAATTCTAAGCTCATCAAGCGATATGGGGAGGCATAAGCCGCGTTATCTGAGCTTTTCGCTCACCATATCGCGCACAGTGCTTTTTCCAACACTATTAGGCCCACACATGGTTGATCTGTCGAGCTGTCTCGGCTGCGGATTGCCCCAATCTGAAGTCAAAATAAAACATCGTTCGGAATAGCTCCTTCGACATACTTTAGGAAGCCCTTCAAGAAGAGTAATAAATATAAAACAGCGTTTAAACATAAATTATTTAGTCAGATAGAGAGAAAAATTCTACACAAAAAGTAGCATTAATGCGCAATGCAAGTCGAATTTTTACTTAATATGATAATAGACGAATGAAAAATAGTGACCCGAAACGCTGAGGACTTTCCGGACAGCCTAACACCATATTCATGTCAAATTGGACCCTCTTCTATTCAAATCTGATGCTTCTAAAATCAAAAAGAAAGTCTTATAATTATACTATTTATTAAATAATATCACATTTCTATGGTATATAACTACATCAGGGCGCGTGTAGCGCAGTCGGAGGAGGCGCCGGCTGTCGCGTGCACCCGATACCAGGTTCCTGGTTCGGATTTCCCGCCCAGGCCAACCAAGCGTTCCATCCCTCCGGGGTCGGTGAATTGGTACCAGACTTGTCTGGGAAGGATAAAGCGCTGACTTTTTCATCGGCTGGCCACTATACATTGGATCCGATCGAAAATCTTCGGATAATTGGATGATTCGGATAAGGGCAATTTTGCGGACCCCGGATTTTTGGATGATTCGGATAACGGCGATTTTGCGGATCCCGGATTTTTGGATGATTCGGATAATGGCAATTTCGCGGTGACCGGATTTTTGGATGATTCGGATAAGGGCGATTTTGCGGACTCCGGATTTTTGGATGATTCAGATAATGGCAATTTCGCGGAGACCGGATTTCGGATATCCGAATCGGTTATCCGACTCATTAGGGCAAGATGCAGTTTATCAGAACTCTACCGTTCTTTAAAGAGAAATCCAAAATTCAATAACAGCAGCAGTGCGTGCATCGAAAGACTCTCACTTCTCATCAAGGAAGGAAACATCAAAGAGCTGGATCATTCCAATCAGGCATGGGAGAAAATTCCGTTTCCATGTTTTGAATTTCGGTTTCCGGCCGTTTTTAGTCCTTCCGTTCCGTTCCGTGTCCCTCTTTTTTGGGCCGGAAGACGGAACGGTGACTCATCAGTCACTGATTGCTTGCTTTGCACTGCCTTCATTCACCTCTTGGACATAATCTAAAAGCTGGAGAAAGAGATTAATTATGCGTTTCTGGTTGTTTTTCTTTCAAAGCGATGGTACACCCTAATGTCGGAACTGTAATCAAATTGGATTCTTTTTCTGTTGTTGAAAAGATGTACTATCGAATAGCGTAAGTTCACAAAGGTTCCATGAGTGTTTGAGTAAATGGTCAAACTCCTTATCCGGAGCAGCTTATATTTTTCCCTAGTAATCGTAGGTGTGGCCTGGAGCACCAAATCTAGCTCGGTGTTCTATAAACACTCTCAGGCTGCTAACAATGCGCTCCATAGGGACATTGGATCTATTCTAGTCGGAGGAGGGCATGCGGTGTCTTGTCTCTCCAATCCCCTCCTCCGAGTTTGTTTCAGAGCTTCAGCCAAATGATACAATGGTACCCATGCGAACTCAGAGCGTGGGTGTCGTGTTGTGAGTGCTAAATGCAACTGTAGCCTTAACTCTACTCCCTCCTAATTGGGATAGACCTGGAACACTCAATAAGACCGGTTAAGGGCTATGAGTGGCGAAATCTCTGACATCTTACCCGTCAGCTGGGTTGATTGCGTTTAAAATACTTCATTCCTATTTACAAAGAGATTTTGCAAAAACCTCGAGTTGCTACACTAGTAATGTTTGAACGAATACAAGGATTTTTTATTGTTATATGTTGCTGAAAAGGAGTCGCATGCTGCCTCGCCCGCTATCCAAATTCGGTAACGGCAACTCAATTATTACTACCATTATGGATATATGTATGTTTGTGAAAAATTAAGCGAAGTAATAGGTTTTGAATCATTTCCGTTTCTACGTTTCGTAATTCGGCTTCCGCCCATTTTTGAGCTCTTCCATTCCGTATTCCGTCTTCCGCCTTTCTTTAAAAAATTTCCTCACATCGATGATTCCAAGTTGAATTACTCTAAGATCCAGGCTTTCCAAAATGCCATTATCAAATAAAGCAAATTGGGTCGGGAGGGGGGGGGGGTCACCATGTATTCAGCACTTTTCCTCCTTCATAAGAAGGCAGATGAATGTCGAACATCAGAAATGGTCTAACACAGTTCATCATGTGGTACACACACAAGTGTTGAACAACAGTTTTAATTTCATGCAGCACAAAGTGCGGTATGGAGCTGTTCTACATGGTGACCGCCCTCACCCCAATTTGCGCCGAATGCTATGCCGATCAGAGGGCATGTGTAATCCCTTCTCTCCCTCAGTCGCCGTCCTTGCTCCCCCCGGCAGCACAACATGGTATTTGAAGGAAAAGATGCCAAGATCGACGTGACGCTCAGCGGCGTGCTAACTGTATTCAACGTCACTACGACACTACTTTACAGTGGGGCGCGAAAACGTATGACTCAGCAGCGTGCCCTCCCGCGAAACTCGTTTTGAATGCACTTTTATTCGAGATGCGCGATTTTAAAATGGAGCGCGGAAATTGAACGGGTTATCCGAAACTATCCGATTTTATCTGAATCATCCAGGGACCGGATAATTGAATGATTCGGATAATGCCAATATCGCGGACCACGGATTTTTGGATGATTCGGATAAGGGCGATTTTGCGGGCACCGGATTTTTGGATGATTCGGATAAGGACAATTTCGCGGTGACCGGATAATTGGATGATTCGGATCGGAATATCCGAATCGGATATCCGAAAATGATTCATTCGGATCCAATGTATACTGGCCACCGCAAGTCATTGTATGGCCAGATACGCATTCATGTCGCCTCCACGACATCCCGTAGAAGTAGAATGCGCTGGCGCATCCCAGAAGGGATTGAGTAACGCCGTCCTTTATCCTCTATCCTTTATCCTTTCAGTGCGCCACTCAGCGAATTCAAGCCTTTTTTAGCCCCATGAAGTTAGACAATTTGTCGAAGCATTAGCCACCTAAAGCTTCAAGAAACTCGGACATCTATTAGGTTGTAACGAATTAAATGGCACTGGCTCGCGCCATTTTTTGGTATTACGGAAGTGTGCTAATACCACTTTCACATCAAACTGGACACTTTTCAGGTCAAATTGTACACTCCGCTAAGCAAACTTGATGCTTCTGGAATCACAATAAACGTCTTCCAAACGGAAATCAGGTTCTTACCGGTTAAACTACAGATTCTCAAAGATGGTTAGAATAGTTCTTTGCTCATGGAAAATTTGGCACAACTTTCCTTGAAATTTTCCAGTTCAGCTGCTAGAATGAGTGTAAGGATCTTATAAACTTTGTATTTTTTAAGAAAAAAATATATATAGATATAGTTAGAATAATTTTCTGCCTAAGGAAAATCTGGTATAAATCTTAATTTGATTTTTTAACTTGGGTGTTACAATAAGTGTTGTATAATTGATTTCTGTAAAATTTATTTAAATATTAAATAAATATTGTTAAACATTGAATATTGCTTGTAATATAATTTCTATAAAATTTATAATTTATAATTTCTATAAAAATTTTGACTTTTGAGAAATTAGTACGTTAAATATTGTTTTAAAGCGCAGAAGGCAGCAACCATTTAGTGCATTAAAGGACCAGATTGCGCCATGCATGCGAAATGCTCATCGCGATTTTTATTTGATTGATAGTGTAAACGCTGCTTACATGAAGCATCAAAGTGAGGATAAAACTACTATTTATAAATGTGTTTGTTTCATCATTTAGAGGTGTGAAACTCCATGCAAACGGGATATTTGCTATCGATCGAATAAAAATTGCGACATCAACGGTAGGGCATTAAGCACTCTCACTCTCCTTTTGGCATCAAAAGATGGCCGCCTTCCTGCTCCTTAAAAGAAGCGGTAAGCCATTAAGGATAGAGGGTAAAGGACGGCGTTACTTAATCCCTTTTGGCATGCGCCAGGTATTCTACTTCTACGGGATGTCGTGGAGGCGACTTGAGTGCGTATTTGGCCATACAATGACTTGCGGTGGCCAGCCGATGAACAAGTCAGCGCTTTATCCTTCCCAGACAAGTCTGGTACCAATTCACCGACCTCGGAGGGATGGAAGGCTTGGTTGGCCTGGGCGGGAAATCCGAACCAGCTACGTGGTATCGGGTGCACGTGACAGTCGCGCGTCCTCCGACTGCGCTGCACGCGCCCCTTGTAAGCCATTAGTTCCTTAAAATAGGAATAATTTTTACCAATTATTATTCTATTTTTCATTAATTGAACATTTATTCTTATAAAATTTCAATCAATATATTCATTAAAATGGTAGTTGAACTAAAACATCAAAGAAAGCCATACAAAAGTTTCCATGAACAAAAAATCATTCCAACCATTTTGGAAAGTCTAGTTTAACGTGGAAGAAACTTTTGTTCGTTGGAAGATGTTCAGTTTGGTTTTAGAAGAGTGTCCAATTTAAAAAACAACAACAAAAAACATCGCACTTCGCATAGATGCTTTATGTCAGCATTCACACTAACTAACAAACAAAAATCGCGGCGAGCTTTACGAGTGCACGGCGCGATCTCGCCTAAGTGTTTGCTGCGCTTTCAAAGAAATTTAAACTCAGTATTTTTTTTCAAAAAGATGAAAATTTTATAAAGTTATTTTACACAGCCGGAATAAAAAATTTCAAAGAAGGTTATACAAAATTCTCCTTAAACAAAGAATGGAGAAGCTGTAGTTTAACATGTAAGAAGCTCGTTTCAATTTGGAAGATGTTCACTTTGATTTCAGAAGAAAAAGAAAGAAATTTTCACGTTTTCTGGAAAGTCATGAATTGTTATGAAATATTTTTTACTTTTCATTTTCATTTTTTGCAGAATATTCCAATTCAATATATTATTTGTCACAATGATGTTTCGTTGCGATCAAGACTTCTAGCGCCAGGCGGGACTCGAACCCTCACCTCCCTCTGACCGGGCGGGAATGCTCTACGCCATTACACCACCGGTGCCGTTTGATCGAATGCAACATCCACACACCTCGTGGGACCGATCAGCACTCAGCCGTGTCCGGGATGAGCTGGCTGCTGACAATGTGTTATTCCCTTATTCATTTTTCATGGGCGCGTGGAGCGCAGTCGGAGGAGGCGCCAGCTGTCGCCTGCACCCGATACCAGGTTCCTGGTTCGGATTTCCCGCTAGGGCCAACCAAGCCTTCCATCCCTCCGGGGTCGGTGAATTGGTACCAGACGTGTCTGGGAAGGATAAAGCGCTGACTTGTTCATCGGCTGGCCACCGCAAGTCGTTGTATGGCCAAATACGCATTCAACACGCCTCCACGACATCCCGTAGAAGTAGAATGCGTGGCGCATCCTTGAAGGGGATTGAATAACGCCGTCCTTTATCCTTATCCTTTAAATGTTTGCGTTTAAGTTTTGTTGCGATCAAAACTTCTAGCGGCAGGCGGGACTCGAACCCGCACCTCCCTCTGACCGGGCGGGAATGCTCTACGCCATTACACCACCGGCGCCGTTCGATCGAATGCAACATCCACACCTCGTCGGACCGATCAGCACTCACCCATGTCCGAGATGAGCTGGCCGCTGACAATGTGTTATTCTTTTATTCATTTTTCATACAAGGACTCCCTCCCCCAAACCCGGTTCGAAGCCCAGTTCTCCCCTTGCTCGCTGCGGAATACGCTTCCGGTTCCGCCTAAATAAATCCGGCCGAGCGGCGCTCTCCAGAGACTGGGCAAGAACGGTCCTTTGAGAGCTATTTGGCGTGCTGATGACGCATTTGTCAGGCGGATTCAGACGAGCGCCCCTGACAGACGTTTCGACGGTGCTATCGACTTCTTTCGAAGCGCGTTTCCACTCCATGTACAGGGCTGCAGAGCGGCTTCACACCGCAGCAAAAACTGCACTTTGCCGGCGCATACGGCCAGCTATCACCCGCCAAACATGTGTGAACACTTCCTTAAGGTTTCCTGCAAGGTTAACTGCGACATTAATACAGCGGCTCAACGAGAATATCTATCATTTTTTGGTGAAAATGTCCTCCGAGGTGAAAATACTTATTTCTGCGAAAATTCTGCAGAAAATGACTCCAGATACTAGGTACGGGAGTAGGTTTCCCTTGGTATGGCAGGAATCAGTTAGGATTCTTAGTCTTAGAAAAGACTGTGATATTTGCTCTAGAAGATGCTGTCTAAGCTCCTGGGGCCGGATTCATCAACAATTAAACCCGTGGGTATGCGGTGATAAGGGGTAGAGATAAGATAAGAGCCAGGTAGAGATAAGGCAAGACTCAGAGACGCAGGCCTCATCATGGGTGTCTCTACCCCTATATCCGCGGGTTAGTCGTTGATGAATCCGACCCCAGGACCCAAAGTTGGTACACCGTAACACGGAAGAATTTGGCTTATTAGGCCGATGCACCAGGGTTCGGATTCATCATCGCGCATACCCACGGGTATGTTGGGTATAAGGGTGGATATACCAACGATGTGGACATACCCACGATTCATGACAAGCCTTACCCGCCAAATCGTGGGTATATCAGTGGGTAGAGAAAACCCTCCGATCGTCGTAGGTACATCAGTATACCCGCGACTCATTCGCGCACCATTGACAAAATGGCGCTCCAGTGAGATCATCTGGAGCCGGATTCATCAACGACTAACCCGTGGGTATAAGGGGTAGAGATACCCACAATGAAGCCTGCGTCTCTGACTCTTGCCTTATCTCTGCCTGACTCTTACCTTATCTCTACGCCTTATCACCCGTATACCCACGGGTTAATTGTTGATGAATCCGGCCTCAGCTGTTCTCGCGAGAGGCTTAGTTGTACCTTACTCTTGATTTCTTTCATGAATACGAATCGTCCCACTCCCCACTGCTGGTAGTGGGTACGATTCCCTTATGGTATCTATACCAATACCCATTGCTTGAAGAATCCGGGCCCAGATGACCAGGATGGGTGCGGAAGACGTGGATAGTATGGTGGTTCTGCTGCAATGATAAACATGTGACGGTGGTCCAGATTTTTTATGAAAGGAAGGAAGTGAGTAGTGGAGCCCAACCGGGGCTCACCACGTTACTTGATAGAGTGCCGTCCACCATGCCAAACAGCCCCTAATAGAGGGAGCGACGCCTTACAAGGCGCGGAAAAGGACTTAAACGACGACACTATCCTAGTCGGTTGGTGCAGTCATATAGGAGAACTGTACAAATCTACTTTTTGCTCGATACTGAGGAAGGAGGAAGCCGTCAGTCAAGTATTGGGTTGTCCGGAAAGTCCTCAGCGTTTAGTGTTACTACTTTTCATTCGTCTATTATTGGGAAAAATTCAACTTGCGTTGGGCGTTAATGCTTTTCTGTGCAGAAATTTCCGCTCTATCTTACTGAATAATCTATATTTCAACGCTGTTTTATATTTCTGTTCTTGAAATGCTTATTGCAGTATGTCGAAGGAGCAATTCCGAACGATATTTTATTTCAACTTCAAACTGGGACAATCCGCGGTGGAGAGAGCTCGACAAATCAACCAAGTGTGGGGCCTAGCAGTGTTGGAGAAAGCACTGTGCGCCAGTGGTCCTTTTTTCACCGAGATTTTTATGTTTCAAAACAATAAAGCCAACAAACACGATCTTCACAGTAAACATAATTTACTCTTTGAGATCGCGCAGACGACGGATGGTTGATTGTGCAGTTGCAGCGAAGACGGTTCCTTAAATGTATGCTCCTCCAGCGACAGTCCTATGGCACTTAGAGCAGCTCCAGATGCCGACAGCTTTCCGGCTCATGGCCTCCTTTCCGCAGAATACGCAAGTATACCACGAATGCTGAATCACTTCCATCTTCTTGACCATCTTACGCAAAGACGCTCCGTACCGGGTGCCATACTTTCCGACGATGCCGACCTTCTTGGTGCGCTTGGCCATGATAACCCTCAAACTTGGGTAATTAAACGTTCAGTTCACCAAGTTCACCGAATCTCGGACCGGAGATTTCAGCCTCGAAGGTGACCCCCGTAGTGGTCGACCTAGAGCAATCCGGAACAATGAGTTGAAGAAGTCGGTGGAAGCTAAACCATCCCGAACAGCTAGCGAGATCGCGGAAGAGCTAAACCTCAGTAAATCTGCTTGTGCGGATGCTTTGAAACGCCTTGGGAAGGTGAAAAAGCTCGAAAAGTGGGTGCCCCACGAGTTGGGTGGCGGCGAGAATTGTCACGATTCGAGATTTCGTCTTCTCCACTTTTACGCAACAGAACTGACCAGTTTTCGGATCGAATCACCGCTTGTGATGAAAAGTTGATTCCGTGTGATAACAGGAAACGTTCCGGACAGTGGGTAGTCGACGACAAGCACACAAGGCATTTTCCAGTCACTAACCTCCACCAAAAAAAAGGTAATAGTCACTGTGTGGTGGTCGGCGGCTGGTTTGGCACCGGGCCAAACGATCACAGCAAAGTCCTGCTGTTAGAAAATCGACGAAGTTCACCGAAAATTGCGGCAACATCGGCCAGCATTGGTTAACAGAAGAGGCCGATTCTTTTGCACGATAACGCCCGCCCATGAATTGTTTTTCGAAAATTGAACGAACTAACACGTTGACGAGAATGTCGCTCAATGGTGCGCGACGGTATATCCTTTTAACAAGAATGATATCCGGTCCATCCAAACTTCGCCCAGTGTGGTTGTTCAGGATGTTGAACACGGTGCTGATGTCGTTTTGGACGATTACGGTCAGTTTACTTCTTAATTCATATTCTTGTCAGGACCACCGACTTTTTAATTCAGCTACCCAGTAGGTGAACGCATTGTTCGAAATTTTATAAAAGTTTTATTTTTTGAGCAAAAATAATAGATTAAATAAAACTTGTGTTAAAAAAGCAGGACGCGGCCATTTTTAGTGTCAAAAAACGAGATTGCGCCATGCCCTCTTCCAAGAGCTCGCAATTTTGATTCGATTGATAATAGAATTTCTGTTCGCATGGAGTTTGACACCTGTTAACAAAAAGCACTGTAAAGAACACAATATCCTCACTTTGATGCATAATGTAGGTGGCATTTACACTATCAATCGAAAAAATGTTAGGACGAAATTTTTGAGTGCATGGCGCGATCTGATTTTTTAGTACCCACATACTTGCTTTTTGCTGTGCATTAAGAAAAATTTTAATTTAATATTTTTCTCTTGAAACAAAAAAATTAAATAACATTAGTTAATATAAAAAAATAATGAAAAATAAAATTGAAATTATAGAATTATAGGAAGATAGCCAACCGTAACTGTTGAGACGAACATTAGCACCGTGTTTGGCATCCCAAACATATATCCTTAGGCGACGTTTGGGTTACGGTATGTCGTGTCACATTTGTGTGGCGTGCTTCGTCCCACGGGCCACAGACACACGAAAATCGTTCTCGTCGTCAACGTCTTAAGGGTTGGAGTTCTTCCTCCTCCGCCATATTCTCCAGACCTCTCGCTGGCAAAACCTTCACCAATCAGAACCAGGCCAAAACAGCTTTCGTGGATTTTGTCGAATCTTGACCACCTAATTTTTCGCTGACGGAATAAGTCGACTGAGGGACTGTTGGCAAAAGCCTGCTGCTTCCAAAGATTTATTTCGACTAAAATCGGACAAGATTTGAGAAAGTTATGTTAGTTCAAAGAGAAGCATTCAAAACGCTATGAACTTTCCGTACAACCTCATAGGATAACACCCCGACTGGGACTCAACCGAAAAGTACTAAAAGCACGACTGTGGAAAAAAATCGAGTTCGATTCCAGGTCAACATGTGTCTCAGCCTGATTGGAGTGCTCCCAATATTAAGTGAAGGAAGAAGGAAGAAAATATCGGTAAAAAGGCACTAGTCGCTAATGCGGCCTACATGTGGAGCAGCGAACACGAAAGCTAGCCAGAGTCAATCAGGGCTACGACGGAACGTCAGGCAGCCAGTCAGTGCACAGCCAGTCAGTGCACAGAAAGTACGCGCGACCCCTTTTGATGACACGCCAGTTTGATGCGTATGATTGGTCTATTGTGTCATCTCAACCGACGTAGGCAACTTTAGCGACAAGTACGGAGAACTTTTTTCACAACGTCATCTTCGATACGGGACCTATCCTAAATGGAGTGGCGAGTTCTTTGAGCGTAAAGACTGAAACTCGTGGTGTATAGTAGCGAAACGAACATTTTATATCTCAATAATATAGCTTTATTTTGCTTAATAAGAGCAAATAAAATAAATAAACTCTTTACAACTTTAATTCCTTGAACATCTAAATTTTCAAGTGTTTTATGTTTATTTATTTATTTATTTATTTATTTATTTATTTATTTATTTATTTTAGGGCGTAGAACGCTTTCTATCGGAAGCGAATGAAAACATATAAAGTGGACAAAATAGCAAACTTCTGTTTAATAATGGTAATAAAAATATAGGCGCGTGTAGCGCAGTCGGTGGAGGCGCGACTGTCGCGTGCACCCGATACCAGGTTCCTGGTTCGGATTTCCCGCCCAGGCCAACCAAGCCTTCCATCCCTCCGGGGTCGGTAAATTGGTACCAGACTTGTCTGGGGAAGGATAGAGCGCTAACTTCTTCATCGGCTGGCCACCGCAAGTCATTGTATGGCCAAATACGCATTCATGTCGCCTCCACGACATCCCGTAGAAGTAGAATGCGTGGCGCATCCCAGAAGGAATTGATTAACGCCGTCCTTTATCCTTTATCCTTATCCTAATAAAAATATAAATACCGACGTTATTCAATCCCTTTTGGGATGCGCCACGAATTCTACTTCCGATTAAGTTGGCCTGGGCGGGAAAAGATAGTATCTTAAAAAACAACGAAAATTTTTCCAAAATTGAACATAAAAATGAAATATGATAAGCCAGCGCAAGCATGGTGTCCAATTTAACGACTAGTACCTTATGACTATACGACTTGAATATAAAAAAAACAAGAAGTAAAATAGAAACTTGGGGTGCTTCTTGAATCCGTAAGAAAATAAATACGCGAAAAATGCCAAAAAACCTAAATTCTAAACTAAAAAAGTATCAAAAATCCAAAATGAAAATACCACAGCTATACGCAGAACCTGCAGACGAATTGACTAACAAAAAATGATCAAACAACGATAAAAATCACCTGTAATGCACGATGGTGCAATGGTGGATGCGCGTCGGCTGCAGCTTGTACTCCGGCAGCACATCGGCGCCCAGCGAGAGCACCTGAACAACACGAGATTTATTGATTTTTCTCGCGCGCGAAACTATGAATCGATAGACTCAGGTAGAACTTATCGTAACGCACTTACCTGGCGGATGGTCACAATAGAAATTCGTTTTCGATTTTTTTTACAAAATAAAAAATAAAAATGTATATTTTAGTCAACACTAGACGTATTTACCTTGTATGACCCATTTTGCAGTACAATCATAAGCTGTTTAGGTATAGCGGCCGACATTTGTGTCGTTTGTGCAGATGGTGCATGCTCGTCGTCGCGTTACGTCACGCACACACGCTCGGCGGACACACAGACACGGAAAGTGTTTTTGTTGGGTGTACGGTAGTCGCCGGTGACCGTAATCACACCACACAGATAGAGAGACACACAGGGGTCACCGTCGAGGAGTTTCTCGGTCACGTACTGCCGCGCGGCGAGCGGTCCCTGTAGTGCAATGAACATGGTGTTAGCGGGCTACAACGAGGCGATTCATGTGGAGAGATCAGAAGTGTAGATGAAATAGGACGATAAGAGTGAATATATGCCCAAGACAGGCGATATTCCCATAGAAATACGGAAAAAATGCAAAAATTGAACGAAAATTCTATTGTTTGAGGAGCTCGAGAGCTCTTCTAAAGTCCTACAGCTCGACAAGGCACTGGAACAACGGCTTAATCTGCTTCGGGTTCAATCCAAGGACACTCGGCCGACCCAGCATGTTACTGATTGACAGCTCATAAAGCACACCGAAAGGCGATTAAATTTCAAATTTCAGCCGCCATAAAACTAAATGGTCAAGCAATAACGAGCGCATTGGCTCAAAAGTTCCTTCTTGGTGCTTGGAGGCAGCCGAGCACCACCCTGAACTCCATAGTGTTCCTCCAGGTACTACTGGGGAATTCTCCCTGGGCGGGGTCAACGCAGCGAGCCGCTAGCCATAGAAGGACGGTCCCTCTCCTCTAATGCAGACGATAACAAATGTGACCGGACTCGAAGATGTTTGTGGACTTGGCAATTGTCGCTAAAGTGACCTATCTAGGGGACTGAGCCAATCACAGGCGATCAGAGTCGTGCGTAAGCCAATCAGTACACCGACCCAAACACTTCCACCGGGCAGCAGAGTCAGTCGATGCAGCCTAATTGCCTTCATGCCTCCATGCCCTTTCCAATGTAGGCCACATTACCGACTAGTACCACTATTATTTTTAGATTTTTAAGCGTTTTTTTTCAAGCACATAAAATAATTACATAAATGAATAAATGTTTAAGATAAATTGCATTACATGAATAATTTTTTTTTCAAAACTTGGTAATAAATGGATGGAAGAGAAAAAGTCGACAATACGGTTCGGTAAACACGGGGGGGGGGGTGGGAAAACGCCAGCCAATCAGAGTACGGTCCGTGCAAGGCAGTTTCAGCTCTTCTGGATGATCTGATGCGTTCCCACCTCTCTATGTGGACCACATTAACGACATGTACCGATGTCGAAATATGAATCACACCATTGAACCTCGGCATCGAAATCTCCGCAACAAAAATCGATCTGCCAATCAATATCGATCTGTGGGTATGCTCATACTTCGCGACGACAGCGACGAAAGCGACAGCGCAAAGCCTAGGTATCGATTAATACCGAGTGACCGCAAGGAAAAAATCGATACGTATAGTTTGCCCTGTCACACCCATGGCTGCCATCGCTTCCGTCGTGCAGTTGCACCACCGATTTCCGTGGTAGAGTCACAACTAGTACTCTGACCGGCCTAGTTCGTCCGATTTTTATTGATTTATGGATTTAAAACAATGATATCGATTAGCAATGCATGGGAATGATATCGATCGGTGCTTTCCACGCCACATAGCGGTTCAATTACAGACTCTGTTAACGAGTATAAATCACGAAATCCTGGAAAATCTCCTTATTAGGCTTTATCAAAAAAAGCGAATTTTTCGAGGAACTCAAATTTTTTCAAGTTTTTCATAGCATTTTTAACTAAAGAAACCGATTTACTGACCATGTGATACGGTGTTTTCCCGAGGCAGATCTAGGATTTCATCCGGAGAACAACCATAGCCAAGTGTATGAGCGCGGAATTCAGATGCAGATGTCGTCAGCAGCATACGCTTCAGACGTCTAGCACCTCCCAAATAGTATACTTAATGGACTACGTCAGTTTCTAAGGCATGCAATTTCCTCCGAAGCGCGCTATCTCTATTCGTGCGAAGACTGGCAGGAAATTTTCCGGCCGATAAAAAACTCGGACAGAAAAAAATCCCGGAAATTCTCAGACTTCAGAGAACGACGATGTGTTTGACGTAACGAAATGAGAGAGCCTAAACAACAGCATCGTCGACTTCTAGGCAGTATTGGCTCTTGGAAGTGGCGATTACATAGATAGGATGACTACATGATGGCTCTGTCTACAAGAAAAAAATCAATACAGATCGATAATATCGATTTTTCGGAACAGACAGCTTGAAGCGGGAATGAGGGCAATATGAATGCAAATAGCCAACACTTGTCAACTGATCAATACCGATCGATAGCTGTGGCCCAAGCAGTGGGTCAAGGCGCATAAATTGAGACACAATTAATTTGTACTGGAACTGCGAAGCTAAGCGGCCTGAGAAAAATCGATATCGATTAGATTGATGGAACAGAGCCTCGCGCGACGGCTGGAATATAGAACCCGCCATCATAGGACACCAGTTTTTGAAGGAGGAATAGTCAGCCAAAAATATTGCGAAAGTAATGATCAGGCAATAACTCGCGTTATATTTATATTTATTTATATTTCTATGTATATTACCGTTATTTTCGCAACGTCGATTAATTTCGATCAAATTTGCGACATGTGACACAAACAGCCAATTCATTTTCCATAAGGCAAATATCGATCCGTCGTTGATCGATACTAGTTGTTCGATCAATGCTGTTAGCACTCGTTACGAAGCATATTCAACGATCATGATTCTCAGATCTGTCATTCGATATTGGTCATTGATGCCTGCTACGCCGAGAAACTCATAGTGCGGCAATTAATTTTGCGCGGACGCACGTGCGGAGTCACGGATTTTAAATTTTCTCCAGAGAAAGCGTACTTACAATCGAAAGAGAGGTAGAAAAAGAGATGAAACCATAACGATTGGCGTTGACTAATCCCTCCGGGGATACGCCATGCCTTCATGTTCTGCGTGCAGATATTGTAGAGTTGATTTGAGGGCCTAGTTGGCTTTCATAATGAGTCTATGTTAGCTGACCGATCGATACTGACCACCGCCTATGAAGCGAGAACGGCCATGGCAAACGGGTCGTTCGATACGGATGTCATGTTGCGAAACTTATCGATCTGCGCGGACGCACGTACTTACGCACGGATGAGCTCTTTGTCTGAAGAGTTCATACCCCAAGAATAGAATCGTGAGCATAAATGGTCGCAGACCTAGCGCAATTTCTAGTTCACGAGCAAGATGTCGTTACTGAAATCTTTTTTAAAATTTTTTTTACAAAATATTGCTTTTTATAATAATAAGCATATGCTGGGCTACTCTGCGGCAATGCAAATACTTCCCTTCCTCACATCAGCACACTATCACGTGCTTCGAATAGATAAATATATAAGGCGATAAAGGCAATGAATCCTTTCAGGAATGCGCCATGAGTTCTACTTCTGTGGGATGACATCGCGGAGGGGATTTGAAGGCGAACATGACCATCGCAATGAGCTCTGGAGGTGAGATTCAGCATTTTACTCCAGAACGAGGTCGAGAACAGCTCGAAAGGAGAAATTTGGTGAAACTGCAGTGGTGGAAGCCGCTAGGAGCGTGCAGGTCGCCGCTGCGATGCATTTCTGAGAGCAAGCGGCGGCAACGGGTGGCCGATGGCAGCAAGCATTGGCCGTCACGACGAAAATACCATGAATTAGCCGGGTGCTGCTGCTGGCTGGCTGGCTGTTATCGTGCGCAGGCCGTGTGACGGGCGTCGAACGTCTTCTTCTCGCTTCGCGACGCCACTAGAGTACCTCTTCTCTCTGTGACCACGAAAAATCCAAAGGGATCCGGGACAAAGTGCAGATCGCCGGCTGTGGGAGGAGGGGGTAGCACCCTGGCTCCTGCTGATTGCCTTCTCCCGATGGGACTCTCGACGCCTGCCTGCTCTCGGGATAGACCCGTTGCAGCAGCTAATTGTCGGAATTTCTCACACAACGCCAAGAAGAGAACCGGGCGGCCGCGTCAGCCGTGCTGATACGCAGCCAGGCGCGAACGAAAGACGAGGAGGCGTTTCGACACCGGAGCACGAGCGGCAGCAGGGAGTGCTCCGACTGGCCGTGTCTGGCGTCTTGGCCGGTGTACTTCCAGATTCAGCGGCGCGCATTTCCACCGCCGGCTATAAATCTACTACGCCTCTGTGGCCATTGATCGTCGTCGGAGGACGTCGGACGGCTAACACGTCTTCAAGAAGATGAGTAATAGGTACACCAAGTACTCTGAATTCTCGTCTTTCAGGCTCACAAAAATGCAGACCCATATCAGACCTGTTGGTCCTTATGTCGCGAATGTGGGCAGCATGCTGTGAGGTGGAAACGTGTCAGCCAGCCGAATCCGGCCCGAACTAAAGGACGCGCCATTTAGAGGTGTATAAACTGCGGATATTCAGGAGCCGGATTCGTCAAGCAGTGGGTATATGTAGAGGTATAGATACCGTAAGGGAATCGTACCCACTACCCGCAGTGGGTAACGGGTACGATTCGTATTCCTGAAAGGAATCAAGGGTATCTTAGAATTAAGCCTCGCGAGAACAGCTGATGCCGGATTCATCAACAATTAAACCCATGGGCATGCGGGGTATAAGTTGTAGAGATAAAATGTCAGGTAGAGATAAGGTAAGAGTCAGAGACGCAGGCTTCATCATGGGTATCTCTACCCCTATACCCGCAGGTTAGTCTTTGACGAATCCTTCCTTTGCTCTCACTGGAGCGTCATTTTGTCACTGGGGCGCGGACTCGTCGCGGGTATGAGGATAAACCCACGACAGCCATCGAGTATCCGCTTACCACTGATATACCCAGAATGTGGCGGGTAAGGTTTATAATGAACGCCTTACCGTGTGTTCGTCTACCCCCTAGGCACGCCATATACCCGCGGGTATAAGCGTTGATGATTCCGGCCCCTGATTGGTTGACATATCTTTGGTCGGTGCGCTGATTGGCCTTTATTGGCTGTTCTCTTTCCATGTAGGCCACATTAAAGACAAGTTTCGCGACGCTTATTCGTAAAAAAACAAATTGTGCCTAGCCACACATCTGAGTATTCCGCGAAAGCCCTTAACGAGAGACAAGACGCAGCGCCGTACTGGTCGTTAATGTGGCCTACATGGGGAGGAGACGTGAAGGAGCTAGCCAATCATAACCAATCAGAGCAGGCGCCAAGCTAGCAAGGCACCGATCGTAGGCGACTCTCGGGATGGTACGGAAATTCGATACGGAGCGAGTGCTCTGCTAGGCCATATTTTCCGATGTAGGCCACATTACCGACAAGTGCCAGTGAACGTCAGCGAGAAGATGATTAATAGAACTGAGCCTGTTTTCTTGATTTGTGACAACTGCATATGTCAAAGAGCTACATTGGCAGATTTTCTACGAGCGGCTATAACTGAACTTCATTGGCCCCACCTTATTGCGACGGCGTCGAATCCAACAAAAAACTTGGATTTCAGCTCAACAACATTCACTTGAGCCCATCTAACATATTTCGCAACCGTTTTTAAAGAAAATCTTCAAAAATAGGAGAAATAGTCGAAGAGCTGAGTTTTGGACAGTTAGCTACTAAGGTACTAGTCGTTAATGTGGCCTACAGGGCACGTCAGAAAAGACCAATTAGGCTGCATCGCAAGGGCGTGGCCAGCAGACTGAGTTTGAACACGGTCTGTGCTCCGATAGGCTGGCTCGCTGATCTCGTTGAATGTGATTGGCCGCCGCATCCTTGCCTACTATTGTAGGCCACATTCGCGACAAGTACCACTACTCTTGAGATTCGAAGCTTTTCGAACAAATTACCCCCGTTTTGAAAAAAAACATCGACGGGAATAATTTTTCGTTCGTTTTCAAATACAGCCCTGCTCTGGGTGTTTGATATCACAGTCAAAAGTCGGTCAATATTTTCGCAAGCTATTGACTTGGCGTTCTAGGGAGCGGATCAATAACTATTTTCTGCATTAGTTCAACTCGCTGAGCTGAAAGCCGGTCTTAGCCGTCAAATTCTGAAGCCAAGTCATTATCGTCGGCAACGACGAACATTTGCCCCGCATCTGAATCGTGACGGGGCATTCGTCTTCGACCGACTCAGAAAACGACGACGATGACGACGCTGACGCTGTCCGTCGGCTTTCACATGACGTCAGGTCTGGGATTCGATTCGACACCACCGCCAGTCACGACGGCGGAGCACGGAGAGGATGAGGGGAAATGGATGAAAGCCACTTTTGCCCATCTAAATGGGCCCTTCTCACGTCTGCCTAGTGGTTTCTGTTCTGGGCGCCGTTGCATGCGATGGTCGTCGAAAAACCGCCCCTTCAACGGGTTCTGCAGTCTCCTATGTACACGAAAGTTCAACAAAGCCATCTGGAATGGGTCTTCTGACAAAAGTAGGTAGAAATAATGAGGAGTATGGGACCTCGGTCAATGAGAATGTTCACGAAATTTTTCCTTCAACTTTCTGAGAAATGGTCACATATGAGCCCTTAAAAGCGAAGAGTTTACACTACTGTTGTCGCGCGCGGTGCCAGCTACTAAATCGATTGGATCACGCGAATGATCGATATTCGTGGTTTTCGGCGCGTATAGACGGCCTCAGTGAGGCTTTCAATCGATTGTCGACTGGTCCCTAGGTATGTCACCCCCGAACAAATGTCCAAACATTCGGGCAAAACAATGGCATCGGTTTTGCTCTCGCGATCGATCGGCACTAATCGATTCTTAGGCTCCGGTTTATACCTCCGACGCCGAGCGACGCGACGGCATGATAGTGGCCGAATTGATCAATCGCATCGTTCAATCAATACTGCCACCATACGTGGCGTCGCGTTGCTCGGCGTCGAAGTATAAACGGAGCCTTATGCACTAGCGGTCTATTACATTATCAAATGTCTCTAGCATTATTGGTGACCTTATACTCCAACCCGCCGCCACGCACCGCACTAGAGTGGGCGTAGCAATCGATAACGCGGCGCGAAGGATCGATAGTGTAGCATTCACGTCGCTGCCCTGCACAGCTGCTGAGGTATAATGCAGTGTATCACGCTCTTACTTAAGTAGCTTGCGGCGAAACATCGGTCACCTGTTTATACTTCACTTAACACTGCTCCCGCGCTAGTGGCGACGAGGACTGCGGAAATCGATAAGGCTGCTGGGCGACTAATCGATTTTCGGCTGGAGCTCATTGCGAAGGAAAAGCAGAATGAGGCACGGACAACAATAGTAAAAATCGCGTCCTAGCACCCGTTACGCAAAGTTTAGCCGTGGAGCACCTATCGATTAAATGCGCAAGAAATCGATTCTCGACTCGCTACGGTGTAAACCATCCTATAAACACATGACATCAAAGCCGATAGAACTGCGTGAGCCAAAGGATTTATACGTCGCATTGAAAGACTGTTAGATGGCGTTTGCGATTATACCTCGAAGGTGACGCTACGACCCGCCGTGCTAATCGATAACGTCGCGCAATCAATCGATTCGCCAGGGATTACTAGGAGTTTGAACTACTTATTATGTTTAGAAACTGCAAAAATCACCAGGATCAAACGAGGTATCAATGTGCCTGGCTCGGCGTTTATGCGAGGAAAGCTCCTAGGCTTGCCTTATGGCCACAAAATCAATAATGCCGCGTAAGGAATCAATATAGATGGCTTTCACAATCCACTATTGCAGAAGAATTAACCGTGCAGTTTAGGAAAAACGAGCTGAACCTGGGAGCAAGACCTTATGACTGTCTAAACAAATCCAGTTCATGTCGCGAATGTGGGCAGCATTGGAGCGTGACATGGCGCCAGCGAATCATAACCAATCAGAGCACCGGACGAATACCTGCCAAGCGACAATGGTGACGACGATGCCATGTTTTCTAGTACGACGATTTGATGCGACCTGATTTGCTGGCCCACTCCAACATCCCAGTGCTGTCCACATTCGCGACATGGACCCAAAATCCAAACAAATCGTCGATCATTGGGGCCCACCCAGCTGCCGGCCGTGAAAACGGAAGTCGATGTCAATACGCCGTGTTTGGTGTCGGCAGTTGCTTAGAAATCCCGGCGGCGGCGAACGCCGTTGCTTTTTCGTCAGAAAACCCTTAGTGGCGATGAGAAACGACGCCGATTCTTCTGAATGATGTCGAAACGAGCCGTACGCCTATATTTAGTCCTTGTTCAGCAGCCAGATTTCCATGATTAACCACACGCTCTCGAACAAAGCCTTTCTTTTACACGTGGGCGGCTTCCAAATATAGCATTTTCTCGTCAAACTGAACAATTTTCAAAGCAAAATAGACACCTTCGAAGAAAAATGGAGTTTCAGCTTTAAAGTTTATTTCACCTCCTTTGAAAATTTATTAATCGAGTACAGAGGATGCCCGAATATAGCAGCACGACTTCAAACTCTTATTTTTCATTGTTTCTTTTCACTCCTTTTTTCATTTTTAAAGTTTTTTCATTATTTATTTGCTTATTTTTCAGTTTTTTACTTGTGCAAAAAGCAGAACTTTGCTCACTTATCACTCGAGTAGATTGCGTCGTGCACATTCTCAACACGATTTCGGCTTAACTATAATAATAGTGAAGATTCGGTACAAGTCGTTAATGCTGCCTACATAGGGAGAGGCGGGAACGCTTCTGCCGATCACAACCAATTAGAGCACCGACGGCAGCCTAACAGGTCACTCTACGAACACCCCCTGGCACAGCCGTTCGACGCGGCCTGATTGGTCTGTACTGCGTCACCCCTGCCCATGTAGGCCACATTGACGACAAGTGCAGACTTTTTTCGGCACAAAAGAGATAGATCGAATCGTTATGTTATCACCTCGCTGTGAATGAAAAATTGACGGCTAGTGGCGAAAATTCAAGTTACATGCACTTTGGACACAGCCAGGTTTTTCCAGAATAATAACTGGCATCAAAAGTCGATAATCGATCGATATTGATTGGCTAGATGGCACAGCTGTTGTGAATACTGACCCGGCCTCATCCGGTCCGATGACCCACCTCAAACCGTTAGTAATTCGAATGCTGAGTTGTTGTGAAAACCCTCGAGCCGGCAATTAAATCTGCGCGGACGGATAGACAGACGGACTGACTGATGGGTAGATGAATGCAGTTTGTATATATGGAACGGCGGAGCAGGAAAAGCCGTCGAACAGTTATTGAGTAGCATCAACACTAGGAAAAACAACAACCCTCAAATCAAAGACATATGCAGTCATGTATTAGACAAGTGCATGGCGCAATCTCCTCGAATGACACACCAGATTTCGTTCACTTTTCAATAACCCTAAATATATCCCTGCAGCTATGACAAAAGGATTTCTGGCAACCCATGTCATACAGGATTCAAACAAAATCAGACCAAATATTTGGCACTTGTCGATGATATGGCCTACATGGCATATTAGAGAAGAAGCAATCAAGCTGCACCGAAGGAGGCCGGATGCGCGATTGGTGCTCTGATTGGCCGACGCGTTTTCGTTGGCTGCCCTGCCTGATTGTGATTGGCTGGTGCACTCTCGTTTTCCCATGTAGGCCACATTAGCGACCAGTACCGAATCTTTCTAACTGCAATTAAATTTGAGCTTCCGAGCTGAAGGCGGCGGCCCATTTCGTCTTGAAAAGTGCTCATTCTGATTGGGAAAAAAGTTCACTCGAACGCGAAAACGTCAGTGTGAATGACGCCAGAAGGAAGCACACGTCATCATCGCAGACGATGATGACGTAGGCCGATGAAGCGGCGCATTACCGGAAGAGGAACCGCATCCGCCTCTCTGCAATATGGTAACGTGGACCGATGCCAATTGCTCTGCAAGAGAGAGCGAGAGGAGAATAGCAGCTATCGGCCGACGACGACGACGACTACGACGACTTCTACGGCGAAGATTACACGTCTCGACGATACATGCGGGCAGGTGCGAATTGAAGCCTTCGTGAATAATAACCAGCACTTTCCGCCGCGACGCTCTCGCACGCTCTCTAGCACGACGACTTCGGGCCGACGAGCGGGGAAGTGGCTCAGCAGAGAAGATATCCGGCGAAGAAGAGGGCCTTCAGAAGCAGGACAGGGCGCTGCAGATTGGAAGGACGGGACGGAACGGCCACGAAGGGAATCGTAGGCCGCTCTGAGCGATGAGAAAGAAGCGGCGGCGAGCAGCGCAAAAATAACAGACGTGCGCTTATCTTCAATGGACGGATTTCAAATTGAAAACGAATCGACTGAAAGAGCGCCAACGGGCAGGAAGGAGCATCGACGGTCTCCGGCCTATCTCTCTCGCTCTCAGCCAGCCAACCAGCCTCCTGCCGTCCGTCCGTCCGTCAGCGCCACTAGCGCGAAAACATTCTCATTTGCCGACGATCGCTTGGAGCAGCAACGAATAGGAGTCGTTCGCTCTTCGGCTGTTCGTTCCTTATAAGAAGCTGTTGTCGAAGTCTATGCATGGTTCTGTACTTATGCCTAGCCCATGACCTGGTACACTTACGAAGAAAGACACCGAAAACAAATTTTCAAAAATTCGCCGCTATCCCAATAAGGTGTGGCCACCTACCGTATAGCCATTAAAAACGGGAAATTGACGAAAACTCGCTATTCCAAAGAATCTACAGGTAAAAACAAGACAAACCAGAAACCGCCACGTCTCGTCTTTACCTGTCTTAACTTATCAAAGCGATGGTCATTAATTTTGCGACAGAAAGACAGACAGAATGGATTCAATCGGTCATCGCCCAATTTTTGCGCGATTCCCATTTCAGGTCGCCATTTCTGGACGGGAAAACGATAATATCGATTAATGTTTCGCCTTATGTAAAGCCATGTGATGGTGGTCATTTTCCCATGCAAAAATCGATAACAAAAGATCAAGTCGTTTCGAAGGCCTTCGAGCGGTCATCAATTTGACGTGGAAAATTGGATGGACAGACGTAGAGAGGGAGCGATGGACGAGTGGTTTGCGCGTTTTATACGTATATACAGGCACAGCGAAGGTATTTGCGCAATTCTCATTTCAATCGACGCCACTTCTGAACAGAAATCGATAATATCGATCGATGTCGACCCGCCCATTGACGTACTTTGCTCGTCGTCGTAGTCAAACATGTACACGTGACATCTCATTCAAAAGATCATCTAAGATTATACTTACTTTAAGCTTTATAGTTTAAGTCATCGCTGTTGTGAAGCACTTCGAGCGGCCATTAAATTTGCGTGGACAGACAGACAGACAGACAGACAGACAGAATTGGTTGGCCGCCTTATAAATACACCAATTGGTCACAACAATTGCATGATTCCCACCAGGACGGAGCAATGATCGGACGGATTGCGCTTCTATACGCACACCAACCACAGCCACTGCCATCACATTCTCACTTCAATCAGCCAATTCCGAATAGAAATCGATATCATCGATCGATACCGATTTGCCTATCGATACTGCGTACTATTCGTTTCAAAGTCTGACTACAAGTCAATATCTACGCATGAGTTTCTCCCCAAACAATCATTCTAGCCATAACTAAAGTCGATAAGAAGGACATCGTCGCTCGCTGTGAACGGCCATTGTTTTTGCGCGGACGCAGACAACATGTACAGACTTTTTGAGAAAAATGCTCACCGTCCATTATTCGCGTTACGCCCACCTCAAATTGTAATATTATATCCAAGCAAGAATAAGCACTGGTGAGGCCGATGCGTGAAAGTCTTGGAACTGCAACTAATTTTGCGCGGACGGACAGACAGACGCACAGACGGATATGCCTGGGTCTTTCTGTATACTCCGGAAGATGAACCGATAACGTCAATTCCGCCTTCGGGTGGATGACATTGGGGCGGATTTGGCAAGCAGAAAAAGTGGATCAATCAATCAATACCGATCGATTACTGCGGACCTCAGCGAACAACTGGGTAGATTGACTGCCGCTGATAGACATTTAACTGCTCTGAGCGATTGTATCGATTGTGTGCTTCGATATCGGAAAATATCCAGCCAATGTTTAAGCGCAGCGCATGCGTGTTGTCGCGCAGCGAGCGCCGATCAATACAGATCGAAGCCCGATCAATACACTATTTCTACACGGAATTGAAACGTTAGAAATGAGCTTACGCTCTCCCCTTTATAATAGGGGGACCAATGTTATAACAATAGGCAACAGCGTACGCGTCGCGTCCGCTATGTCACATGTGCCAAATGTATCCAGTTCGGGCAAAATCCTCAGGAAACGTTAGAAAATGCAAAGGTCAGCTCTAAAAAACCGGAAAAGCCCACCTATTGGCCAGTAGGCTTGGTTCATGTAGCCCAGAGACACCAGAAGCGATAGATTCAGCCCGAAAAAGGCACCGATTAAACTAACCGTCGGTAGATGTCCAGGCGGTAGACGTACGCTAGCAAATCGAACGTCGATGTGTGACAGTGGTGGTATCCAGCGGACAGAGGCGGGCGCCGGGGTGAGCGGACGAGCGCGCGCGAGCGGCTGCGTCTCGTGTTACAAAGATATCAGCGTTTCATCGTGTTTTTTGCGGCCATTCCACGGAATAGCAAACTATGCCGCCTGGCATGTACTTACACCGACCGGCGCTCGCCTGCAGGCGCGGCGGGTCCTGCAGCGAAACGGCGAATTCGCCGTGGGCCACTTGTGCATTTAGGCAAACCTTGTTGGACCGAACGGGTAAGGTAACAAGGGTGTGAAGCTCAGAAACGAGCGATCAGAAGTCTAATGGAAAGTACTGGTCGGCAAAGTGGCCTACATAGGAGAAGGAGGAGCGTCAACGCCAGCCACTCACAACACTGACCGTACACGCCTCCATTGGGTGTGCTTCCCCGTTCTTAGCGTCTTCAACCACAGACCATTTAGGACACAATAGTCCCATGGCCGGATTTACCAGCAACAACGACGTTATACGCCCCCGATTAGTGTCAAAGTGGCCCAGTTAGTTCTTCCCACTCGATGAACGCAAGTAGCCGCAAACTCCTTAACAAAGTAATCCAACTAGCGAGTCCACTCCATGGCACTTCCAGCGGGTATCGCTGGTAGCGGGTAGAGAAATGCGGCATAATTCTGGCCCACCTAATTTTCGACGACTTGTATTGCGACAGCTTTTCCGATTCTCAAAGATCGATAAAGATCCAAACTCCGCACACCTGCCGTGACGGCCACTAGGCTAGGTTTCCTCTTCAAAGGACGGACCATGTAGATGAGCAGATACCTACCAATATCGATTGATTCCGCTAACTAATCGATATCAGCGTTTCTCATACTTTCGCTCCAATATACTCAGACGAAGGACTGTCCTAGGTTAAACTACGAAAGCTTTTTTCAACATCGATTAGGCAGCGCTGGCAATCGCTATTGGTGGGCATCAATGATCTACACCGCCTAATCGATACTAGAAGCTCTCAAACCGTCGTCGCAGCGCCCGGCGGCCGAAGTATATATCCCACTTGGGCTCGATTCCGCACGCAAGCTATTTAAGGCTTATTTCCCAGGAACTGGTCTCTTATGGAAAACAAGCGTATCGATCTTCGTCTTGCAATCGATCGCACGGCATTAATCGATTGGCATGCTTGGCCTGTGCGATATTATCGTTGGCCTAGGACTATAAATAGGCTCTCCGGAGTATAGACCGAAAGTACCAGGTTTCTGTGCAACATATTCAATTGCCGCCACGAATGCAGGGTAAAGTACGATGCATGGCGCATTCAGAAATGATCGTTGGTACCCGCCTTCTCGACAATCTCGAAAATATCGTTTGCTGCTGGGTTCGACCCTCAACGAATCTCGGCGTAGATCGTTGTCCACTTGTTTATTGTAGTTTAACTCGAAATCGAGATCGTACACGCTTTGTTGACGACTAAAGTTCCGGCGATGTCGCCTTCTACAGCATCTCAAACTTGGGTAATTAAACCGCCGAAACGTTAGTCGTCTACAAAGCGTGTATTATCTCGGTTTTGAGTTACACTACAATAAACAAGTGCACAATATCGTTTCCAGTCTGGATCAGCTGCATCGATGCCGTCGAACGTCCAAAGATAAGGAGTTAGAGCAGGAGTTAGTAAACTCCATTTTTGGACGCGCCATGCGTTCCACTTCTACGGGACATCGTTGAGGCGTTTGATAGTGCATTTGATGGGAAGAAATCGGTATTTTAACCTCGACGACGACTAAAACCGAGTCTTCGGCTGCTTCAAAGACTTAGCCAGTTAGTGGGTCCAAACCTTCAATCGATTCGAGTTACGCGCCAGAACGTCGGCATCTACCTCTTCAACGGTTCGAGCTTCCACACCATCCCCTCATCCTGCCCACTGAACCTCGCTGCTCGTTCGCTCGACCAGGGTGAACAACACTCAGAAATTTCGCCTGAACCCATTACGCTCGAACGAGCACAACGAGCTGGCTGAACGACCGACGACTCCATCGCTCTGCTCCGGCGGCTCGCATAAGTGCTCCGAGAGTCTCTCGGCGATGAAATGGACACTCGTTATGCAAAACAACGGCTTCAGACGCCCTCCTATTCCACCTCAGCGGCGCGGCCACTGTCGCTCAATAGGCAGGCCTAAGAGCTGACGTAAATCAAGCCGGCCAGATGTTCAACGACGACGGAAAAAGCTCATGTGGTGTCGTTCTCGTCGTCGTCGTCGTCGTGTCGTTGCGTGCGGCTTAAACCCGATTATTACGCTGAATCGGCCTCTACTACGACCGGGAGAACCCGGAAACGCTGGCTGAGATACGATCTGGAGACGACGACAAGATGGCAAGGAACGGAAGAAGCTGAGCTAAGCGGAGAACGACAGCAGCTAGCTGTGGGAACACTTTAGGAAGAGAAGATATCAATTACCGGCAGTGATGACAGGAGACGTTCGCCGACAAACGGAAGCGAGACGACGAGGAGGAGCTGGATCGGCTGAAGCTGCTGCTGCTGCTGCTGAGCGCTGAGCATCAGTCCGGCTCATCCAACCGATATTTTCTTGAATTCTCCCGGAAAACCGCAGAAAATTGCATTGAAAATCGCATCGTCGAAAAACCCATTCAGATGCGAGCTCTTATAGAGGCCTCCCTAGCCCTGTAAGATAGGAATAATCCTTGTAAAGGGTACAGATCGACTTCTTGCCCGATCACGTGCAAGGATGGCGACAGCCGATTGGCTCCGATTTTTATTAATTTTAATTAATTAATTAATTAATCAAAATTAATATGCCAAACAGAAATAAACAACTTTTCATCCAGGTTTCTATTTATTTTCATTACATATTAAAAGATTTTTATTTATAAAACCTTTCCAAATATCTTTTTCATTTTCCAATAATTTTTACCCGAATATTTCGCTGAATATCAATTAAAAATTAAAAACTTAGTTTAAAATAAAGAATAAATAATTGAAAAATTTAACCTACAAAACCAGTCGTGGTAGAAATGCTGGAGCCACTTTGTATGAACAGAAATAAAAAATAATAGCTACTAACAGCAGCGACTATTGCGCAGGCCTTCTAGCATTACCAACTGCATTAATTATTTATTTAATTTTATTATATAAAAAATCGGTCTGAATAACGTTTCAAAATACTTTTATTGCTTAACATTTTTCCACAATATTTGTATAAAATTGAATTTTAAAAATAGTCTAATTTAAAACTAACTTCGCACAAATAATTGTTATTGAAAGCTGTATCAGCTGTAAGTCAACCTAAAATGCATTAAAAACCATGTAGAAATAATTTTGCCGATTTGTATCATAATCAGTCATATAAGAGTTGTTTTAAAAAGCTTCTCAAACCTCTTATTTATTTTTTATTTATTTAATCATTTATTTATGGCTAATGTGGTACTGAAACTTATAAAGCGGTACATATCGGGTTTTTGACCGAGCGCGTACAACCCGTACGTGTGATAGTGACAACCAATCATAGCACTGACTACAGCCAGTGGCTCTCTAGCATTACCGACTACTTGCCCATCATCTCGCTTTCGCCCAAGTAGGTAGGCCAAAAAGCCGACATATACTGAAACGATCTTCCTAAAGCTTCACCACATTTCTTTTAAGACCAAAATAATGTCGAAAAATAAGTAACCGGTTCAGAATACATTAAAATAATCTATAATTAAGATGAAGAAACAAAAATAAACTTCAACGGCTCGTTTTGCCCTCCCCCCTTCATAGAGTGGCTTCTTAGTGAAGCAAGGATATCTTATAAATTCAACAACAGCATATGTTGGAAATTTTATTTAAATATTTCTACCAAATAATTTTTTATAGAAGAAACAGAAATAAACACCTATTCGTTCCTGTTTTTTAAAAATTCATTTTCATTACATTAAAAGATTTTTATATAAATAACTTTTCAAGTATCTTTTCCATCTTCCAGTGATTTTTACCAAAATATTTGAATGAATTTTAATTCAAAAATCACAACTGAATTTAAGATAATCCTGTAGAAACTGAAAAAAATTATAAACTCACAAACCAGCTGTAACTAAACTTAAAACACATCAGAACCACGGTAGAAATGCTGGAGTCCCTTTGCATGAATAAAATCTTAGAAAAAAAAAAAGATTTTAAAAAATCTTAATAAACGTAAATGTAATAAGTCTACCAAAGATAATCAGAAAACTACCTATTCTAAATAAAAATTACCTTGAATATTAAAAAAAGTAATTTTCTGATAATCTACAGTATCTTTATTGCATGAACGTTTATTGAGACATTTTTTAAATTTTTTGTTTCAATTTTTACTTATACAAAATGACTCCAGCACTTCTACCGTGTTTTTGATGTATTTTAACGTAAGTCATATTTCAAGCTTTTTGTGAATTGTAAGTTAAAAATTCTTTTTCAATCTCTACGAAGATATTTTAACTTTAGTTTTATTTTTTTAGTAGAACCTTTTTAAAACCTTTAACCTTTTTTGTTAAATAAATAAGTAAACAAATAAATAGAAGTTTAGGTGTGGTGCAAGATGTGCACTTTTCAAAATATCTTTTCCATCTTTCAGTAATTTTTACCAAAATATTTAAGTAAATTTGAATTTAGAAATCACAGCTGAATTTAAGGTAACCTTGTAGAAATTGAAAAAGAATTTCATAAGCTCACGAACCAACTGTGACTCAACTTATAATACATCACAATAATGGTAGAAATGCTGGAGTCACTTTGTATGAGTAAAAATTTTTTTTTAATCTTAAAAACGTACATGTAATAAATCTACCAAAGATGATCAAAAAACTACCCATTTGAATAAAAGTTAACTCGAATTTTTAATAAAATAAGTAATTTGTATATTTATTAAATGCACGTTTATTGAGATCTTTTTTAATTTTTTGCTTTTATTTTTACTTATACAAAATGACTCCAGTATTTCTACCGTGTTTTTGATGTATTTTAACTTGAGTCACATTTTGAGTTATTTGTAAGTTGAAAAATTCTTTTTCAATTTCTATGAGGATATTTTAACTTCAGTTTTATTTGTTATATAAAACCTTTTTAAAAGCTCTAAACCTTTTTTGTTAAATAAATAATATAAGTAAATAAATAAATAGAAGTTTAGGTGTGGTGCAAAATGTGAACAGGCATTAGCATTTTTCGCTTATTATAACTATTATTTAATCTTTTAAAGTGAATTTTAGATTCAGATGATGATGAGAGCTATTCCGATTGTTTGATACTAGTCGTTAATGTGGCCTACATAGGGATGGGGACCTATCTGTAATAGAATTGGTAAGAGATCATCTACCCAATGACAATATCGAATGATTCTGTCTGTATCCATGGGTCATAATCGAATTTTTCAGAAAAAAATATTCAGGGGATATTCAGGGTATTAAGGGTTCAAAAAAGACAAAGAAGGCTTTAGATCCATCTGCGCTAAGTAATGAGCATGAATAACACCTCAGAGTGTTCAACTTAGAGCCTGTTGTCAACCTCAAGCCAAAGAAAAAATAAAGAAAAAATAAACGATAATAATAACTTGATGATCTTAGATGACAATAACCTTCGTTTAATTTTATTATTATATCATTTTTATCTTTATTTGGCCAAAGAAATGGGAACTTAGACCTAAACGAGGAATAGGCGGCACCGTACAAAAAGGGATCTATAGATGGGGCCCTTCGACCGTCTGGAAATCAGAAGCCGCGGAGGTGGCTATCAAGCGCCAAAAACGTCGTACGCCATCGCGTCGCTGGGGGAATCGATGCCCCGTCGGGGACCTGGGGTCCCTCCCCCCAGGGCGATTATCTCCATGTCTTTCCGGAGCCCGCGACGCTTCTCATTTCGGAGCCACCACACGTCGGCGATGACCGATCGACATACACGCGTCTAGCAGACGTCATTGGAGGGTAAAGCAAGGTGTTCGTCTTCAACGCTGAGAACGAAACGGATGCAGCATGGCTGCTGCGGCTTCTGGCCGTGCAGGCGCGGCATTTTCCACGTCGGACAAAGGCCGACGGAAGCGGCCCGATAGAATCGCGCGGCCAATTACGCTCACCATTCAGCAGCACCTGCTGTGCCGACGACGGACGACGGGCGCCCAGCATGGATTCTGACGCGGACAAAGAAGCGCCGTCGGCTTTGATGGGATTTGCCGGCGAAAATAAACGCCGCGAGAACGGCTACTACTGCAGGTAGCGTTCCGAAGTCGGCAAAAGCAGTAGGGAGACAGCATGATCTTCAGAAAGGCACCATTCTTCATTCTGAAGAGCATCTCCTGCTGCCTTTGTTTGATATAGCCACCTCAAAACGGCAGTTAGAGGCAAGAAGAAGTGCAGTGTAGAACATAGTTCTGCGTCATAGGACACAAATCAGTCCACGTCGCGAATGTGGGCAGCATTGGGAGTCTAAAAGGCGCCAGCCAATCAGACCGCATAGAATGGCCTTTCCAGTCAGAGAGCGTGCACAGCCGGTACCCAAAGCGATCGGAGAGTTCTCGATGGTGCCCTGACTGGTTATGGTTGGCTGGCGCGCTACGAACCTTCCCCAATGCTGCCCACATTCGCGACATGGACCAAAACCGGTATGTTATGCAAAGAGGCTGTGCTATGTACTCGCTCGATATTCAGGATGCTTATCTAACTACTTAGCATTAATAAGGTGACGAAACAGATGCTGCTGGCACGACTGTGTTAAAGATAGATATTGATTGGAGCCAAGATAATTATTTTTTAGACAAACTTTTCTGGTAAATTTTCACACTGACCATAGATGAAGATAACTCGGTCATTTTTGAGAAATGATCGATTTGAAATATGGTTACGGTCATAGGATATTTATCCATGGAGTCAGCTTTTCTATTTAAAAATTAGATGAAAGTAAAGCTTTTAAATTCGCCCACGAATTTTCAAAAATAAATCGAGCAGATACTTTCCATATCAAACTGAATTTCTTTCAAACAACAACGTCCACGGTGTGACATCAAATTAATTTTTGATGAAAAATTTACAGCTGCTTACACAATGTTGATGAAATTCTAACGCTTTCGGCTAAAGGAAGGTCTTCTGGCTTATTCTGGAGCTTACAGAAACCAATACAATAAACGAGGAGGTTGCGCCATGTACATCTGCAAAAAATACGATCCATGTCGCGAATGTGGCCAGCGTTGCGAGATGTGAGCGCGTCAGCTACTCACAACCAAGCACCGAAACCTATCGAGAGAACACCCGCCGACCAATCACAGCACCGAGGGTTCACGTCCTCTCTCGAATGGCACACTCATTCTATGCGGCCTGATTGGCTGAAGCATCTCCACCTCCGTATGCTGCCCACATTCGCGACAAGAACGAAAAACACTGTGCAACTCCAGATGATCAGAAGATCATCACCCGTCAAACATAATGGCACATTGGAGGAGCGCGTCGCGTTCTACACTAAAAAATCACCAGTAAGCAAACCATGGGAAATGCTGTAGCCGGTGGTGACTTTAACGCTGCTTCTGCCTGTGGCGCTAAATTTCTGGTGACAAGTAACCAGATGGTAGAAGCAGAAGAAGGATTAACTGTCCCATGTGTGGCTAGAAGAAACGCGCCGGTAATGGCGTGAGAAGGCGTGAGAACACTAGAAACAAGCCGTCACGTCGCCACCTGATTCTAGATGGCATCTATACGGCCAAGCACCGCCACAGCGCTGTCAGCCTCATCAAATATGCGCAGTCTTTTCTTGGACGTGTTCGCTGTCGGGTCAGCGAAGCATGACGAAACGACACCCGTCGAGTGTGGACGGAAGGAGGCTATTCATGTGATGCGACGACGACGTTGGTAGCTTCGCGTGGAACAGAACAAAAAACCGCCTGGCACGCCAGAATTCGTCGGCGCTGACGAAAGCGGCAGTCGGTGGTCGGTCACGACGTTCATCGGCAACGACGTCGTCCAGTCAGGACTCGTCGAGTAGAGGGAGGAGCTTTGTACAGATGTCAGTCGAACTGCCGAGGACGCTTTTTGATCGAATCAAAGCATGAAAAGCAGCTGACGCCCTGTGGCGCCTCTCTGACTAGAATGGTGTCGGTAGACGCCTTGTAGGCCACGCAGCAGACCACTTAGAAAAGGCTAGAACACCGATGCGTTCAAGACATTCGCCAACTAGCGGCTAGTTCGGTAAATCGAGCGTTCAATGCCGTACAAGTTGGGTGTGGCCAACATAATATGAGGTCCAAATTAGGGACCACTGCGGACCTGCATTGCTCTGCTAGACGACGACTTCTTCTCATATTCATGGCAGTTAGCTCTGCTCTACCGTACGCCATCTATCACCCTTCATCTATTCACCCACGTTTCAGAGGGACGACAGTCTAAAATGATGTCTGGAGCTGTCTGTAGAATTTACAAGTACTTGTCGTTAATGTGGCCTACACGGGAACAGAAGCCACAGAAAGCCGCATCTAATGAACGCGCCACTCACAGCGATATGCACGGATAGACTGTACATAACTGGGTAGTGCCTAGCAGCCTCCTTCATGTAGGCCGTATTAGCGACTTGTAGCAAAAATCTGCCTCCCTAGGCTTGGACCAGACCTCCGCGCTATGACCCGCAGTGCTATGGAAGGGAATCGATTATGTCGCGCCTTCGATCGATAGACTGGACTGGGCTGCGACTAACGGCTCGTCTCAGGGTGCAGTAAATCCTTTAAATATACCAAGGAGCCAAAATCGATAAGATAACGCGAAGGCGTGGTTTAAGCGCCCACAGACCTGTTCGAACCTCTACTGTTCTACTGTGAGACGCGTCGCAATCCGAAGCGGAATGCGTGGCGCAATCCAGTGAAATTAAATAAAGACGAACGTTTATACTTACCTTGCGTGCGGTTAAAGGAGTAAGGCGTCGTGGAAACGAAATATTGAGCGAGACAGACGGGTGGAGAAGTGTTTACCGTCGTCAGAAGAGTTATATAGTCGTGAAGAAGAAGCATGCAGCGGTCGAGAATTCGTACGCGCCGTAGCAAGGAGATGGCTTCGAAAGTGGCTCAATTCTAGAATCGCCCCGGCTATTATTCCATGTGGGGCTCACCGCTTCCGTACGTCCTCACGGGAGAAAACCTTGTAGAGTTCATATCCGGTGACTATAGCTCTTTCAGGAAGCCTTAAAAATGGGAAAAAAATATCTTGGTGATCATGCACACACTGTCCAGAGTTCTATACAGATTTTATATAGATGTTTTAGTAAGAAATAAATCAATTGTTTTATACTTCAGCGCCCGTTGAGCGCTCTCGTCAGAAAATCGATATCGATTACGCGGTGAGCGATCGATACCGGCGACACGTTTCGCTCGTTGGGTGAAGTATAAATAAGGAGTATCAACATTGTAACAGAACTAAAAGCCTAGAATATATAAAATCGCAAGTTATTATTACTTATAGTCAAAGTTTTGGCACAAGTCGCTAATATGGCCCACATGAGAGGCGAGATCACGGCAACCAATCAGCACGCCGACCACTTCATTATTTTCTAATTTCCACTCAGTCACAGGGATTTTCTACCAATTTCAACGTTATGGGTGATTTTCAAACCAAACTAGGCAACTTGCAATAACAAAGCAAAAGTTCAGCCTTTCCATACGAAGAGATTGCGCCGTACACTCGTCCTGTACGCCGCGACATTAGCCTGGAATAGAGGGGCATGAAGCGGCTGAACTCATCAATGGAATTTGCTCAGCTCTGGATCATTGAGCTCGACGGCGCTGTATTTGAGCAGCTCTGATCGCTATATTGGCCTACGCTAAGCTTTACGCAAATACTGAAGTCGCAGAGAAAGTCCGTCTTCTACAGTCTGTTCCCCACCCCTACCGACTAGGAAAATGTAAAAACGCTGTTTAATTTGGACTGAAAAGGGTAAACAAACGGAAAAAAGAGGTCTAACAGACTGTGTTTAAAAAAACCAGGTGGGACAGCGTGCGTGTCTCGCGCGGACGCGCAACATGTCACTGGTGCCTAGAGCCGCTCGCGACGCGCATGCACACTCAGACTGCCCCCACCAACTAGGAAACACTAAAAGGTATTGCCAAACCCAAATAGACTACAGGAACAGTAGGCAATAAAGAGCACATAGAATAATCAAGCAGAATAGCGTTCAGCAGTTGGCATTTTAGCATTTGTATTAGGGAGAACAGGTGGCACAATGCGTGCGTGTCGCGGGCGCGGTTATCATGACGCAACATGTCATTGGAGTCAGATCCGCACGCGACACGCACGCACCACCTTGTTAAGCGTATCAGTGTTCTCTAATTCGACAAAAACTGCATTTCTTAGAAACTTCAGGAGCCAAAATATCATTAGAGACGCTGGTACACGCAACTGTGCCCAAGTTGACATTGTCCCTACCAATTAGGAAACGCTAAAAAGTGTTAATAAAACTAAATAAAAAAGATCATCAATCAAAAGTGAATAAATAATCAAGTAGACAGACACAAGAGCCTTCAACATTTGCCTCTACAGCCTGTGAAAAAAACTCCAGCTGGCGGAGACTTGCGTGTCACGCGCGGTTCCATAACGTGTCACAGACGCCTTGAACCGCTAGCGACACGCCCGCGTAGATCAAATAGTTAATACAGCTTCTCGTTGGGCAGTAACCTTCAGCTAATGCTCATAGGATGCTAGGGAAGGCAGTCTAGATCGGATTAAACAGTATACAACTCAATTAAAGAAGCCAGGTAGCACACTCGAGCGTGTCGCGCGTGCGGTCAACGTGTCGTCACATGTCAATGATGCGCACAACTGCTCGCGACACGCACGCACCACTTTATTAGGCGTATCAGTGTTCTCTCATTCGACAAAAAACGCAATTCTTAGGAACTTTAGAAGATAGTACACCATTGGTGACGCTACATATACGCAACTGCGTCTTTATTCAGATTGCCCCTACCAATTAGGAAACGCTAAAAAGCGATAATAATGCTAAATAGACAGGAAAATTAATCAACAGGCAGTGAATAAAGAATCAAGTAATCAGATAAAACAGCCTACAACAATTGCCTCTTAGCCTCTCTGAAAAAAAATCCAGCTGGCGGAGACGTACGTGTCACACGTGGTTCCACAACGTGCCACTGACGCCTTGAACCGCTCGAGACACGCACACACCACCTTGCTAAGCGTATATGTGTTCTCTAATTTGGCCTAAAACGCATTTCTTAGAAACTTTAGAAACCAAATATCATTGCTGACGCTACGTACATGCAACCATGCCCACTTTTAGATTGTCCCTACCAATTAGGAAACGCTAAAAAGTGTTACTACGACTAAATAGACTAGACAATCAATAGGCGGTGAATAAATAATCGACTAATCAGATCAAATAGCCTACAACAATTGCATCTACAGGTAGTTGGCGGGTTCGTGCGTGTCACACCCAGTTCCATAACGTGTCACTGACGCCTTGAAACGCTCGCGATGCGCACGCAGATGTAGATCAAACAGCTTCTACAGCTTCTCATTCTGCAGGAAACTTGAGTTAATGCTCCGAGGAGGGTAGGGAAGGTAGTGTAACCCGGATTACTAGTCTGCAGTAATACAGCCGGCGTGAAGCGCAGTTGACGCGTCCTGAACTGTCATTATCGGCTGGTGAGGCCGACGTCGGACTAACTGCCGACGAGACGAGTGTAGTAATTACTGGTGCGGGTGAAGACAACCAGCGGCGGCAATATGCGTCCGTCCCGAGCCCATGAATACCAACGGCCGTCGGCAGACGGCTGGCTGGCTGCTGGCCGGCCGGGCCGGCCGAACAATCTCGGAGCCACGCCTACAGGGTCCGTTATCTAAGGCAAAAATCACAGGGTAATTCGGCCTGCAAAACTCCGCCGACGCCGATTCTCACGTCATCGGCAATATGCGGCCGGGAGCGCTGAAGGAGACTTGCGGCGGCTAGGCTCGCATCACTGAGATGCACCACTCATCTAGACGTGAAGGCGATGGCGACGCTGTACTGGCGTCTCGCCAACGGACGGACGGCTTCAAACGCTGCTAAATTACAGGAATCTCATTATTTCGTCGAAGAGCGACGGCCGACACGACCACAGCAGCAGCGGCCTCTATCTCTGCCCTCGTCGCCGCCTCGCTTCCTTCCGTTCGCCAAACAATGTAGCGCAGAACGGCGATGGATCGAGGCGACGAGAAGCCCTTTGAGGCCAGAAGCATTACGACTAAACGACAAAGTTCCTTAGATTCCTCTAGCGCAGTGAGGAAAGCTAGGTCGCCCAAGTAGCGAAAGCTCAGCTCAAGATTCACGCTGAAGAAAGGTAATTTTCTTCATTTGCAGGCGCTTGTCTTTGCAAAAATACAGATTATTCTAACGAATATTCAGCTTCTGAAAACGTTTTTCAGTGAAACTCAGTGACAGTGGCAAGTTTGTCAGAGTTCCAGACATTCTGTGAGACGAATCGGTACTTGTCGACGACACGGCCTACATGGGAGGGGCGGAAGCGCACCCACCAATCGTAACCAATCAGAACACCGCCCAATCAGGCACCGGCAGTAAACCACGCCACTCTACGTCAAACGCCCGCTCAACGCGGCCTTGTGTTGGTATATGGTGTATGTATGTACATACGTGCCCACCAACCCATGTAGGTCACATTAACGACAAGTTCGCAATCCAATATGCACCACACAATTATAACATCAGCCTCCCTTAGACGGGGTTAACATCTATGACAGATGATCTACGATCAGATCCTCAATGTCTTGCTTCTGAACAGACACAGTCCAGTGAGACTATTCCTAGCATGCCTGAGCTTCAGAGTGGGTGGTACGAATCGGTACTCGTCGACGATGTGGCCTACATGAGGAGTCGACGGGAACGCGCTAGCCAATCACAAGCAATCAGAGCATCGACCAATCACGGCACCGAAGATAAACAGCCCTGTGGCGTACCGCTGGCGATCGAAACAGTCTCATGAGACTAGTGAGTATCCACCTCCCATGTAGGCCACATTCACGACAAGTTTCGCTAACGGGCATATACCACCCGACCATAACAATAGTCTAGATTTGAAGACATTCTGCAGTAGGATCCTTCCTCCAAGCAAGTCTGTCATAAGCTCAGCTAGTGGTGCTTGTCGACGATGTGGCCTACATGGTTTGGTGGAAAGCGTCATACAATCGCAACCAAACAGCAGCACCACATGAATACGTGCAAAAGAATCGTGATCCGCTATGGGTGGTACGTCCCTTCAATGCAGCCTGATTGGTCCGGTGTGTACACAACACGTAATGTAGGCCACATTAGCTACAAGTCGGGCATACGGCTGCGTACCATCCCACTACATCCAAAATATTCGATCCAATCTCTGATTCCTGAAAACGTCCTTCAGCGCATCTTTTTCTCCATGCAGATTGTCAGAGCTTCAGAATTTTTGTTGTACGAAGCGCCACTTGTCGACAATGTGGCCTACACGAGTGGACGCGAACACACTAGCCAATCACAATCACAGTCAGTGCACCGACCAATCAGCAAGCAACTCAATGATCCTCTACGTACCCACGTCCCCACGTAGGACACATTCACGACAAGTTTCGCTTACGGGCATCCATCACCCAACTGGAGCCTTTTTCTTACTCAGACGTGATCTGCGCCCAGATTCGCCATTGGTGAGCTCTAGGGCGGAAGAAAATGCCAGTCTCTGGCATGCGCCGCGCTTTCTACTCCACCTTTCAAATGTTCAGGCGCTCTTACAGGCGTTGAATTAGGCCGTCCGCAGGCTAACTACGAAAAGATGCACGCTTTGAAGCCATGTAGAACACATAGTAGCATCTTTATATGCAAAACGGTCACTATTTTCGCGACACAAAGCGATATATGAGACCACTGGCGAAAAACAGTCTGAACAACGCATTTTAATTAAGAGCGGGTCGTGGTCAGCCTTAGAGCTGCATACGGAATTCGAATGTGTTTTGACCGATGGATGCCGTCGAAAATCAGAAATGCATGAAAATTTGAATAATGAATTTGTTTGCGATGAAGATTTCTTCGCCTTCCGGAAGACGAACGATCGAATTCGTAGCTGATGACAACATATGGCCACTGCCAACTACGGATTTTTTGTGTGACTTTCTTGAAGAATGGGTAAGCAGTAGCTTCCAGAAAAGCTCTCAACTTGAAAATGCGTCTCTCTGAGGTTTAGAGCATCTACCTGCCATAAAATTTCAAAAATAAAGAGACCTCTTCAAAATTCACTTTATGTGGCAACGAAACTAAGGCTATGGCAGTTATTTCTAACTCAAGTTGCCTAGATAGTCAGTGAGGCGAATGTGATATGGGCAAATGAAAATGATTTCTGCACTATCTCTTCTGCATTGCAATATATTTGCCCATAGCTACACCCTACCCCCCCCCCCCCCCCCCCTCCTGATCTGTCCATGCGTCCGCGCAAAAATAATGTCCGTCTGCTCAAGTAAACCGATTATCAACCAGTCGATCAATAAATCGAACGCCTCAAATTAACGGAACATTACAATGCAATAATAATAAAGATAGAAAGGATAAAGGAGGCGTTACTCAATCCTTCTTGGGATGCGCCACGCATTCTACTTGTATGAGATGTCGTGGAGGTGACTGAATGAGTATTTGGCCATACAATGACTTGTGGTGGCCGACCGATGAACAGGTCAGTGCTTTGTCTTTTCCAAACATGTCTGGTACCAATTCACCGACCTCGGAGGCATGGAAGGCTTACATGGTCTGGGCGGGAGATCCGAACCAAGAACCTGGTATCATGGTGCACGCGGCAGCCGGCACCTTCTCCGACTGCGCTACACGCGCATACAATAGGATTATCAACAGTATATCACTAAGAATAATAATAAAAGCCAGATTCAATAGTATTAGACAAATAAACGACATTTTGAAATGGTTGGAGGTGACTTTCATCAACAAAAAGAAAGAAAAGAAAAAATAATGGATTCCTTCCCTTTCTACGGTTTTTAGGCATCCCTTTCTACCTTAGGCGGTGCTCCATTCTCATTGCTGAATATCACGACGATAAATTGCACTCAGAGCGCGTGCAGTGCAGTCGGAGGAGGCGCCGGCTGTCGCGTGCACCCGATACCAGGTTTGTGGTTCAGATTTTCTGCCAAGGTTTCCATCCCTCCAGGGTCGGTGAACTGGTACCAGACTTCTCTGTGGAGGATAAATCGCTGACTTTTATTTATTAGGTCGTCGCAAGTCTCCGCCTAAAAGTCGTTAAAAAAACGGCGGGGACTTATGCGACAACCTAATATTTATTTATTTATTTATTTATTTATTTATTTATTGCACTCATAGGTGCGCTCTAACTGAACGAAACAAAACTTATAACAGTTGCAGAAATACAATGTAGTGGCTCTCTTCCAATCAACGAATTAGTTAAAAATTTGATAAATTTAATGAAAAAATAAATTACTGAAAATGAAAAAAACATGGTCATATTGGCCATATTTTTTTCATCTTTGACTTGTCCATCGGCTGGCCACCGAAAGTCATCGCATGGCAAAACACGCATACAAGTCGTCTCCACGACAACACGTAGAAGCACAATGCATGGCGCATCCCAAAATGGGCTGAGTAAGGCCATCTTTTATTCTTATTCTTTAAATTGCGCATGTTATTACTATCACTATAATGAGGTTTTACTTATGAATTTAGTCGTACTGAAAAGAGCTTAAAAAGATGGCCGATGTGGAGACAACTTGCACCGTAGCGAGGCACGACTTCAGATCGGGCACATAGCTTGCACTTCTGCCTTCGAGCAGCTGCTCTGAACGCTCTAGACGAATTCAAATGAGCATGAAGACCACCACCATGTCGATGAGCTCGGCGACGTACCACCTCTCAGAGGTCGTTTAGTGTGCGCGCGAGGCGCGACGCGACGCATGTGTAGTGGCCGAATTGATCGAGCGACGCGACTGATCGATTCGGCCACTACGCACAGCATCGCGTCGCGCGCAGCGCGCACACTAAACGGCCCCTCACAACAGTGATGCTGACTGGCTGCTGCTGATGCAAGCTGCGCACGCGCATCGGTTAACAGATGTGGAGCTGAGAAGCCGCACGAACAGCTGTAGCATATCACAGACACACACATACACCTCAAACAGACATAATTAATGGGCGAGAAGCGCGTGAAGAAGACGTAACGATGCGCTGCACGAAATCGTCGCCGCAAAGAGTGGCGACTCTGCTCGGGGAAACACTTGACCGGTTGTGAAAAACGTGACGTACTGGAAAAACGCCATCATACACACTACACGTTGTCACGGATCGACAGCCGAGTTCAGCGACGCTTCAGAAGTGCACCGCATTCATCAAAGTTGTTCAATGAAGTGAATTCATGAATTAAAGTAATTCGTCAACATGTCATCAAAGCCGTCATCACTTCTCGGACGGCTGCAAACTAGGGGAGGTCTTCTCGCCATGATAGCAATGTTCTAGACTTGCAGTAATAGCCACAACCATGGACGAGTCGTCCGCGTGAGGACTCGTCCGGAATAGGCAATCGCTGCTGTATGGCGCGTTTTATACTTTGGGGCGCGACGCGACTGGCCGCGTCGCGCTCCGAATCTGACGCGCCGCCGCGCGATCGCTGTCAGAAAGGGGAGCGTCAGCGACGCGCGGCCATGAGCTTCTGCTACTACGGTCCGTTCAACATACGGTTGAAACTGGTGACTGTGGTATTGACTCGAATCCCAGCAATGCAAATAGCTCTAAACGACCCTTTATTCTCACCAATTTTGCCTAAACTCCAACGTGATACAAAAAAATGGATGTTAGATTTGGATCAGCACCCCAAATAGCCCCACCCCTCTAGACGAGCTTTGCGCGAAATCGGTGATTATGACCTCGACAGCCTTAGTCATCCGAACCTACCGTAATCGGCGCCCTTCCATCCCGCAGCGCGGTTCGCCGAATACCGTAGCCCAAAATTCCTTCAAATGTGGTGCTTTGAGGGGGTGGAGTACGATAGCTATGTCGACCATGATGCCGCGCCGAGCCGCAGCGCGAGTATAAAGGGCGCCGTATATTAGTATAGTATAAAGGGGTATAGTATAAAGGGGGTTAAAGAGCTTAAGGCCTTCGCACACTTTCGCCGCCACGCGGCAGCCCTATCTTTAAGCATAGGGTAGAGACGCAGAATCGCCTGTCGAGGCAAATCGATATCTATGGCAATCGTGGTGCCGCGCCGCGTGGCGGCGAAAGTGTGCGAAGGCCTTAAGCCCTAGTTTATACTTGCGTCGCTGCGCGGCGCGGCACAATGGTCGGGATAGATATCGACCGGGCGGCGCGAAAATCGATATCTATGGCGGTGCCGCGCCGCGTGGCGGCGCAAGTATAAACTAGGGCTAACGCTCATACCTCTTCACCTCGGCGATCAATAAGCCAAATGCAAGAATTGGAAAGGTATTTGATGGTATGTGAGTTGCATGGGTGCGATGAATTCGATTTTAAAAAAATGCCTGTTTTGTTTTTTCCTGTTTACATTGATTTTTGCTTATGTTTAGATTTGCTTTGTTTTTCTTTTGCATGGTTATCCGTGTAGTGAGTGAGAAAATAAATAAGTAAGTAAATAAATAAATAAATAAATAAATAAATAAATAAATAAAACAAGATCCGGAGAACACTATAAACAAGATAAAATAGAAGAGAAAACACTTAGTCACAGGCGTCGGCAGGAGGACTTAGAGGGCTCAGCCACCCTATGGAACGCGGGTCTTGCCTGATCAGGGTTTTCCGCCTTCGGTCATGAGCTCGTGAACAGTCGTGCGGCTGTGCGACTCCGAGGGAGTCGGTGTCATGGAGTTCTTCAGGTGTAGCTCGTGAATTATGGTGAGATCTTGTCTGGGGGCGAAGAGGCGTTCCCTACACCGCCATCAGGAAAGGGCGGAGCAAGGGGCGTGCCGAGCGTTAATCGTGGAGGAGATTCCCAGGTACGTAAGAATAGGGCTCTACGGCACCTGCACTGGTTGCCGTTCGCATCTTAATTTTACAAACATGAGTATTAATCCCTATTAGTCCGTATTATTATTGTATTAATTCTTCGGTCCTTCCGAATCTCTTCCAGGGTTTCGGTACGACGTCACGCCAATTAACGAATCCGCAAACTGCCGTGCGGTTTTCGCGCGCCACAAACTCGTCCAAATAGGGCGGAGCCGGCAGGGCGGGAAGTGGGCGGCGAGAGTGACCATGTAGGGAACGCACGCCCCCTCGTTTGGGGTTGGTTCTTCCTCCTCAATAGCGCTTATTTGAGCTCCTTGGCTTGTGCTGGTGGGAAGGGGGGTTGCGAACATCCACTATATACTTAAACGGCTACGCTCGGCCGCTAAAATTGATATCGATTAGTCGGCGCGGGTGATCGATAGTGATAGCCTTTAAAACACCGTAGGGCGCGACAGCTGCAACAAAAAACAGCCGCATCTAATGTGCATGTTGTCAATTTTCAGGAAAATTTCCAAACATGACATAGAATTAGAGTAGCTTTTTCAAAGGATTGATATCACTACATAGCTTGGGCCATACTGGGCAAAAAAGGCCGAAAGTCGCGGGGCTACGGTATGACACGAAAACCACGATGGCTACCGGTGCACAGGGATTCCACTCAGGACCAACATATCAGCAATATATAGGTACTATGATGGACGAGACCACAACAAATGCTACAGGACCAATACTTTACAGCACAATATGTCGCACAGCCCCTGAGCAGCTGTCCTAAAATGTAGCAGTAGCGAACTGAATAGAAACGGGAGTGGGAGCCGTCAGTCCTTCTGAAGTTCCCCATCGAATAAGAACGCAAAAGCTAGGAAAAAGCGTCGGCAAAGGTGACACAGCTTGCACGGCAGCGACGGCAAACTGAATTATCTCTCAGAAGGCGGCTGTAACGAAGTGGAACAGAGGAAAAAATGAGCGAAACTCGAAGATAGGCTGTTCTGGATGCAAAGGTGTTGATCTGAACACAGTAGCTCAGCGGTCCTCCAATAAAGCAAATAGATATTGGGTACTTTACGGGCAAGTAAGGACCAGCTCGACAGTTATGATCTATACTCAGGTCACACGAGGCGCAGCGTTCTGATATCGATCAGGCATCGTGAGAGATCGATATCGACTGTCTTTGAATTGCGGCGCGAGGAGCACAGTTCGAAAAACTCTTAAGGCCGAGAAGGCGCAGCGTTGTGACTCTCACTAATATCGATTAGGCGGCGTAGACGATCGATTTAGGCAGCTTTCGTAGCGCAGCGCCGCAGTATAAATCCCGCTTTAAGCATAGACTGTACGAACATAAATATAAAGAGATAAACAAATAGGCATTATGAGTATAACATTTACATCTCTTGAATGCTTTAAATACGCATCACAGTCCTATGCCTAAGAACTACTAGATTGACAATTAACCGAAGAGTGAGAAGCAAAATCACTCCGGATTGCTTGGGGCTCCAGATAGGCAGAGTCTGACCGTGTCAGAGACGCAGAGTAATGCGCGCGCGACAGATAGTAAACTTCGCGGCGGACTGAAAACTACGCGGCAAACTTCGTAGTTCTAGTGTTAGGCGGTGAAGCAGTAATGCTCAGCCGGAACGCAGCCGCGTGAATCTACACTGCATCTGACATGAAGTGCTGTGGACGCTAATTATGTAAAAGAGAGTAAACAGACAGCGTTCGAGGTGTGGAGGCGGCAGAGATATGAACACGGTGGTGCGCGCACACACACAGAGAGATAACTCGACACTCACGACGACTACGACACGACGAGCTCGGATTACTCGAGCTCGGTGAGGTAGATGCACTGTTAAGGGAAAGAAATCTCCAGTGAGACTATCATAGCTACTAAAACAAGTGTACAGGAGTGATCGTCTACAAAGTCCGTATCTGCACACCACACACCACACCCGACGACTTGTACTAGTTAGCGGCCGCGTTGGCATACGGGATTCGCAATGGGGCGTAAAATGTGCATTGTAGCTCATTTACTAGGTGCTCCCATGTGTTGACGCGTGGACTATTTGGATGTTCGGTATTGATTTCTTTGGCGGGAAACCGCGCATAAATACCCGAGTCTGGCGCCGCAGTGCTCACTCTTTCCCATCCTTCGGCTCTTCGTCCTCATCGTCTGCTGCTTACTCCTTGCCGCACAGGATTATAAGGCCTATGTTAAACTTTGTCGCCTACATAACATAAGCCTTATGCCCCGTTTATACTTCCGACGCCGAGCGACGCGGCGGCATGTATAATGGCCAAATTGATCGATCGCGTCGCCCGATCAATTTAGCCATAAAGGCCCCCACAGAGTTCTGCGGCAGCGCCGCGGCCCTATGCTTAACCATAGGGCAGAGACGCAGGGCTCGCCGCCGACGGCGTCCCTGCTCTATCCTTAACCATAGCGGCGAGCGGCGTTGCCGCAGAACTCTGTGGGGGCCTTTACGCATGCATCGCGTCGCGCGTCGCACGCATAGTAAACGACCCCCGGAAGGACTCCGCACTCTTCCGCGGCAAGCGGCGGGCGGCAAAACTCGTGAAGTGCGCTTCTGATGCACACTCGAGTCTTGATGGCGGCAAACGGACAGGACCGACTGCTGCTATTCGCTTTCCCCCGCAGACAGAACGTTGCGGCGGCAAATCGGCAGCAAATCAGCGGCGGCAACGATAACGTGAATCATGAAACAATAATGATATGAACCACTATTGCTGCTGCATTTGCTGCGCCGCCACCACCACCGTCGCTTAAGCCCTAGTTTATACTAGCGCCGCCACGCGGCGCGGCACCACGATTGTCATAGATATCGATTTTTCGCGCCACCGGGTCGATATTTATCGCAACCGTCGTGCCGCGCCGCTCAGCGGCACAAGTATAAACTAGGGCTAACATCTTGCACAAAAGTGTGCGGTTGCGGCACGACATCGCTCGCCGTCGTTCGCCGCCGGCGACAAGCTCTGCGTCTCTGCGTTATGGCTAAGGATAGGGCCAACGCTTTGCCGCAAAAGTGTGCGGAGTCATTAAAAAAAACCGTCTACGTTCTGTTTCGACGAACAAAAGTGAACCAGGTTGAAGATGGTTCGCCACGGGGCGCGGAATGTGTGTTAGAGCACATTTTCTAGGTGTCCACTTGCGTTTATGTGTGGACTATTTAAACGCTCAGTATCGACTTTTTGGCGGGAAACCGCGCAGAAATACACGCGTCGGGCGTCACTGGCTTCACTCTTCCCTGCTGTTTCGGCTCTTCATTGTCATCGTCTGCTGCTTATCCCCTGTTGAATTAGAGTATAATGAACAGCACGCGTTTGGTGTCAAAGGGGAGGAAGACCATCAGCCAGAATAGCAAACAGCTATGCAGCTTGACTCGTAGGGTGAACTTTCGTTGAAGTGGAGGGGCAACTACTAGTAGGGAATTCCCCGCTAGGTGACAGGATTTTCACCCAACGGTGACCGATTTACCTCTCGTAGTTCAACAGGGTTTCAAACTTTGCAACGTATCGCATCTGTGCAGCTACACAAACTACGTGTAGCCTTACGCCAACCACCTTTGACCGTCATCTGCATTCACGTACAGTAGTCCTACGCGTCACAGCTGCGCTCTACCGTCCCTAAAAGCGCCAGATCTGATCCTTATTGGTATGAAACTGAAATTGCCTGTGTTTTCTCGACAAACCGTACGTAATTACAGAAGCTTCAAGCTGACGTCACAAAATGAAAATAATACCTTTTCGCGGTAAAAGATGCGTCACAATTGGGGAATGCAATGAAAAACAGGGTAAAATTGCGTCATAGACAGTTTCAGAGAAGACAGGATACCAGTGGTGTTTATACGAAGAAAGTCCGCAATTACACGCAATTTTGCACATACTCAGCCCACGCCTCCACACCAACTAGGAAAATGCTTAACATTCTTCCGATGTGCCTCTAAGGGCGATTTTTACCTGTTAGTCATAAGAGGGGCTAATGGGACAAAAAAAAAACAGATAAACATCGTGGAGAGATCCTAAGTCTACGCAATTCTGCACACATTGAAAATGCCCCCCCCCCCCCCACTAGGGCAGTGCTTACTATCAGATGACCACTACAAGTTAAACACTTTAGTGCCCCTCTCCCCCCCCCCCCCCCCCCCAATATACACGATGAATCGCAGGGACGCGCCTCAAAGCGCCCGATATTGCGTCAGACGCGCGCGGTCTGCGACGCGGTTCCATGCAACGAACCTGTGCAACCCATGTTTTACGATGAAAAATGGATTCGGAAGCCTAACGGTGAACAGAAGGATTGAATTCAGCAGAGCATAAAAGCTCACTTTCGAGCAGAACGGCGTGACACGGCTGTTGAAGGATTGTAGCGCTGAGGTCCATTATGAACACGCGCAGCGGTCAGCGGCGCGTTCGCCGCTGCATATCCTTGTCAATCAATAAGCGACGATTGGTACAAGGTGTCCTATCGGATTAGTCGAGCAGCTTTCTGCGCTCACTATGATTTCACAACGGCGCAATGCTAAGTCAATCGATAAAATCAATAAGTCGGGAGGTGCCAATTGATCGTAAATTCAATAGTGGAGGCCACATAGCGTCTAGTTGAAGCGGGAAGAAAGTCTAAAGAGGGTTTTAAGTGGAAAGCAACAAAACGAATCGATGAAAAGCCGACAGTATTAATGCAAACTTGGGACGTCGAATGAACGAGGCATGCAGCGCGGCTGCGTCGCGGCGCAGCGCTGCGCAACCTTCTCGCGCAGCCGAGCCCTATATTTAAACTGATTCGTTGCCAAGAAATCAGACAAATGAACATGAAATTACGAAGAATAGCCAGTCCAGCGACACCCTAGGTCTCGTGGCCGTTGACGTCGCTCGCCGGACACCCAGCACGCACGCACGCATTTGCCCGACGAGCGCAATCAAGGTGTCGTGTTCGGCACCTGATGATGACGACGCACGCGATGCACACGACACACTAATGAGACACCCCATTCAGTGGAACGAACGATCGAGGGAATAATCGAGCAATCGGAAGAGCGAACAGCTCTTTGTTCACATTTGACCACAAAAAGTAGCTTAGAGATGTAATTTGTGTGTGTATTCCGTACAGTGAGCGTTGGGTGAGACGAGGCGACCTAATGGCCCCACCCAACTTGTACGACATCCACCTATATATTCTGAGCTCTTCAGGACCAGAAGGTTGTCGTTAGGGCTAGTCGAAGCTCTACACACACTCAAGATAAGCTCATGGCACCGAAAGTTCGAAATCGATAAGCGCGCTCCAATGAGAAGCACGCACGCAAGACGCACGCTCAGCAATGGCGCTGAAATAGCACGCACATTCGTATCTCGCGCACTTTACAATGGGTCATTCGATCAATATCGATAACTAAGGTTCGACTTTCGTCACACTTTGCAGTTGAAGATAAGAGAGTACAAAAATGAAAAATTAATAATCTTCAAAGGATTACAAGCACTCAACAACTACCACATTATTGATTAAATAATCAAAAATAATTAATTGCCAACTTCTGGTTATTAAGAATACAAAAATAGATTAGCGCAGATGTATGTAGAGTGAACAACATCAGCTAAAATGTTAAGAATTCAAAAAATCAACAAGCAGATTCGATACTGAACTTCAAAGGACAGTGAGGACAAAGGACAGTTGATTCTCATCTGTGTCAGAAACAATCCACTAATTTGACCAATGTTAAATGTGCCCTCCTTGAATTCGCTAATTCCTTTGACCTCACCAGGGAAGGTCCCAGGCGTAGGTCTGAACGGGAGAAATTGATAGTACTGCGAGAATCTCCACCCTTCGTAGAGTAGAAAAACATGTTTCGTTTTTGCTGAGTCCTTGAATCAAAAGAGCTACGAGCCCTCGAAGGTGGGGGGGGGGGGGGTACAGTAGCGCACCGTCAGCACGTGGCCACGTGCATGCGTGCGCACGCTGTTGCATGGAACGCGGCGAGAGGTTCTGCGGCAAGCGAGTCGGTGGCTCAGCAGGGAGCGGGACTACTTCGCAGGTGCTAGGTCAGGTGTTCGACTCCCGCCCTATGCAGCATTTTTGCATTTTTCATGATTGCCGCCTTCTTTACCAATTTGCTTCCTACACATCTTCTGCATATTTATTTCACTCTAAATTGTCAAACAAGCATCAGATTCGTAGTCCAGGCGAAGCTTGGACAAGAACAGTTACCACGACCTCACCATTAATCACATTTACCTACCTACTGTAATTTAATATACTCCAGGGTAATACGGAAAACGGATGTCAGATTGTAATCAGCACCTCAAATGATCCCCCTGGGAGAAGTTTGGACAAAATCGTGATGATGACCACAACAGCCCTAGTCACCTGCACCTGCTGTAACCCTTACCTGTTGTAAGGTCATTGTTTAACATTCGCTGAAAAACGGAAAACATTGTATAACGCTCAGAAGCTGAGAAAAGTGAGCGAAGCACAGCTCACAGAAACCTTTATTTGACAGTTTAGAGTGAAGTAAATGTGTAGGAGATGTGTAGGAAGTAAGCTGGTTTAGACTGCCATGTCGTACCGACTTTCACGACTCCAAAGGTCGAGGAGAGGTCGAGATTTTTTTGCCTAAACCTCGCTCAGGGGGGGGGGGGGGTTATTTGAGGTGCTGATCACGAATCTGACATCACATCTGTTTTTCAAATTTCGACCGATTACGGTAGGCTATGGTGGGTACGGATAATACTGTACCCCCAATTTCGAAGGAGCTCTTTGGGTTCAAAGACTCAGCAAAAACTCAACATGTTTTTCTACTACATGAAGGGTGGAGATTCTCGCTGTTGCAAGCGAGTCGGTGGCTCAGCAGGGAGCGGGACCACTTCGCAGGTGCTAGGTCAGGTGTTCGACTCCCGCGCTATGCAGCATTTTTGCTTTTTGCTATCCATTTTTACCACTCAGACCTATGCCTGAGACCCTTCCCTCAGTTTTTGATGTATTAGGTTGTAACGAATTAAATGGCACTGGCTCGCGCCATTTTTTGCCACGTCTTTACGCGTTTGATCAAGAACAAACCGTAACATGTGGCATATCATTTAGAAGCGCAAACTTTGCTCTTCCGGTGAGTACCAAATTTTCTATGTAAAAATGGAAAAACTTTAGAGTTTTATTGACTTTTTTGCAGATGGACAAAAGGGTAATCCGAGGCATTTACTTGTATGAATTCAAGCTGGGCACTACAGCTAAGGAGGCGGGCGAGAAGATCAACGCCGCATTCGGTCAAGGATGTTCCACAATTCGGACGGCGTATCGTTGGTATCAGAAGTTCCGGAATGGAGATGAGAGCTTGGAAGAACATGAAGGTCGTGGGAGGCATAGTGATGTTGATGAGGACAAGCTGAGAGATGTGGTAGAGGAGGATCCACACAAAGGTACCAGGGAGATAGCGAAGGTTCTTGGCGTCAGTCACAACACAGCTGCCCGGCATCTGAAGGACATTGGAAAGACCAAAAAGCTGGAAAGATGGGTGCCCCACGAGCTGTCCGAGGAGCAAAGAAACCGACGATATGAGATCTCGTCCGCACTGCTTCTACGGAGCGAAACGGACCCATTCTTTGATCGCATCGTAACCTGTGACGAGAAATGGATAATGTACGACAACAGGCGACGATCGGCACAGTGGGTGGACAGCGATGAGAGCCCCAAGGTTTTTGCGAAGCCGGAATTGCACCAAAGAAAGTAATGGTGACAGTATGGTGGTGTTCGCTGGGAATTATTCGCCACAGCTTCCTCCCTCCCGGCGAATCCATCACGGCAGAGAAGTACTGCATTGAAATTGAAGAAATGATGAAAAAGTTGAAGGATATCCGGCCGGCCTTGGTAAACCGAAGGCGAGTTCTCCTTCTGCACGACAATGCTCGCCCCCATGTAGCACGAATGACGTTGCAGAAATTGAGTGAGCTGAGCATTGAAACTCTACCACATCCTCCGTTTTCTCCCGACCTCTCCCCAACAGACTACCATTTCTTCAAGCATCTTGGCGACTTCTTGGTAGGGAAAATACTCAAATATCAACAGGATGCCGAAGATTTCGTCAATTCCAGAACTTCTGACTTTTATGCTACTGGGATAAAAAGGCCTGTGTCACGTTGGCAAAGATGTGTAGAATCAGAAGGCTTTTTATTTCGATTAATAAACTTGCCTACAAGCCGAGATATTAACTGTTTAAATTTACAGTGGATCAGTGCCATTTATTTCGTTACAACCTAGTAAAAGACTCGGTTCAATAGCTCTTGGTTGGGAAAAACGAATAGATTCTGGTGGTTTTCATTTCGATTAATAAAGTTGTGTTCAAGCTGAGTTATAGCAGTTTGAAGAAGGCGGTCCGTTTCGGCGATTAATTTCGCGACAGCCTAATAGAATTCTCACGTTTCTCTAAATTTTCTTCGTCTAACCAATGCGACATTGAAACGCTGAGATGAAGCAGCATGATAGGAACAAGCCGAGCAGTCGAATGAAGATCGAGGCTAGCGAAGACATGGAAATGCAAGAAAATACACAAGGAACGCTAGGAAGTGATAATCAGCAAAATTCCGATCGAAATAGATGGGGCTCTTCCTTAACGCTGCAGAGATCGCCCAAACTCCAGAAGAAACTCCTGTTGTCTATCTAAACCGGCACAAGTCGTTAATGTGGCCTACACAGGACGGAATGAGCTCAGCTGACCAACGAGACCTATCGAATGCGAGTTCTATCTAAATAGACAGCAAGGTGCACTGATTGTCTTGCGACTTCCCGTGCCCGATGTAGGCCACATTAACGACCTGAACCGATATTGATTCTTGCGACGGAAGAATACAGGAAAAGAATAATAATTAACCTCTAAAATGAATATAAATACGAATAATTATAAATATTCTAAAGCGGCGTTGAGCTGAAGTGGCACCTAGAGGGGCGGCGCCTGCGCGCGCGTGTTCGGTCGCGCTGGGATTGGTTGTGGTTGGCTGACGCTTCTCACACCCCGCCCAGGCCACATTAATGGCTAGTACTGACATCGAATCTTAAAGATGGAAGAACACAAAAAATGAATAATAAAGTTAAAATTATAAATTCTTGACAAAATTCATGTTCGAGTCCACACGAATTTGGCACAATAGAATTATTATAAAATACTATTTTATTTGATCACTATTTTTTATCATTATTTTTATTTATTATTATTTAATATTTTTATCAATAGTTTATGATGATTATCATTACTATTTTTAATAATATTTATTCCTTCATTTATTAAAACTGCTATTATTATAAATTCTCTTCATTACATATACATAACTGATTAATTATTATATAATTTTTCTTTTCATTATAAACCCTTTAAAATTATCCGACAAGACCGTATACAGGGCACGAGTGATCTAACGGCGCCGTGATTGATGACGGCACCCCGTTTCCCCAATGTAGGCGACATTAACGACATGTCCTACCAAATGCAATAAATAGATTCACTGCTATCACGAGCCTATCTCGGGGTTACTGTATAGATACCGTACACCATACTTACCGCGGAGAACGGCACCGGATCGGCGGTGAGCGTCGGAATCGCCATCGAGACGCGACGCACGAACGCGGACGCGCGACGTCGTCCTACGGCGCCGCGCGTCACCGTCGCTGCTGTCGCCGACGACGACGGCGGCGGCGGCGGCATCGTGGTCGTCGTTGCGGCGAGCGCCTGCGACGGCTGCAGCAGTTGACGACACTGAATGCGAGCGGCACCATCCAACATACGTCGACGACACTCTGTCGCTGCCTCTTCACCACTAGGTCGTCGTCGTCGAGGTCGTCGTCGTGGTGGTCGTTGTCGCCGCGACACGCGGACTTTGAACTGATGTGGCGGCGGCGGTGGATTTGGGCGAAATGGCCACCGCAGCGCGACGTTTCCAAGAAATCTGGGCGAGGTTGAAGGTACGCTATTCAGACGTGTATACGATAGAGTAACAAGCGGATGAAGAAGAAAAAGAGGAAGAAGAAGAACAAGAAGAGGAGTAAGGCATGAGAGAGACGAGCGCGTATCGCGAATGAATGGGTCAGCGAGGTGGCGTGACAGAATTGCATGGCTACTATGCATGAATCGAGTGTCAGTAGCCGTCGCCGCTACTGCCCCTCCTCTTCGCCCTCGGTTCAGAATCAGAAGACGAAGTAGCGTGGTGTCGACGTCGCCAGATGGCTGTGGCGATCGTCGTCGTCGTATATCGCCGCCGATTGGCGCTTATTTTTGCGTTGTTGATGACGACGATCGGTAATTAAAACCCGGCACTGGCACACGTGTGTGGGATACGATACTATACTGCCAGCGCCGATCGCAACTTCGCCTCGCTGGCCGCACGACGACGACGAGAACACTTCGACGCTTCGAAAACACTTCGCACGCCCGCGCCTTCGGCCGTCCTCGTCGAGCAAGCAGGACGACGTGGATTTCTTTGAAGAACGGCCCAATCAGCATACGCAACGAATCAGAAGCGCTGGAACGGGGAATTCTGATTGGGAAAACGTGGCCGAACCCCCTCCCCCCGGGGCTGTTTCCGGACCGACGGGGACGGACGGTGGTTTGTTCAGAATCTGAAGCTAACCATGAGCCCAGCAGCCGAGAGCCGGGCGGGAGGGTGTGAGGGTGTGAGTGTGAGGGAGTGTGGTGGATCGAAGCGCTGTGCTCTATTATCTTCCAGCATAAGAGCCCGTCGCCTAAGTGCCACTGAAAGATCCCGTCCGTTTTCATCCCTCGACACGGGCCCCGTCCGTCGCGCCGTGCCTCCTCCTCCTCCTCCTAGTGCTCCCAGCACAGCTCATGGCAGCTTACCGGGGATCACTAAGCTTAAATTACCGTATCTCAGATGTTCCTTAGGAATTCATGGCCACACCCGGTCCATGTCGCGAATACGGGCAGCCTTGGGAAGTCGGAGCGCGCCAACCAATCAGAACGCGGACCGAATACACGCTAGCCAATCAGGGTTTTGAATGGCACTCCCATTCGATGCAGCCTGACTGGATGTCGCGTTCCCATCTCCCGATGCTTATCAATTTCGGACCATGGACTCTACCCCCCTCCAAACACCTCCAAGCAATCACAGCGAAGATGGTGAATGCATGTCGCACATCATACCCATGGAGCAGGGGGCCAGGCGTATCAACGAACTCTTTAGAAAGCAGCGATAGCGCTACTACGAAGGCTAGGTAGACTATGAGCATGAAGCACAGCCTATGCATAATGCAACGATTTCCCAGTTGGGAGGGGCAAATGCCACGCCACATGGCGTCTGCGACATCGATTCAAAATGCAGATGCCGTTACGGGAGACAACCCTACATGTATTCATTGCCCAACAGATTTCACACTGCAGACTGAACTGCAGATTTCACGAGGGGCTGCACACTTTTATTGCAACATCTGTAGTAGAGAATTATGCTACAATTTTAGAAAATTTTTAAGTAATTTTTGCCGTTGGACGATTTAGGTCGAACGCCCTCTGAAGCTTTCGATCACGTCGACGCCAGGTAGCGTCGGTTCTCGAAGGATTCTCCAGACAAAATTCGATCCAATAATCTCAGAATCAAAAAAAAACTTTTTTCGTAGTGCTACTTAGTCTGCAGCACCAGTTTCCTCAAAGTTCAAACGAATAAGTCACAATGCTGTTTATGCTTCAGCTGTTTCTCAGCACGTCGTTATGAACGCTATCAATATCGATTAGGCCGCAAGGACGATCAATATCGTCAGTGCTGTCAGGCGACGGAAGAATAAAGGATCCCTAGGTCCAACGAGATTTAAAGGGATTTTTGTGCCAGAAATCACCTGTATCACCTGTATCACCTGTCGTCCCGTTGATCATCGACTTGCTCGAGCGGGCGCCAGCAGCGTCTCCATTCGTCCCTGTCGCGTGCCAGAGTGGTCCAATGGATCCTCCTCGCTCGAGGGACACGAAGAGCGTCATATCGGTCGTTCAGGGCTTTCACGAAGAAGTCCGACCAACGCGTTGGTGGGCGTCCTGGTGTTCTTTTGACATCCCGCGGAATCCAATCTGTGACGGCTCTCGTCCAGCGGGTGTCTGCGAATCGCATTACGTGGCCGGCCCACCTAATTTTCGACGACTTGGCCCACGCGACAGCGTCTCTGATCTTCGAACGTCGGCGAAGCTCGGAACTCCGGAGACCTTCTCTCACTTGCGTGAGTCGTGTCACTCCGAGCATCGTCCTCTCGATTCCACGCTGATCGCGTGTTCATCCTGCTTTCGTATAGCCCAGGTCTCTGAGGCGTATGTTAGGGCAGAAAGAACAGTGGAGTCGAATAGGTGGGCACGGAGTCGGACGTTCTTCGTTTTCTTCACGACTTCTTCGACGCTCTTGAAAGCTCCCCAAGCCGCTCGTTTCCTTCTGCTCAGCTCTGGTGCTAGGTCGTTGGTCATGTTGACTTCGCGACCCAGATACACATAGCTGGGGCATTCGGAGATGTTCGTTCCGTTGAGCGAGAATGGGGCATCAGAAACCCATCCGTTCTTCATGAACATCTCTTCGTAAGATTCAGCTGCAGTCCAACGCTTCCACATACACGATCGAAGTCGGCCAGCATTCGTTCCGCCTGACTGATGCTCGGGGTTATGAGCACGATGTCGTCAGCGAAGCGAAGATGGTGCAGTTGCCGGCCGTCGACCTTCACTCCCATGTCTTCCCATTCTAGTTCGCGCATGACGTTTTCGAGGGTGGCGCTGAAGAGCTTCGGGGATATGGTATCCCCTTGTCGAACCCCTCTCTTCACGTCAATGACGACGTCGTTGTAGAATGGTGAGATCTTGGTCGTGAATCCACTGTACAACTCTCGAAGAACTCTGATGTACTGAGTAGGAACGCCCTGGGTGAGCAGGGCTTCCATGACCGCTTCAGTCTCGACGGAGTCGAATGCCTTCTTCGTGTCAATGAACGTAAGGCACAGCGGCAGCTTGTACTCTCGCGACACTTCGATGAGCTTCGTAATGGTGTGTATGTGGTCGATCGTGCTGAATCCTCTCCGAAATCCTGCTTGTTCGCATGGCTGTCCTTCGTCCAGCGTTCTACTAATCCTATTCAGGATGACTCGAGTGAACAGCTTGTAGACTACGGACAACAGGCAGATCGGGCGATAGTTGCCAATGTCGTGCACGTCTCCCTTCTTGTACAGCAAAACGGTCTTGCTGGTCTTCCACTGAGATGGAACCTTGCATTCGGACAGGTAGCGTGTGAAGAGCGCGCCAAGGTGTTGATGAGCGCTGGCGGGAGGTTCTTCAGGTGTTCAGCTCTGATCCTGTCAGAACCGGGTGCTGTACGTTTCTTCACCGACGAGATGGCGTGTCGGATCTCGGAAGGGAGAACAGAGGGAACGACGTATCCATCCTGCGGAAGATGGCATGGGGGCAGGTGGACGTGGCTATCGAAGAGATCGGAGTAGAAGTCGTGGATGACTTTCTCCATGGTCCTTCTGGAAGAGGTGATGGTTCCGTCAGGACGTCGGAGAGCGGTCATCTTGGTCTTGAAGTTGGCGAAGTTCCGGCGGGCATTGCGAATGCTCAGCCCTGCCTCTGCTGCTTCAGCCAACACTTCCGCCCTTCTCTCTTTGAGATCTTCCTTTATCGCCGCTCTGCATAGCTTTGCAAGCTCGGACGTCAGTTGGTAGTTGCCTGACGCTCGTGCTGCTCCACGCTGGCGTATCAGCTCGAGAGTTTCCGGAGACAGGCGTCTCTTGGTGGTCTTCAAGCTCTCGGCTCCCTTAGCACTATCGTGGAGATGGTGCACGAAGCGATCGTATTCCTCGTCGACGTTGTCCATGACGGCATCTTCCCAAAGGCCGACAAGAGAGGTGTAAAGGTCCCAGTTGATGGTCGTTCTGGGATTCCTCTTCTTGAACTTCGCGGCCTTCTCTCCTTGACGCGAAAAGCGGAACCTCGCGCGAAGGAGGCGGTGGTCCGATCCCGTGTAAAACTTGGGGACAACGGAGACATCGGTCAGGCAATACTTGCGATTGACGATGATGTGGTCGATCTCGTTGTGGAACTGGCCACCGGGGGATTCCCAGGTCCATCGTAGGGAGGGAGGCTTCTGGAACTGCGAGTTTCCATGGATGGTCTTGGTCGACATGATAAACTCAGACAGCCTTTCACCTTGCTCGTTCCACTCCAAACCGTGGGTTCCGATGTGAAGTTCTTCCGGCGACCTTCGTGGCCCGATCTTGGCGTTGAAGTCGCCGACGATCACCTAGAAAGTAGAAGGTGTGATCTTCCTTATAGAACTTCTCCAGCTCCACGTAGAAGGCCTCGACGTCTTCGTCGTCGTAGTCGGATGTTGGGGCATACGCGACGAACACAGTCAAGGCTGGCACGGAGCCACATCGCTTCAGTCGCAGACGTCCGATTCGGCTAGTCAGAGACTCGTACGAATCGATGTTCATGGCCAAGTGCGTGTTGACGAGGACACCAACGCCGCCTACTCCCCTGCTGTCGCATGTTCCGAGGAACAGTTCTTCTCCGGAGTCGTAGGCGGCGTGTAGGGGGTGGTGTCTTCTCGTCTCGGTCAGTCCGATGACGTCGTACTTGATCTTCCTGGCTTGCATCATCAGGTCCTCGACGGATGCTTCGGACGCAAGCGTGCGGGCGTTGTAAGTACAGATCGTCATCCTAGTCCTTCTCAGTTTGCGCAGCCTGGTTAGGCCCTGAGATTTTAGCAGCCTCTCCGTACTCGTCCTTCCCATCGCTGCAGAAATGGGGGCTCTTTCGGGGTCAGGGGAATGAGGCCCTTTAGTGCTGCTGTGTTTGACTGGAATACAACACGGGTAGCTAGTCAGGCTCTGTCGTGCGGGCGGGGTACTCCGGGCAGCCAGCCAGACTGCCCGAAGGGACGGGGCGAGACTTAAGGCGGCCTCGAATCGCCTTACGATGTGCTCCCAGTCTACCGAGTGCAAGCTTTTGGCCGAGCCGACACAGTTACAATCCGCACAGTCACGGACACATCCACGCACACTGTGCACGAACATGCCGCTCCCACGCACAAGGAACGCATCGACCCGACACAGCAGGAGCAAGGAGTCCATCCCCTGCATCCCACCTGCGTCTCTGGGCAGTACACGGTCGCATTTGGTTCGCGTTTAATTCCCCTATCCACCACCCGGGGACGCGCCACGTGGCCCTGCGACAAGCGGCCCGAGATCCCTCTTAACAAGAGAGCCCGAAGGCTCTCTATCGAGGGAGATCCGTGGTGCCAGAAATACCGTTTTTAATTGAAATTGAGCACTTTTCAAATCAAAGCGGGCACTTTTCACGTCAAATTGGACACATAAGAATTTAAAATCACAATGAACGTTTTCCAACCCAAAACGAGCGTCTTACTGGTCAAACTGCAGGCTCTCCAAGTCGGCTAGGATAATTTTTCGTTTAAGGAAAATCTGATACGGTACGAGTGTCCAGTTTGACTTGAGAAGTGTCCACGATTCTCATGTGGACTACGCAAGGCGTCAATCGATATCGATCGGCCTGTTAGATAATCGATATCGGCGCTCATTGCGCGTCGAGCTGAACAGGTGACAGGGTTCCTTCAGTGCTATGAGGTGGCTAAGCTTTCCACAAACCTAAGTGGGACCCTAAAAGGATCCCCAGGGCCAGCGAGCTCTTCTGCGCGACTAAAATCCCTTTGAAGTGCGATATGGCCCACGGATAAGAATGACTCGCAACGACAGGGCAACACCTCCAGGTATGGCCCATATGGGCCTCCTACAAGAATCGACGGCGTCTCCTGAACTTCAGGGTCCTCTAAATTCTCTCGGAGGTGCTTTTAAGGTGATGAGGAGGGGGGGTGTAAGAAATAGGGTCCGGGTAAGAGTAACACGAAGACTACCAGTTATTCCGAACCAACAACGGCAATTGAAATGGTGACGACCAAGGGCTGAAGGAGATCCATCAATCAGCTGCTTGGGCTACCTTTAAGGCACACGCAAAGGTAAGGAATTCACCGCTAAAGGATGCTAAGTAGCGAGCGCTTCTAGCTCGAGCCAGAAGCTATTCTGGATCAGCACACCTCAGACGCAGTAAGCTAAGCGAGGAATTTTTCTCCTCCGCCGAGCCGCAGTCGCTATTTCGACGACAGGTGAAGTGTGCCGAAAACTAAACGCTCCTACACTACGGAGAATTGTCTTCTCAAAACGAGAGGTCACCGAAGAGAACAACTTCCGAACGCTTGAAGAAACGGCGGCTTCCAAAGAGCGGCGGCTGGGTTTCTTCTTGGATAGCTTGGCTGTAATTCGAGACGAGATGGCCCTGGAGAAGCCGTTTGGTGGAGGACATGTTGATAGATTGACGCTCCGGAAAGACAAATTTTCTCATGGAAACATCCGAAGCTCGACGTGTACAGAACCGACATCGATTACCGTTAAGGATGAACGTAGCGCTCTTAGAATTTTCCCATTTTCCATTTGAAAAAATCTTGTGGTCCATGTCGTGAATGTGGACAGCATTGGTAGGTAGACTGCCAATCATGATCAATTAGAGCACCGGTCGTACATGTCCTTTCCCCACTAAATGCAATGACCACTGAATGCGATCTGATTTGAGCTGGCGCATTCCCACCTCCAGTGCTGTCCACATTCGCGACTAGAGCCGATTAGGATTGAGGAAAACGCAGCGCACATAAAATTTCACTTTTCCTCTTCAAAAAATTCCTTGTGTTCCATGTCGTGAATATGAGCAGCATTTGGAGGACGGCATGCGCCAGTCAATCCTGACCAATCAGGTCACCAGCCGTGCACTTTATCTCTGGCCAGGCACTGGATGCGAGGATCTGATTTGGATTTCATTCCCACCTCCAAATGCTGTCCACATTCGCGACTAGGCTCGATTACCATTGAACGAAACTTAGTGCACTTGAATTTTTCCTTTTTTCTCGTTGAAAAATTCTTTGTGATCCATGTCGTGAATGTGAGCAGCATTGTGTGGTGGCCAGCCAATAATAACCAATTAGAGAACCGATCGTTGCCGGCTAGCAGACCAATGAATGCAATCTAATTTGGGATGGGGCATTCCCACCTCTCAACGCTGCCCATATTCGCGACTAGGACCCTTTAAGGAGAAACGTAGCGCACTTAAAATTTAATTTTTTCTTCATTGAAACAGCCTCTATGGTCCATGTCGTGAATATGGACAGCATTGAGAGGACGGCACGCGCCAGTCAGTCCTAACCAATCAGTGCAGCAACCGTACTCTGATTAGCACCACCACTGGATGCGATATGATCCGGGCTAACGCATTCTCGCCTCCAAACGCTGTCCATATTCGCGACAAGGGTAAATTAACCTAAAGGAGGAACGTATGGCCAATCGGGACATCAATCGTACACGTACTCTCTGAGTAGCGACCAGCGGACGAGATCTGATTGGCTAGAACACTCAAGCCCGCTATGCTGCCCATATTCGCGACAAGAACCAATTCTTCCAAAAATGGCCTTTCAAAACTTTCTAGACGCTTCGCTATTTTAAAACGTCAAAAACGGCATGGATTAGGCGCTTTCTTAGTTAAGTAGATAGGACATGACCACACCAAGAAAGAGAAAGATCTGGCTTCAGAAAATCGTCTTCTAAAAGCGCTCCGTTGCCCATCTCCTACGGATATGAAGGAACGAGGGGCGAGGATGAGGTCAGGAGTCGATGATGTGGTTTGATGCGCCGGAGCGAGCCGTCACGGACGGCATCGTCAGGCGAATATGACACTCGAAAAGCTGGCGCGAGTAATTCGTTTAGTCGGCTGAATACCGCCTAGCTGAAGATGGCCCTTGTGTGCTAGGCGGTCAGCCGACGGACGACTCCTCTTCTCCGCGAGATGATGACGGCGACGACGACGCCAGTCAGCCCGTCACGACGGGGGCTGCCTGATTCAATTCGTCGACTATTTGAAGCTGGAGCAGCAGTAGCAGCAGCAGCGACGCACCTGGTAAAAACGGCGAAGCACATACAGACGGCCTACGGCTATTGATCATATCGATCGCCTGGGGGTTGGAACGGGTGGCAACCAGGTGGTAGCACGACTGAACTGCAACGAGCAGCAGTCGTTGCAACGACATCGGCAAGGTACGACGAATACCGCCGTTTAGTGCGTCATTTCCGGTGTGAAATTGGCACATTCGCCTGAGCAGGGCAGGCGGCCGGAGCGAAACTAGCTGAGCACGTTATTCGGTGCTTGGCAGAGGAAGTAACCCTTCTTTCCGGAGCCAATTGCTCGAGAAGTCGTGAAAGATCTTCAACAGGTCGTATTTAAGGAACACGGTAGGGACAAAGGCCATGTTGCGAATGTGGGCAGCATTGGGATGTGTGAGCCCGCCAGGCAATCACAGCCAATCAATGAACCGTTCAAACACACGTCAGCCAATCAGGTTTCCGACCACTTTGAATGATACGCTCCAGCGATTGTGCGGCCCGATTGGCTGGTACACTCCCATCTCCCAATGCTGCTCACATTCACGACTAGGACCGAAGCTAGCTACCTAACAACCCCATCGGGTTCATCTGAAAGTAGGGAAGTCCCTCAAGGACTGTAGATCGTCATGTAGCAGTAGAATCGCTCAAGCAGAACGACGAAGTACAGCTGAGGGAAGGTTTAACCTGTCAACGAATGGTGACAGGCTTTCCGACCAATGGTCACCGACTTTCCTACGGTAGTTCACCTGCAAGGGCAACTATAGCTCATCGAAGAAACTGACTGTAGCTAAGGACTATTTCCCCATGATTCAACTCTTTTCGTTTTTTCTATGGCGGGAGTTTGAAACGTACTTTTCGGCCAGTTTTAACCAGATTTGAACTCCCGCTCAAATTAGAAGGCTAGTTCGACTGCAGATGAAATTCCGTTCACCTACGGATGAAATGTTGCTGGTGAGCTATAGATGCCTTTACAGTTGACAACGGCAAGTTCGTACGCAGTTACACAACTTACTAGTCACCGTACGTCGCTGTCATTCACCTACAGTTGACCGCTAGCGGTTTCAGAATTAGACCTCGCTACCGCCGTTTCTATCGTCCTACAAAAGCTGCAAAGCAGAGGGAGCCGATTCCATAGCACATCTTCAGTTTACCCAAGGTAGTAACTTTTCCAAGAATTACCTAACCCATCCACCCCACTTAGCATGCATAGAGCCCGAGAAAGAAGAACGCATAGCGCAACCTGAAGGGGGAACTGGCCCTCCATCATACGGTAATGAGGCTCAGCAGCCAACCAGAGGTCAGAGCCATCTTGGATGAACTGAACTAACCATGAGATTTCGGAGCGCTTACAAACGAGAATGAAGCACAGCTGTGCCGAGCGACTCCGAAACTCCTAGCGGTCAACTGCAGGTGAACTGCAGCTTATGCTGATGCGAAAAATTGAAAACGCTACTTTCGAACTACCGGGGTAACCGGTCGGTCGGCATTCGGCGAAAAACCAGTCAACTATCGTTGCATTTCAGTATTTGCCATTGCACTTCACCGGTAGTTCACCGGCAGTTGACCGCTAGGAGTTTGAGGTTTATCGTTGCCACAGCTGTGCCCCGGATTTTATCCTAGCGGTTCCCTATCTACCTGATTCAGGATGAGGGCTAGGTAACAGTAGTAAGGCTCTAAGATATAGGGCACATCATGAGCGAGTGCTTCCGTAGGTCTCTTCGGCTTCTGGAGTAATCGGCTCCAAATCAGGCGCCCGGAAGACCTGTCAATAGGAGCTTCTTCGTCTTCCAGGCGCCTTAGCTGAACTCTGACAAGAACCCGACTCCCCAAGACAGATTTTCTGGGACCACCTTAAAGAAGAGAACCCATCCTATCACTAGGTGGCCCACATCCTTAACTAAGTTTGCTTCAATCGGAACCTCGTTAGAGAGACCGTCTAACCACCACAACCAACCACCTCTATGACCATAGGTCAGAAGTCAATATCAAGCCGTTCAGAAGACAACATGTGCTGGAGAACTCGTAGCTTAAGCAGTGGACGTGTACATATTGCCGATGTCGACGACGACGACGGAACGACGACGACATCGATGAAGGGCGCAAAAACGGGCGCATCGGCGGAAAAACCGCCGAAAGTCGTTTGCCCAGAAAACTCGCGCGGATAATGGAATTCTGTGCTCGTCTCTCTCATGCATATCGATCAGAGGAGGATGATAGACGAACTGAGGTTTAGGTGAGGTTGGAAGTGCGCAAATCGTGCCGTATTCATGTTGGATAGCCATCGAGTCGATTGGATCGATAATCGATTTTTCGCAGGAAAAGCTGATTTCCTCTTCGATACGTCTTGCAAACACCTTGTTTCTTTGAGCCATTTATGGACCAGAAAACCCACATTGAAGTTATTGAGTTTCAAAATTTTGCTAATGAATTAGGAAATAGTATTAAACATTATTTTCTAAATCGGAAGACCCTTTATTTTTAGATTAATAAGGCGATGGCGAAGCTATAGAGGCCCTCAAGGACCTATTTCACACATTGGATCAATAATCGATTTTTCTCGAAAGCCAATGTCCTTAGGGCTCGTTTATACTTCTATGCCGAGCGACGCCACGCCATATTGATCTAGCGACCATCGATCGATCAATTTGGCCACTATACATGCCATCGCGTCGCTAGGCAGCAAAAGTATAAACAGGGCCTTACGGTAGCCCGCCACAGTTCAGAGGTCCAGCAGATGACCGTCTAATTCAACAGCCATTCAATACTGTCATAACTGCATCTAACGATGAGACTTATTCGCTTCTTTGCCTATTTAACGCGCGGATCAATAATCGATTTTTCTCGAACACGAATGCCTTTACGATAGCTCGCCAGAGTTTAGAGGTCCCGCAAATGACCGTCTATTTCACAAATAGCGCAACATTGTACCTGCAAGAGTGATTTTAGCAGAATCGCTCTCGTACGTGAAGTCTGAACCAACGAACTCATAAAAATTCCGCATCAAAAGGCAAAAATGTAACGGTTTTAGTGCGACAAGGCGGATCAATAATCGATCTTTGCACAATATTCGCTGCAACAAATGCATCAATACTTGTGAAATAATACAGCGCTGGACCAACAGACTATTTAGCCGCCTTTCGACTCATCACAATGGATCAATAATTGATTTTTGGCGCAAAAAATGGCCATGACGGGTTTGACGAGGGCAATATCTTCTCCAGTAAGAGAAACGGGATTAGTATCCATAAGGATAATTCTGACCTATGTGAAGCAGTGGATCAATAGTCGATCGATATTTTCTTGACTGAGCTATCTGAGAAGTATGATGGAAGATCCCGAATCAATTTGGATCAATATTCGATTTTTGCTTAACAGAAAATATCGACTTTACCCTAGAATTCATGGAGATAGAGGTTTTAGAATTGCATTACTATAAAAATTATGAAATAAGAAATGCTAGCTACCAAAGGACCTATAGGTCTAGTGAGCGATGTGGATCAATAATTAGTGAGCGGTATGAATCAATAATCAATACCTATAGGTCCAGTGGATCAGCGGTGAGGATCAAAAAAAATTGCGAAAAAATGAACGCAAATGACAAATAATGTGTCCAAAATGGCACTAAAAACCATAAAACAAAAGTAGGTATGTATATACCATTTATATGGAGATTTTTCTATCGACAAAGTTTTTGCAAGAACAAAATAGGATACTGTAGGTCTTAAAATTGAGCGAAAACGAAATATCCAAGAAACAATCCAATTTTTGTTCTGATTAGAATGTATTCGTCTGGACAAACGAGAAAAAAATCAATTATTGATCCACTAATAGGCAGTTTTTGACCTGTGACGACGCCCCTATACCCCTGAACACCTAGAGCGTGGACCTTCCTCGGTAGGGACTTTCTTCTCCAAGAAAAAAAACTTTTACGGCAGCCTTGTGGAAGGTTGCTGATCTCAAAATTGAAAAAATAGAACCCTTTTAAAAAATACAACGGTTGCGCATCATATGAGACTTTAACTTACCCAGTGCAAGATCAATCAATTATTGATCAACTGCGTCACTATGTGATCCACTAATATATGTATTTTTCCATATTTTTACGAGAAATTTTCGCTTCTTGAGCCAATTTGATGGGACTAGACTCGACAGAAAATAGTTTCAGGCTAAAATGGCTCCTGCTGTTTCGTTCTCGACTAATAATTCGCTTTCAGGATCTAAAATCTCCGCCAGACCTCCGGTTGAAGAATTTTGCGTATTAAAAAAATCAATATTCGATCCCCGACTGATTTTTGCGACTAAAAAGAAAAAGTGGAAACTTTACTGGATAGCATCAGCTCTTGCAGGTTCCGCAGAAAGTCGGGGAGAGGGGGGGGGGGGAGGGGAATAGGATCTATCCTAGTCGGGAGGGACAATCCTAATGTGGCACTATTATGCTACATCGCCTCTTCACGTGCGTTTGCCCGAGACCGGTCAATGTCGTGGGACATCAGGAAAAGAGAGGGAATTGTGGGTCAGAAGATCAAGCTGTGCCCCCACCGATTAGGATAGATTTAAAAATATTTTATTATTTATAGTCACTGCTCCCGAGTCATCAGGTCATCGAATACAATAGGAAGGGGGTGGGGGTGGGTTTGGCAGCAAGCGCTAGCCGGACAGATGGCCCATCGAGCGAAATGGAGCACGGGAACATATGTTAGTAACTGCGTTGCACGAACAGGAAAAAGCGAGGGCTCGCGAAATTTAGGTCTCAAAGCTCAAACGCTCGAAAATTTGAGGGTTTTCGGTGTATGTAGCGAAGTCGGGCAGCATTGGGAGATGGGAACGCCCTATCCAATCAGACCGTATTGAATGGGCGTGCCATTTAGAGACGGCGTGTACAGTCGGCACCCTGATTGGCTGGCATGTGAATGATCCGTGCTGTGCTTGGTTATTATTGGCTGGCGCGCTCCGAACTACCGATGCTGCCCACATTCGCGACATGTACCGTTTTTTCAATTTTTTGACGGAATTTGGCCCTTAATTGTGGGGATTGCTTAGGCTACTCTTTACTAAGGCTCATGAAACAATAACAATGAAAAGATGGTCGGGCACCCTAATACAGCAGGTAGGGGAATAGGCGGGGTTCATACCCGTTCCATGGTTTCGAATCGGATACTTTTTACGTCAAATTCGACACTCATCTGATCAAACTTGACGTTTCTGACATCAATGTGGACGTCTTCCAAATGGGCTTCTCACAGCTTAAACTACAGACTCTCCAAGGCGGTTGGAATAATTTCATGGTCAAAAAAAATTTCTGCTCAGGTTTTCAGCCGATTCTAGAAAATTTTCGATATTTGAAAAATTTCCCTTAAAAATTGCCATACTTATTTGATATCAAATTCATTTATCGATCGCAGAAAGATTCAAAAATCGCCTGTTAGGACCACTAGTCTGGATCCGGAAAAAGCTTTAGATGCCGTCATTTTTTCCTTCTAGGGATTAGCGCTGGTCGACCCGTTGACCAGTAGTAAATATGTAATTTTTTAAACGAATCCATGGAAATATTGACATTTTTAAAAATCCCCCTCCAAGTTATCGCCCAATGAGCAAGAGAAGCACCTGGATTTTATGCAGTGGTCAATTTGGAACGTCTCAATGGGGGCCCGCCGTGGGGACCTCAGACGATCCTTCAAGTTACAGGCAGGCTACGCCACGATTTACGCCCTTTCAAACCTCCGGAAGTCGACAATCAGCAAAGAATAAGCTTCGGAAGGAAGAGGAAAGAACACAGAGAGTATGGAAAGCTCAGAAATGTTGAGGAAATCTGATGAAGGAACGGGGAGTGTCGATGAGAAGACGAAGCGATGAGCTGTAATCATAGCTCAGCCACTCCCTCTAATCATCGGCGCTCCAGAAGAAGCAAGAGAGAAGCCCGTCGGATAAACACATATATTTTCAACCCATTTTCTGGTGTCAGGGGACTTTGCTGGAAACCCAGCGGGAATTTCTCACGTCAAGGCCTTCAGATGAACTGTAGTTCTCAAGGGACGCGATGACGACGACGACGACGACGACGATTGGGCATAGGCGCATGGGGGGGGGGGGGAATGGTAGCTAATACCTGACTAGCACCGCTAGTAGCGTCATGCTCATGGTCGCTGCTGACACCGGAGTCGTTCTCGAGCACAGGCGCGAGTCGCTGAAGTCGTGGTCGAAGTGCTGTGCGTCGTGATTGCAGCAGCTGCTGCTGTGGCGACAGCGACGACGACGATGACGACGATGGCGACGACATCGCCGTTCGACGCGATTCGTCGTCGCGACGACGACTGGTGACGGTTCTTGGCGCTTGTCGACGGCAATGGCGACAATGGCGAGGACGAGGACGAGGACGGGACGACTAGGACCGGCGTGCAATAGACGGACTGGCGGCACGATGTCTCGCTCGGAGCAGCAGCAGCGGCAGCAGCAGGTTCAGAGCTGTGGTCGGTCTGCCTGCGTCTCGACCAGGCCGTCGTCGGCGGCGGTGGCGCCCGCGTTCGTTCGGCGCCATCGCCTCCTCCGCGCTGTCCACTCGACTCGGCAATCTGCGACTGAAATTGCCACCCTACAGCCGCTCAGCGGTGCTCAGCGATTCCGTCTACAGCAGCGGCGAAATCCGGCAAAGATCGCTGCCGGACGACGACGTCTTCGGTCGTCTTCCGCGTCCGGACGTCGGTCGACGAATACGCCGCGTTTCGCTTCGGCTAATCGAAACAGATGCCACAGAAGCCATTAAATGCCTGCATAATGCTGACTGCTGCTGCTGCTACTGCTAGACCGAAATTAATTCTCCACAACGAACAAAGACCGTCTAGGCCATTAGCAGCGGCTATGGCGACAGCGGGGTTTTCTCACGCGACGGGGAAATTTCAAATACAATCTCATAATATCGTCCTGCTCCGCCTGAAATACAATCAGACGACGCGACGACGAGAGACCCGGCGATGCACAAAAACCGTCTCTGAAACACGAGCTCGGTGGGAAATCAAAGAAGCCGACCTTGGTCAAGGCACGTAGCACATACATGCTGTCAGATCACTGGTTTCGCTTCACGGAAGGGTTCACTTCTATACTGAAATGTTCAGCTCATAGCAGTTATGCAGTTAGCTCCAGCTTCGCCAGCAAGTCGCTAAAAATTCAGAGTGAAACGGGGCTCGGAGTGGCGCAGTTCGTGGAGGCGCCGACTGTCTTGGTTCGGATCCCGCCACCGGCAGCGGAAAAATGCCGTTAGACTCGTCACGGAAGAAGACAGCACTGAATTTTGTATCGGTTGTGCACCGCAAGCTGTTGCCTAGCCCAATAAACGATCCAGTCGCCTCCACGAAAGACCGTAAAGTGGAATGCATGGCGCAACCTACAAAACGACTGACTGACGTCGAGTTATTTCCTTTATCCCTTTATCTGAGTGAAGCGAACAAAACTAACTGGAATACTCGCGTTATCAGAACCGACTATGGCAAAATTCAACCAATGCCAGACCTAGACAGAATGGATAATCGTCTTCGATCTATGTCGTGAATGTGAGCAGCATTGCGAGGTGGGAGCGCGCTAGCCAATCAGGCCACTTCGAATGGCCGAGGTATTCAGAGAGGGCGCGTTCGGTCGGTGCTTTTGTCTCTCATTGGTTGGCGCGTTCCTACCTCCCAGTGCTCGAATGGACCGCTTCTCCATAATCAATCGATACTTATTCTTTGTATAGAGAACAGAGAGCGGCCCTGTGCATTGCAAGTGAGCCCAAATCGGATCAATACGTATCTCATTCAGATCAGCTGAATGGTCTACGGTAGTCTAAATATTCGAGGAATACTAAGGCACTGGTCGGCAATGTGGCCTGCATTGGAAGGGAGGCAGGCAGCACGACGTGTAGGATCGGCGCTCTGATTGGCTAGCGAATTCCCGCCTTTCCATGCAGGCCACACAGCCGACTAGTACTACAGAAAAGTCTTCAGTCTCTATCTTCGCAGCTATTGGTCCGCAAAATCCATGCAGCTAATCCAGCAACAAAAAAAAACAACGGAAAACTGAGAGACGTTGCAAAACCCACGAGGGCAATTTTTGTAAACATTTCACCAATTTTTATTATAAAGATTTTTTTACAAAGCCCACTAAAGTTGGACGTTAAAAATTCAAAATATTTTTTCTACAAAAATCCATTTAAATTGAGTTTCTGGAGATGTCTATGAGAACTCCGTTTCTTCTAAAATTTTTAGCTAGCGAATTATTTTGATTGATAATTTTTTACAAGTCATTAAAAATAGAAATCTCAACTTTAAGATATAAGTTATTGACTTTGTTAATGTTTTTGCAATGCGCACTAATGTGCAGTGATTAATAAAAATAAATAAATAAATAAATAAATAAATAAATAAAATACCACTGTTCCTTATAAAAGCTCCAAAATACCGTTTTTAATTTCTGCTAATTTTAATTTAGTTCAGCATGAATTTTTATTAGACCCGCCAGCAAATATAAATTTTTGTTTCTAATTTTTACAGCGGGATAAATTTCGTGTGAAAGCACCTCGAAAATATAATTAATTTTTAATCCAGCTTAGAATAAATTTTAAGAAAAACCTCCACAAAAACATAGTCATTTTTAACTTTTTAAAATTTTACAAATCAGATCAGAATAAATTTTTATGGAAAAGTCATGAGAACACAATTATTCTTCAATTTTTTCTGATTTTCAATTTAATACTTTAGATCTGAGCAATTATGAAAACCCACGAGAACATGATAATTTTCGACTTTTAATTTCACATAATATAACACATTTTGTATAACGTATTGTAAGGTACAGCTTCTTAGTTTTTGGTTTTATTGATCCGTTCTTTCAATCAATATTCATGTTTTTTATGTTCCATTTCGTTTACCCTTTACTAATTTTCATTTAGTTCGAGATAACTTCTGAAGTCCTTTAAATTAAAATAATCCTTTATTTATTAAATAGCGTCGCGCAGCGTGGAATCAAAAGGACGATGCTCGGAGTGACACGACTCATGCAAGTGAGAGAAGGCCTCCGGAGTTCCGAGCTTCGCCGACGTTCGAAGATCAGAGACGCTGTCGCGTGGGCCAAGTTGTCGAAAATTAGGTGGGCCGGGCACGTAATGCGCTTCGCAGACACCCGCTGGACGAGAGCCGTTACCGACTGGATTCCGCGGGATGTCAAGAGAACACCGGGACGCCCACCAACGCGTTGGTCGGACTTCTTCGTGAAAGCCCTGAACGACCGATATGACGCTCTTCGTGTCCTTCTAGTGAGGAGGATCCATTGGACCACTCTGGCACGCGACAGGGACGAATGGAGACGCTGCTGGCGCCCGCTCGAGCAAGTCGATGATCAACGGGACGACAGGTGATACAGGTGATTGAACAGAAGCCCAATGACAATCGAAATTTCAATTTTAAGTGATTCTCTAAATCTCCATGTCTCTCCATGTTTGTAAGTGGAGTTTTTTTTGCTGGCCAGCGATGTTAGTAAATTCCGGGCCGTTGTCACGTGCACGGCGCGATCTGTCGCCAACACGAACGGGAGACAATAAGCAGCATACGAAGCAGTTCAACCAATCTGCAGCTCCAAAGAGTTCAGTTCCATTGCCTCCAATCGCTTCTCCTCTAACCGTCGGCGATACCGTAGTCGCTTCCCGTTTCCTTTCGGGACCATTTTTTCGTCCTGTTTACACGACCTTCGCGTCATTCGGGAAGGAAATTCGAGACGCGCTCGTCCCGTCGTCGCCGGCTCGGTGCTGGGAAGCAGACTGACAGCTAGCCGACTACTTTCGTCTTGTGGCCGCTAAAAGGATATCGACACTTGTCGCGCCACATTCATGTGTTGCTATGGGACGACGGGACGACGCACGAACTTCGTCGTCTGAGGACAATGCTTGTGGCTCTCGCGCACGTGAGCTCGGAATCGCGCGTAGAAGACGTTGTCCGTGGTGACTTCTGCCCGTAGGCTGATAAGATGAACGACAACTTTCCAGAGGTTCCGCCTAGAACGCAGAGGTTTCTTCATGTAAGCGAGCACAGACGGAAGAATGACGCCCGCAGCGTGGCCATTAATTTCGCGCGAAGCACAAAGAATAACAAGTTCCGATACCTTCTCGGATGGTTTTGAATGTTTCGCCTTGTTCATTAGTCAACCTCGCAAAACCTCCTACTTAAAATAGGATGTTCTGTGAGGTCGACTGATTATTGATTATTATTGATCGATGTTGATCTAGTGATTCAAAGATTGGCGTACATAAAACTTCATGGGTCTCGTGCTGCAACCGCAACGTTTACACGAGGCTCACTTTTGAATAGACATCATATTTGCATAGAGATGCATCAAACGGGAGCCTTTGGCCGAAAATCGATACTATCGATCGATATTGGGTGATCCATCCATGTGTTCGCTCGTCTGACCTCACGTCCGCGCGAAATTAATGACCATAAGAGTCTGGGTCTGCGTAGTGTACAATCATAATCAACTTAGCAGGATGAATTCACACGGATATAATGCCGATTGGTCAAGCTTCAAATGAGATTAACCAAATTGAAGGACCCCTCAATATCGATCGATAGTATCGATTTTCGCCTAAAGGCTGCCGTTTAATGCACTTCTATGCAAATATGATGTCCACACAAAGTTGAGCGTCATTTAAACGTTGTGGTTGTTGTACGAGACCCATGAAGAATTATGGATAGATCAATATCGATCAATAATATCGATTTCAGCCGAAGATCAGGAAGTTTGAATCGCGACAACATGGCGGCTTCACTTAACCGAAATCAATTATTTCGGTTAATAATGGTGAAGTCGTGTCATTATCATATCTTATCAGTATCGATCGATAACCACCAAGTTAGTGGGCGAAACTAAAATATTGATTTTCGTAAATTATTTGGTTCTTGCTTATATATTATTTTTTATTTTTTTATTTTTTATTTTTAATATTGTATTATACTATGCTATATTTATTATATTATATTATATTATATTATATTATATTATATTATATTATATTATATTATATTATATTATATTATATTATATTATATTATATTATATTATATTATATTATATTATATTATATTATATTATATTATATTTTATTATTTATTTATTATATTATTATATTATACTGGTACTAGTTGCTAATGTGGCCTACATGGGATGGACGAAGTGCCAGACCAATCAGGCAGCGTCGAATGCGAGCTCCACCTGAACGGGAGGGGCCATGACAGTCTGGCGTTTCCTCATGCCATGTAGGCCAAATTAACGACTAGTGCCGACAGTGATTCTTAAAGACGGAAAGAGCATAAACAGAAGAATAAGGAAAAACACCCAACAAGACCGTGCTCCGGCAAGCCCACTCGGTGTAGCGCTCTTCCGCCTCTTCATGTAGGCCACATTAACGACATGTACTTCTATGTGTTACGCATTTTTAAACATATATTGAACACTGTAGATTTCAAAATGTTAGCATCGGGGTCTACCTAAGTTCCTGGAACGCACTGCGCATTCTACTAGAAGTGAAGTCGTGAAGACAGAGAAAATGAGAAGGAAATGAATAACGTAAGGCCATTGAGAAGACAATAAGGAAGCTAGTCCGCAATCGAATATGTCACTGAGTCTGTTCGTGAGTCCGTCTTTGCAAAATTAATGACCGCCGGCTGGGATGCACTACCCGCTGGCAAAACCGATCGACCTATCAAACCAGTCGATATAAAAATGATATAATTAAAGCAATGCGAGGCGGATCCCTAGAGCTGACCCCGACCTTCTGCATCCTTGCGGTATTCAGACCCGATATTCCGGCTCTACATAGAACCAGATACGTCACCTGTCCAGCTATGAAGTCGAGCAGAATTTTTCTCACATAATTTCCGACGCCGTGAAGCATATGGCAAATAGGGCAAATATTTCCGGAACTCATAAAAAGTGTTCCTGCGAGCGAAGGAAAACTTTCGAAATGTACTTAAAGAGAAATCTCGGCAATGCGGATAAGAAATCACGACACTTTTGAAATCATACAAAAGTTATCAAAGGATTTTCGTTGAAAATTGAGCAAAAAAAGGAAAAGTTATTGATTCAATAAATAACTGATTTATTAGTTCCTCTTTTGTATTCAATATTTTAAAAAGACGTCCAAATCTATAATCAACAACCAATTGCATTGTACTAGCAGCTTGAGCTGCGTTTTGCTTTATTTATTTTATTTGTTTCAAATTATTATTATTATTATTATTTTCAAGTTATTAGTTCTTTTACAATCATTTATTTTATTTCATTGAAATTTGCACTACGTTCTACTGCTATGGGCTCGTGTAGTGCAGTCGGAGGAGGCGCCGACTGTCGCCTGCACCCGATACCAAGTTCTTGGTTCGGATTTCCCGCCCGGGCCACCGAAGCCTACCACCCACCGGAGTCGGTGAATTGGTACCAGACTTGTCTGGGAAGGATAGAGCGCTGACTTGTTCATCGGCTGGCCATCGCAAGTAATTTTATGGTAAAATGCGCATTCAAATCGCCTCCACGACATTCCGTAGAAGTGGAATGCGTGGCGCATCCCAAAAGGGATTGAATAACGCCGCACTTTATCTTTTTCATCAACTGTCATACAATAGCAAATCTATACAAAGGCTAAGAAACTATCTGCCTGTCCGTCTGTCTGTCGTGAGTCCGCGCAAAAATAACGGCCGCTCAGGCACGCTCATAACATCTCGTTCTCTACATTAAGTGTCGATCTACATTTATGGTTAGGGAGCATGAGAGGGAAGACGAGAAAAAAAACAATATCAACAAACAGTATCGATTGGCACGAAGTATAAACGGGGCCTAACACTATTGATTGCTATCGATTTTCGTCTACAGTCAACCGTATGAAGTGTGAATTGTGATCCAGTCCCATTCATCATTATTACGTGTAACTTTTAAGATAAGACAACACCAGACAAAGCCATTTCAACAAGATTGTCGCAATTTTTTGAGCTAGACTTGCATCTCTAGGCGGCCGTGACAGAATAAATTCAGCGAGACGTCAAAAAAACACCTTGCTGCCCACCATTACGTTAATCGGGAGCTCTTTGTGAAGATCCTGATGTATAAAATAAAATAATATTACAGGTCTACCGATTTGGTCATATGTACCCCGTCCTACCGCTAAAAAATATCAAAAATATGAGGAAGCTAAGAAATTATCGCGTAGAGGACACTTTCTAAAAGACGAAATAGGTCCGTAAGTCTGTGCGCTAGTTCGCGCAAAAATAACGGCAATTCGAACAGCTCAACAACATTGTGATCTCGGTCGCATTGTAGACCACCAATTACGATAAGATAATAGTAGCTTTGACGTCTCTTCGCTTCCTTTTAGAGGCGGGGTCCCACTGGTCAACTTTGGCACGCGAGCGGGACGAATGACGAAGCGTTGTTGGCGATCACAGTGTCGCGACCAAGCTTTACATAGATGACATAAACGTGGAAAATTAACGGCATGGAGCAGAGGTGAGTGCTCATTTGTGCCAATGCGGATACTCTCTGATGGCCGGAGAAGCGCTGATTTCCCATGAACGAGTTTCCCAGGAACGAGAGCGATGCTGCTGCATCAAGTGCATGAGAAGGGCAGCCGATGGACTACAACGAGAGAGGCTCCCATGCGCACGCCTTCGAATTTCCGAGAAATTCACGTCTTCGACGATTCATTAGCGGCGTTTTCAACCGCGTACAACACACCGTAACACCGTGCCTCCTCCCGTTACCTAGGGCAACCTCTAGACTCGTCTCTAGGATGGCTGCAGCTCGACAGAGCGACTGAATGTCTCAAGTCCACTCAGTGGAAAAGATAAATATTGATCGACAAGAATAGTCCTCAGCGTCTACAGAATTCAGCGTCCTGGATGTATGAAGTGGCTCTGGACTGCACATGCATCGCAGCACTTCAGAAGAACTTCGACATTCTGAAGAGCCTCTTGTCCTTTGCACAACGCAACATCAGAATAGTGCTCATTGGTTCTCCTTATAATCGTGGAAAAAACCGACGGAGACATGCTCTTCTGCATGAACGACGTCGGGCTAGGAGACGACTCCTCCTTTTCATCTGGAGCCAGGAGGGGAAACGTAACCAGCGATTCGGGTGCTCGAATCACTGCTTCGGTTCTGGAGAGCTTCAGAGGACCGACACTGCCTGAGAGATCAACACAGATATATATTGGATCGTAGATTCATAACGAAAAGATTTTCGAGAACTAGTCTGTAATGTGGCCTACGTCTGTGGGAAGTAGCCGGACGCAAAAGAGCAACCAGAACGCGCCACTCCAGCGTGGCGCGTCCTGATTGGTCTATTCCCGATCGACTGGCGTGGGTCCCGGTGCCCCTGATTGGTGGCTGGCGCATGCAGGCCAGACGGCCAACTAGTACCTAGAGTCTCCATGAGGTCTTCTGGAGGACATCGCCATTTGAATACTTTCGAATTGGGTTTTCTCACTGAGTTTTAGTTATTTGTTCTCCAGGAATCGGTACTTATCGGATCTTTGGCCGCCCAGATGCGATGGGCGTGGCGATGGAGGCGCTAGCAGCATATTGTACACCAGCTACTCATTTATTTCACGCACCGTTGGATCTAAAAACAACTGAGAACCGATACAACTTTGCTTCCCTTGTTGTGGCCCAACACGGCAGGGCAGAGACCCGATAAGTACCAGAAATGAATGCGCGGCGCATCCTAGGAACTCCTGCAGGCTGCATTTTTCAAATAAAAGAGCATGGAAACCATTCAACTTTAATGCAAAATCTACTGGCCAAATACTTAATAAGTACCTAATACATTTTTCTAAAACCTTTTTTTTGAAATAAACGCTTTTTCTTCAAAATTGGCCTGTTTAAACAATGCGAAAGGATCGACAAATCAATCAAAAATCGATTGCACGGAATCCCAAATCGTACGCTGTAACGGCTGCGCCACCAACTGCGATTTTTCTCACCTCAGAGGTACAGATCGATCGATAGGTTTTTGGCCATTCCAGGCTAATTCCCTCATTTTTTATAAAATTTCCGTCAAGCTGCGCCCCATTAGCTCGTAGCTGACTGGCTTGGGTTGGCAGTGTCAATCAATAATCGATCACAAATTGTACGTACAGCAGCTAGAAAGCTGCGATTTCTGCAGTCCAAAGGGTGAGTGGTATTGATCGGTTCGCAGATCATTTGCAAAACTTAGTTTTTTTTTCAGAAGTCCCATGGAAATAACGGCAAGTCTTTTTTGTTGTTGAAAATTCTGTCAAACTATAGCCATGTAAGCTTTACTATGACGACCTCATACTATTATAATATTACTCAAAAAGTTGTGGAACGGGCCCAGCGGTCATTAATTTCGCGCCGACTCACAAAGAGACCGACGTCCGAACTATATAGCTGAGTATTATGCCTAAGGAACCATACATAAAACGAGTCTAGACCGCAGACATAGCAGAGCTTCTGCCAGATTTCGCCAGATTCTAGATCTCCGCTTCAGAATCCGACACGATTCCTGAGACTTTCAGCGCTCTACAGGAGAGCAGGGAAATGCCACTGGGTCGAAAGCCTTTACACCGACGACCGGGGTTAACGGCGCCGTCAATGCGACAAATGGCATGCATTCAGCAGAAGTGAAGTATGGCAGCTCGGCTTCGAAAAACGCTGCTAACATTGAGCGTCGGCGAGCCGTTCATTCCATTGCTTGCTACATGCTAATAGCCTTGGAGTCATCTGACGACCTCTGGCTGCAGTCGGGTCGGTCGGTCTGGTCGGCCAGCTGCCCTCAAATCATCGTCATACACTTAGCGCGCATCTTCTCAGAAATGCATGCACTTCTGTCGGCCAGAGTAGATGACTTTCGGAGCCTCTTTCGGCACCAGCGACATCGCCAGGGACATCTTGTACTAGAACATCATCATGGACGTCATCTCAGAGAGAAAACACACACTTTGTCGTATGTGTATGGAATTTGGCCTACACAGGAGCAGAAACATGGACTCCGAACTTGTATGGAATTTGGCCTACACAGGAGCAGAAACATGGACTCCGAACGTGAAGTATAACAATTTCATGAGACTGCTCGCTTCTAGAGCGGCTTTACGGGATCGAATGCCGTGTTTCCCTAGAGAAGAGCGAAGCATTTTGCGTTGAAAAACGCTCATTAAGTGGCACTAGCCGTCATAGATAATGGCTACCAGATGCCGCTACAGAAATAGCCAGCAAACTTGTCAATCTAAGAACTTATCGATCCAGATATCGATCGAACGAATGATGAAGGATCCAGAAGAGTTAGCTAATTCAAGATCAACACTAGACACGATTCTGTTGCAGACTTAATCACAAACAACCATCAAAATCTAAAAGCCTGAACTCTAGGAGAAAAACGGCAACACACCCGTGGGCACTAGTCGTCAATGTGGTCTACATACGGATGCGGGAATGCTGCAGATCAAACAGGGCACAGAGAGGAGGTGCTGATTGGCTGTGATTGGCTGGCGCGTTCCAAATTTCCTATGTAGATCACAATAACGACCAACAGCTTCAAATGGTCATTAGTATGGTTATTGATTTTCTTATTAATAAGGGCAAATGTGTCACATGTTGGTCACAAATTTTTGTGAAAATTTCCCGTAGAAGAAGAATACGTGGAGAGTTCCATAAGAGACAGATTAAATACTTATTTTTATTTTTCAATTTTTTAAAATTCTTCACTGCGCTTGTAATCGCCGTTTTTTAATTTTAAATTGAAACCATTAATTATACTATTTTTCAAATATGATTAAATTTCTGCGTTATATTACTGCATAAAGTTAATTACATTATTTATTAAATATTACCAAAGTATGTATGTCATTTTTACATCAAATTGGACACTCTTCTAAACAAACTTGACTCGTATGAAATCAATGTGAACGTCTTCCAAATCAAAACGACCTTCTTACAGGTACAAAAAGTTTTGAATAATTTTTTGTATTAGGGAAATTTTGAATTTTTTTTAAGTTCAGCTGCTAGAAAGGGTACATTAATAAAAATATATAAATTCTATGAGAGAAAGTAATACGTTAAATTCTAATTTTAAAGCGTAACAAAGCCGCAATCATTTACTGTACTAAACTACGAGATCGCGCCATGCATTCAAAAAACTCGTCGCAATTCCTATTCGATTGATAGTGTAAATACTGCTCACATGAAGTATCAAAATTAGGATACGTGTGTTCTTTACATTTCTTCTGTTGCATCGTTTACAGGTGTGAATTTCCGTGCAAACAGAAATTTCGCTACGAATCGAATAGAAATCGCGCGACGTCTTGGACGAGGGCATGGCGTATTCTCACCTTTGGGCACTAACAAATGACCGCGTTCCTGCGCTTTAAAACAGGATTCAAACCAGTACACATTTTTTCTTAAAAAATACGAATTTTATACAACTTCAAGCAGAGTGCTTACGTAATGGACACGACATTGCTATATGGTTTGCAGGTGTGAAGTTCCGTGCGAAAAGCAATTTTTCCATCAATCGAATAAAAATTGCGACCTCCTGGACGAGTGCGTAGCGCAATCCTTTCTTTTGACTCCAAACAAACTGCCGCCCTTCTGCTCTTGAAAATAAGCTAAAAGCCATCATTTTTTCACAAAAAACAAAATCCTATGGCATTACAAATAAAGTGTTCACTTAACGGGTAAGTGAATTAAAATTAATGAAATCATCGTGAATTAAAAAGAAACTTCAAAGGCCCCGTTGCGATTTAATGCAAAATTTAATTGATTGTTTTCTATCGAAAAATGAAAAATGTATGAAATCATATATCCTGATCACATCTTTTATCTTGTATATTTTCCTTAATTGAAAAAAAAAACTATTCTAACCGTCAGCCGTATTCTAGCCTGTGGTTTGACCTCTGGGAAGCCCGTATCGATTTGGAAGACGTTCAGAAGTATCACGTTTGCTTAGAACAGTGTTCACTTTGGCGTCTAAAGTGTCCAAATTTAATGAAAAAATTGAGTATATCATCATATACTATCGATCGACACCGCCGCAAAAATTAGTCATGAAATAGGGGGAAAATTCGGAAGAAAAATTGGGGAAAAATGGGGGAAATTTCTGCACGAAAATAGCGAAAAATACCCAGACGTCTTCCCCCTTCCTGGGAACTTCGGCCCTGGGGCAGCCGAGGTCGCTGAACATGAATCTGAAGTTCGCTTTGAAGTATCGATCGCCATCAATCGATATTGATCAAATTCGGCGCCGAAAAATAGCGGAAAATACCCAGACTTCTTCTCCCTGCCTAAAAACTTCAGCCCTGGGGCAATCGCGGTCGCTGAACACGAATCTGAAGTTCGTTTTGAAGTATCGATCGCCATCAATTGATATTGATCAGATTATCGATTTTTGTGGATGTCGTCCAGACGGTCTGAAACTTTAGCTGTGGGGATAGCCGAGATTGCTCAACACGAATCTGATGTTCGTTTTGAATTATCGATCGCCATCAATCGATATTGATCAAACTATCGATTTTTGTGGATGTCGTTCATACGGTCTGAAACTTTAGCCGTGGGCGTAGCCGAGATTGTTCAACACGAATCTGAAGTCCGTTTATGCCCTAGACCACGAACACTACAGCTAACTGAAACAGAATTACACGATAGAAGTACTAACGACTAACGAAGCAACAGCGCGCCACGTCGCCTATTAGCACCTCTAACACTTTCCTGCCATATTTGACAGGACATTTCTAGTGCCAGACATCATCTGAATACCACTGAGGACTTGCTATCTCGATGTCTCGGATGCTACTGCTGCTCTATTCGACAAACTCGATGATAGTGGGCAAGACTTGCGTGTTACTTGACCGAAAAACAGCTACAGTAACCGTCCCCCGCCGTCTTTTATCCTATCGCCTAGGTAACAACACAGGCAGACTTCACCCTAGAAGCGGCGTGATCCTACGTCAAACATATTCTGAAGCCACATACACGATACGTTATCTCACACGCATGTTATTCCCGTTTTGGCCGAAAGTCAAAGAAGCCAAAGATCCCCAGACGGGTCCGAAGGTACGACGTATAACCGGAAGGGTTGCTGGAAAGCCCTTCAGAGAGATTCTGAACAACCTATCCCGGCTAATAAGCACGAGATACGAGAAGAGAAGCCGCTTCGGAATCAATTGACAATGAGAGACAGAGACGACGGCGCCTCGTAGTCCATAATTAGTGGCCGCTTGTCAGACTGACGATGGCGACACTAATTGAAATCTATCGCGCAGAATCAGCGCACAAGCGCGCTTCAGATGACGACGGAACGAACGCCGATGCCGGACTTCATTTAAATATAGGAGTTGGCCAAATACTCGACAAGTACCTATTATAGTTGTACTCGAATGAACTATTCGAATAGGCATTCGAATGCTTTTCAATCTATAAAAATCGAATTTTTCTAATGTATCCGAAGTCAAATATCCAAAAAATCGCATTTTTCTATTGTATTCAAAGACCAATATTCAAAAAATCGCATTTTTATGTATTCAAATTCAAATATTAAAATATCGTGTTTTTCGAATATATTTCGAATATACTCGAATTCGAATATTCGAAATCTGCGAGCATTCGAAAAAATTCGAGAAAGCAGCAATAGTACCTATCTGTCTTGCACTGATCCCTGTAAACTCGAATTTTTTAATGACGAAATTCTTTTCAAAATTTCCCTACTCAGTCGATGCCCTACAGTCGATAAAATATCAATAAAATCAATAATCGATCGCAGTGAGTCCTACAATCGAATACAGTGACTGGCAGTAAGTAAGCATTGCCGTACAAAGCAACGGAGCGAACTCCAAGATAAAAGGTAAAGGATGGCGTTACTCAAGCCTCTTCGGATGCGCCACGCATTCTACTTACAGGCGATATCGTAGGAGCGATTTTAATGTGTATTTGGCCGTGCAATGGCTTGTGGTGGACAGCCGATGGGACAAGTCAGCGTTTTATCCTTTCCAGACAAGTCTGGTACCTACTCACCGACCTCGGAGGAACAGAAGGATTGATTGGCCTTGTGGGGGCCGGAAATCCGAACCAGAACCTGGTATCGGGTGCACGCGACAGCCTGCGCCTCTTCCGACTGCGCCACACGCGCTCAGTTCCGGGAAGAACCCACTGAAGGTTAACCGGATGATTGTTGATTGACTGGCACCTTCCTCTCTGTCCATGTAGGACAAAACCTCAACAGACTCTTTATGAAAAGAACAACTGCCGTACATGTCGCGAATGTGGACAGCACTGAGAGATGGAAACTGCCCAGTCGATCACAACCAGTCAGTCATTGCACCGACCGGACATGCGACAGCCAATCAAGTCGCCGACCGTACAGGCCCACTCTGATTGGCCTTCCTATACGGCACGGCCTGATTGGCTGGCGCGTACACACCTCCCAATGCTGCTCATATTCGCGACAAGAAATAACTCTGGCTCCGATGCCACAAAAGCCATCTAAAGAACAGACGGACAGCAGAAGAGCAGCCTCTTAATAGCTAAGAGCTGGAAAAACACGTTTGAAAGGCGTACTTGGTACAACTTGTCGGTAATGTGGCCTACATGAAGAAAACTGGTCAAGAAGCCCTTAGGAGCTTGACCGTTGGAGTCCCTGGAAAAACTTGGAAATGCGGATGACACCTCCCGAAATAGGGTTACTGTATACCCTTAATTCAGCGCAAATCTTGGTGGTTGACCGCCTAAGCTGTAGCGAATAGCTCCCAGTGTTTATGAGACGATCGATGTGAATTGAAAGCCAATCATCCATCACCGCCGTACGATAAAACCTAACGGCTTTGTTGTGCAGTTAGCGGACGGACGGGTGGATCGGCTCGAAAACTGCTGAACGTGCCGGAGCTCATGCTCAGTCATTGCTGTCGATCAATCGATCGATCGATTTGTCAGATTTTCGTCCGACGCCGATTTGTACACCGACAAGAGGAACTTCACATTTGTCGCGTGGAAAAAAGCGAGACGAGATGCGCCCGCAGCACATGGCCGAAGGCACTTAACACTTCCACTCTGCGTCTCTGCCCCGTTCACTCGGGTTTCTCTGGATTCTGGCCGCTCAACAACAGCGGTAGCCAGCAGAAGAGAAAGAAAAACGAAATTTTCGAAAGGATTTTTGAAAAAAGATTTTTCGAAACGAAAAATTATCATTAGTAGTAGGTCTGTAATCAGTGCTAAATGGAAAACTCAACGATCAGCAGCATATGAGGTGGCGTGTACAGTTATTTAATCAATGAACCGCAACGCGTACGCACACGGGAACACCCACCAACGGAAGAAGTGCCCTAGCTAATAAAAGTAGATATCGCCACCAATGCTGCAGAAGTTTTTACAGCATCGAGTACTCTTCTAGCTAACGTTACACTTGAGGCCATGCGCTATATACATAATCAATAAACCGCAACGCATACGCACGCACAGCCTTCCGAGCGAAATAAAAGAAAACCGCAGGGAAAACGGTGAAATCGCGAAAAATTAGGAGTCACACATATTAACGTGACGCGTACGCACGCGGGAACACCCCTTTTGTCGGGTGATTCCAGCCGCCTAAACGAAACAGCACAATATGTAGAGATGCAACCGCAACGCATACGCACGCGCAGAACCGGTCCATGTTTACGCGGATGGCGATGAAGTGGAAGCAACGCATTGGAACTGCTAGTAAAGTAAGAGCGGAGTGCTCAATACTCAGAAATTGAAAATCCAATCAAAAGTGCCCTATAAAGAGTGGATGTCAACAACCGCAACGCGTCCGCACGCGGGAACGCCCCTTAATCAAAGCGGTTCACCGCGTTAAAAAATTGTACGGACTCTTTAGCGCTCACATAGCTTTGTATGAAATATACTTTCAACAACATAAATCACTTATTGAACATTCTCAACGCGTCCGCACGCGGGAACGCCCCCTTCTTCCTTCGTAATTCAACGCATAGACAAGAGGCGATGCGACGCAGCACCCACATCGTTAGTGCACCTCAATTGCCGAGTTAATAATATGGCGGTATGGAAAACAAAGCAAGAAATGCATTTGCTGACCGATCGCGACGCATACGCACGCGCAGCACCGGTGCAGACATAAAATTGAAGGCGGAGCTTTAAAAGAAAACAGTAAAAGTCGAAAAATAAAACGGAACAACTTGCTAGAAAGTCTAAAAGACCAGCCCTAAGTGAAAGTAAGATTGTATAGTATAGTAGTAAAGCAAAAGTTTATAAGTGCCCAACGGAGCATAGCCGCAACGCACACGCCCGCGGGAACGCCTCTAAGAGCAAAAGCTCACTAAATACGACAGGACATGCTGTAGGCTGAGAACGAACATATTTTTATAACACTAAAGGGGTCCAGACCTTCGAAAAAAGGAGCGCGCCATGTATTAGAGTGACCGCGACGCATCCGCACGCGGGAACTCCTCTAATTTTATTGCACATGTAGAAGAAGAGACGGTTATCATCATAATGAACGAAACTCATAACGCTGAGATCTTTAGAATTTGTGAAAAACCAGACTGACAAAAAAATTCAAAAAAAAAATAAAAACTGTGGAGGTGCGTTCACGTCCATTGAAGGAGGTTTTCCCCAAGAGCCGCAACGCAACCGCACGCATGAACATCCATGCCTTCAAGGATAGTCCGCTTCGAGACAGGAGAACGAGGATATGTTAATTTTTGCGGTGACCGATCCATCTTCTTCGGTTTTTCACTGCGATATTTCTTAAACGAAACCGCGACGCATACGCACGCGCAGAATCGCTTCAAGTATATACCGAAAGTGAAATGCTAGGCAAGTACGGTGGCATACAGTATTTTTTGCGAAAATGTGTGCACGAAGCAGAACAGCCGCTTAAACAGCTTCGACCGCGACGCTTCCGCGCGCGGGAACGCCCTTTGGTCTAAAAGCTACTGAATAGGGGAGTGAGGTCATGATGACAGAGGACAGACAGGTTTTTTTCGAGTTGAAAACATCAAACTTGAACTAGAAGCGCTAAATTCAACTGCTATAAATAGAATGTTTTCCATCCATCCAAATAACCGCAACGCGCCTGCACGCAGGAACACCCCTTTTCTTATACGTTCATTAGATGCTCTTTTAAGAGGCTTCAAAAGACTAGGACTTCAAAGCGTTATGCTAAAAAGAATCTAAAACGCTGATACAAATAAAGTCAGCAAAAAGTCTGAGAAGAGAATAATTATATGATCTACACCGCGACGCGCCCGCACGCGGGAACACCCCTTCTTCCTACAAATTCGTCACATTTCTAGAAAAAACACTATTAAACATCGTGCTATATAGAATACAAGACGCTGACACAAACAAAATCGACAAAAAAATCAGAACAGAAATGGTTGAATGATCTGGACCGCGACACGTCTGCGCGCGGTAACGCCCTTTAGTATAAAAATTAAAAACTATGCGAGAACGGAATCATGATGCAATAAGTATACAGCTTTTCTTCTAAGTTAAGAACTTCAAACTTAAACTTGAAATTTTCACTTCGACTGCTAGAAATAGGATGATTTTCCGTTTATCCAAATAACCGCAAAGCGGCCGCACGCGGGAACGCCCCTTTCCGTGAAGTTCACCAAACGTGTGAAAAAAAGCTACTAGCCATCGTTATGTACAGAATCCGGAATGTTGGAAATGGGCAGGAAATCAGAACGGAGATGAATTTATGAAACCGGGAACGTGACGCATACGCGCGCGCAGAAGTGGTCCACATATAAAAAAGTAGATCAAAACGCCAAAAAACGAAAAATGATCGGAAAAAAGAACGACCACCTGGGCGATGTCCTTGGACGGCATTTTCCTGGCCTTCTGACGGATCGCGTCGCAGCGCGAGTCGATGCTCAGCGATCCTGCCGGAGACCGTGCTTTGGACGGGATGTCGAGCGACGACCACTCGTTGCGGACGGAGCCATTTGCCCGGACACCACCGCCAACGGTGCTGCTCAGCGGCGACGACGTGACCGTGGCGAGGGTTCGGTGTCGAGGCGACACGTCATCGGCGACAATGCGTCGCAGCGGCGATTTGTCGGCGACGGCTTGAGCAGGCGACTGGGCGAGTTCCATCGCCGACATCTGGCGCGGGAGCGAGTTGGTCGGACTCGCACGGAGATCCTCCGGGCCGAAGATTCGTGGAATCGCTTATCAGTGGAATAGGCGATGAGAGCCGACGGCGACGGCGAAGTGAGTGCTTGGCGGGCCGGGGCTAGGCGGAATGAAAGCTCGACGACACGTCCGGACGACTTGAAAACGTTGCTAGGCGAAGCTGTGAATGACAAATCACCACGCTGCTCAGCATCGCCTCGAGGAGGCCTCTTCGAGCGCTACGACGGCGGCCGATCGTCGGGTGATCAACACTGACTGGCTGACTGGAGGAGGAGGAGGAGCAGGAGCAGGAGGGTGAGCTGCAGCAGCGGTAGCAGCGACGACGACGAGCACGACGATGACAGCTGATTGCCGGTTGGCGGCCAAGCACCTGAGCCGGACGACACGGAGAACGACGCTGTGTGTGGCGGGTGATAAGTCGAGGCGGTGACGGCTGACAGCGGCTGGCTGGCTTCAGCTCAGCGCTTACAAAAGCAGCCAAAGGGCATGTCGACGCAGATACGCGTCGTCAGACAAAGGGCAGCATGACGGGCTTCAGCCCGAGCTGATGCTGCTCGCAGTTGAAAAACTGGATCTCAACCCGCAAATCCTGAATCCCATCGGAATGGACATCCCTGCTCTAGAATGAGCCGTAAATTCCAGTTATACTCAAGCCACTGCACGATAAGGTCCTCCAGGTGCAAGTTGGTGAAACCTCATGAGAAAGCTCTGACCGAAGGAAATAATTAAAGACTAGCACTAGTCGCTCATGTGGCCTACAGTGAAAGGCGGAAGACAAGATTCAGGTGTAAGCTGGCGAATAGACCCCATGAAGTAGCAGTCATAAAGAAAATTTTAGAAAACGTTTTAAAAATGATACTTGTCGTTAATGTGGGCTACATTAGAACGCAGGCGACAAGGTCGCGGTGTGTAGTCTGTTGAGAAAAGTTTAAAAATGGCACTAGTCGCCTATGTGGCCTACATTGAAGGCGTGAGACAAGCTCAAGGTGTTACCTGTTGAAAAAGCTGCCACTGAACGAAAAAATACAAAATTGTGCTAGTTGTCAATCTGAATGGACCCCATGAAAAAGTCGTCAAAGAAGGAAACAAAAAAGTGAAAAATGAAATGAGTCGTTAGTGTGGCCTACATTGGAAAGCGGAACACTAGGTCCAGGTGTAGGTCGTAGAATGAACCTCATGAAAGAGCTGCTAAGGAAAAACTCTTAGAAAAAGTTTAAAAAATGACACTTGTCGTTAATGTGACCTACATTTAAAGGCGGAAAACAAAGTCAAAAGTTAATCTGTTAAAAAAGCTGTCATTGAAGAAAAAAATAAAAAAATTGTGCTAGTCGTCCATCTGAATGAGCACCATGAGAAAACATCACGAAAGAAAATTTAAAAAACGAAAAAATGATACAGGTCGTCAATGCGGCCTACATTAGAAGGCGGAAGACAAGGTCCACGTTCAGTCACGAAAGAAAATTTTAGAAAATGTTTAAAAATGACACTTGTCGTGAATGTGGCCTACATTGGTAGATGGAAACGCGCGAACCAATAACAACCACGTCAGCATAATGTCTGATCTGTCAGCAGTGGTAATGGAAATATCAATTAATACTAATCGATCAACCCGTCGTAATTAATGATTCCTCTTCTAGAGTGAGCCATATATTTTACTTTTCAGTGTGCGGTGACCTATCTCATACGAACTCCATCAGAAAAGAAAACAAAAAAGAAAAAACTAATGTTGCTACAAATGTTACTGGTACATTATTAAAATAGAGTTTTTAGAAACGAAGAATTACTATTTCGACTCATCATTATGTGTATAATTTATATTATATTGCATGAATACAAAAGAACAAATCTGTCTGTTTGTCTGTGCGTCTGTCTGTCCTTCCGACCATCACATTGGACGGAGAAGGGCGTCACACCTGGATCGGCATTAGCACGGATTGAATCACGTGAGAAGAAGCACCACACGAATAGGATGGTAGATGAACGAACACATCGATCAACCATTATCGATTAACGATTCTATCTGATCTGATATATAAGAACAGGCGAACGGACTTCACATCGACTAACCATTATCGATCGATTTTATCGATTTGAGTTCACATCGTCATTCGATCGTCATTTACAATGTGGTTTAAGTGAATATGTCGGCCGATGAACATGCTTCTCAACATGCGAACATTATCGATTGGACAGTATTATCGATTTTATCGATTTCTACAGGGATGAAAATCGCGTGATCGTGTTTGCTAGTTATATTGTACAGGATTATTTTGTTTTAAAAAACCTCCTCAAATTCTTAACTGCGAGCATACTCTGTGGTGTATTGTGCTTAACCCCCCCCCCCCTCCTTCTAGAGTGAGCCATACGTTCAACTTCCAGTTCGACTACTGAAGCCTGAACGCATTCCAGGTGGAAGCTGATGAGAAGACGTCTCGTAAGAAGGCCGTTAGAGAGGATGCCAGCCGTGAAGTGACATTTATGACTGCCTAACGAGCACTGCTGCTCATTCTCTGTGTAGCACTTCAGAATAAGTGGGTAATTGGGTGAAAGTAGAGGTAGCCTCCTGGTCATTAGGGCTTCCGTTTTCTTCTAACCAGCATGTATTCCAGTAAAATTGTCGTCAATTATTATTGCAAAGGCTTGAATCGCGTGCCAAACGAGCAGCTGCTATGGCTTTTTCCACTCACTCAACAAGCCAATCTCTTTAGTGGAATGCGCCCTGCATTCTACGTCTCTAAGCGATATTGTGGCGGCATTTTCGAGTCTATCTGTCCTCGGCAATGGCTAACGGCAAGTACCTGTAGAATCGTTAAAAACAGTTCTTCAGTTGTACCAAATTTCGATTGAAGCGCCAACTCAAAAAAATTTTTTTTAAATAATTTATTATTTATACAAATACTATCAACATATGGAACAAAAAATGAATAATGGTAAATTTATTTTCCTAATTTTTTGTATGACTCTGTTATTGTATTCATCCAAATCAGATAATAATAAAATGGTTTTATTTTTTTGTTGACTCGTTTATTTATTTATGTTTATTATGTTATAGCATATTTTTAAAATTTAATTTATGTTACATTTCTACTGGTAGAACGCAGAATTTTTCACTAAAAATAGTGATTAAAACTTCCACGCATGATTTTATTTTAAATCGATATTTGATATTTTATTTATTTATTTTGATAAAATGTTTTTTTTTGTTGACAGGTTTATTTATTTATGTTTACTATGTTATAGCATATATTTTAAATTTAATTTATGTTACATTTCTACTGGTAGAACGCAGAATTTCTCACTAAAAATAGTGCTTAAATCTTCCGCACATGACTTTATTTTAAATCGATATTTCGATATTTTATTTATTTATTTATTTATTTATTTATTTCGATAAAAAGGTTTCTGTTTTATTTTTGAAAGGTTTATTTATTTATGTTTACTATGTTATAGCATAGTTTAATATTTAATTTATGTTACATATTATACTAATAGATCAGCAGAATTTTCCACTAAAAATAGTGCTTAAATGAAAAATAATTTAAAAAATCGTTAAAAACAGTTCTTCAGTTGTACCAAATTTCTATTAAAGCGCTAACTCAAAAAATATTTTTCTAAAATAATTTGTTATTTATACAAATGCTATCAACATATGAAACAAAAAACCGAATAAAGCTAATTTTAGTTTCCTAATTTTTTGTATGGTATTGTTACTGTATTCACCCAGATTCAGTTTATTTCAATAAAATGGTTTATTTTTATTTTTTTGTTGACTGGTTTATATATTTATGTTTACTATGTTATAGCATTTTTTAAAATTTAATTTATGTTACATTTATTTCGATTTTAAAACTCTTAATAAAACCAAGGCTGGGTCTTTGCAATAAATGTGAGGAAAACAAAGAAAAAATAAATAAATAATAAAGAAAATAAATAAATTTTTTAAAATTTTTCAGTAAAATTCAGCTTTAGCAGCGACTGCTAATTTTATACCCATAAAACAGTATCAAAATCAAAATTTAATAAGCAATAAAATATAAACAAATAAAAACTGAATCAATGAACACCACTTGAAAATTATCACGTTTTGCAAGATATTCTTATATTCTTATATTATAAATTTTTTCTTATATTCATTCTATTATATATTCTTTCTTCTTGTATTATTCTTATAACCTTTTTATCGGTAGCATTCGTGCAGCTGAATAAATACAATTTTCGCAGAAAATTTTCAAAAACATTTCATTCATTGTTTGGTACATATCGAGATACTACCCAAAAGTTGAAATGGGAGGAGCGACGAGGAAAGCCAATCAAAGCGGCGACAATACGCCATTCCTGGCTTGTGTTCTCTACGAACAACAGAGTTTTTACTTCAATCACCGCGCGACGTGGCAGTGTAGCAAGTAGCGACATCGATCTGGCGCGCGGAACAATCGATATTGGGCATATTGGGCACATTCATGGGGCCGCGGCGTGAGGCAAAGAAGTATGCACCAACTAAATTTAAGAGACTGCTTTAAACTTTTATAGAATACTTATTTTAGGTAAAATGTACTGAAAAATTTAAATTATCATATTGCTTTTTAACGGAACAAAGGCAAGGATTATGTAATAAATGTGGAAAAATCGTTATCCTGCTGTTAAATACCATGCATGTTAGCCCACGGCTACATTTCGTATAAGCGCGCGGTGGCGCAGTTGGGGGAGGCGCCGGCCGTCCCCTGCAGCCCGATTCATGGCCAAAGGTTCGGGTCTCGCCCAGGCCAACAAAACCCGTGGTCGGTTAGTTATTACCAGACATCTTTGAGACAAAAAACACACCGGCTTGCCCATGAACTGACCACCGGCGAGTCAATGTACATACACGCATTCAAAATACCTCGTGGAAGAAGAATGCATGGCGCATTCCGCTATGCTAAGCTATTGACTGACGACGACCTTTATTTATCACCAATTGTCAGAACGTCCGGGAAACTGACGAGAATGAAGAACGTCGACTACAGTATCTCATTTCCATTCCATTTCTTTTCTCCGAAAGCCCAATCGATCACTCGACGACCGGTGGTCAGAATCCGTCGGATTCTGTGGCGTTGACGAATCTTGAGTATTCATCATGATGGAAGAAAAACTCCACCCTCACGATACAAATTCATCTCGAGACCAACAAAAACCGGCAACGATCAGTCATTGCCAGACGGCCAACGGACAGCTCCACCGACGTTGACCGAGTATCGATCGAAAAAGTCCATTTGTAACGGTTTTTTAAGGGAAGAAAAGTGTCAAAATTTATCTGAAGCACATCCATGGGGATAGAAACAAGGTTCGGTTCTTCAATACACAGTCACGTAATTCTTACCTAACCGCATGGTAACCTTTAATTCCCAATTGACTATCAATACCAATCAATACCAATCGATATGCAAACAGCCTTCGCTGTGACTTTCTGACGAATGAACGAAGAGGTCGATGTACTAAATGCTGCTGACAGGGGCGCACGCAATATGTGGGTGGAAGAAGAGATCGTTAGCTACTCTGTAGAGAGAAAATAGATAAATCACTGGAAGAAAGGGCGAATGCGGATGAAAAAAGAAGAGGACCAGCATGAGCGATGAACCAGCGGCCGGCCGCAGGAAACGTGCACTTCAGCGCGTCATCTGTGATTTGTTATTACAGTGGAAAAAAGCCGATGTGCTTCTCGATCATCACGTCGGTCGACGGTACATGACATCCCTTATCTATCAACAATACGGGGATGACTGACATGTTGAGTGACCGCAACGAGCACGCACGCGCTGTCTCTCAATGGTAACATCTCCACTGCCGCTATTGAAGTTGAAAAAATAGAAAAAAATGGAGAAGGGGAGACCACAAAATTATCCGATTTGCTAAAAATGTGTCTAAACTGCCCGGGCCAGAAATTGTAGTCATTCGATAGGCCAAGCGAATATAGTAGCACTATTTATTTATTTATTTATTTATTTATTTATTTATTTATTTATTTATTTATTTATTTATTTATTTATTTATTTATTTATTTATTTATTTATTTATTTATTTATTTATTTATTTATTTATTTATTTATTTATTTATTTATTTATTTATTTATTTATTTATTTATTTATTTATTTATTTATTTATTTATTTATTTATTTATTTATTTATTTATTTATTTATTTATTTATTTATTTATTTATTTATTTATTTATTTATTTATTTATTTATTTATTTATTTATTTCAAAGAGGTGCTATACTCACTAGAACGTGGACTAGACAGAATTCGAAGGAGCTAGAAAGAAAAGTTGAAGAAAACAGAAACAGAGGCACCGAATCGCTAATTAATTTGCCGCTCTTTTAAAATATTTATTGTGGTATAAAATATGTACGCGCGCGTGTAGCGCAGTCGGAGGAGGCGCGACTGTCGCGTGCACCCGATACCAGGTTCCTGGTTCGGATTTCCCGCCCAGGCCAACCAAGCCTTCCATCCCTCCGGGGTCGGTGAATTGGTACCAGATGTGTCTGGGAAGGATAAAGCGCTGACTTGTTCATCGGCTGGCCACCGCAAGTCACTGTATGGCCAAATACGCATTCAACCCTCCTCCACGATATCCCGTAGAAGTGGAATGCGTGGCGCATCCCAAATGGGATTGAGTAACGCCGTCCTTTATCCTTTATCCTTTATTTATTTACTTTGTATACTCGTGGTGCGTCATAGTGGGGAGAACAGCCAGCAAATCAAAAGGAAAACAACCGTGATCATTACAACAAGGAAGCGAAAAACAAGGAATGACGGAACATTTTTTATATAATGGTTTTTAAAAATAAGGCTGCTTTTTAAATGCCTCGTGAAACTTGATCATTTATTTGATTCATTTTGCTGCTTTTATTTTAAGACTAAAATTATTTCCTTTCTCAGCAGAGAATCATGTTAATGTTCAGATCGAGAATATTGGTGGAAGGTTTTTACCTTCAACTGGATCTTAAAGGCTATATTTGAAGAATATGCTCAAATAAATAAGCGTTGACGCTTCTCACTGAATCATTTTTGAAAGTACCTATTCTACAAAGAATTGCAGTGTTCAGTTATCCACTGTTCATGTTAAAGAATAGCTTACATAGGGCATAAATGCGACAAGGCTTTAGCTCATGCTCAATCAATCGCGTTCAAAAATTTGAAGCATTTGGCAAATACGTGGCACAGTCTCTACCACGATTCCATGCGTCACGAGAACAAATATAACAATTTTCAAATGCATAACATGTCCAATACAAGTCAGTGGCGTTTTCGTGGAAGCAAAGAAACCATATTTTCGCGTCAAAGACAGCTCTACGACTTGAAACTCTCGGAACGCTGAAACAGAACTTACCAGGGAATGCCGTCAGCTTCCCATGGAACTTCGGATTGAGACCTATATCACATGAAAGAGCTCGAGACGCTGATCACAGATATGTAGACCAAATTTGCTAAGTGGATCTTCTAAGCGAGTTATGATCGGCTTCCATGTGTTAGGCGCGCTGAATCAGCGTTGGGCGCAGTATTGCGCGGAAATCAGCGGTTCGGCTATCAGCGCCGTCAGCAGCGGCGGCGGCGCAGTGGTAAAGTGCTCGCTCCAAAGGATCGGGTTCATTGGTTCGGTTCCCGTCGCTGACGGGTTTTTTGCATTTTGTGATCCATCTTCAACGAGGACCTATAATCTCATTTTTAGCACATTTTTGAGCGAACGGCTAATGGCGACTTGCATTTACGTCTATTTAAAGACGGAAACGTGTTTCAGGTAAAATGTTTTAATCATGACGTGAAGCAAGTCAGAATGTCAAATCCAAACAAAATAAAAAGTATAAATAAAATCAAAAATCAACAAAACTTAATAATCATAATGAATAAAAATAAAGGCACTAGTTAAAAGTTCCGACTCCACCGACACGACTTCGGCCGAACGGTGGTAGCGACGGTATGGGTGGTCTCCGACCGAATCGTGAAAAACGGATGTCAGATTCGTGATCATCAAATAACCCCCCCCCCCCCTAGACGAAGTTTCAGCAAAAAAAATTTTTTTGACCGAAGACGTGTCGGTGGAGTCGGAACTTTTAACAAGTGCCTTCACTTATTATTTATTATGTTTATTAAGTTTTATTGATTTTTGATTTTATTTTTACTTTTTATTTTGTTTGGATTTGAATTTCTGACTTGCTTCACGTCATGAATAAAACATTTTACCTAAAACACGTTTCTGTCTTCAAATAGACGTAAATGCAAGTCGCCATTAGCCGTTCGCTCAAAAATGTGCCAAAAATGAGATTTTAGGTCCTCATCGAAGATAGATCACAAAATGCGAAAAATCCGTCAGCGGCGGGAGCCGAACCAATGAACCCAGTCCTTTGGAGCGAGCACTCTACCACTGCGCCGCCGCTGACGACGCTGATAGCCGAACCGCAGAGAGCGCGCCTAACACATGGAAGACATCGCGGCTTCCGCCGGCCATAACTCACTTAGGAAATCCAATTAGCAAATTTGGTCTACATATCTGTGATCAGCGTCTCGAGCTCTTTCACGTGATATAGGTCTCAATTCGAAGTTCCATGGGAAGCCGACGGCATTCCCTAGTTAGTCGAAATTTGGGTGATACGTTATGACGAAGTAGTCTAAAACCTCAGCAGTAAAGTACTAACGTGTGACACTTTAAAATAGAGACAAAAAACTTCAAAGTGATGGGAAACATCGTTCAAAATAAACGATCGCGCTGGGCAATAAGCAAAACTCGCCCTGGAGCCTCGGCATGGTTAGTTTCTGTTGTTATTGGCTTATTTTTTTTTTACTACAGCAAACAATATAGAGATTCCTCTTTTGTATAACAGTTTGGTAGATTTACGGTGTATTACTGTAACTTGGTCGATTTCATATGTATGGATGATTCACCATGTATCCGTTTGTTTCACTCAGTAGGCTGATCTGTGAGGAATTTGAAAACACTTCACAAACATTTGCAGCTCCGCCTTCTTAGCATGTATAAAAGAAGCCTTCGGAGCTCAAGAGTTGTGTCTTTTAGTTGTTATTTTTTGCTTTAGTTGTTAAATAAAGGTTTAATTACCCAAGTTTGAGGTACCGCCCAACTAGCCCGCGTGGCAAATGGTGCGTCGGCTGGGACAAGTCCATATGATTTTCCCATAGTTTAGCCGGATTTGGAGACTTCAAAGCGTCGCTGAGCGGCTTCTTTCCATGTGATTGAAAGAGGAACCCTAGTCTAAGTCTGTATTCTGCAAACAGAGATGCTAAAGGTAATCTCTGATTTGTTTCCTTATAGAAAAGTAGAAAATATTTTACGAAAAGGTTAGTTGTCTATTATAATGAGCGGACCATCCGCAGTAACATAAAGTGGTCTAATAAACAGTATCATAAACATGTTGCTTTTTAATAGATATTTTTTAAAGATTATTTAAAAGAAAAGTTTCGAAGGAATCATGTCGCGAAAATGAGCAGCATTGGGAGGTAGTGACGCGCCAGCGAATCAGTACCAAGCACAGCACCGGCGAAGCACACACGCTAGCCGGCCAATCAGAATGCTGACCGCACAGTCCTCTCTGAATGACACGTCAATTGGATGCGATCTGATTAGGTGGTGCGCTCCCACCTTCCAGTGCTGCCCATCCTCGCGACATGTACAGATCTCATCGTGTGGATAAGGATGTCAAAATTGTTTGTCAGAACTGTCGAATTATTCGAAAAAGGAAAATTCTTACCGGCATATAGTGGTCTGTCAAAATTCTTAGAAGAGTTGGATTCCTGGAACCATCTCCGAACGTCTACATAGGTCAACCTCCAAGCATCATATTTGGCATTGATGATCTATCGTTAATATGTATAACAAGGTAGTCCACGAAGCAAGCTAATAAAATTTTCAAAGCTTTTATAAAATATTTTCTTTCATTATAAAAAAAAACAAAGCAGGGCTACTCTCCAACAAACCAAACAAATAGATGTTGAACAGAACATTTACTGCTTGTTCTAAAAAATTCAAGTTGCAATCCGTGTGCATTCCCTATTTTCCTTATTAGAGTTTCATTTCATGAGTTTGTTTCTGAGCTTTCACCTTGGCCTATGGTTTGCCATTATTGCTGTCTTTCTGTTCTACTGATTGTGTTAATGCTTGATATTGAGCGCACTATCATGTGTTTGAATAAATAAATGATAGAATAGAATAGACCACTATAGGCCGACAAGAATCTGAGCACAATATGGGGAACCACTGCAAATTGTCCTGCTCTGGTAAACAAAAACTTCCAACATAATCTCCACGAGCGGCAGCCCCAAACAACACGTTGTGAAATTCATGCTTTCAAAATTCGCAGGATGCTGAGTTAAACTCTACGTCCGATTCTGTCTAAAGTCCAAACATCTTGCTTTTTAATTGATATTTTTCGGATTTTTTGAAAGAAAAGTTTCGAAGGAACATGTCGCGAAAATGAGCAGCATTGGGAGGTAGTGACGCGCCAGCGAATCAGTACCAAGCACAGCACCGGCGAAACACACGCTAGCCGGCCAATCAGAATGCTGACCGTACAATCCTACATCTGAATGACACGCCAATTGGATGCGATCTGATTGAGTGGTGCGCTCCCACCTTCCAGTGCTGCCCATCCTCGCGACATGTACAGATCTCAACGTGTGGATAAGGATGTCAAAAATTGTTCGTCAGATCTGTCGAATTATTCGTAAAAAGAAAATTCTTACCATTGGCTTTTATTGACAAAAATATTCCATATGTAACAGTTTTTATCTTAATTATAATGGCTAACTAGTTTACTTAGCAACTAAAATATAATAACTAAACTAAATTAATTTAACAAAAATGGCTAGTTATAAGGAATTGAGTTTTGTGTTCGAAAATCTACGGAGACTTTCGGTTCAACATAAGGTTTTAACGTAAGGATTGCCCGAATGCTGAATATTTAATATTTATTATTTAGAACAACATCGGTACTAAGCAGAAATAAATAAATAAGTACTTTTAAAGCAGATGAGATAATACATATCCGATAAAAACTTTCGAAACTGAACATTTCATTTTTCAATGTTCAAATTTTCAATTTCAAAAAATTTCAAATTTTCAAATTCAAAATTGTTTTTGCTTTTTCATTCTTTTGATTCGTATTGCATACAAGGGACGAGCAGTACATACATATATCAGCAAGTAAATAAGAAGGTGGACATACAAAATTTCTTAAAAATACACTCTCACTTAAAAGCAGCAGATGGAACAGAATATGACTACCAGAACTGACGGAAACAATTTTTTAAAGAAAAATCACCTTAAAATGGGCATTGTTGTCAAGTACTGGATCACAGAAGTATTCACAAATTTCATATCAATTTTATGCACAAATTCCTTTTTATTGGTGACAATGAAGATTTTTCTGATAAGTGTGTCTCTCACTTCGAACACCTACTCGTTCGTAATCAAATTATATTTAAATCATTCCGTTTTTCTCATTTGCCGGTTGTTTCAGTAGTTCCTAGCATTTGGTTTCCTATGTTCACATCCCACTCTGCTTAAGCAGTGATTAACGCTACAAATTAAATAAATAATAAACAACATAGGCCTGCAAGTGAAGAAACAGCGATAGTAGAACTTCAGAAAAGTATAGCAAAAGTAGAAAAGCCTCCAGACGACACACATGAAGAAGGGAGAAACACGATGAAGCAGCCAGAAAGACTTACTGTAAGCGCCTGAGCGCTGAGTATCTGACGGCGATGCTCGACGAGGTAGTGCTGCGAGCCGACGGACACCTTCGCGTTACGCTCGTTGGTCGAGTTCTTCATCGTCGGTCAGATGTCTAGACGCTGCTCATCGGATTGGACATCATCTCCAGCCGGTAGCGGACTCCAGTCGTCGCCGAGTCACTTCTGTGCACTTCGTCGCCGCGCGCGCGAGCCAATGAACCCAATTAGGACGACGACCTAGACGAGACACGGCAAATCGTATAAGTGGCCGGCTACGACGACGGCGATGGTGGAAATTCACTTTGGAGAGCGAAATATACTACATGGCATGGATGAGGAGACGGCGCGACACAGAAGAAGTGGCTGGGAGGTCGCAAGTAGCGCATATCCGGTGAAAAATCGCTTAGGGAAAGCGGCTATCGCTCACGTAGGCACACCACCTCCGCCGAGACTTAGCAGGCACTGAGCTCAGAGCACCCGGTAGGCCTGCTGGGGTCAGATGGCCGGCCGGCTGGGCGCCGTCGTCAAATGAGAGCGGCGGCGACACGGCGGCCGCTTGATGAATATCTTGTTCTGCGACTTGCTTTCTCCATCGCGTGTTGTAATGGACGAAAGAGCAGCAAGCCCAAGTCGCCTCCGCTCGCGACGAGCCGCTCCGGCCGAGCTGGACGGCGGCGACGTGCAGGAGGAGTCACACAGCTTTTTATGACTCGCATAAGGTTCGTCCGACTGCCACAGCCGGCACCGTCGCCGCTGCCGTCGCTCTTTAACCGCCCTTTGACGACCGTTACGGCTCGGCTCGGCTCCGTTCGAGGACGGTGGTGGCCCCGCGGTTCCTTCCCACACGGCCGGACTTAGAGCCTACCACAGGCTAGATCCTCTCCCAAAAATCCAGGCTGTGGGAGCAGTCATGGGTCTTCTAACCGCTCTTTAACTTCGTTCAATTCCATTGCGTCATCGCAGTAAGGTGTGGCCACTCAAGGGTCGTCGCCACATGGCGCCACCTATGTATATGCGTACATGCTGTCTGAACAACGGTCCGCGATGAATTAATGGCATTTCATAGGCCGGATTTATCAATACTGGGTAAAGGCGAAGAAAGGTGGTAAAGGAAGCGCGTCGTTTTGTTACCTTCCGACAGCCATATGTAAACAGCAAGTCCGTGCATCTGTGCATGCGTCGGTGACGAATTAATGGCAACCATGACCGGATTCATCAACCCTTGGTAAGGGTGAAGAAGTTTTCGTCTCCATTCGTTGATACCCATGTTTCTTCCTTCTAACTCGCATACCCTCAGGTTGATTGATCCAACCGAAGGGAGGTTTTCACAACTAAACAATCAATACTATTGATTTCTGGGGCGCGAAGGAGGTGCCGGATGCGGCACGCACCCCAAACAACGATCCTCTTTCGGATTTCCCGCCCAGGCCAACCTAGCCTTCCATCCCTCCGGGGTCGGTGAATTGGTACCAGACTTGTCTGGGAAGGATAAAGCACTGACTTGTTAATCAGCCGGCCACCGCAAGCCATTGTATGGCCAAATACACATTCCAACCGCCTCCACGACATCCCGCAGAAGTAGAATGCGTGGCGCATCCCCAATGGGACTGAGTGGCGCCGTCCCATATCCTTTTTTAGACTCGCGACTGGGTGGGTAAGGTATATGGCGAATGTCAATCACATCATGGGGAACTTGCACCCCTTGGGGGCAAGCGTTGATTGATCCGGCCCCAAGATGTTTTCAAAACAATTTAATCGATAATATTGATTTCCACCGGACGGTGGTATTGCAGTCGAAGGAGGCGCCAGATGCCAGTCGCTTGCACCCGACTACAGACTCCTGGTTCGAGTTCCCCACCTAGCACGAAGAGACTTCCATCCCTACCGGTTTGGTAAATTGGTACCAGATTTGTCTAAGAGGGATAAACACTAGCCTATTTATCTAACGCAAATCATTATGTTGATCACAACCGCCTTCAAATTGCCTCCACGCAACCCCGTAAAAGTAGAATGCGTGGCGCATTCCGCAAAACGATTGAAAAACATCGACTTTTCATCGTTTTTTGCCCAATGCCAAGCACATTAGGTGCACACAACTCAACATGGTGACAAATGAACTTTTAATTAAGTAAACGGTATCGATCAGCCAATAGTCATCAATCGATCGAAGTTATTGATCTTCGAAAATCGGCCATTTGAAGAGGGATCTCAATGTACAGTAGACAAACTTCTCAACAAGTAAGCAACAGAGCCTGTTGAATCCAAAAAGGACGGCGTTAATCGATCTCTTTTGGAATGCGCCACGCATCCAACTTCTACGGAATGTCGTGGAGGCGATTTGAACACATACCTGGACTATTCAATGAATGCTGACCAACCGATAGACAAGTCAATGTTTTACCTTTCCCAGACACCAGTTCACCGATCCCAGAGGAGCGGAAGGTTTGGTTGGCCTGGGCGGGAAATTCGAACCACGAGCCTGAAACCAGACAAATGCCCTGGCGCCTCCTTCGACTGTGTTACCATGCGTCTCGTTTATTTAATATCGATCGATCTTATCGACTTCAGCGGAGTAGTCAAACTGCAGACAAATTGACTGGTGCTGTGACGACCCGAAAAGCGTATTTCACGCATTTGTTCCTCTGGATAGCTTATTCGAGAGATTGATGGCTTTCACATGAAATAGAACAAAACCATCGCAGTGCTGCCCCTCCCGAATAGGATGCTGCTGCCACCGTTATCCAGCTGATCACCATCCAGGCTGTGCTGGGTCGCGGCTTTGTATTGTAACACCCTGGACGGGAGAATTGTGGTCGACTGAGAACCCGGACCTCCACTATACATTGGATCCGATCGAAAATGGTGGGATAATTGTATGATTCGGATAATGACAATTTCGCGGATTTTTGAATGAAAAAATCGGATCGACTTAATCGAATCGAATATCCGAAAATGAAGAATTGGATACAATGAATCCGATCGAAAATCTGTGGATAATTAGATGATTAGAATTACTGCAAATTTGCGGGCCGCGAGTCTTTGAAGATTCCGATCGTGTTATCTGAATCGGATATCCGACATCAGCCAATCGGATCGAATGCAACAATGCGTTGGTCACGCTTTATCGAAAAAACTCTGAACTACGGTCTCCAAGCAATCTCCACGCTATTCGTACTCCTTGAGCGAGAAAGACCCACTGGGCTACTCTGGCACAAGACAGGGACGTGTGGGGATGTTCCTGACACATTTTTGCGAAAACTGATTTACAGTCTCTATGCTTTTTGTGGTCCTCGAGCGACGAAGACCCACTGGGCTACTCTGGCACATAACAGGAACGAGTGGAGATGTTCCTGACACATTTTCATAAAAACCCTAAACTATAGTCTCTGCGCTCAAGGGGTACAAAGAGAGACTCTCTCTTTGTACCCTGTTGAGGAGGAAGACCCACTGGGCTACTCTGGCACACGATAGGGACGAGTGGGGATGTTCCTGACACATTTTCGTGAAAACCCTGAAAGAAAGTTTCTATCCTTTTTGCAGTTCTTGAGCGACGAAGACCCACCGGGCTACTCTGACACACGAAGGTGACACGTGGTGGCGCTCCTTGCATTATCGAGCAAAGCGATGATCATAGGAATGGCGGCAGGTGGCTGGGATGATCATGTGCCTAGAGCTCGCCTACACCTTAATGCGATAGTACCTATTAGATTATAGCGGACGGATACTGTATCCGATGGGCGGGGTTAAACACTATTCGTCTGGGGGGGGGGGACGGTCAGGAGATACACCCGCCCCCTGCTGGGGGCTTCCTCTCATTCCCCTTACTCACCCAGCCCAACTCCCTAGGCTTCACCGAGAGTCTAACGGCTGCCTTACGAAACATTTGACACGGAAAACAAAAGTTTCCGGTCCGCAAAACACTGGCTGTACCTCCTGATGCCACGCCCCCCAGCAGGGGCGGGTGTACCTCCTGTCGCGCTGCCTTTGTCTCTGCTCTAGAGCAGTAAATACGGCTATGTAAGTTGGCAAGATTGATGGGACCTGGGCCCGAATTTATCAACGGCTTACAGAGATTTATCAGAGAAATCCCAGCAGAAAACACAGATAATGCAACTTAACAGCAATCGTTATGGTGAAATCTCTGTGAAATTCGCTGTAAAAAGCACGACTAGAAGCTCGGTAGCTCTGTAAGTGCTGCAGTGGTTGCGCTTCTTGTCGTCGAATACTAGACTCCGTAACTTTCACAGCGCGTTTGATGAATCAGAATTCGTGGTACTTTCTCTGTAAGACCGCTGTATTGTGAATCCGCTGTGAGATGTTACCGCTGTAACGCTGTAACGTTGATGAATCCCGTGAACAAACACAGTTCGAAAGCTTCCAAAGAGCGCTTGAAGCAAGAATCCGTAGAGAGAACGAAAGCAACCACCGGCTCTGGGACCGCGTGAGCCACCACCAATGGGGCCGCGCACGGACCTGGAAATAATAACCGGAGACCACTCAATCCAGGTGCGCTGGTCATGAAAATCGGAACCAGCCGACAACAACAACAGCGCCAGCAGCAGCGGTGGCAACGGCGGATAGGTACGCTCACGGGCGACGGGCCTGAGGCAGGCTGCAGTCAATGCAATGCATACATCAGTGACGATTGACAACCGACGTCCGTCCGTCCGTCTGTTCGGGCTATGCCCGGAAACGAGGGAAAGCCCTCACATAGCCCTCTCGGACACACGGCACTTAACAATCAGACACGGGTCCGAGATGAGTGGCAAAAAGCGCGAGTTCGTCTATAGAGCACACGCACATGTGGTGCTGCCGTCGACAGGTTGTCATTCATCACGAACGAGCGCGAAAGACGCCGAACTTCGTCGCCTGAAGCGATGCGGGGCTCGTCGTTCGACATTTTGACACGACGTCCATTAGGAAGATGAAATTCGGGACAGCCGTCGACGTGAAGTCGTCGAGAATAGAGCGGGAATGCACTGATGCTAGGCGAGATCCGCCGAATTGCGAACTTTCTAGGATATATGCCGTGTTCCCAAGGATACAATGTTGCCAGATCTGCAGTGTCTCGCCGCGACGACACCAGAGGCCGGATTCGCGATTGGTAAGGTAACAGGTTAATGGTGATGGATAAGTTTACCAACAGAGGATAGTGGGCAGAGGGCAAGTTTGGTATTCATGATATGATATAATTCGGTGGATTTCTTAACACAGTTGTTCCCCTGAGCTTCCGTCTTATATCATCGTTCCCATAGTACGTGCCGTGGGGACGCTTTAGCGTCATGCACCTTCTTACTACGTTATTTTCAAAATATGCTTGACCACCATTCTTGCCTCTTCAATGTGGCAAGGCTTTCCCAGCTGGAAGAGGATTGGGCCAAGTACCATGCGTTTTCGACAAAATTTCACGGGAATTTGCAGAAATACAAGAGCTCTATTGAGAAGAAGATTATTAAGTCGGGTAGTAATCAGAAGTTTTATAATTTGCTCAATACAAAGCTCAAGAGTGATAATTACATTAGAAGTTTAAGAAAAGGTAATCAGCATGCAGTTATTGAGGATAACAACGCAAATATCCTAGACGATAAATTTTGTGAAGGTTTACTTCCGGAAAATGAGGACATGCCAGATTATATCCAGAAGCTTCGAAGCCTATGCAAACTTTTACATAGCTCAGTGAAGAGGAACTTGATAAAATTATGATGAAATGGCCCGATTCCACCTCATTGGCACCAGATTTGACCTCGGTTTCATTTATGAAGAGGGTTGCTCATGTTGTTCTTTCTCCTCTAGCGTATATATTTAATCAATCACTGATGTACTCCGAAGTCTCAAAAAGATAGAAACATCGCTTTACAGCTCCTCTACTAAAGAGAACTTCTGCAAGTGATGTAGGCAACAAGAGACCCATGAGTATTACTTCCTTCGCATGCAGGGTATTTGAAAGGGTAGTGAAAAATCATTTGTTGAATTATTTACAATCTAACCACTTGATACGTGCGCGCCAGCATGGGTTTATTCCAGGCAGGTCTGTTGAAACTAGCATGTGAGAGAGTACTAATAAATTAAGGAACAGTTTAGATTCGACGAGATCATCAGATGTAGTATATTTCGATTTCTCCAAAGCTTTCGACTGCGTTAAACATAAAAAATTGCTTTACAAAATTTTCAGGCTTGGGGCACACTCTCACTCACTCAGTTATTTACATATGCCTAAAAGATTACCTTACTAGTAGGACTTTCCACGTAAAGGTAGGAAAGGCTTTATCAGGGTGCAAAGAGATTAAGAATGGAATTCACAGTGCCCCAAGAAGAGGTGCATTCCCTCTTCTGTTTATGATTTATATACTTCGGACATCCCAAACTTACTAGAACAAAGCGGTGTGGTAGTCAAGCAATTTGCGGATGACGTTAAGGTGTACCGAGAAGTCATAAAATCTTGCAGCTTGCAATTGATATGCTGCAATGGTGGTCTTCCCAATGGAGTCTCTCCTTGACCCCAGAGAAAACACTTTTTATGAGGATTGGCGTCTCTTCGGGCCCTACTGAATATAAGGGGGGAGGATATACTATTGAGGGAGTTCAGGCTTTAAGAAACCTTGTATTTCATTATAACCATTAGCTCGATTTTTCGGAGCACTATAAAGCACTATAAAGGTATCCATAGGGAGGCACAGGCGCGGATTTACGAAATCTTCAGAGGTCTTATGACACCTGAATGGCAAAGGGTTCGACTAGGAGAATAAGTAATGGCGGCTTACTGTGATGCATGTTGTAGGCGGTTAAACTCCTACTTTGAAGCATAAATAGATGAATCCAGACGGAATAATTCAGCCATTCATTCTACCGTTCGCTTAGGCCCGAACATAAAATTTCTCCTGCTTGAGAAAGGGTCCACCGATCGGCAATGTGTTGAATCAACTTAGGTCTCATCTTTTCCATAGACAGACCACAAGGTAGCTTCACAAATTTATTGCAGTTGTTTTCTGTTGCACTGTCTAATCTTTTAAGATGCATTTTTTAGCTTTACGTTTTTTCTGGACATTAGAGTTGATTGTTCTATCCGATACTTCTTTCACTTTTCGTTATGTTAATTTTTTAACCAATACGTGATGTAGTCACGTCCCGAATAAAGATAAAGAAAGGCAACTATCAGTATACCCGCTTAAGGGTGGTGGGTAAGGTATATGATGAATGCCACATCGTGGGTATGTTTCTCCTTTCTACATCGGTTTATCGTTGATAAATCGTGTTCAGGTTACAGCAAACATCTGTTCGCTCGATATTCTGCAGACAGCTTCTAATTAAAGAAGTGCATCAGCAGTCGAGCCAATATCTCAAGGCAGAATCTTCATCACCCATCACGCTGCAGGCCTCCCGCGTTGAAAAATGACATCCAGTACGCCGCCGGCGGATTTATGAGCCTCATTTGACTTTCTTTTCGGCAAATAAAGATGTTCAGAGGCCGATGCTGTTAAACTGATGGAAGAATGAGAAGTAGGGCAGAAGGATCGGAGGAAAACAAAAGACGCCAGTAGGGATTACGGTGAACAGTCGCCATAAACAATCTCTAGCAAGCCCATATTTTGTAGCGGAAATTGTAGCTGTGATAGCAGCAAGTAATTACTAGAACAAGACGGGCTATTACGCTGCTTTACTATTCTGTGTGACGAAGGTTTACTCTCACGTTATAATAGTAGAACCCACAATAGTAGCCTATATGTGCAGTACCCACGATATAGTGATATTCCGGCCACAATCGGTATCATAAATGTAAACCTAAAAGAAGTTACCGCACTCGAGCGCCACGGTAGATTACGTTCATGAGTATCTACTTCCGGTATCGCTAGGTTACGCCTGTGGATGTTATTCAATGGTGCTTATCTTATATTGCCCACTTAAGTACATATTTTAAGTCTTATCATTGAAAGTGAGGTAAAGTTGGATTTTGACGTGCTTCGGAACCAAGTTGAGGCGGATCCATATCAGTCCACCCGCGAAATGTCAGTCACGACTGGGGTTAACCAATCAACCGTGGTCCGTGGATTGAAGTCCATCGGCAAGGTTAGCAAACTTGGTAGACGGATACCCCACGTGCTGACCCAGCGCGGTATGAGTCGCAGAGTCCTCGCAGCACTTTTCTCATTCTCAGAGGCACACCCGTCTGGCTCGACAATCTTATAGCTGGAGATTAGGAGTGGATACTGTACTCTAACGTTCACTGCCGTGCCCAGTGGTCGACGAAGGAGACGAGGAGAAAGAGGTCTCTAAGCTCGACTTGCACGTGAGAAAGATGATGCTCTGCGTTTGTGGAGCGTCCATGGAGTTGAATATTAGAAGCTGCTTGATGAAGCTGTGACAGTGACATCGGAGGTCTACGTTGGTCAGCTGCAGAAGTTGAAAGCCATCTCCGAATTGCACGTGGAGAGCAGGCCAATGTACATTTCCAGTATGACAGCGCTAGACCACACATTGCAAGATCGACGAAGACTGAGCTACTGAACTACGGCTGGGCAATCCTTCCCCATCCCCCATGGGAGCAGACATGACTCCAACGCAGCGCGAACTCGTTAGTCTCGCGCACGGTGCCCGACGAAATTGGACGAGTTGTCGCGGTCCGACTGCTTCCGACAGGGACGGCTAGAAATGCTTCGACAGGGACGGCTGGTGACTCGCAGTAGAGCGCGAAGCTTTGTGCCGGCGACGTCGACCGCGCAGAAGGAAAGAGACATGAGATGAGAATGATACCAGTTTGATATCTCCTGGTAGGGAAGTGGGAGTGGTTATTAACAAAGTGCGGGCGGAATGAGACTGTATCTATTTCAAATGAGTGAAGGGAAACGGTCATGGATGAGGGAAATACGAAGCAAGAACTGGGACAGGATTAGTAACTAGAAGTTTCGAAAGCAAATGTTTGTAAGTTTCTATTGGGGGAAGGGAAGAGCGCACTAATCCGCTTTTCCCTTACTTCTAACTTTACGCTACACTTGACCGTCACCGACTCACTTGTCATAGTTCACGTGTAATGCCATTGGCAAGCAATAAGGACCTCCGTATTTTTCCAGTCTACCAGCAGAAGCAGAGGCATTTTACTGCTTTCTTTTTCTACTAATCCCATACTAGTACCAATCATTGGGCGAACGTGCAGGCTGAAGAAATGGAAGGAGATCTGACGCAATGCATTAATACATTCGAAATTACGAGTTCTGTAGAACATTGCACTCATATTTATGCTTCGTTAGAACTAAGAATGATACCATGCATTCTAAAACCATTGCAAACGTAGGATTCTCATTCATTTCTTTAGTAAAGAGTGATGCAAATCAGTAAAACACAAAAGATTACAGCAAAAGCATCAAAAAGTCATCCATACACATCCACAGCAGGCGTAACTAGCCTGGCTTGAAGAAAACAGCAACAAACGTCAAAAAAACTAGTCGAGGAGTTTATACACTGGCAAAATTTCATGCTCCGCGGCAAAACATGCGTCACCGAGCGCACGTCCGCGTTTCGGCGCCGCGACGTCGCATGCGGCTAGCGCGCGATGTCGCGTTAGAGTTACGTCCTGGGGCCGGATTCAACAACGACTTGCGTAACTTAACGGAGAATTGAGTGAAACGCTCAGATAGCGCGGCTTATCGCTCCCATATCGCCTGATAAGCCGCGTTATCTGAGTTTTGATGTGCTGTGATCTGATATCGCTGTTAAAGTTACCGATATAACTTTGATGAATACGGCACCTGGAGCACATCAGCCATACTCGCCAGAGCTCATCCCATCCGACTACCACCTTTTTTCGAATCTCCAACACCACATGGGTGGCAAGCATTTCACAAACCGAGACGACATCGAAGAGGCACTTAAAGCGTTCGTCATAGCGCAGCCTGCTACTTTTTGGAGAAAAGGTAGCCACTACCTGCCAGCATGTTGGCAGAAGGCCATAAGAGCGAATGGTGCCTACTTCCAGTGTATACTATTCCACAACTTCTAGAAATAACTAGTTATCCCTTAGGGCGAGCAAAAACCACCACCTCAACGTTAACTTATTGATTATAAGGCCTTTGTCATACCATCTCTCACCCCGAGCGACGCCCAACGATATGCTCCCATATCGATCGGGCGGCGCGATGGAATCGATATGGGTGCATATCATTAGGCGTCGCTCGGGGTGACCGATGGTATGACAAAGGCCTAACGGTTATGATAATCGCAGGCGAGATCAAACTTCCTCACTTACAGAAATCTTAAGGACTTGAATTTGTTATTACTTGAGGATGAGAATATCATAAACATGCCTGTGAGTTTGTTCAAGTCCTTAATGGTACGTAAAAGTTATGTTAATTGTTGTGTGTTCATTAATTTTATATTTGTTGTAAGTTTCTGTGACCTAGTATTTGTTTATTTGCCATTACATATGTAATGCATGACTATTTTCATGTCTGATAAATAAATAAATAATAGCAACACTTTTCACCTAGACCCTATATAGGTAATAAAAATTGTAAATATTACACTATGCACGATATACTTTATTCCGTATATTATCCTCTTTTTACTCTAAATTTTCTAATCACTCGTATATAGAAAGGTAGGAGTGCTTTTGATATTACTCATGACAACGACTACTCATGCAACTATCTGGATTTGGAAATGAATGTCTGCGACAACGAAATAACTATTAAGCTTTATAATAGATAAATTCTTCTGTCTTGCTCATCTTTATCATTTTATGATCACCTCATTAAGTGCATTTAAAGTGTTCTATGCACCAATTATGAACGGGTAAAAATAGTGGTTCAATTACCCAAGTTTGAGGTAACCGCGCAGTACCAATGTCAGCGTGGCACGAGTTTCGGACAAGGATCCTCCAACGACTATTTTACTCCTACACTCTTACATAGCTCCTAGGTAAAGCTAGCTATCCCTCAAGGCGTAAAAAAACCAACACCCTCGATGTCGAAGACGAAGACAGCGCTAGTCAATATCAGCGAGTGTGTGTGTCAGGAATCCAATTTCAGTGGCCAGTGACGAGCTCTCGTGCACGAATATATATGTGCTGGCCTTGTTAAAAGTACAACACACAGCCGAAAGTACACCAGCAGAATTGTTGGCTATTTTGGGCTTCTAAATTGGGTTGTGAATAAGGACATAGAAATATTTTCAAAAATATATTAGCATTGTCTATGTAGAATTCAGTGTTTCAAATTTTTACATCTAGCATCAGCATATCCTTGTATATCTATTCAATTATTTAGACATAGAAAATTTAAATTTAGTGCTAGCACTTGAAATTAAATAATTATTAATGTATTTTTTATTGACATATTGATTATATTATTTGATTTTATTTCATTTTTTTACCTTAATATTTGAAAAAAGACAGGATATAAATAAATAAGAAAATTTAGAATTTTGAAATACAAATTTTAAGTGAAATGTAAATAAAAAAGTTGACCTACTTCAATCGATAATCTGGTCAAATAACTGTTGCACTCGAAGAATAGTGCTGAATATTTTTCCCATATCGTCTGATTAGTAGTCAACATGCACATTTCATTTAGTACCCGTCCGATCGATTGCATAATTGAGAGAAAAATCTAGTGCATGGCGCAATAAAAGTTCAGGAACCAATTCGCTGCTCATATTTGCGTCAAATATCGTGTATTCCGTATAAAAATTAAAAAAGAAATTTGGTATAAAAAGTTCAACGTGAGTGTAGTAGACAGTTCAACTAATTTTTACAAATTTTGTGGCCCCATTTAAAGCCACAATATCTCATTACTTCGATAAATCGATAAAATCAACTACTTTGATAAATCGATAAAATCAATAGATAATATATAGAAACATTCATTAAAACACAATAATACCTCAGCACCTTTTTCCAAGACCTTCATTAGTTTTCCATATCTGCATTGCTTCGTTTGAAAACGCGCAAAATCAGCTTTTCTACAATATTTTGTCGAAGAGCTCTCTACAAGGGTTACGGTAAGATAACTACCGTTTCCTACGAAATTTATGTATAATCACGTGAAAACAGCGACAATCAGGTGTTGGGGAGGTTAAAACACTGAAACAAATAGCTTAAACAGCGGAAAAACCACTAAAAAGAGGCCTATAAAGCGCGAAAAAAGGAAAGAACGATCGATAGAATCGACAATACAACAGAACGCAATCAATATTAAGCATTCGACAAAAACTATTCATCATTTAATTCAATAAAGACAAATCGCTTGTTCATCAATCTCTACTACTCTTCTTCTCTGAATTACCTTTGTTTCGGTAGAGCAACGTGTTCTATAATAGAACACCTTCTGTCCAACACTTTGTCAAAGTTCTACTCTGGGGTACGGTAAGATAACTACCGTTTCCTAGGAAACTTGGTATCATATGAAAACAGTCACCACTGGGTGAACGAGGTGATAGAAATACTGAAACTCAGCAGCAGGAAAACCCTTGAAAAAATTGGCCTGTAGAACGCAAAAAAACCGAAGAGGAAAAATCGATAAAATCAATAATGCAGCATTAGGCTATAAATGTTAGGCATTCCACTAAGAAGGTTCACTAGAATACAAAAAAGGCAAATCACTTGTTCAATAAGCTTCAGCGCTCTTCTGTTCTGTATTCCAGGTGTTTCGCTGAAAAATGTGCTCTAAAGCATCTTCTGTACCACGTTTAGCCAATGGATTCTGATCTAGGTGTACGGTAGAACAAGTACCGTTTCATCGAGAGCCACATAAGTACAATTAAATCGTCAATTAACGAGGTGTTGAAAAAGCTGGAAACGAACATCTTCAGAAAATCCTTGAAAAAGGCCTATAGAAAGCGAAAAATAAAGAACAAAAAACGATCAATAAAATCGATAGTAGAAAATTCATAAAGAATCACCTTAATGTATCCATTACTGAGCAGCAAGTGCGAGAGCTTTTGATGTCGCTGGTAGACCATAGAGACGCATGTGGCTATGGTCGCTGTGAGTTGAGCTGGCGATCGGAACGCTATCGTAACGAACAATGATCAGTCTCAGCGTGGCATACGGTAACGAGGGTATTGTGTGTGTGAACAACGACGCGATTTTACACACAGGAGGGGTAAGAGATGCCGTGGATGGGCCGTCGCCTGTCATGACAGCCGAGACTCGGCCACGTAAGTGGTTCGGGAGACTGAGCGACCGAAAGGACACACCTCTAGAGCGCAGCGCCATCAGTTGTCAGAAGCCGCAGCGTCAGCCGCGAAGACGTGAAGGCGGTCGAACTCAGCGGTGCCGGAATCAGAAGCCGAAGATCAGAGGAGGCCGGCCAGTGTGTCGAAACGCCAGAAGCCAAGGAGTGAGAGAGCTCCAGTGCCCCTGTCTTCGGCCACCAATTACGCAGCACCGTAATGCACATTGACGTGCAACAAATTAACGGCCCCACGGACGGAGTGACAACGCCAGTTGGGTGGTCGGCTAGAATTTTTCATCTTGGAAGCATCTTTCGCCATATATGGGAGGGCTTCGCACTGCAGTTGACGTGAAACTGCGGACCTGAAGATACAAGCAGCCTTGTTTGCTTCAGAATCTGGTATCTGGAGGACGTTCGATCCCCAAGGAAGGCAGCAAACGCCATTTTTAATGCTGCTTTTGTAGCTTTTAATCTACAGGCAAGGTTGCTCCACAAAGGCAAATTGGTCACGGCAACCGCGACGCGACCGCTCGCGAAAGTGAAGGAGGCATTAATACTGCGCTACTACTATAGTTGCACTGAAATCCAAGACCTCCTTTTAAAAGGAATTCGCACTTCAGCCGTGAGGGTGGCTCGGCGTTATGAAAACCAAAAAATATCGATTAGGCAGCCCAGGCGATCGATATTGGCAGTTATCTGAAAGTGCGTCAACTGTCGACTTAAGCATAAATCTCTCTTTAGATGGAGCCGTCTGCTTTTCAATTAATATAGAATGCAGTACTAGTATTGCACTCGCGCAGTTTTGCCTAGCCGAACCCAAGTTAACTGCACACATATTTAAATACGAGTGCTCCGTCACGCCTATCAGCGTGCCTCGCACTTGCGCGCTTCGCGCGATGTTGCAGTCTCACTAAGCTGAGGACAATCACATCAGGGAAGCTGCTCTACTTGTACAGCTTTCTTCTCTACCTAGGAGTACAAAAGGCTCGCAGTACGTACAATGTATAGTATGATAGGGCGATCTACTAGTTCCTCACTACTGGTCCTCTCCTAGTGAAACGATTCCCCATTACTGGTACTGGTCCCCCTCAATGATCCACCCTTAGCGGACGACGTCTTCGGCACGCCTTCTGAGTCCACAGGCACTTTGGACGACGTCTTCGACACGTCTACCTGAATTCCCAAACACGTTGAGCGAAGTCTTTGGTACGTCTTCTGAGTCTCAGGCACGTCATGCGATGTATTCCGCACGTCTTCTAAATCCCCTGACACGTATAGTACGTCTGGGTATTTCCGCTATTTTCGCGCCCCGTAACTTGATCAGTATCGATTGATGCTAATCGATACTTCAAAAACGAACTTGAGATTCGTGTTGAGCGACCTCGATTACCTCCAGGGCTAAAGATTTGAACCGCCTAGACGATATCCACAAAAAATCGATAGTTCGATCAATATTGATTGATGGCAATCCATACTTCAAAAACGAACTTCAGATTCGTGTTTAGCGATCGCAATTACCTCAGAGCTGAAGTTTTTTTGGCGCACCGTAGTTTGATAAATATCGAGTGATGGCGATCGATACTTCAAAAACTTCGGATTCGTGTTCAGCGACCTCGATTGCCCCAGGGCCGAATTTCCCAGGCAGGAAGAAGACGTCTGGGTATTTTTCTCTATTTTCGTGTCTTAATTTCCCCTATTTTCCCCCTCCACGGATCTCCCTCGATAGAGAGCCTTCGGGCTCTCTTGTTAAGAGAGATCTCGGGCCGCTTGTCGCAGGGCCACGTGGCGCGTCCCCGGGTGGTGGATAGGGGAATTAAACGCGAACCAAATGCGACCGTGTACTGCCCAGAGACGCAGGTGGGATGCAGGGGATGGACTCCTTGCTCCTGCTGTGTCGGGTCGATGCGTTCCTTGTGCGTGGGTGCGGCATGTTCGTGCACAGTGTGCGTGGATGTGTCCGTGACTGTGCGGATTGTAACTGTGTCGGCTCGGCCAAAAGCTTGCACTCGGTAGACTGGGAGTACATGTAAGGCGATTCGAGGCCGCCTTAAGTCTCGCCCCGTCCCTTCGGGCAGTCTGGCTGGCTGCCCGGAGTACCCCGCCCGCACGACAGAGCCTGACTAGCTACCCGTGTTGTATTCCAGTCAAACACAGCAGCACTAAAGGGCCTCATTCCCCTGACCCCGAAAGAGCCCCCATTTCTGCAGCGATGGGAAGGACGAGTACGGAGAGGCTGCTAAAATCTCAGGGCCTAACCAGGCTGCGCAAACTGAGAAGGACTAGAATGACGATCTGTACTTACAACGCCTGCACGCTTGCGTCGGAAGCATCCGTCGAGGACCTGATGATGCAAGCCAGGAAGATCAAGTACGACGTCATCGGACTGACCGAGACGAGAAGACACCACCCCCTACACGCCGCCTACGACTCCGGAGAAGAACTGTTCCTCGGAACATGCGACAGCAGGGGAGTAGGCGGCGTTGGTGTCCTCGTCAACACGCACTTGGCCATGAACATCGATTCGTACGAGTCTCTGACAAGCCGAATCGGACGTCTGCGACTGAAGCGATGTGGCTCCGTGCCAGCCTTGACTGTGTTCGTCGCGTATGCCCCAACATCCGACTACGACGACGAAGACGTCGAGGCCTTCTACGTGGAGCTGGAGAAGTTCTATAAGGAAGACCACACCTTCTACAAGGTGATCGTCGGCGACTTCAACGCCAAGATCGGGCCACGAAGGTCGTCGGAAGAACTTCACATCGGAACCCACGGTTTGGAGTGGAACGAGCAAGGTGAAAGGCTGTCTGAGTTTATCATGTCGACCAAGACCATCCATGGAAACTCGCAGTTCCAGAAGCCTCCCTCCCTACGATGGACCTGGGAATCCCCCGGTGGCCAGTTCCACAACGAGATCGACCACATCATCTTCAATCGCAAGTATTGCCTGACCGATGTCTCCGTTGTCCCCAAGTTCTACACGGGATCGGACCACCGCCTCCTTCGCGCGAGGTTCCGCTTTTCGCGTCAAGGAGAGAAGGCCGCGAAGTTCAAGAAGAGGAGTCCCAGAACGACCATCAACTGGGATCACTACACCTCTCTTGTCGGCCTTTGGGAAGATGCCGTCATGGACAACGTCGACGAGGAATACGATCGCTTCGTGCACCATCTCCACGATAGTGCTAAGGGAGCCGAGAGCTTGAAGACCACCAAGAGACGCCTGTCTCCGGAAACTCTCGAGCTGATACGCCAGCGTGGAGCAGCACGAGCGTCAGGCAACTACCAACTGACGTCCGAGCTTGCAAAGCTATGCAGAGCGGCGATAAAGGAAGATCTCAAGGAGAGAAGGGCGGAAGTGTTGGCTGAAGCAGCAGAGGCAGGGCTGAGCATCCGCAATGCCCGCCGGAACTTCGCCAACTTCAAGACCAAGATGACCGCTCTCCGACGTCCTGACGGAACCATCACCTCTTCCAGAAGGACCATGGAGAAAGTCATCCACGACTTCTACTCCGATCTCTTCGGTAGCCACGTCCACCTGCCCCCATGCCATCTTCCGCAGGATGGATACGTCGTCCCCTCTGTTCTCTCTTCCGAAATCCGACACGCCATCTCGTCGGTGAAGAAACGTACAGCACCCGGTCCTGACAGGATCAGAGCTGAACACCTGAAGAACCTCCCGCCAGCGCTCATCAACACCTTGGCGCGGCTCTTCACACGCTACCTGTCCGAATGCAAGGTTCCATCTCAGTGGAAGACCAGCAAGACCGTTTTGCTGTACAAGAAGGGAGACGTGCACGACATTGGCAACTATCGCCCGATCTGCCTGTTGTCCGTAGTCTACAAGCTGTTCACTCGAGTCATCCTGAATAGGATTAGTAGGACGCTGGACGAAGGACAGCCATGCGAACAAGCAGGATTTCGGAGAGGATTCAGCACGATCGACCACATACACACCATTACGAAGCTCATCGAAGTGTCGCGAGAGTACAAGCTGCCGCTGTGCCTTACGTTCATCGACCTGAAGAAGGCATTCGACTCCGTCGAGACTGAAGCGGTCATGGAAGCCGTGCTCACCCAGGGCGTTCCTACTCAGTACATCAGAGTCCTTCGAGAGTTGTACAGTGGATTCACGACCAAGATCTCACCATTCTACAACGACGTCGTCATTGACGTGAAGAGAGGGGTTCGACAAGGGGATACCATATCCCCGAAGCTCTTCAGCGCCACCCTCGAACACGTCATGCGCGAACTAGAATGGGAAGACATGGGAGTGAAGGTCGACGGCCGGCAACTGCACCATCTTCGCTTCGCTGACGACATCGTGCTCATAACACCGAGCATCAGCCAGGCGGAGCGAATGCTGGCCGACTTCGATCGTGTATGTGGGAGCGTTGGACTGCAGCTGAATCTTACGAAGACGATGTTCATGAGGAACGGACAAGTTTCTGATGCCTCATTCTCGCTCAACGGAACAAACATCTCCGAATGCTCCAGCTACGTCTACCTGCGTCGCGAAGTCAACCTGGCCAACGACCTAGCACCAGAGCTGAGCAGGAGGAAAAGAGCGGCTTGGGGAGCTTTCAAGAGCATCGAAGAAGTCGCAAAGAAGACGAAGAACGTCCGACTCCGTGCCCACCTATTCGACTCCACTGTTCTTCCTGCCCTAACATACGCCTCAGAGACCTGGGCTATACGAAAGCAGGATGAACACGCGATCAGCGTCGCGCAACGTGGAATCGAGAGGACGATGCTCGGAGTGACACGACTCACGCAAGTGAGAGAAGGCCTCCGGAGTTCCGAGCTTCGCCGACGATCGAAGATCAGAGACGCTGTCGCATGGGCCAAGTCGTCGAAAATTAGGTGGGCCGGCCACGTAATGCGATTCGCAGACACCCGCTGGACGAGAGCCGTCACAGATTGGATTCCGCGGGATGTCAAAAGAACACCAGGATGCCCACCAACGCGTTGGTCGGACTTCTTCGTGAAAGCCCTGAACGACCGATATGACGCTCTTCGTGTCTCTCGAGCGAGGAGGATCCATTGGACCACTCTGGCACGCGACAGGGACGAATGGAGACGCTGCTGGCGCCCGCTCGAGCAAGTCGATGATCAACGGGACGACAGGTGATACAGGTGATTTTCCCCCTATTTTTTCCCCGATTCCCCCCCCCCCCCCATTTTCCACATCGATTTTCCCCCTCTAATTTCTGCGGCGGCGCCGATCGATAGGATGGCTCATCGCTTAACGAGTTATTATAGAGTATGATGCCATTTTCACTTTAAGCGATGCACATTGGTTAAAATTTTACATAAAAATTATGTTCAAAGCTCGTCTACTAGCAGGAAGCCCCAAAATAATGGCGTTGCACGTAAATCTTCAAAAATTCCTATCCTTCTCGGTTTGTTTTAAACCGCAGAAAAACAAAAAGTCTTCGCCGGGATTGCGCCATGCACTTTTCGCGATGTTTCTTTGATTGATTATGTAAGTGCTTTACACTAGTCAAGCAAATTGCATGTCGAAAGGTAGACCTAGACTTGACAAACCAAAACATATGAGCACATTTTCGAATTATAGAATTTTACGAGAGTTATTTAAAAAAGGCACTTTGTAACACATAAAAACGCCGTCTTGACCCAAACTTTTTTTTGCAAACAGAAGGCTCTAGTCGCGAATGTGGGCAGCACTGTGAGTTGGAAAAGTGCCGGCCAATCGAACCGCATCGAATGGGTGTGCCAGTTGGAGATTGGTCGGTGACCTGCTTGGTTGTGATTGGCTGGAGAGCATCCACCTCACAATGCTGCCCATACTCGCGACATAAACGCTTTCTTTTCTTAAATGCCTTTACCACACATTTTTGCAGCTATCAGTCAAAGTACGGGCACACCCCGTCTCGTGAAAAAATGACCCTGATATTCTGATAAAAATGAACATTGGATGTGATAGAGGCAAAAGCCCCCACTAAAATCAGCACTATTAGAGAAATTTTGGCACATGCCGCTTGTATACGCAGCAGGGCAGCGACAGCGACCAGAACACCTACCGTAATCGCGCGCAGGCGGATCGATACCGTGATATGCTGTGTTCCCGCACCCCCTCTCACCCTTGCTTTAAGGTTTTACAGAAAAAATTTCACAACCTGAAGTCAGACACGAGCGGTTGCGTCGGCGGTTGGGTGATGTGCGATTACGTTGCACAGTGAATGCCCGGATCTATCCTAATCGGGGGGGGGGGGGGGCGGGGTGAAGAGAGAGGGCCATAGAGTGATTCGCACTCTCATAAATTGCGAGGGTTTCTACGAGAGCTTCAGATGCTGCCCCGTTATGCGAGGGGATTTATTTGAATTCAGGAGATGTGGTTGCGTGGGATAGAAGGACGTGCGGAAACGACACTTTACGGCTGCCCCTCCTGACTAGGACAGATCGGAAACTCCTGTTTTAGCCCAATTAACGGTAAGCGAAAGGCTCAAAAACCGAAGAAAGCAGCGCTGAAAAATGTCGTAGCGACAGAGAAAGAAGACCGCAGGCCATCGACGATTCTCTCATCGACTGCGAAATTCTTAGAGAAGGTTGATCGAGCATGAAACAGATCTGGCCGGCAGGAGAATGGAGCCGGTGTTTTGAGCAGAACCGACGGCGGTTATTCAGAAACCTGCCACGCCTACTGCCGTCAGATGAGTGAGTGGCATAGAATGGAGCTGACGGCGTCGTCGGCACACACTTCATCACCGCCGTCATCTACAGAGCACCTGCCGCAGGTGAATTTCCTCCACAGAATTGGCGGAGAACGCTTGCCTTGCCTTGCCTACTGCCAGTGGAAACCCTTCTTTCGAGCGGGGATTCGATTCTGAAAGCCGAAGAGCTGACTGTTAAGGGTCAGAAGCACTTTGGAGACAACTGAAGACCACGAAGAAGACGGTAGATACACTCAGAGAATACACTGCGTCGCTAAATGCTGCTTCATCACTTCCGCTGAAACAGATGCCACGATCTTCAACGACTACCCGAAGACGTCCGACTGGTGAAGAGGAACACATGAAAGCTGTAAAAGCTGGACATCGACGTCTCAGAGCAGCGCGACACCAACAGCACACAGCGCCAGGGCCTTTACAATGACAGGCTGGCACGACACCGAAACGCTCCTCTCGAGGATACGTCCTCGTTCTTTCGTCGAGAATGGGCAGAAGACGTGGCCACTTAATGTCCTCCGATGCCTCGGCGAGAGTATTTGTAATGCATTGTCGAACGAGTGCCGCCATAGAAGCACCATGGACTTCCAGGACAACCACGGTCATCAGCACTTTCATCTGGAAGCTGTAGTGGGCAACCAAGAATGGTTGAACCAGGCCCTCACCGCGCCGTAGTTTGTAGGGAATATAAATCTATTTTTATACATTGGTAGGTCAGATATAAAGAGATGGCTTCTCCTTATCTCATAATATTTGGGAAACAGATCCCCATCGTATTTTACATTTTATTTTGAATTTTGTTAGACCACGAATAATAAAACACAAAAATTTATTTTAAAAAACACGCATAGCAAGACATACAAATATCCAAGCCTCCTGAAAACCTCTATACAAACCTAAAACGAGGCAATCTTTATTGATAAGACTTTAAAATTTGCGAAGTTTTAGGCCCTAAAAATTAAAAAGACAGCTTTCAAGTTCAACATCGATCAATAATCGATCAAACGCTGTGATATGGAGTAGATCATTGTAAAGCAATACATATTGGCTAATAAATATCAGGCATGTAGGAGCTGATATGTTGTATCTTTTAGACACATCTATCTAGACATTGCTACTGCACAATCTAAAAAAAAGTTTGGAGCAAGATCTTTAGAGATCTCATAAAAATTATTTTTATTCAACTTTTTTACGACACAGCCACGTTAGCTAAAAAGAAACAAATAAAAATCAATGCCTAACATTTTTTTAAAATTTTTAAACAAAAATGAGAGGAGCGCGTCGCGCATATGTTGATTTCGGTACCAGTTAAAGCGACGTTCCGTATTGACTGGAGACTAAAAGAAAGGTTTCAAAATCGATATCGATCAATAATCGATCGAGCACTGTGATAGAGAACAGAAGGAAGGAAAAAAGCTCAAAACTTGAGAAAAAAAGAAAATCAACGTGTAACCTTTTGCTTTTTTAAACGAAAATGAGAGGTTGTAACGCTTGTCTATATCCCAGTTCGTTTTGTGCTGGTCGTTTAGCTTAATGGCCTCTTATTTTGACTTTAGTTCCAGTTAAAACGACGTTCCTATCCTTCGCTGGCTCGCGCAACTGCCGATGGCGCGATCTGCTTCTGGTTATTTGATTTCATCACTGTTTAGTCTCGTCCCTCTCAAAATAGTACCAGGCGGACTCGAAATTTCAAAGAAGCTGGGTACTTGTCGTTAATATGGCCTACATGGGGTCACTCACCAACTGATCAAATCCTATCAGAGTGTGTGTCAGCCGTCAACGGTCTCTACTTGGCATCCATGCGCATTCGTTGCGGCATATATCGCTTGGTGCATCGCCTTCCGCTTCTATTGTTGTAGGCCATATTAACGACCAGTACGATTTTCTGTTCCTAAGTAGCCAAAAAGCAGCTCACATTCAATGCACTCTAAGTGATCTGGTTTGTCCATCCTCCTTAAGTAGGCCACATTAGCGACTAGCTCCAAAATAGGTATGGTTATAAACTTCACGAGATGGTAACTTAGGAACCACATATGACGATTGACGGTAGACCTTCATAAACAAACACTTACAGTACCTTTAAAAATTGCTTAAAATATACCGTTGACGGAGTATGTAGGGTCCCCATCCGCCAGGTTGTAATGGGTTGGAAAAAAAGACTTTTCATTTTTTTCAAAGATTTATTACTTCACAACTACAAAGTCAAATCAATTGAGATAAACTCTATTTTGTTCTACTACACTTCTCCAAAGACTGGGTGATTTTCCAATTCCTCTCGCTTAAAAGACTGCAGTTCTGGAGTCGAACCATTGATAAATCCAATTTTTGAGGTCTTCATCCGTTCCAAAATATTTCTCTCCAATTTCTTGCTTGAGAGCACGGAAGAGATGGTAGTCGGTAGGGGCGAGATCAGGGCTATACGGTGGATGTGGCATTACCTCCCAGCCCATCCCCTTTATTGTTTCTCTTGTGAGTCTTGCAACATGTCACTTTGCGTTGTCATGCAGAATCATCACCTTCGACTTCTCCGGCCTGTTTTCTTGGAGAGTTGCGACGACTTTGTGGAGTTGGCCGCAGTATGTGACAGCAGTGTCTCTCCACTTCTGAGAGTTTGCCGATAAATCACTCCTCTGATATCCACCAAACACTCAAGAGAATCTTCCGTTCGTGAACATTGGGCTTGAGATCAGACTTAGGGCTCTCTCCCTTTTGTACCCATTGCCTTTTCCTCGGAAGTTGGCACACAGAACCCAGGACTCTTCGCCTGTCACAATCCGCGGAAGAAACGATTTTCTTCCTTATCTGGACAGAAGAGAAGCAGCGATGGAGAGTCGTCGACCTTTCTGAGTGTCTGACAGGGCATGTGGAATCCAAGCTCCAAATTTCCATGAAAGCCAAGATTCTTCAGATGGATTCCTACTATCCTATGAGACACTTCGAGCTTCTCTGCCAGCTGACGTGTCGTCTGCCAACTATCGGTACGAAGAAGATGGTGTAGTTCACTGTCGTCCAATCCAGTTGGCCTTCCTGACCATGCTTTGCCCTCAGTGAATAATTTCCCTTTAAAGACTTTCCGAACCACTCATAATAGGCGCGATGAGTAGTAGATCCCAAGCCATATATGTGGTTAATTTGGTCTGCTGCCTGACGTGCTGTGGATTCTTTAATGAATTCTTGAAGAATGCCGTGCTGAAAACGGCCATGAGGTAGATCTGGCATTGAGTCCCGAAGATTGGATGGATAACGAATTACAAGAAGAGTCTTAACCTGTGTCTGCGTGCGAACGGTAGACAAGTGTGATAGGATTACGAAATCAGCAATCAACATTGGCTAGTGCGTTTACAAGGGGAAGGGTAAAAAAAAATTTCGAAGTGTGAAGAGACTTTTTTTCCAACCTAATACCAGGTACACCGATGAAAATAGAAAAGTAATCGATTGGAAGAGACACGTCTTCTGAAGAACCCACATTCTGCATTCGACTGGTGCGTCGTGAGTGTGGCCGGCCGCCGACGGAGTTGGCCGGTCGGCGCTGGTGGTTCGGCGCCAACGTCGCCGGCGGCGTGAACGTCAACGACGGTGCACCACAAGCCGACGGGCCTTCGCCTGAGTCGCGTCCGAACACCGCCGTCTTCATGCAACCATCTGCAGGCACAGCATCATACGCGACGATGGTACGGTATGGTGCGGGCGTGGTTACGGTATGAGTACAGTACGACATGTAAGACATAAGACGGAATGATTGAACAGTATAAATGAAGGACGAGATAGGAAAACACATACACGGAAGGCCAAGGCTAGTAGAGTGACAAGGGAGTTGAAAACACTGGAACAAAAAACGACGTATATAGTTCATCCCACTGAGAATTCTAGAATCGGTGAATTTAATCAACAAAAAATAAAAAAGTAAAAAATAAAAGTGAAAATACATACCATCCTTACCGTCAAACTAGTCACCTTCTAAGTAATTGGACACTTTTTAAAAATCAAATTGGACAATTTTCTAAGCAAGCTTGAAAAAACTAAACTGAGATTAAACTAGAGACTTTCCGATAAGCTTAGAATAATGACTTCCCAATGAAAAATTTTTATGACCTTCTTCGAAATTTTTACATCCACCTCCTCGAATAAGTGAGCACACTGTAAGAAATTTTTAAAAATTCCGCTTTTCCAGAAAAATAATGGTTTGAAGCTTGTTCGAGTGTGTGGAGAGGCAGCGATTTTTCGTTCTAAAATGACAGATTGCGCCATGCACTCGTCCAGGATCTCGGGTGATTTTCGTTTGGCTGATAGCAGAAATTTTATTTGCATGGAGTTACCCCACTTGCTCGAGCTACAACAAAGGCAATTGTATGTGGAGAGAAAATATTTCTTCATCTAGATGTAAGCTGCACTTACACTATCAATCAGATGAAAATCGCAGCGGGCTACGCAAGTGTACGGCGCGATCTCTTCGTTTAGTTCGCTAAATAAACGTTGCTTTTCTGCACTTTGTTATAGTAGCGATAGGTTAAAGGATAAAAAAGGATAAAGGACGGCGTTATTCAATCCCCTTTAGGATGCGCCACGCATTCTACTTCTACGGGATGTCGTGGAGGCGATATGAACGCGTATTTGGCCACACAGCGACTTGCGGTGGCGAGCCGATGAAAAAGTCAGCGCTTTATCCTTCCCAGACAGGTCTGGTATCAATTCACCGACCCCGGAGGGATGGAAGTCTTGGTTGGCCTGGGCAGGAAATCCGAACCAGGAACCTAGTATCGGGTGCACGCGACAGCCGGCGCCTCCTCCGACTGCGCTCCACGCGCATACGATAGGTTGAAATTGAAAATAGAAAATAAACAGAATAAGCTCCAAATCACACCAGGGGTGCAGATTCCGCCACCAAGCAAGACAGAAGCTAGTGAAAATATGGGCAATGAAGCTTTAAGTCACAGTGATTCCTCAAAAAATCAAAAACAATTTTATAAAATTTCAAAGTTTTTTCGCTTATTGGATCAGATAAGATAAAATACTTCAAAGAAGGTACACTACACCACATTCTCGTTAGACAAGAAATTACATACTCTGAACCTTTCGGTGTGTCTCGTATTTATTCTGAAAGCGCTCGTTTTAATTTTGAAAATGCTCAGTTTCATCTCCAAAGCGTAAAGCTATCTAGAAAAGGTGTCAATCTTGATTTGAAAAGTGTCCAAATTGACGTGAAAATGGAATGTATAAACGATAAAGTACGGCGTTACTCAATCCCTTCTGGGATGCGCCACGCATTCTACTTCTACGGGGTGTCGTGGAGGCGATTCGAATGCGTATTTGGCCATACAATGACTTGCGGTGGCCAGGCGATGAACAAGTCAGCGCTCTATCCTTCCCGGACAAGTCTGGTACCAGTTCACGACCCCGGAGGGATGAATGGCTTGGTCGGTCTAGGCGGGAAATCCGAACCAGGAACCTCGTATCGTGTGCACGCGACAGTCGGCGCTTCCTCTGACTGCACTACATGCGCCCAAAATGGAATGTACATATCTTAATTTTATTTTTGATTTTTATCTGTTATTATTTATACGTAAAATGGAATGTACGTATAAATAATAACAAAAATCTAAAATAAAACAAAGATAAAGATTACTAAAAAACTGAACAAAGATAGGACCCAAGCAGAAGAAACCCGGCAGCAGTAGCAGCAGCGGCAGCGCAGCGCTCCAGCAAGTGTTCTCGACGGGAATCTGGCCGGTTTTTCGAGGAATTCCTTGAGCGAGAAGTTATTGCCGGACGTGAACAAGTAACACCTGCTGGGAGCGCGAGGTCACACACCAACAGAGCTTAACTTCTCCGACAAGTGGGCGGCGACGTTTCGAAAAGATTTACCCTTTTTTTCCCGACGCAAAATAGTGTTCTGTTGCCCAAAGCGCATAACTCGATCCAGACATCAACTTCAATATCTTTTCCTTCGGCTTCGTTAGTTTCCACTGAATCGATGCATTGCGCTTGGCCGACCTGGGCGGAGCTTGAACTCGACTGCTTGAATTTTCCACCCAGCACCTACTCGGACTACGCCACGAAGTAACCGTGCCAGAAATATACACAGGAAAATCAGAATCAATCAAAGGCAAGTCGTCTCGACTTGAAACAACGATGATTCTATGTTTGGTAGGCAGGTATTGAACTATTCATTAATAAAAAGGATAAAGAACGGCGTTATTCAATCCTTTTTGGGATGCGCCACGCATTCTACTTCTACGGGATGTCGTGGAGGTGTGTTGAATCGTACTTGGCCATACAATGACTTGCGGTGGCCAGCCGATGTACAAGTCAGCGCTCTATCCTTCCCAGACAAGTCTGGTACCAATTCACCGACCCCGGAGAGATGGAAGGCTTGGTTGGCCTGGGCGGGAAATCCGAACCAGGAACCTGGTATCGGGTGCAGACGACAGCCGGCGCCTCCTCCAACTGCGCTCCGCGCGCCCCCACCCATTAAGTCTACATTAATAAAAAAAATCCACAAAAAGCAACAAAAACACACAAAAGATTATTTAGATCAAAAATTAGGACAATAAGTAGGCAGGTATACTTCAAACGTTTTACACTACAACTTACAAAATTCTGATCTATAAACTCTCAATAGCCTTCGGAAAAAATCTTAAAGTTTCCGAAAAACCAAATTCGGAGTCGAAATTCAAAAGGTTCTCGGCACAGTCTAGCTTAATACATGGCCCTTAGCGCACTCAGAAGAAGCGCTGTCGACTCTCGCTTTCAACGGAATCGATTTAAGGTTCGACTCCTCCCAGGCCAGCAGGGATATTCCACCACTTCGAGGTCAATGAGTTGATACCAGACCTGTTTCGAAAGGAAAAAGACGTTTATTCGGCTCTTGGATGGCGGTGACATAGGCCAGATAGGCAGCTCACAATACGGAGTGGGTCTACAATTTCCCGCAAGAGTAGAATGCATGGCGTATTCTGTAATGCGATCGATTGACGCCATACACCTTTATCCTTTAGTCTTTTAGCTGCATATATTTACTAAGAGGTACCGGTAGCGCAGTCGGAAGAGGCGCCGACTGTACCAGGATCTTGGTTCGGATTTCCCGCCTAGGTCAACCAAGCCTTCCATCCCTCCAGGGTCGGTGAATTGGGACCAGACTTGTCTAGGAAGGATAAAGCGCTGACTTGTTCATCGGCTGGCCACCGCAAGTCAGTCTTTGGCCAAATACGCATTCAAATCGCCCCCACGACATCCCGCAGAAGTAGAATGCGTGGCGCATCCCAAAAAGCGATTGTGAAACGCCGTCGTTTATCCTTTATCCTTTATTTATTAAAACAAATGCCAAACAAATGGTTCCAGGGACATAAATGGCAGTATGTCCAGTTCATCTTCGCGGATGCGCCATGCATTAAGCATCCATAGCCGCTGCGAAGGAGACGCTAGAAGGCGAAGGGGCAAAAAACGCTTCGTGGGTCAGACGTCGGAATGCCGGCCATCCGGAGTGTGTCGCGTTAGGTGTGTGAGTGTGCGAATCAATGCTCGACGAGTGTACTCTGCAGCTACTCGAACGTGATTACTCAGCGCATCGTTAAGAAGCCCGCGACCCTCACCCCTCCTCGGATGTCTGGCCGATGAGCCGAGCTGGAGCAGTTCAGTGTAGTGCAGTTGGAGAAGATGCCGGCTGTTGCGTGCACCCGACAGCAGGCTCTTGGTTCGGATTTCTCAACCGAGTCAACCAAACCTTCCATCCCTCCGGGGTCGGTGAATTGGTACCAAACTTCTCTGGGAAGAGATACAGCGCAGACTTGTCCATCCGCTGGCCACCGTAGGTCATTCTATAGGCCAAGTAGAAGGCGTGGCGCATGCCAAAAGGGATTGAGTAACGCCGTCCTCTATCCTTTTATGCCATTTTTACGTCCCTTCACGTAAAATTCGACACCATTCCAAACAAGTCTAACGCTTTTGAAATAAAACTGAACATCTTCCAAATCAAAACGAGCTCCCTACACATTAAACTAGAGACTCTCCAAAAGGATAATTTTTGTTTAAGGGAAATTTTAGTACGACTTTCTTTGATGTTTTCATTCACCGGCCCAACTAAACTAGACTGTCGGTGGTTCAGTTTATGTTCGTCGATACACACATACACCAGTTGTTCGACACACAGTTTACCTCAAACTTGGGTAATTAAACCAAAACTGTATTTTTCACAAATACTACAATACAATGCACAAAAAATCATATTAATAACATCCTACAAGAGAATAAAGAATAGGAAAAGGAACATGAGAAGAGCGCTATGTGAATTTTCGGATATGAATTTTATAAGGAGGTTTCTTGTCCGCATAGCGGCACAATCTGATCAAGCTCTAAGAGAAATTCTTTTACAATATCTAACAAAATCGTCCTATGATTTTAAGGAAAAATAATGGTATACAGCTTGTTTTAAGAAGCAGGAAAGCGGCAGTTTTTTAGTGTCAAAAAAGAGAATGCGCCATGTCCTCGTTGAAGCTGTCGCGATTTTCATTCGATAGGTAGCAAAATTTCTGTTTGCATGAGGTTTCACACCCAGATACGCATTCGTATCACCTCCATGACATCCAGTAGAGGCAGAAGCATAGCACATGCCAAAAAATTAGGCGGAAAATTTTTATAAAAACATTACACTCATTCGGACAACTGAATTAAGAGATTACAAAATTTCCTTATAGAGTAAAATTATTCTAACCACCATTGAGAGTCTATAGTTTAACTGTAAGACGCTCGCTTCAATTTGAAAGATGTTCAGTTTGACATGAAAATGGTGGTACAAACACGTACCACACTCAAAAACCTAAATCAACTCTGTTACTCATCGATCAATTCAATCGATTCGAGAGAAACGAAAACGAAAGGCTCCAAAAATAACGCCGAAAACGAGAATTTCTGCGGAAATTTTCGAGGAATAACTGATGACGCTAGGCGAGTGGCCGTAAATTTTCTCGTGCGTCTGAAAATCATTTGACAGGGAGAACCAGCTGTAATTTATGCCAGAATGCAACTAAATCGATAGTGAGATATGGCATTCAGAAATCAAATTTCTCGACTGCGGAAGGGCGTTGCCACCGACGATAAAAACGGGATACCGATGACCATAATAAGGAACAAGGTCGATTCGACGCTAGAGCTCGCGATATCACGTGAGAGTAGAATGCATGGCGCAACCCGCCAGCACCACGCGGTTCGAGAGATTCTGAGCAAGTCCAATACGTTCTTCGAGGTCTAGTGCTTCAGATACGCTCGCAAACAGTATTGAAAGCCGATCAAGTGCCGAAAGTCACGCTCTCTTTTCTCCCTCTCTCTTTTTCTTTTCTTTTTTTTCCGAAATTCACTGTTTAATCGACTAGAAAAAAAGGTCGCCTATTCAGGACGATGGAGCACGGCTGTGTCGAAGATGACTTAAACTCCTAGCGGTCAACTGCGGAACAAGGATAGTGATTTAGATGGCGATCTAAACTAACGCCCAATTTGTGCAATTGCGTACAAGCCAATTGAGAACGCTCCTGTTCAAAAACCTGTTGAACTTCCGAACGGCAGTCGATTGTTGACCAGTAGGAAAAAACCCAGTCACCCACCGGTGAATTGCCCTCCTACCTCGGGGGAAGTTCAACCGCTGTTCATCACCACGGGAAACGGGATTATCCTCGCTACAGCTGTGCTCCATCCTCCCATATAAGCGCATACTTCTTTTGGAAAATCAATAGCATCGATCAATATTTATCATTCAGTCGATATTGATTACCTTTTATAGGGTTAATAACAGCTTATTAATAGAATTCAATTCGAGTAAAAAACGATAATGTGATAAGTAAATGCAAGGTTAGTACCGTTGGACCATTCTGGCACGCGACGGGGATGCACAACGGTGGCGATACGACCGCTCGATCAATACGACGAGATGATGCAGGTAAAATATTTAAAAACCCTTTATAGAATAATTAGCAATTATGGTGAAGAATCGTTAATTGTTTAAAGGCTTCGAAACTACGGGAAATTTAAAAAAGTTTAGTTTTTCTAAAATTTAAATATTAAACCCACTTTACTTCAAGTGTTATTCTCTCTAGAAGGGGTTTTGTAGAACTTCACTCGTATCACGTCGCCGGATTGTGTTACCATTGGCCCCTGTCGCGTGCCAAAGTAGCCCAGTGGACCTTTCTCGTATTTATTTGTTTTATTAAATGAATGAAAATTCTATTAATGAACTGTTACCAACCTAGTGTTTTTAAGCTCAACTAGTGTTATTTTGTAATTTTTATCTATCGATAAAAATAAATCAACTTTAATAGCTTAAAAGCTTGAGGAACTACAGTAAATTCAGACAATTCGATTTTTTAAAATTTAAACCAACAAAGTCATTACTTCGAGTGAATGAAGAAGAGTTTTGTAATATTTCGCCCTTTCAGGGTTTCTAAAAGTGATCTATGCTAAGGCGAAATATTACAGAACTCCTTTTAGAGTGAACAGCACTCGAAGTAATGATTTTGTTAGCTTAAATTTTAAAAAAATCGAATTATCTGAATTTACTATACTGCAGTTCCTAAAGCTTTTAAGCTATTAAAATCGCTTTATTTTTATCGATAGATAAAAATTACAAAATAGCACTAATTAAGCTCAAAAATGCTAGGTTGATAACAGTCTATTAATAGAATTTTCACTCATTTAATATAACAATTAAATACAAAAAAGATCACTGGGCTACTTTGGCACGTGACATGGGCCAACGGTGAGACACTCTGCCGACGCTAATCGTTCTTTCAGGGTCTCCAGAAGTGATCTATGCTTCGAAGCGTTCTAAATCTAACTGTTCCACAATGACCTGACTTGTTTAAATACTGCCCTTGAAACGGGAAGAATTTTTCAAAACAAATGAGATTCACAAAGAAAATTAGTTTTTCACCTGTCGATAAGTTTTTACAGGTTAGGTGATTAATACTTCAAAAAACCAGCCTTAAAAAGCTTAAGCTGAAACATTCAATTTTTAATGTGAAACTCATTTTGCACTAAATTTTTACCGTTTCAAAGAAAGTATTTCAAAACGCCAGGCCATGGTGTAGTGATTGGATCTAGACCGATTTGAAAGGCCGAAAACTACTTCGCCATTATTGCGATTGTATTATAGAACCGGTGAAATTAGCGTAAATACAGAATGAAGAACGGCTACGATGAATTGCGGTGGCCAGCCGATGAACCAGTCGTCACCAGGACTGCACACAATGTTCTGCGCGTTAAATTTTTTTAACGGAAAATTTTCGTTAAATTTCCGGTAAATCATTAAAATTCGTTAAAAAATAAAAATAGCTGAAACTGTTATCTCAAATGAAAAAAATCAAGGTGAACGGTATATATTCCAAATTCAACAGATCAACAACTAAATTTCAAGAAATGGAGTGTAACACTACAATGTAAATTGAGTAATTTACTATCAACAAAGAAACTTCCAGCAAGAAATTATCTTCATGGTGTGAAATCAGATCAGGTACGGGGGAATTATCAATCAGGAGAACGGTACTTAGTGAGCTGGTAACCGGATGGCATCTTAAAATGAAAGATAAGGGCCTGTTCATACTCCATGAAGTCCATTTCCCCCTTTCCTGGTTCATTGCGCGACCATCTTTCTGACTATTTACAACCTATCTAGCGTAAGGCCAGTGTTATACTCCCGCGGGTGCATCCGCGGAAGGGCGGGACTCGCGCCGAGATCCCTCACCTGGCCAATCGCCGCGCCCTGCCACGCCCGCCGTCCGCGGTGCACCTTTAGTCCGCGGACGTTCCGCCGATGCTCCCGCGGGAGTATAACAGAGGCCTAACGTTTATGTGGGCACAAGCCCGCTAAGTATCGGAATGCCTAATAAAAAACAATAAAAAGCCTATGAGTGGAATGTTAACATGTTGACGAACGCACGATTTTCGCGTGCCTGGTGGATGGGACCAATTGATTTTTGCAACGTGACACGGCATTTTGTCACACGGTCCCACACGGCCGAAAGGGTGTGTTACGGCCGTTAACGTGTTGTCGTTCAGGAAAAGTAGGCTCCTGGTTCGGGGTTTCCGCCCACGCCAACCAAGTCTTCCACCCCTCTGTGAATTGCCGATCGGTGAATTGCTACCAGGCTTGTCTGGGAAGTGTAACTCGCCGACTTGTTCATCGGTTGGCCACCGCAAGCGATATACTGTATGGTCAATTACGTATTTAAATCGCCTCCACGACGTCCAATGCGTGGCGTATCCCGAAAGGGATTGAGTGACCGCGTACTTTATCGCTTTGCTACCGCTTTTCTCAAATCATTCAAAACACGTCCACCGACTAAAAGCATTCCTCCTTCCCGACTGTTTTAGGTGACGAGCAAAGTATTCTTGGATAAGCAGCACCACGTGAGGATAAGCATATGTTACGACACGAGGGGTCAGACCACTACCTTTGCTATCTTTGTGAATTCACTGACATGTTTGGCGGCTCGACGAAGAACTTTTCTAACTCGAAATATATTAAATCCAAAAATATTCTAAAAATTCAAACGCGCCATAGAAGATATGAGAATAGCATAAAACATTAAAATATTCTTGCTTATTTAAATAGTTTTTCAGTAACAGTCCGAATATGGAGGATGAAGTCTGCAATATTAGTGAGGACTAAAGAAAAGTGGTAAACATGTTGAGAAAAAAGCCCGTTAAAAATTCCGTTAAATTTCTAAAATTTCCGTTAAATCGTTAAGCCGGATTTTATCGGAAAATGTCGTTAATTCGTTAAATTCGTTGAATCGTTAACCGTTAAATGTGCACCCCTGGTCGTCACAGCTTCGTCCCTCCCAGAGAAGTATGGTACCAATCCACCGACCCAGGAGGGATGAAAGGCCCAGTTGGCCTGGGCGAGAATCCGAGCCTGGAGCCCTGGTATCGGATGCAGCCGGCGCCTCCTCCGACTGCGCTACACGCGCCAAATAATGGATGGACTAAGTAATATAACAACAACAGTAATACTGACAACATTCGCAACAATTCAGCTGAATAAAAAATAAAACTAAAAAATAGTGTAGCTTGTTTAGAACAAATTTTTCCTTTTCAGGATCAATATTTCTGAAGAAAAAGCCCACTCATCATCACTCACTGTTTATCTCTTCGCACTAGTGTCGTTTGGACGATGGATCCCTTATGTTTCGGAAAGAAAAAAAAATCCTCAAAAGCCACCGCCTTCAAGGAAAACTTTCGGCAGACGATCGTCGGACAACTGTTCGCCATTAGACGACTCCATTCCTACATATCTTCTGCTTCAAAGAGTCTTAAGAATCATGTCGTGAATGTGAGCAGCATTTGGAGATGGGCGTAATCACCGGCTAATCATAGCACTCACTTAGGATACCGACGGTACATACATACCCTCCTTGACTGGTACGCCTATTACACGCAACCTGTTTGGCTTGTGCTTCTCCACCTCCTCATGCTGCCCACATTCGCTACATCGACCGCCTTGACCCGTGGAGCTCAAATACCTCTTTCTTCACTGACACGTCTGATCCAGAGCTACGACGCTCAAAAAATATCGCAAATTCTGGTGACGCGTGTGCAAAACAGTCAACGACCGCGACGCGACCGCACGCTTAGGCATGACATACCGTCGAGCCTAGCACTGCAGAGGAAATAGGGCGCGAAGTGAATCCAGCAAGTTGGTCAACGACGCAGAATGGACTGGAGACTGGTCTCAACGAGCTGCAGCAGGCGCCGCGCTCTGATGTCGGAAGAATCGGTCTCTGGCTGACCTGTTAGATGCCGCGCTATCAAATCTTATTGCCCTATGAAGTGACGCGTGAAGACAGCCGGCTTCTTTCGACTATTACGCTCAGCGGTGCCCCTTAGCCGCTGCATAAACCTCAAGCGTGACAGGTGACCCTGCTTCGAACGGAATGGAACGCTGTCGAAGGCGCTCCAGTGCATTCTCTGAATAGAATTCTGATTCGAGCCACTTCTAAACGAATTACGCGGCGGCGAACTGGTGACAGCGTTCGATAGTGAGGCCAGGAGGAAAGGGAGGAGGAGGAGGAGGAGGAGGAGGAGGACAGGACGGAGTACACGTCGTGTCGAACCCGTCGGATGCTCGGATTACGCTCAACAAGCACGGATGAGTGCGGCGAGTAATGTGAGACCGCCAGGCCAGGCGGCCGTCGTGTTCACAACCAGCCGGCATCCGGAAATCGTCGGAAATCTCGACTAGAAGCACTCTCTGGAGAGATCGAAGACGAGGCTGAACGACTTCAATCGGTCACGGAATGCGCTGTGCACTTGCCTTTAAGTTTTGGTGAACGCCGGCCAGCACAGAATTCCCTAAATGGTGCATGCAGCCGGGTCACGCCCACACTGCACCAGGACCCCGCCCATTCGAAACTGCCTTAAACAGAAAGGGTCCTGTCTTGCTTTGAGTTTTTCTCCGCAATCAGTTTCAGATGAAGCAGAAAAAACTATGCAGATCCATATAATCCAAAAACTTGCAATCGTGCTTATGTCATAGCTAACTTAAAACCGCACAATTCTAAGCTGAAAGTGATAATATCGATCGATATTGACTGGTCAATAATATTGATTGGTTAATATAATTGAATTATTAGTCAACTTGCTGAGCTAAAATTGATAATATCGATCGATATTGATTCGTCAATAATATTGACTGGTTAATATAATTGATTGATTAGTCCACTTGTTGAGCTCAAATTGATAATATCGATCGATATTGATTCGTGAATAATATTGACTGGTTAATATAATTGATTTATTAGTCAACTTGCTGAGCTAAAATTGATAATGTCGATCGTATTGATTGGATAACAATATTGATTGATCAATCCACTTGTTGTGCAGATGCTCGATGATCATCATATTCGCATTATTCCCACCCGAGTTGGTAGACCTTATCAAATGTCGGCAGCAGCAAGCGCTGCCGAGGAGCCACGGGCCATTAATTTAGTGTGGACGGAGGCACAGTAGGACAAACAGACAGTCAAGCATATGCACAAAGATAAAGTATGCAAAAAATATGCAGAAAGCACAAGAAAATTAGGTGTTTGTAGAGTAACCAGGCTAATTCATGACGTCATTGTGCGAAACTGCGTATCGCCACTATTCTGAAGTCGACGCGCACTTAATGATAGAAGCAGCAACCAGTTATTACTTACAAGATGACTTTTCTCCCCTTCTGGACGGAGCGAAAGACTGGACGACAAATTAATGCTGAAAAATGGCAATATGAGCCCTAGTCGCGAATGTGGACAGCAGTAGGAGGTGGTTACGTGCCAGCCACCAGGCCGTGCCTAATGAGCATATAGTTAGAGAGGAAGAGCATTGTCGGCAACCTGATTGGCTGACCTGTGTTCGGTAGGTGCCCTGATTGGTTACAATTGGCTGACGCGCTTCCATCCTCTACAATGCTATCCACATTCAAGACATTGTCTGCAATACGATATTCATCGACATTGATTAACCAATCGATGCTGCTCACTTGCTGGAAAGCCTGTCTAGCACTGGCCATCATACCCACTCTAGGCGCACTTAAAATTGTAGATTTCTGAACTAAAATTGATAATATCGATCGATATTGATTGGCTTATCAAGATTGATCATTTATTGTGCAGATGCCAGACGTTATCACATCCGTATGATTCCCACTTAGAGCTGACTAGTCCGATTAAAGGTCGGTAATATGTAATGAGTGATGCCGAGAAACCACGGGCCGTTAATTTCGGTGGACGGACGCACAGCAGGACAAATAGACGGACGGTTACATGTACGACGGAATGTAAACCGTGACTACACAGAAGAGCTTGCACTAAACTTTTGTCCACCTAACTCGTCAATCGGTCCCACATATATAAAAATTCCAAAAATTTCAAAAAAAATTAATCTGACGCTTTTTTAAGAAAACAAAAATGTCTCAAAAATTCAGAACTACTGAAAACTCGCCAAACTCGTTTAGTCGGTTTAAAATTATCTTCTATTTCCTATAAAAATGCTTCAAAGACTATTCTATAATACAGACCCGCGCAAAAATCCTCCAGGGTTTCTGAGGGTGTTGCGCCATGCTGTCGCTCAGCGCATCATTGTGTGCGCTTGATTGATAGGTCGGTCTCACATTAAGCTCCTTAAGAGGAAATTCCAGACTTTCGAGATGTTTTTGCTGAATCGTAGATTTTAGAAAAACTGCGCAGAGACGGCACAATCAACCAAATAAGCGTCGTGAAATATTGACGAACGCATGGCGTAGTCTCGTCGCAAGTCAGTTCGAAAAATTCAAATTTCTCTGGTTCAAAGTGAGCTTGAGATTTCTGGACCTTGATGGATAAAAATCCTGTATCCATTAAAGCAATATATTATTTCCTCACTTTAGTCAGTATTACCAAATAATCTTTGAAATCAAAAATTAATTCCACTTGTTTGAATGGTTCACCTAAAACTGCATTAAAAATAGCAGTGGATTCGTACAAAAAGCATGAAGTAGCTAAGCGTCAGCGCTTATGTAACGCCAATCAATATCGATCGATTATTGACACAAATTGATTTTGTCCAGAGGATATGTTGGAGTGGCTCTTGAAGCAGTTATGTTCGTCTAAAAGACTATATAAAATATAAGAAATAGACAAGTAAAATATAAAAAGGAGAGCACGGTAGATAAAGAGTAAAAAATATAAAGAACAAATAATATATAAATCGAATCCTTATGCTTGTTCCAAGTCGATCGATATTAATCGATTTGTGAGCACTAGTTCATGTAGGAGAACGATTAAGTCACAAACGCACGCCTTAGAGTGCACAAATCTCTTCGGTGGTACGATCAATATCGATCGTTAATTGATATTTGTAAGAATCGCGGAAGGAGACGGTCTCATTGACGTGAATGTCTGCTCAGAAGTGAGAAGTGTGAACGACAGACGCTGTCGTCGGCAGTGGAGTTGACTGCCAGTCTGGTCAGTTCTTATGGCGCCGGTTACACTGTGGTCATCGTAAATCATGAAAAAACGACGAAATCATCGGCCGTCGAAGAGGAATGGGCCTAGAATAGCTGGATGAACGGACGTGCTGGCAGACGAATAGAAGAGGGCTAGTCGATGGGTAATCGATCAATACGCATCTTTCGTATGTCGCGTAGCAAAGCTACATAGACTGGCAGTTCATCGTTCGAGGCGGCTAGATGTGGCCTAAAACTGAGCACTTCTGATAGATGAACGCTATAAGGAGACTAGCCGGGCAACTGCTGTCGATGAATAATGTCCGGACAGTCAGGAGGGAGGGAGGCTGCTCGTCGATGGAAAGCCCCCATAGAACCTTGCCGGCTTTCAATTCGTCTAGGACGAGAAATTGCAGAAAACGCTTCTAAGCAGCTCCGTCTCTCATCTCTTCCTACATTCATAGCAGAATCTCGTGCCGGAGCCAGTATTTATGGTCCAGCATTAGCTACGCATCCTCATAAATTCGGGCTATAACGGTTGAAGAGGGCACGATAGCTAAATCCTGACCTGCCATTAACACCTCCAGCCTGTCAATTTCCCCGGAGCCCGATACAGTACTGTTAGCAGCCCTAAGATCACTGGGAAGCTGTCCCATTATCTCGACAAGGAAGGACGGAGCCCTGAGGAAGCCTTAAAAGATACAAATGCCCCAACGGTACTTAAGCGTGGCAAGCAGAGTCTGTTTGTCAGTCCGCGCGAAATTAGTGGCCGACTGACAGGCTTCATCGCGTTTCCGCCCACCGCCAGCTCACTCAGTCGAGGATTCTATCTCTGACTGCGGACTCGTAACCACTCCGAAAGCTATAACAACATCGATCGATATTGACTGATCAATCGATAATTGCAATGAAGCGTTCCATCAATCAGCATATTTGCCGATCGGCATCATCGGTGCCCTAAACAAACGGTCACTCGTGAGCAGCGCCTAGGTTCCATTGCCTTCGAGCACAATTAATTTCGTGTAAACTGAGGAATGTACAAATGGTTGTGTATCCATCGATTAGCATATTCGCACAACTTCTGGAGAAAATCGATGTCATCGATTAATATCGATTGGCCAATCAGTTAAATCGTTCTGACCATCGGGTAGGCTAATTGTATGTGATGCCCACCTCAAGTGGTGAAAAGCGAGCAGCACTTACATTTTGCGGAAGCCCTTGGGCGGTAATGATTTTGGCGCGGACGCACGGACGGATAAACAGACTGACGGAATTACTTTATGCGTATTAATGGTAAGATACCAATCAAGCACTGATAATCGATAATCACCGATCGAACTATTGGCAATCAATGATCACCATTGTTTGATTGGATTCTGACCACATGCAAACTAGTTGTTCCGTCAGTCCGTTCACCTGTTCGTCGATGCGAAATTAATTGCCGCTTCAAGGCGCTTACAGAAACTCAGATGCTAATGGTTGGCCAATCGACACGACTTACTTACTCTGAAGTGTGCCCATCAATTAGCCAATGCCCACAATAAACCAATAAATTCTGGACAAAATCGATGACATCGATCGATATTGATTGGCCAATCAGTTAAAGTCATTTGTTCTAATCATCGGGTACAGCATTTATGTGATGCCGATTTCAAATCGCGATCCGCGAGCAGCATATACATTCTGTGGAAGCCATTGGACGGTAGTTATTTTGGTGCGGACGGACGGACGGACAAACAGACTGAAGGATTAGCTCTTTAATGGGCAGTAGGATGTCAATCGAGCGGTGGCTATCGATTGAATCGAATATGGGCCGTTAGGAGAAATTCTCGGAAAATCTAGAGCATATATAGTTCAGATGGTGTTACCGACCCTCACAGGTCTGATTAGGGTTACTGCACCAGTTATTCGATGTATTATCGAAGACTTTTTACTTCTGACCTACTTAAAAACAACTAAACAAGCATCAACCACTCGAGTTCACTTGGTAAATGTCTCTGCAGATCAACAACGAAAGTCGCTTGGAACAAGAACCTTCGCGGAAGAAAAAAGGACAGAGGGAAAAGTACTGATTTAGCGCCTGGCCAGAATGTCTTTTACAAGCTGAACAAGGGCTACAGAAGAGCAGAAGACCTCGACATCTCGATCTGAGACCAAAGAAGCTCCGAAGCCGTGTCTAGCGGTCGGTGGAGCAGCGGATGACTGATGCCACCCATGGAGTAGAGCAACATGTCGGTCGATACTCGGACCACCCAGACGGACGATCTAGCCACCGATGAACGGCCGACTAGAGGTCAGTGCCAAGGGGCTCGATCAAGGCTAGCTCTGGGAGCCCAGATCCTAGTCATAGTGGACAAATATGATCTTTGGGCTCTAAACCAACAAGTACAGGGTTCCAGCGCGTTAAAAACGTTAAACGTTAAAAACTGAGGCTGCAATAACGACAATGATTCAAGCAAGGAAACACGAGTGCACGGCGTATTCCCGGGATGCTTATGACATGCCATAATCTGTTTCGCTTATTTTTACGGGTCCATTAAGTGCCATTAGGCGCGTGTAGCGCAGTCGGAGGAGGCGCCGGCTGTCGCCTACACCCGATACCAGGTTCCTGGTTCGGATTTCCCACCAAGGCCAACCTAGTCTTCCATGCCTCCGGAGTCGGTGAATTGGTACCAGACTTCTCTGGGAAGGATGAAGCACTGACTTGTTCGTCGACTGGCCATCGGAAGTCATTGTATGGCCAAATACGCTTTCAAATCACCTCCACGACATACCGTAGAAGTAGAATGCGTGGCGCATCCCAGAAGGGATTGAGTAACGCCATCCTTTATCCTCTATCCTTATCATTATGCCAACTGCACCTGTATGAAGACCTTTATAGCCGCATCAACGACCACCTAGCGCAGTCGGAGGAGGCGCCTACTATCGTATACGCTCCAAACTGACTCAAAGTTCGTGCCTTGCCTAGGCTAATCAACCGCAAACCTGCCCTCGAGATGCTCCGGAGGGAGGACGTCGTCCGATGACAAATTCGCTCTCACCGCGCCAAAGCCGAACGCCCAGCGGCTGTTCATAGCCGCTGGAAAAACCGGCCAGAGCGATAGTAATGAGCTTTCGAGAGCTATGGCGGCCGCCGGCAACCGGTATCCATGAGACACGGAAAGGTACCTCCTTCTTGGGAACGCGCAAAGTACAACACGGAAATCGATGCCGCTCCTCAACGACCGAGTGTGACGTCGTTCATGAATTTTTCGCAAGTGCACCTCAACTGGTTGCGTATGTAGCAATAAATATTCGCCGTCTCAATCTGTTATTCTAGGGAATCTCTAGGGTAAGTGACGGTGTTAAATGTGCTGAAGAAAATTTGAAAATGAAACGTTAAATCTCCTCCCTTTTTTAAATATCCTACCCTACCATACACAAAAAGCTCTTCATGAGTCTGTTCCTGCGTCCACGCAAAAATAATTGCCTCTCAATAACTTTCACCTCGTCGATTGTCAGCACTTGGGCGTGCATTACACACAAAGAAGTGAACAACGTCAATCGTCACCAGTATCGATCGTTATTATCGATTTTTGCTCAGAAATATATATTTGCGGAAGGAAGCACAAGAAAATGGAAAGACCCTCAGATCAGGAAAAGAACCCCAATAAGGTAGTACTCAAGGAAGTTTATAGATGATCGCTCATTTAAGAATTCCGGTATGATGGAATTGTTGTCTTTGTCTTCTATATTTTGTCTTATTTTTTCATAATTTTATTTAAAAAACACTTAAAATAAATTTTACACAAAAATAATTCACAAGAAAGTTAGTAACCTGAGTTCCTCCGTCCATCCGCGCAAAAATAATTGCCGCTCAATAACTTTCCCTTCGTGTCGTGACAACCGTTGGGCATACGTTACATATAAATCGAACAATACGGGTTCACGAGTACCGATCGATATTATCGATTTTTGCCCAAAAGGATATATATGCTGGTGAAAACATGAAAATGGGAAGATTCCTAGACATAGTCCCCAATAAGAATAGTGCTCAAACAAGTCCAATAATTACCGTGCATTTGGGAAATACGAAATGACGGAATCGTTGCCTTTCCCTCCTATTTATTGATTTTTTCAAAATTTTAATTGAGCTGATTACGTGAGTCCGTCCGTCTGTCCGCGCAAAACTAATTGCCGCTTAATAAGTTCGTAACATGACAGCCAATAAATCAGTGTCTGTCGACTCGAACATGTAGACTCTTCGACATGTTTCGCACGGCGTGTAAACGGCAACGACTTACTAATCAATACCGGATGTGATCGATTTTTAAAAAATCGATTGGAAAGGAACTGCACAAAGCATTAAATCAAGTTCGAATATCTGACAGTTCTGACAGTTCGAATATCAAGACTCTTTGACATGCTTCACACGGCTTGTGAACGGCACCGAATGCCTAATCAATAATTATCGATCTCATCGATTTTTCTTCAAAAATCGTCTCTTAGATAAGGAACAATGGATATATGATAGCCAATAGGCATATTATCGAATAACCTAAACATGATCGCTCCACCAATCTATATTACGATCGATTTATCGAATTTTAGGCAACCACTTAGCACTGCGCCGTATCTCAAGCGGGTAAATTTTTCGGTTCCAAACCTGAAGATATTACAGCCGGAGAAGCGAGGATCATTCAGCCTGCCAATGAAATACATCTAAACGGAATTATTGCTCAGAATCGATCAATATTAACGATTTCACTTCGAGAGGATAGTGGAAATCCTGCGTATGTTGTAATGCTGCGATAAAAACGTTCACAGAGAGTAAGCAGTGACGAACGACCAGTCAATCATGTCGATCGATATTATCGATATTTTCCGGCATAATGAGTAAATAGTGGAAATAAGCTAACAAATAATATATAAAACCCAATCCTTATTACGGACAGCCAGTAATATTTTCCGGTTTTACAAAAAAAGAAGACTAGTTTGGATTAATGTAAATTTAGAATACCACTGTAATGCGGAAAAACTACAAAATGAAGATCAATAATCTACTGGGCGGAGCACAACAGTCAGTAGAATCAATAGAATCAATAGAATCTGCACACTCAGCAGATCACCGACGAAGCGATCATCTAGCGAGGACTTTAAGAGTGCTTTCAGCTAGGAGAAGACCAAGAATGATCGTGCAAATCCATGCACTATTCAAGAGTAAAGTAGTTGAGTGATATTTGTTCAGGAACTAGTAATGGCCGACTTTACCCCATAATTCAGGGAAAACATCCAGAGATGAAATCGTCACACCACCTCTTACGATTAGATGGGTAATTCAGAGGTGTTAGAAGCCCATCAGCGACTGCAAAGAACACGCAGCTTCAGCCTCGGCATACGAAAAAATCAATAAAATCAATAAAAATCTAATCAGACACCGTATACTCTTCTCCAGACCCCTGCTCTTGTGACCGACGCCTCAGAAAAACTGATCAATTATCGATTCCTGCTACAGTATAGGCTTTAGGTGCAGACTGGACACACCTCTACATATTACGTGTACTAAACGGCTCAATTAGCCTCTATTGTGTCGCTTCTGAGCAGCTCATTTAGAGCGCTACACGGTACGAACGACAAAAACTACCTCTCAATACAGCTGCGTGAAAAACAATGCCTTCTGGATGATGACCAAGTTCGATGAGGCAAACCGGCATCATTTGACGTGACATAGGGAAGAGAGGGGTAGGAAGACAGGTTTAAACACATGTGAGAAAGATAGGGGTTCATACGGAATTGACCCACCTAACTTGAACTCCATCAATTTTCTTATAGGCGAACTACAGATTTATTTCCCATGGCGCCAGCTTAGAAGAGAAAAAGCGCACCACTTTAAGCTTTCAGAAAAATTGAGCTACATGTCGCGAAGACGCACCGCAGTGCAGTGGGAATACGCTGTTGCTCCTACCGTAATCTCGGCAGCCAATCAAGTGTCCTGACTGAGCGGCTTAGCCGGTGCTTGATTGGCTGCCGCAGTTACGGAAAATGCAACGGCCTAAGTCGAATATCGATTTTTTCGCCTGTATTACCTACATATCCTATGTTGCAGGGTTACCCTCGATTCTGGATTCTGGGCTTTCAGTTGTATTCAGACTATAGTTGTGCTCTCAATTTCTTTTCGAAAATTCGAATGGTTTCGAATACTCACAAATTTCGAATATTCGAATTCAAATATGCCGTTGTTTTCCGCCTCAAAATCCCATTTTAGAACGATGAAGAGGGAAATTCTCCTCGAAAACACAGGAGAGTTGTTACGCATAAGTGAAGCGACCTGTAGCCATAGTGACTTTTCAGGCGTGGCTGTAATGAACGTAAGGAGCAGCTGTGCCGTAAAAGAGCGTTACGCTCACAGGAAAGCTCAGGCAGGCTCGATGCAGTGCGTTGATGTCAGTCACTCGAAGCGCTCTCGTGGACCGGCCGGCCTCTTCTTCGGCCGGCCTAATCGAAGATTGCGTCTCGAAAACGTCGTCCGGGCATACTGATCTAATCACGGACGGCTAACACGTCAGCGATAGCGGCCAGCAAAAACACGCTGACGAACGAGACACGAGGTCGCAGTACGGCCAGAACAGAAGGAGTCCCCGCCCCCACCCTGGAGGAACAGTGGGATAGGATGGCCGTCTATTCGTGGAAGGTGCCTTCAAGTCGGCCGAAGTGTTCCAGAGTGCAGACGTGTTCCAGTCGTGGGGCCGCCTCAATACGATTAGCCGAGAAGCACTTTGTCTCGCCGCTCTGTAGGAGCCGAGAAGACATCACGAATCCGCTGTTTTCGGGCACGGCGATCTGGAGCTCGTCTAACCAAATAGGAAAGATTGTTTGAGGAGAAGGGCTACTTCTTCTACTCTTGTCTTCCGATGTCATTCAACTGGCTCCAGCTACCGTAAAGTCTCCAGAATGCGAATCACAAGACCCCGGCCTTTCGCAGAGCTATCAGGCCAGTACCGAAGAGCCGGCGCCGACTGAGACACTTTGGCACGTGGGGAGGCTGGCCGGTGACGCGCGCTTTCTTGTGCAAATCAAAGAAAAGCGAGAAAAACTATTCTCCTTCTATCCAGGAATTCTCTTTTTTCTCAAAATTTCAAACAAATTTCAGCTACAGCATCCGCAAGCAATTTTTCAATATAAAAGGCGCAATTTAAGAGGTTTGTACATTTTTTAGCATAGAATAAGATCAGAATGGTGAATGTCTAGGAGATTCCATTTACAGATAGCCTACTTAGAAGATCCGGTGCCAGTCGTTAATCCAAGCAGCGAAAACGCGCCAGCCAATCACAACCAATCGCAGAACAGACCGAACACGCCCCTCTCAAATGTGCACCCATTGGATGGGACCGGATTGGTTGACGTGTTTCCGTCTCCCCCCCCCCCACCATGCTGCACACATCACTGACTAAGGCTGAAGAATCTTTTTAATATTCGATACATGTTGTTAATGTGGCCTACATGTAGATCACATTAGCCAAGTTTACTGATTATTCTGTTTATCAATAAGCAAATAACAGCAATAACCTTGAAAGAGGCCGTATAATAAAATAATTTTTGAATAAAAAAGGTGAAACAAAAGAAATATATACACTATCGAGCTGGTAAGCCTTTGGCGAACTCCATTTGCAGACAACCTCTTTTTCTTTAATTTAAAAAAAAATTTGGGCTAGCGATCTACGCAACGAATTTTTAAAATATAAAAGTAAAACTTAAAAAAAATATCGTTTGTAGCATGCAATACTAACGGTCTAGTAAGCGTCTGACAAATTCCGCCTGCCTACAGCATTGTTAGAGGGTCCTGATTACTAATCGGTACATGTCGTTAATGTGGCCTACATGTAGACCATATTATCGAAATGTTCTTGAAGAAAAAAGGTAGACATAGTGACAGACTTCATCTATCAGATATCAATGCGCATCATCTCCACAGTGGTTGACTGCCACACAGTGGCTGGCCTCGACACCGAATCGAGTCGATCGATATCAATCAATACCGAAGACCAAGTTAAAAAGCCGTCAATGTGTCATGTACTGAAAAGAGTTCGAAAATTTCTAAGAAAGCGAATCACGTCCCCAGAGTGCCTGACTGGTACAGTACTCGCAGGTGAGCAATTGGTCGAGTCGATCGATAACAATCAATATTACAGGTCGGAGTGGAGAACCAAAATTGATAGATAGATGGTGCAACGAAAATGGTAATCGATACCCATCAAAATCAGAATTAATTTTTTTAGATGAGCATTTTCAAATTTTTAATAACTGAATTGTTTCGTTCGATTTTAAAGCGCATCTTTAAGTGCAATAAAAATGAAGTAAATAAGCAAACAAACAAAAAGAAAGCTATCGATTGGAGCTTTACTGTCGCCTTAGGTACTTCGCCTTATCTACGGACATCTCCGTCTACATCGACATCTGAATGCGTACGCGTCATACGGTAACTTTAACAGCATACTGTAAGCAAGCAGGCGACGTGAAACCAAGAAGAAGAACTCCTTCTTACCATAAATTGTACTTCCGGACGGTACAGCTAGGACTGAATACTGGCACGAATACTAGCACCAGACGAGTTTTTAGTGACGACGATGGCGTTTGATGGGACTCCAGAATCGAACGTTCTTCACTCCAGAATCGTCCTCTGTCGTGACTTCCATTCCACTGCGCTCGGGAGGGGCTCTATGGGGTCTGGTGACAGAGCCGCTGATGGTAGAGGGATGTGCAGTGACGACTTGGGCGACGACGACGACGACTCTCTGCTTAAAACAAAAGAAGGCGTGGTTTTGCATTAGTTCTGGGGGCACATATAGGGCATTAGAGGAGAGCAAACGACGAACATCGCTTCTTGCCTGCCTGCCTGCCGGCTGACTAGCTGGCCGGCTGGCTGGATGGATGGCAGGATGGCTCTGCAATCCAAGAAGACAGGGAGAGGCGCCAGTTTTAATGAGCTTCACTTGGTGGACAACAGATGCATGCTATGACTAGGAAAAACAGCTCCAAACTACTTTGGAACGACCGACGACGACCACGACGACGACGAAGACGACGTTCTCTGCATCTCAAATTCGACGATGACGCACACATGACGGAGGCGACGACGAGTTGGAGAAGAAATGCAAGAAAATCAACGCCGATTAACGGCGACAACAAGACAGATGAGCTCGGCGTCCACTGCTTCGGAGACCGTCTTCTGATGTTGGCGGCAAGGCGTTTTCCGCAGATGACGCATCGGAATAGGCTGTGGTCGTAGCCTCCTGAAGACGCCATGTGGCGTCCTTCGAACGAACACCGCAGTCGCGACGCCAATGTAACGTCAAGTTTGGACACGACACGTTTTGGAGAATTGGCTGTCGTGCACCCTCCCAACTAGGAAAGCACCAACCTTAGTTAGTGCCCTCATTTTGTTTAGAACTTCCCTCTTCGGGTTGCGCTTCGAACGCCTACCGTGTTAACGATCCCACAATAGGTGGACCTGGCCAATTACGACCGAGTAGGCGGAGCATAGCTCCCATTGGCTGATACGACTCAGCGGAGTTTGTCCGCAATAACTGGCTTTATTTTTTTAAATAAATAGGGATGTGAAAGAATAAACTTGAAAATCCAGGACGATTTGAGAAGATTAGAACTGCCGGCTTGGTGAAATTCTCGCACAAGTCGGTAATGTGGCCTACATAGAGAGGCTAAAGCGCGCGTAGCCACCAGGCCACCGTCTGGTAAGTATAAGAAAGCAGGATAAATAATCAATGATGGCTAAGTGAGCCGAACAGGAACACAGTGAGAGAGAATTTCTGTACTTGTTGTTAATCTGGCCTACATAATTACGCGAAGACCACTTGGGCCGAATCGAAGATACGTTCCACCTAGCCGTGTAGCAATCGGTACTTTGATTCACTAAAACGTGTTGCGAAGCGCTCTGATTGGTTGGCACTTTCCCGCTTCCCCACGTAGGCCAAGCTAACTTTCAGATTGTCGGTTAAAAATAACTGACCAATCGCAAGGTAGTAGGCGGAGCAAAGAATCACGCATGTTTCAACGGAATTTCTTGGGAACAGTCAATTATGTTTACTCACGTAAATATAACAGCTAACCATTCACAGCACAGTGGGTGGAGCAGAGGTTTTTCAGGGAAAGTTCGGTACTGTTGGAAAATTGTCCCTGGGCGTGTCCAAGCATTAGGTGCATGGGAGGGTCCAGAGAATGACACGCCCTTTTACAAACTCCGTCAAGGCAAGTGATTGGCTAGCCTTTAGCATGCTCCAGCGACTCGGGACACTTTAAAGGGACACTTCAGCGATTGTATCAAAAGCCAGACTAGTCGTCAATGTGGCCTACGTTTGGATGCGGGACGCATGAGAACAGACAAGCTGGAAAGAATAGGCGCTCTATTCACAAGGGGTTCTGATCGGCTGTGACTGGTTGTTGCGTTTTCCATCCGTCCGCTCGCATGTAGGCCACATTCGCGACAAGTAATCCTAAAGCTCTATCACTGTATTGGTAGTAAGCCAATGGGGAACTTGACCGAGTATCCCGTGACGCTATTGGTTAGCTGTTTGCTCGTTAATGCGGAGGTGCTAGAAATACAGCCGGAAGTGGTCCAGCTTTATGAACGCTTAATGAAGACGTTGGATAATGGGTAGGAGACCTTCACTCCATCAAAGGACCAGTATCTGACGTCATCCAACCCGCGTGGCCCTTATAAAAATGGGTACATGTTGCGAAGATGCGCCGCTGGGGTGCGGAAAGACTAGGTCATTGCTCTTACTCTAATCGCGGCAGCCAATCATGTGCCCTGTGCCGGTCCCTGATTGGCTGCCGTGGTTACGGTTGGAGCGACGACGCGTTCCCGCACCCGAGCGGCGCCTCCTTGTGACATATACCTAAAAAAGCTACCAGCGGTCAAAAACAGACAATGAAGGCATGGCGGGTCAGATAACTATCCTGCCACTGTGGACGCGGTCTTCTAGACGTGGAATTTGAGCGAGCCGACGTACTATAAACAAGAAGAAGCACGAAAAGAAGGCGGAACAAGAAGAATGGCGCCACATCTACATTAAATCAGAGAACCAGCCAATCACGAAGGGCGGCAGACGCCTAAATGGCCAGCTCGTGTGCGATTGGTGCTTCGACTGGCAGGCGTGGTCCCGCCTCTTCCATGTAGGCCTTATTAACGACATGTACCCACACTGTCCTCCATGTATGGTTCGGCGCTATCGCAGAAAGGTATGAACACTTTGTGTTGGGGTGAAGGCGGACATAAGCCAATATAGGATAATAATAAGGCTAATGGGCTATTTCCAAGCAACCCATCATGGCTAATGGTTATAATCGCCAGCTAATGGGTAGGCAGTGTCCAAGTTCGTTTTCAGGACGTTCACATCTAGCGACTAATGGCCCGTTCCACGACTCACTGTCGTGTGGAACTACTTAGCAGAGTAGTGATCTACAGACCTGGACATGCCACGAATCCGTTTATTCAAGATATGCAAAGATATATTAAAATGCTGGGTTATCATCAATTTCTAGGAAAAAAATTGAAACGCACAGATGGAAACAAGTTCGAGCAGAATACTAGATTCGAGATCCAGATGACGCTACTTCATAGTCTTCTGAAGATTCTAGAAGCTTCGGTGAGCGCAAAGAAAAATGATCCGTGGTTATGGGACACGAGACACGGGACCAGTCGTCTTCGTCGTCGTCCTGACTCGGAACTCGACCAGCATCAGGTGGACGATGAAAAATGGCCCATCAAGGGGCATGAAATATGCATCATCACCCAACGGCGACGACGACCAGGCTACGAACGACACCTGTCGCGAGGAGATCTGATGGCCTACCTTCGAAGAACGTCTACTGAGCTCTGCACTAGCACGAAACCCTATTAATCGTTCCAGAATTCCAAGAAGAGTACATGTGCACGGCTCACACTTCAGATCAAGAGACACAACCGCGTCGGGATTCGTTGCACATGGAACCGAAGATGGTTACCGAACAACAGCACATAGATGACCTGCCCGACCCCTTCTGCGACAAGACTTTCGGGTACATGTCGTTAACGTGGCCTACACGGCGTGGGGGAAGGACTTCCTAGACCAATTAGGACGCGTCGAAAAGACGTGCAGGTCGTCAGCGTTCATTGGCCGGCGCATGTGCAGTCAGAGCTCCGATTTGCAGGCGCGTTCCCGCCTATTTCATGTAGGCCACAATAACGACTTGTACCGACCCTGCCCTGAATGCATGCTTCGGCACCATCGCAGAAAGGTATGGCCATCCTCTGTGTAGGGTGAAGGTGAATTGCAAGAAGAGTAGGCGGAGAACAGCAGCATAGCATAGATCACCTGTTCGACTCCCTTCTGTGAAAAGGCTTTGGGCTACTTGTCGATAATGTGGCCTACATGGGCACGACATGATCTGCTAGACCAATCGGGACGCATTGAATGTGTGTCCCACAGAGAGGACTCGTGCGTGAATGGTGGGTGAATGCCCTGAATGGCTAGCCCATGGTGGGTAAATGTCCCGAATGGCTAGCCCGTGCGCGGTGGGCAGGCGCATTCCCGCCTCCTCCACGTAGGCCACATTAGCGACTTGTACCGACACTGCCCTGAGTGCATGCTTCGGCACCGTCGCAAAAGGTATGGCCATCCTCTATGTGGAGTGATGATGAAGTGAATTCCAAGAAGAGTAGGCGGAGAACAGCAGCATAGCATAGATCACCTGTTCGACTCCCTTCTGTGAAAAGGCTTTGGGCTACTCGTCGATAATGTGGCCTACATGGGCACGATACGATCTACCAGACCATCGGGACGCATTGAATGTGTGTGCCACAAAGAGGACTCGTGTGTGAATGGTGGGTAAATGCCCTGAATGGCTAGCCCATGGTGGGTAAATGTCCCGAATGGCTAGCCCGTGCGCGGTGGGCAGGCGCATTCCCGCCTCCTCCACGTAGGCCACATTAGCGACTTGTACCGACACTGCCCTGAGTGCATGCTTCGGCACCGTCGCAAAAGGTATGGCCATCCTCTATGTGGAGTGATGATGAAGTGAATTCCAAGAAGAGTAGGCGGAGAACAGCAGCATAGCATAGATCACCTGTTCGACTCCCTTCTGTGAAAAGGCTTTGGGCTACTTGTCGATAATGTGGCCTACATGGGCACGACATGATCTGCTAGACCAATCGGGACGCATTGAATGTGTGTCCCACAGAGAGGACTCGTGCGTGAATGGTGGGTGAATGCCCTGAATGGCTAGCCCATGGTGGGTAAATGTCCCGAATGGCTAGCCCGTGCGCGGTGGGCAGGCGCATTCCCGCCTCCTCCACGTAGGCCACATTAGCGACTTGTACCGACACTGCCCTGAGTGCATGCTTCGGCACCGTCGCAAAAGGTATGGCCATCCTCTATGTGGAGTGATGATGAAGTGAATTCCAAGAAGAGTAGGCGGAGAACAGCAGCATAGCATAGATCACCTGTTCGACTCCCTTCTGTGAAAAGGCTTTGGGCTACTCGTCGATAATGTGGCCTACATGGGCACGATACGATCTACCAGACCAATCGGGACGCATTGAATGTGTGTGCTACAAAGAGGACTCGTATGCTCATGGCGGGTGAATGCCCTGAATGGCCGTCCCGGGTGCGGTGGGCAGGCGCATTCCCGCCTCCTCCATGTAGGCCACATTAGCGACTTGTACCGGTATTGCCCTGAGTGCATGCTTCGGCACCGTCGCAGAAAGGTATGGCCATCATCTGTGTAGGGTGAAGATGAAGTGAATTCCAAGAAGAGTAGGCGGGGAACAGCAGCATAGCATAAATCACCTGTTCGACTCCCTTCTGTGAAAAGGCTTTGGGCTACTTGTCGATAATGTGGTCTACATGGGCACGACACGATCTACCAGACCAATCGGGACGCATTGAATGTGTGTGCTACAAAGAGGACTCGTATGCTCATGGCGGGTGAATGCCCTGAATGGCCGTCCCGGGTGCGGTGGGCAGGCGCATTCCCGCCTCCTCCATGTAGGCCACATTAGCGACTTGTACCGGTATTGCTCTCTATAGAATGAAGACGCTAGATAAGAGCTGCACTATTTGCTCTTCAACCAAGAAACGTCATTCATCTCGTCGGACGCATCTTAAAAAGGCTACTAACGTCCACAAGTAGATATTGAAGGCTTGGTAGGTCGGATGACTATCCGACAGGTCATATATGAAGAGAGCACAAGCTTCGGAAGCGGAATATCCAAGGTTCGATCTCATCACATAAAGAAATGGGCACATAAGAATAAAGAAGCACGAAAACCTTTCCCTTTTCGGGATGCGCCACGCACTGTACTCTTCCGGCATATCGTGGAGGCAGATGGAAGGGGCCTGCATAATGAGTTGCAACAGCCAGATGGTTGAACAAGTTCATGTTTTACCCTTTCCTTACAACCCACAAGGATGGAAGGCGTCGTTAGCCTTGCTTGATGGGAGCTGAACCTTCCACAATCGATTCGGGGTGCACGTGAAATCATGCACCTCATCCGACTGCGCTACATGAGCTGCAAACGAGGAGCAAACATCAAGCATCCAGTTCTATTTGTTTTTAAGCTATTACATGCCATATTAGTCTGTTACGGTAGTCACGCTCGCTCAGCTTAGTCCTCTGCCCCTACGACGTCACTTCGGCCCAAAATAAGAAGTTCGATGCACTCCAAAAACCAAAAAAGTCACACACATGGCGCACTCCACTGAATTGGCTGACGAGCTGGTCTCCAAGCTTTATTTCTGAGTAAACGCCACAACTGGACAACTACATACGATAAGGTTTCGGTGAGAAGGTGTACACTGGGACTGTTTACGGACTTCTGACAACTAGTTTATCAATTTTTGTAAACACTTCTGAAGCGTTTGACGTCTCCGTGTTCTAAAGTAAACAGAATAAGCTTCTGAGACACGTTCTGGAGAAAACTTTGTCTGGCTGCAAAGATGTCAAAGCGCCTTACCGTCTAAGTTCGTCGAAGAATTCACAAAGTCAGAAAGAAAGAAGAAAGAAGGGCTGCATAGACAGTGCGTCATTTAGTTCCCAAGATGTGTTACTATTTGCAGCTAATTTTAAAATATTAAAGGATAAAGGATAAAGGACGGCGTTAGTCAATCCCTTCTGGGATGCGCCAGCGCATTCTACTTCTACGGGATGTCGTGGAGGCGACATGAATGCGTATTTGGCCATACAATGACTTGCGGTGGCCAGCCGATGAACAAGTCAGCGCTCTATCCTTCCCAGACACGTCTGGTACCAATTCACCGACCCCGGAGGGATGGAAGGCTTGGTTGGCCTGGGCGGGAAATCCGAACCAGGAACCTGGTATCGGGTGCACGCGACAGTCGCGCCTCCTCCGACTGCGCTACACGCGCCCATTTTAAAATATTATAAATAATAAAGTTGTTTTTAAGTAAGGATTTAAAGCAGTGATCTACAAAAGTTCCATAACTCTTTCAGAGGTACTTTACGGGATGATTGCCAGCCCCTAGAGATCACAAAGGCTGCTCTGCGGGGCCTGCGCGATCGCTCGTTACCTAGATCTGCTGATGGCATGGCGAAGACGAAAGAGCTAGCCTTCTGTGATTGGCCGAGGAGGTGGGCGTGGCCCCACTGACGCGGGTGCTGGTCATCATCCCGGAAAGCACCGTTGTTTCATGCAGATGCTCCTACCGTAACCGCGGCAGCCAATCGTGTGTCTTCCTGCCTGATTGGCCGCCGCCGTTACGGTAAGAGCAACGGCGCGTTCCCGCACCCCTTCGGTGCCTCTTCGCGACATGTACCATATCGCTCTACGTGTTCTTAGAATCAGCTCATCAGACAGATAAATTAGTGTTCCGATATGGTCCCAAGCAGGAGAAAGACAGGAGCTCTCCGAAGCACGAAACCGTTAAATTCCCCAGGGCGGAATCGAACCCTCGACTATTGATCGCGCACCGAATCGATTAGACTGCGCATAGAATTGATAATGATGGCTTCCGCGAGTAGCCGGCCTAGTGGTGACCACTTAAAAGGCTGAGTTCTGGTCGCGAATGTTAGCAGCACAGGGTCATGGGGACGTACAAGCCAATCGGACAGAATGAGCGTGCCAGTTAGAGGTGGTGAATGGTCGGTGCTCTGATTGGTTATGAATAGCTGATGTACTCTCGCTTCTAAGTGCTGCCCAAATTCTCGACATAGAGCAAAAGTGGTATAGAAGCGTAGAAAACTAAGCGCAAAAGGAAGACGTCACTCCATCTCCCTCCGGATGCGCCACGCATTCTTCTTCTACATGACGTCACGGAGGCGAATTGAAGGCGTATTTGACTTATTATCAACAATGTCTGCCGGTCGGCCAGTGCAGCAAGTATGCGCACTCAAATACGTCCCATGGTTGAATGCATGGCCCATTCCGCAAAGGGATAGATCACTGCCAGTGTTACCATTTATACAGGTTAGCAATGCAGTGCCATATAATAGTTGATTTTTCGCCCGTGCTCTAGAAACTTCGAAGCGAAACCCAATGCAATGAAAGATGCGCCATGCATTCAAATTCTAGTAAACATCCAGTTCTAGCCGCGAATGTGGGCAACATGAGAAAGCGAGAGTTCGCCAGCCGATTGGAGCGCACACCGAATGAACATGCCAGTCAGAGAGGGTTTGTACAATCGGTGAGCTGATTGGCCAATGCGTACTCAGTCAGTGCCCCTGATTGGTAATGATAAGCTGGCACGCTCGCAACTCCCAGTGCTGCCCACATTCGCGACATGAACTTGATGATCATGTGAAAGTTGAGATGGATTAAGCAATTGTTCAAAGACCGTGAAGACAGCTACTGATCTACCAGTGCAAACCATATGAATCGATTAATGCCATGAGATTGCCCAACAAAAATCGATACTTATCTTCTGCCCAAGTCGTTCTGCCACTGCTGTCGCGCGCGGACTATGGACATGTACTATTATTGGATAATCCGTCCACCATCTTATTGAAGACCAATGAAGGACAGGCGACAAGCAACACTGTCTGGATGCGCCATGCCTTCTACATTTACAGGATAATGCGCAGGCTTTCCAAGTATGGAACGACATACCAAAGCTAATGGACAGAAGAGAGAGTGGTCAACTCTACAACAGAATATGGTAAACTGTGCGTCGCCTCTTGCCACTACCACAGATCGACTAAAATGAACGGCTTCTATCGAGTAGATCACAGCTACGTTTAAATTAATTGAAAAATAGGCTAAAAATTCATAATTTCTGTACGAATGGGCATCTCCATCCGCTGGAGTAACATCGCCAGATGACCTATCCATTAGCTAAATGGAGGCGTATACGCGTCAAGGGTGGAGGAAGAGACACATCGCCGGCTATTCCTTACGAAATTAGCGCCACGAAGGGTTTGGAAAACAAGCCAGCTTCCCGAGAGCAACGGAGCCCGTGCTGGCTGAGCTGGAGCGAAAAAAATCTCAAAAATTGACTTAAAACCAGTAGAATCTGACGGCCAGAACTTCAAGGAGCTGTAGAGAGTAGTAGAAGAGCTCGGTCAGTGTATGCAGAATACGTCGACACAGACACCTCTACCTCTCTCTCTCTCGCTCGGCTCGTCCTCGTGGCTCAAGCTTCTCATGAATAATTTACATTGTATTAGGACGGACGCCGCCAACGACAACGAGCCCATCGAGCGAAGGATTCCTTCTGACGACGAAAAAACGGGAAAATGAAAGAAAAATTTTCGGCAAAACCCACGATCTCCAAGTGCAATGGTGCCCTCGAATCGCAATACAACGGTTAAAAGGGGGGTTAAGCCAATACGACGTCTAAACCACCGCCTGATACGTGCGTGCGGACGCGTTGCGTGTCCATCCGGTAAGAAAACAGTACAAGGGAAAACAAGCGTAGCTTGACTATCGCGTCCGTCAGGGGCCGTATGATATTCTCTCCCCAACCGTCCCCGGCCGGGTATGAGGCGGTCTCCGCCCACATCTCCGGTATGCACATCATGCGCCATCGATTTTTCCCGCCGTCCCCGTCCCCGAGTCGGGCGAGAATAGCATACGGCCCCAGAAGGCCGTGAAGACGCAACGCGACCGCGACGCGTGACAGCGAATAGGGGTCGTTTAGGCCCCGTTTATACTTCGTCGCGGCGCGACGCGATGGTCACGCAATAAGGCCGAATTGATCGATCGCGTCGCACAATCAATATGGCCAATATACATGGCGTCGCGTCGCGCCGCGACGAAGTATAAACGGGGCCTTAGTGTGCACGCGACGCGCGACGCGATGCACGTATAGTGGCCAAATTGATCGAGCGACGCGATTAATCAATTCGGCCACTACACATGGTATCGCGTCGCGCATCGCGCGCACACCAAACGACCCCATACCCACATAGACCTCGACGCCGAGCGACGCGACGCCATGTATGGTGGCCATATTGATTGAGCGGCGCGAACGATCAATTCAGCTACTTTACGTGCCGTCGCGTCGGAAGTATAAACGGGGCCATAGTCAGACATCCGTAGTTGTGAACACAGGAAAAGATGGCCGAGAGCTGTCCTAAACATCGCCGGCATTTCAGCGCGGCACTCCTGCTCCGGCTTCGACGAAATTTGAGCATGCATTTTCCGATTTTGAGCCATTTCAAAGTCACCACCTAACACGGATAGTTCAACCGCTGACGAAGTTCCGATCACCTACCGGTGAAATTTCGCTGGCGGGTGTATGATTGGGATGCGCCTTTGTTTCCCTTCAGAGGTTATCCACTCCAGCCAGTCAGTCGGCCTTGAGCAAAATAAATACAAAAAAATAAAATAAATAAACGAAGAAAGAAATAATACAAATAAATAATACAAGCAAATTGTAAAAAATGTACATCTAACATTAATCGATATTGAGCACGATCGACAGTCCATTAACCATAAAATTCACTTGATCCCCATGCCAACTGATCAGTTCTATCCAAAAATCAATAATATTGATCGATATCAGCTGCTCAATCAATATTCTTTACCTGCTGTGAGCCCTAGTTTAAACTTATGTCCCAGGCGGCGCGGCATTACGATCGCCAAAGGTATCGATTTTTTCCACCACCCGATCGATATCTTATTTTATGGTGCAGTGCCGCGTAGAGGCGCAACTACATATAAACTAGGGCTAAAGCCAGTCCAACGTTTGACGCCATGAAAATCAGTAATGCCGATCATATATGGTAAGGCTCATCAAGCGGCCGGTCACTATTTTTGCGCCGACGCACGTGTGGACGTACTAGATGCTACACAAACATTGAATACCATTGGCATTCACTACATATTTGAGTTAGATTAAAATATCTAGACATATACATTTACAAACAATAGCACATTGAACTGAACAATAGCACATTGAAGCTTGGAACTGATTGGGGGTTTGCCCTAGAATTCCACCGTAATCGATACCAATATTGATCAATATCTCACTTTCAGAAGCTCTCCAGATCATTTTACAACAATTATTCAACGTCACTGACCGCTTCGAATTAGCTACATGGCGTTGTGGTGCCCGTCAAATGGCCATTAATTATGCGTGGACGCTTGGTCAAGTTCACAGACAGATTTTGCCTTTGATTTACAATAATATATTAAACTTACACGAAATTTAATAAACCTGGAAAGAAAATTAACCCGTAAAGTTTAAAAAATTCATTTAGTTAAACATAAACAGAGCTGTTTTTCACACCTAAGAAAATCATCAACTGATCAAATAATACTTACTTTATAAATTGACCAATAATTATCCAATCAATAACTGCCTGCGCTATCCTAGTTGGAGGGGCGGGGAAGTGTACAGTGATGCTATGCCACGACAATCCACGGCTACTGTGTTATTACATTTTTGACGACACGGTTTCTACAGGCGTTGAATTGAACCAGATGACGCCATATGGCGTCACCCACACCAACCAACTAGGAAGGCGTGTAAGTGCCATTTGTACCACGCAACAGCCGACGTGACACAATCAATGAAAAAACTCGAAATGTGGCGAATCTCGAAGTTTTCAAAGATCGATCTAAGCCTCGAGACGGGGTCAGGCGTCGAACCTAGGACCAGTAAGGTGAGACGCTATAGTGCTAACCATTCGGCTATCCACCCTGGCTACACGTAAGCCAAAGTACGAAGCCAAGCAGAAGAACAGCGTTTTTCTGTGATCTCATCCATTAAAAACTATAGATCGAATTATAAAAAATAGGTAAAAACATTTTAAAAAATCCATAAAATAGTGTTTAAGCAAATTAATTTAATTTTTAATATATTTGTAGATAACATTTTTTAATTATTAAAAAGCTATATGTCTCCCCCTTCACTGACCAGCCACCAGGTAGATGTTACAATATTGTGATTCGTCTGAGAAAAGGTAGCGAAACGAACCTATTATTTTGTTGTTTATTTGTTATTTATTTATTTATTTATTTATTTATTTTAACTTTTACATTATTTTTTTTATCGTAGCGACTTCCACGGCTAAGGTTTGAGACGCAGAAAATAGGCGCGGACTCTGTTTCTCTGCCGCCAGCGACTGCTTTGACAAAGGGCTGAGCTAGGGTCGATCGCCAGAAAATTAAAATATTTTAAAAATATTTAATAAAAATAGCTTATGAAGCCTGTGCCGACTGCTGTCCTAAACAAACTCCCAGTCCATAGGCGTCGTCGATCAATGCGAGGAGGTGTAAGTGCAGCGCCAAAAATGAATTATGCCGACGGAAAAAAAAGTAGCACTCGACTCGCCAATTAGAGAAATGAGTGCGTCGCGCGCGACGTCGCCAAGCCGCGGCGGCGTCCGCTGCGGCGCCGAGAGGTGGTGGCGGTGGTGTTGGCTGAGTAGAGGGGAGCCGTCGTCGTCCAATTTACGGAACGCGTCGCCGCCGCTGCGGCCGCCGTCCGGCCGGACAAGAGTGAATTATATCGAGCCCCCTCGAGCCATCCAGTCAATACCAGCAGAAGAGCACTAGCTGCTTCAGCACACCACCACAAGGACATCATCGTCGTCTCGTCGTCAGCAGGTTGAAGACCGTAGCGCCACCACACGCCAGTACAGTACACGGCACGCGGCGCGCTACAGTACGCCTACAGTAAGTGGCGGCGCGGCTGAACTTTGTCGCAAGGCCATTAAGTGAGAGAAGACGATCCGAATATATCACAGCGCCCAATTAGGACCACTCTCAGGCTCATTCGCGATGCAGTTATGTGGCAGCATAGCCGCCCGAATGCCTCTATATATAGCCGGCTCAAGGATGGCGGATTGAAAGGCATCTTTCACTTATGGCCGTCGCCTGGACGAGGCAATGGACGAGCCCAGCCTGCTGCCTCCATCTACACACCGTCAGGAGGCCATTCGTCCACCCTTGTCTAGGGACCGTCTGAGGATTTCAAGCCTACAAATTATTACCCCTCCGAATATTCCATGGCTCTCCATGGAACATTAGGAACCCATGGGGCAATAACCCGCTAAGTACCAATCTTATGTAAGCACTTTATACTTCCGACGCCGAGCGACGCGACGGCCAAATTTATCGATCGCGTCGCTCAATCAATATAGCAGCTATATCTGGAGTCGCGTGGAAGTATAAACGGGGCCTTAGGCCTCAAGTGACTGGTGCCAAGGAAGTGAGCTGTTACAACGATGTTTTGCTGCGATCAAAACTGCAGCGTCAAGGGAGACTTGAACTCGCACCACCTGCCGACCGGTCAGGAATGCTCTCCGCCATTACACCATCGGCGCTGTTTGATGTGCATCCCATGAGGTATGGATGAATGCTGCGTTCAATCAAACACCGCCGGTGTTTTAATGGAGTAGAGCATTCTCGCCCGGTCAGCAGGAGGTGCGGGTTCGAGTCCCGCCTGGCGTAGAGTTTTGGTCGCAAGAAAACAACGTTGTAACAGCTTATGAAAATATTTTAAGCCTCACTATAAAACCTGGCCATTTGCCTAAACAGACATCATAGCGCATCCGGTTAATCGCGCCGTTCTTACAGGCCCGAATCGATTGTGGATTCAATTTCGCATCGAAATCAGCTAGGCTTTCATGGATCTCTTGAACCTTTACAACCGATCTGTAAACAGAGCTCATGGCGCAAACCGGAAGAAAATAAAGGAGTGCACGTTCCGGAAGTAGGAGAGCTTCCATAGAACAGCGTAGCGAAAAAGCGGTGGATGATACGATATATCGATTAATTATCGATCTCCCCTAAAAGGCAACCTTGACAGTTTCAGCGCCCCGACGTCCATGCTTAGCCGTTGCCCGAGCTTGTACTAGATAGTAAAGATCAGAATTAGACGGCTATGGATCATTTTAATCGATTATCGATTTTTGGATGATCAGCTTATTTCCGAACAAGCTCACTGGTAAAGTAAAAACGCTCATCAGACAAAAGACGAGATGAAATTACTAAATAAACCACTATAGAGATGGATAGATTCGTACAGTCAACGAAAAACACTCGACCTACAAAAAATCGATAATCGATTGGGATTTAATAGCGAGATATTTGTGACAAGCTTTTGACTCTGACATGGATATTCGTTGACATACTGTATGAATATCGGTAGCCAACAAGGCTCTCCCTCCCGAAGAGAATAACGGACAGGGCAAACGTTCTCAATAATATCTATAATCGATTAATATTATCTATTACACGGGCAAACCCGTGTGATCATAGTGGTATCAATAATAGCATCAATAACCAATTGGTATTGATTAGCAGATTGTATTGAATTACTGAGAGGTCCAGCCACATCTATGTTCAAGCGGTCAATACTAGCGGTCTGAACAAAATCGATAATCGATTGGTATTGATTGGCGGCTTATCTCTGGATCTTATTTATTTTGTGACTAAGATATAGCCAGTTTTCATAGGTATTACGAATTTCAGAAGCAGATAACGTTGCTTATCAAAGCTCTCAAACGGTCGACACAAGCGTTCTGATTAAAATCAATCATCGATTTGTATTGATTACTGGCGATAATTTTATGAGCCCAACGTGGTCGTTCTTTCAAATACAGTTCGAAAACCGGGAATAACATGATCCATCGACAAGGTCAAACGGTCAATACAAGCACTCTGAATATAATCGATAATCGACTGGAATTGATTAGTGGCTCATTTGTGGCTATCCCCTTACTCGGTCACAGATAACGCTTCTCATCGAAGCGGTCGAGGATTCAACACAAGCCCTCTATATACAATCAGTAATCGATTGATATTGATTGGCTACTTATTGGTGGTAACCGTTTGATGTGGGCAGGTCATTCTTTCTTACGGAATATGAATATCAGTCGCAGAAAGCGCAATCCATTTAAAGGGTCAAACGGCCAGTAACAGACTTCTATATAAAACCAATAACCGATTGATATTGATTAGCCACTCATTTGTTGTTATCGACCAACTTCGACATGGTCATTCTTCCACATACAGTACGAAAACCAAAAACATGTTACGAAGCAGTGATATAAAATCAATAATTGATTGACATTGATTAGCAATACATTTGTGGCTATCGCCTGCCTTCTACAGCGCATTCTTTCCTACAAAGTACGAATATATAACGATCTTCGCAGAAGCGGCAAAACAGCCAAAAATAGCGTGTTAAAGAAAATCGATAATCGACTGGTATTGATTAGCGGGACGTTTGTGGTTACCCAAGGAATCCGACATGATCATTATTTAATACCCAGTCGGAATATGTACCGGCAGCAGATGAAGCGGCGGTCAAACGGTGAACACAGAGATTTTAGAAGAAAGCTCGTGTCCTATAGCCCTTATGCGAGATTTTTTGAAGCATTTTTATCCGTTCTGAATCATGAGTCTTGACCGCTCGAGCAACTCAGTTTTCACGTCTCTTAGCGACTGATGTGGACAAGTGTCTACTGAACCGCTGGTGAGCAAGAGCTGGAGAATCCTTGAAGTCGGCCATTAATTGCTCGACCATACCCGGTGATCGATAGCCAGAGTGGGCTGGCGACGTCAGCAGTGCGAAGTGCGTGCGTTCGCATCCAACTATGTGATTTTCCACTTGACGGCTCCCAGAGTCGTTCTCTTCTCACGCCCTGCCGCCACGACCGTAATCGGCCGGTCGGCAGTAGGTTACTGTAGGCCGAAGGGGAGGACGAAGTGGACGCGCTTAGAGGTGCTGATGGCCGGACAACGAACGTAATCCGTCTCCATCCGTCTTGCTCGGCGGCAAATGAGCGCCGGCTCTCTCTCATCCGGTCCGACGAAGGAGGAAGTCCACCAGCACGCGAGTGGTGTTCATTATTTCCACCACATTGCGCGCCTCCTACTACAATTACTTCGTTTTAGTCGTGTCGGGTTGTATTCCAGTCGCCAGAGCCACCTCTACCTGGAAACAGCCCCTGCAGAACGAACCTGGCCTACACTACTAGATCACGACAGTCGCATGAAGGAAGTTGTACGTAGGAAAATCAATAAATCAGTAAAGTTCCTTAAGACCAATCCAAGTCGTAGAACTGCTGACGCAAAGACCAAGACCAAGCTCGACGGATGACGAAAAGACTGCCCGGCTGGATACGCATGACTGAGCTCGTTCGGTCGGAATGGAGCCGCAGCAGCAGCAGCAGCAGCCGCCGAACTAGCCTGCAGCTCGGCCGACAGCGCTCCGTGTGTCGAGCAGAGCATTACTTCGGGATCATCAAGCACATGTAATTCACCGAGAGCAAAGGTTTCCTTCCGCTTTCGGCGCGCGTTTAGTCTGCGCGAGCTTCCAGCCCTCTCAAGGGGATGCTGGACGTCCCTTGGTGAAAGACGGACGATTTAGAGTTTTCGGCAAAGCAGGGGTTTCTATTCCCTTGGGATGAAGTCTTCTGGTTCGTGCCTTCGTACGTCAGAGGCATTCTCCTCGGCTCTTACCTAGGATATGGCATGCTCTGGACTTTCCCTAAATTCCTGGAAATGCTAGGTGTTGGGAACACTGGAGGATTCTTTTGAATACAAGTCGTCAATGTGACCTACATGGAAAGCTGGAACGCGCCAGCCAATCAGAGACAAGCAGAACAACGCTCGTATACTCCTTTCGTAGTCGCAAACCTTCCTTCTCGTGCCCCGTTTTCCAGTGTAGGTCGCATTAGCGACCAGATCCTTGGCAACCTCAGTAGCTAAATTAACGCCAACCAATTACGCAACAGTCTGGTAATTGAAGAACATCCACGACGTCAGGGAGAAGTGATAAGTGTGTGGTGCATTCCGTAGAACCTCACGGCTCTAAAAGAATAGCCCCATGGGAAGACTAATTCTGAATCTGCTAGCGGTGAACAGCAGGTGAACTCCCAAGACGATTTTCGCCCAGATGTGACCGGGTTTCTACCGCTAGTTCGACAAGATTTCAAACTACGAGCGTTCTCTACTTGTTTTCCCGCAAGTACATAAATTACGCGTCGCTTCAGGCCATCATATTAAATAACCATAACCTAGGGTTCACCCGCGGTTGACCACTAGGAGTTTCTGAAGTATAATCGTCATAACTGTGCTACATCGTCCTACAAAACACGGATGCTGTCTCCTGGGCTACGTCGTCCAAAGTTAGGTGATCCGGACTCGCTGGACGTCAGCTGTAATTGAATGGAATCCGAGTGATGTCCAGAGAACACTAGGACACCACCGACTCATATATCGGTCTTTTTCGAAGAACTTGAACGAGATGAATGACAATTTTCGAGGGCGTGGAAGCCTGCTGAGCTATTTTGGCACGTGACATGAACTAATGGAGACTCTTTCACTGTCGCGGCATCCGATGGTGGTGCAAGAAGGTATATACGCGCCTGAGAGAAAGACCGCCCCAGCCAATCAATGCCAGTTTGAAAACCGGTCGAACAAGGTCAGGGACCTGATTGGTCAGGTGCGCCTCCCGTGCCTGTGTAGGCCAAACTCGCGACTAGCACCATTCCTACTAAATCTGATGCATAAATTAACAGGGTAGGTGACGAAAACACACAGCCATGTGGCTGTGCCGTTCTGCTGGCCACGGAGTGGAGGCGGCGGCTACTCATCAGGGGCGACGAGGCGAAAACCTACATCCCCCGGCGGCTGCAGGGTTTGTTTGCATCTTCGTCGCCTACCTGGCTCTAGCGTCGTGTCATACTGCACAAACAGACCACACCGACGACGTCGATGACACTCAGCTTCCGTTCGTTCATGTGCGATTCAGCCGGACGAAGCTTTTCATGTCGGGAATGCACTTCAGGAGCTACTTATGGTACTAGTCGCTAATGAGGCCTACACGACGAGGCAGGAACGAGCCAGCCAGTCACGCGCAATCAGAGTATCGACCAAACACGTACCAATTACAGGATATGAATCCGAGGACCATGGACCCTCGGATTCATTCGATGCGTCTGATTGCTCTGATACCCGTCCTCTTACCCTCCTGATGTAGGCCACATGGACGACTAGTACCCTGCTAGGAAATGCAAGGCGAGATCTAACGTCCTTTGACCAGCCAAAGGACGTTAGTTCTCGCCTGGAAATCACACTGCGTACGGTAGTTTACAGTGCCTTTACAGTATGGCCTACAAATCCGAACTGGAAGAAATGGGAAAGGCTCACTGAAGTGCACATTCTGAAAGGCGCACTGGACACAAACCCACTCCTCCTTAGGCCCAGCCCCCAAGGCCTTCTCGTTCGAGAACTCAGTATTGGTCGTTAATGTGGCCTACAAGGGGAGGGTGGGAACGCAGCAGACTGACTCTGCTGTAATGAATGGGGGTGCCACCCAGAGCATGCACAGTTCTCAGTGCCCCGACTGGCTAGCACGGGTATGTTTGATTGGTGCTGTGCTTTCCTTGATTGGCGCACTCTCGCCTTCCCATGTTGGACATATTCACGACCAGTACAGAAATATCCCATTTTCGTCACTTCGCCGCACCAGACAAGAGTTCCATATTGGGAAAAAGACGTGGCGTAGCTCAGTAGGGAAGGATCGCTAATCTCGCGCTAGCATCAACTACCGATTTTTGGTTCAGTACCGTCCAACCTTTCATGCCTCTGGGAAACGTCTGATAGGGTAACAAATACCATGGCTTCTCCCTTTGCTATCCTAACCAAACCAAGTGAAGGACACGCAAGCACTCCATATCCCCACGAAGCGCGTAGAAGTAGAACGCGTGGCTCATCCCAAAAAAAGCGACGGTTTAGCCTTTTGTATACCTTCAAGGCGAGGTCCTCAACAAATTCTTAACAAAAATATGGAGCTTAAAGGATAAGGAACAGTTGGTGAATCCCTTTGTGGGATGCGCCACGAATTTCACTTCTTTTAACGAGATTTGGCCCACATGCGGTGACCGACGGATGGACAAGTCAGTATTTTGTCGTCCGAAGACAGGTCTGCTGTGAACTGACGTAACCCGGAAGTGTGGCAAGCTCGGGACTCGAACCACGAATCGATATGGTGTGCAGACGAGAGTTGACGCCCTCTCAGACTGCACCCGACACGCCCAGAGTGCAGAATTGTTTCAGAAAGCAGGCGATCTCTTTCAGTTCCAGCGATGAGCGCCCAGGAATGTGTGGTCACCTCGTGAATTCTTTCAGCAGCGAGCGGCTGCGTTACGGTGTCACATCGTGTTGTAGCCACTGTAGCACTGTTTAGAAGCTACTAAGGGACGGTGGGAACTTTGTGCTTTTGATTCGCTCAATTTAATTTTGAATTAGCTTTTTTAAAATTTAATTTAGATGATTTTTTGAGCGCCGTAGTGTTTGTAGATGAACCTTGCCAGCAATTTTAGCATGTATTTCAGTGCTAGTTCATTTACGCTTTCAATTTTTACGCCTTGCCCGATGGAAGCGTATTTTTGCGGCCAAAAGTAGAGAGCACAATCCAATATGCAGATTGAGCGTATTAAGAATGCTGCGAGGTTCCGGGACGAGGAAAAACCGACACAAATCAATTTTTCACGCCCTCCCTCAATGGCCACTGATACCAGCCTGGAAACTCACTTATACGGTCACAACGGTTGGGACCACACCCAGTCTAGCAGTGGGAACTCCCTTTCGCTTCCTTTCAAGGGGCTAAGCGAGCTCCAACTCGCAGGTGTAGTAGGATTTCAAGCTCGTCGGCTCCAACCACATAGACTGCACAACAGCAGCCGACCAACGAGCGAGTGATTCACGACCGGCCACGGTGACGATTTATGAGCTGCTGCGACTTCACAGGTGCGGTGGTTGGCAGGAAAACGCTTCTCGGAGAAAAACTTGAGCGGATGAAGCTCTTCGAGTACGATAGGAGGATCTTTAGGAGGCAAAATTAGGTGTTAGATCAGCTGTCGGTAATTAAGCAACGGCTTGATAACCATACATACTAGATAGAAGTAGAATGCATGGCGCATCCCAAAGAAGTCGACCAAAACCAACACTTGGTCTCACCTGTCGGGTATAACTCGAGCATTGGTGCAATGAGAGCCAATAGAACGACCAAATACACTACGTTCCAGGTTAGCGACCCGATGAGCGCGTGCGGATGCGTCGCGGTTGCCCAGAGTGACAAATGGGCCCATGCTGGTCACAAGGCTTTACAGACTCTTAACGCTTTCATATCACTTCCTGCTACTACCTCAAAAAATTTATCGTGGTGCACTTTTTAAGTAATTCTGGCACCTTTAGCGTCTGACTAGTCTGCGTGCCAAATTGAACCAGGGAAGATCAATTCGCAGTTGGCGCCGTAGTACCGGTTCCGCCACAACCATCCCGCTTTTTGTTGCAATTAAAGGGTATCAGAACGTTCGCCTAGCAGACTCATGACATATAAAAGATCCATCCACTCTCTACTTTTCGTCTGTCCGTCTGTCCGCGCAAAATTAATTTCCGGCTCAGATACTTCACTGCTTCATCGACAATATCCGTCTCTCTTGAGACAATTAATTGCTCGATGTGAGTTCCACGCGAATATAACTGCCGTTGCATAGGCATTCCGATAAACAGCATGGAGCGACCAATCAATATTGATCGACGTTACCAGCGTGATCAGAAAAATGAAAAAGGATTCAGGTTGGCTGGTGTACAGGCTTCACGACAGGTAGATGATTTCGACAAGAGTTTTAACAGCGCCTCTAGCTTCGTATTATCCGCCTCTAGCTCCATCCGTCTGTACGTCCGTCCGCTCAAAATTAATGGCCGGTGGGAGGACCTCACAGTTAATCGATGTCTGTTCATTTTTAGCCCCATTGAATAATGGCCGATGAATTAGGTTCACAGCCACCGAAGCAATCACATCGATAAATTAATCAATACGAGTGGACATTATCGATTTTTGTCCAAAAATCGATCTTGGAAAAGAGTGACTTGAATACGCTAGACGATTTCAGAACAAATGAGCAAATATCGATCGAGAACTGACATAAATCGACACTATCGTCATTCTTCGATCGATATCTGTTCACAAGTGGTCGTTTAATGTGGTGGTCACATGAACATGCCGGCCAGTAGACATACTTCACAAAAGGTAGGAACTGTCGACTGGCTAATCAATATCGTCGGCTATTGATTAACATCGATCGCTATTATCGATTTTTGTGGGAAAATTGTCGTCTAAAGGCCTGATCTACGTGACGTGACGGCATTTAGCAGCTACGAACTTCACGACAAATAAACCATATCCACCAGACAATAGCTAACGATCGCCACATCGATTGTCCAGCCAGTATCAATCGATACAAGCCGCTTTTGAGCAAATCTGCTGCCAGCAGCTGGTTACTGCTGGTCACGCACTCACGGAGGCCTATATGTTGAGAGCATGGCGAAACCCAGCGGAGCACAGCTCCTTCTGCCCTATGCGGGAAATAGAAGCTTGTTTAGAACGAGGAGGATTGTGTCGGCCAAGCACGTGCGGTCGCGTCGCGGTTGCCCAATGTAATGTGTTCTACTAATGATGTGAAAATACTGAGGATCACATCGATTTTTGGCCCATGTCGTGAACGTGAGCAGCATTGGAGGTGAGAACGCGCTGAAGAGAGCACCAACTAAACACCGTCCCCGACTGACTTCCACTCGATGCCATATGACTGGCGGGTGCGTCTATCTGAAACCTCCCAAATGCTGGCCACATTCGCGACAAGGACGGATTTTCGTTCTAAACCACAGCAGAAGCCAAACAAACACCCGCACATGTGCTACAATTCAGTGGAATAAACAAGAAGACCATAGAAGCCGCAGACGAAGCTAAAGCTCTGCGAAGAGCCACATCAGACAGACAGAACGCTGGCCACAAGGATGCTGTCTGTGGCGAGCAGTTGAATATTTATGCGAAGCGCAAGGCCTAAGGATTGCATGGAGAACGGTGAAAGTGAGCGCCGTTCTCTCAAACAACGAAGTGGAGCAGGCGTAAACACCGGCTGTAAACGACGGAAACGACGACGAGAACGACGACGACGACCGCTCTTCGCGGTCATACATCAACTCCTCGCCTCACCGACCGAGCACCGACTCGCCTACTCGTCAGCTCGTGCTTCTTATCAAGACGTCATTAGAGGCTAATGGGCTCCATGAAGTATGTAGTACAACTGGGCCGGATCTATCCTAATCGGAAAGGTGGATACACAGTGAGCTGCGTCTATTCGCTCCCTTGAATTTCTACGGCAACCTTAGCTGCTGTCCCGCCATGCGGAGCCTTCACTTCACAACGTACATAACTGGCACTTTACGGTTACCCCTCCCAATTGGGACAGGTCGCAGGGCCAGAAATTCGCGGTTAGAATTCGGGTCAGAAGCGACGGGTCATCCACTGGAGCAGAAATGAGACCTAGGGGAGGGGGCTGCCACGAATACAGGCCATGACTTCTTAGAAACCCAAATAAAAATCAATATCGATCAATAAAATAAAAATCAATAACAAACAACAGCAGGGTTAATATTTTGCCTATACATAGATTTTCAGCATTTTTGATAAACTTCACGGTTATCTGAAAGTTGCTAGTTGCTAGCTACATGGCCACCCTAAACACCCTTAGGACATCAACAACAGGTTCCAACGTGCAGATCATCAGAGGCGTCGCGGTCGCGTCGCGGCTCTTGCAGTTGTCTACCAAACCTCCTGAGGCCCGGATGACCTAGGTTAATGGTCTAGTGGTCTCTGACAGGCTCGTGGCTGTCTGCCGCTGTCTAGGGCTTGACAGAAGTTCCTGGTCGATTTCCCTTATTTATTTATTTATTTATTTATTTACTTATTCACTTATTTATTCACGTATTTGTTAACTTAATTTGGCAGAGAGTGTGTTGCGTAGCCTTAAGGAGCACCGGCTATCTCTTTACCCTAAATTGGTTCAAGGTAAATAGTATGATACTGCTTTATAAAAAATAGTTAGTCCGTCTGCTTGTCCATCGGCGCAAAATTACTGGCCGCTGGACCAACATTAAAGCGCATATATGCAGAATTAACCAAGAGATCAGGACCACTGACGCGAAAATAACGAGTGACAAACAAGCTCGTACGCAACAAAGTTAGTCCGTCTGCTTGTTGGTCGGCGCGAAATTAATGGCAACCGAAAATGTGTCACAGCCTATGTATAGAGAAGAAACCAACAAGTCATTCTTGATAGAAACAAATACAAAAGACGACGAAGGGACTATATTCTATTCTATCCTGCTATGTAGGAAAGAGAGTGATCTCATATGTCTGCCCACGCAAAAATAATGGCCACTGGACATTAAGGCCGTCACTGTGTATGCACAGAAATACATAAATGACCAACGTTGATTGATGCGAATATAATACCTGATGGACACGCCTCTCAGAAAGGAAACAGTATTGATTGTCCAATCGATATTGATCAATATAATAGCTCACTAATAGTTGCTCCGAACTGACCGATGAAGGCGGAAATAATTCAAATATCTTGCGCGTATAACAGAATTCACAGCGAACAAATAGTATGTATTGATTTATCGATTAGTATCGATTGATATTGTCGCTATCAGCGGCAATGGTGCAGGAATAAGCAATACCGTAGGCTAACATAGCCACTGGATAGGAAGTGCGTCTGGGTGTATCTATAGATTTAAACCATTGACCATTAACAACTCAAGAGGATGAGATGACTCACAGTCAGGAAGGGAGTACCGTCGATCGATCAATATTATTGCCAACGTATATGTTACCCGAAGTTGGCACAAGAATCATTCGAGTATTATGACAGAACTCACAGTCTGTAGACAGCATCGATTAATTTATCGATCAATATTGATAGATATTATAGTGATAGTCCAGAGGCTAGATTCATTAAATATGTATTAAACCCCGGCTATGCGGGTATAAGGGTATTGAGATAAGATAAGGAGTAGAAATGAATACTCCATCGTGGGTATCTCTACCCATTATACGGCGTATACCCATGGGTTTCATCGTAGATGAGTTCAGTCCCAGAAAACTGCCACTACGTCCGCTAATTAAGGCCCTGAAAGCGTAAGAGGCTTCTAGAAGAACCGAATGGCCGAGGAACTTTCCGGATCCAGTTGGTCTGGCTCATCTCGCTGGCCGACTGCAGAAGCTCGTCGTCGACGTCACTCGCGAAAAAACTGGCCGAAGTGCTCTCCGCGGTGACAGCGTCACGATCGCCTGCACTTCTTTGCCGACAGCAATGCCTCGAAGGACGTCCACAACCTTGCTCCGCGTCTATATATAGCCAACCTAGCGCTGCCTTCCGAAGTTCTCATCACCACGACCGGGCAATTATTCTTGACGACCACCGTCTCAACTGGAAGCCGGCAGCCGAGAGCGGGAGACGCGTGCTGTAGCTGATGGGTGGAAATTTAATTCAGAGCAACTTTTTTCTGTCGGAAAAAACCTCAGACATTTCCAAGCAGTAATTCTAGCCCTAGTGAAGCGACGGGAATTCACAGTAAAAAGCAGCAGCAGTCGATGGCCATCGATTCAGTTCACACACATACACACACACTCGGAGACGTAGCGGCCGACGGCTACAATTTCCGTGAGTGCTGGAGCACTTTCATAGCGAAGCTGGCTGATGACCGAGCAGCCGAGCAGCAGCAGCAGAAGGGGACAATTAGATGATGCGACGGACGGCGCCGGCCGCGCAGATAGATGGCATCAGATGATTCGGGAGTGAGGCGTGAGAAACGACTTGAAAACGTCGGACGGATCGACGGATGGACGGCGCCGCTAATGGGCGTGTCGTCCGTCGACGTGGTCGTCCTCAGGCCACGAGTGAGCCGGAGGATGCATCTACGAAAGAACGGACGGACGCACGGCCGGACGGACGAAGAGACAGATGGACGGACGGCAACGTTGCGCGTTTTCTTCAACACCCGCTCAGAAATTTTCGTCAAAATTTCAGAAGATTTTTATCGAAAGCCGTCGCAACGACAAGGAATATGATGCATGGCGCAATCCCAGCAAAGTCAAGGAAACAATTCAAGCTTCAATTAATCTTAATGTGATTGAACGATCATTTTACCGCTGCACGGCTGTTTCACTTATTCGGCGTTCTTTCTGACGTTGTAGTGCTCCCTCGAACGCATTTAAAATAATCAATCAATCAATCAATCAATCAATAGGAACTCAGAACCAAAAAAGTTATAATTTTTTTGAAACAAGAAGCTTATCATAGACGAACAGCGTGATCTACAGTAATTGTCAGTTGTGATGCTAAATTCTCAGTGATCAATGAGAGCTCCAGCATAGACACCATGAGCAGGTATACTGTAGCGATACTTGGACCTAGATACAGTATGATTCGAAATGAATCCAATGTCTTTATCGTAAAACGAAGACAGAAAGAATCTAGACGTGTAGCGGAGATAGAACAATAAATAAGCAAACAAATGTGCTGGTAAATGTGCAAAATGACAGCCGATGTGATGCGTGTCAAATAGTCCATCCGTCCGTATGTCTGTCTGCGCAAAATTAATGACCATGAGTCATCCAGTCAATTCCTACGTAACGCTAGTTAACCGATCAATGTTGGTCGACACCGATGCCATCGGCCATCATAGTGACCTTCTCACAGTGAATCAAAATCGATCAAACAGACGGCATCAGTCGATAATATCGATTCTTATAAGGATTCACAGTTTAGAATTGGGGGTGTAGCGAATGCAGAAAAATAATCTTAAAATAGGTGAAATTGGAAAATTGACAGTCGACACTGTGATGGACGTAAAACAGTACGTCCGTCCGTACGTCTGTCCGCATAGAATTAAAGACCACTAGTCAATAGTCAATCACTACTTAAAACTAGCCAACAGATCAATATTGGTAGCCACTAATACGATCGGACATCATAACGACCTTGTTATAGAAAAACAAAATCGATCGGCTGGTCGGCATCGATCGATAATATCGATTTTTTCAACAGTCCATAGTTTAGAATCGGGCGTGAAGTGAATATAGACAAATACACTAAAAATATATAGGTGAAATTGGAAAATGACAGTCGATAATGTGATTCGTGTAAAACAGTGCGTCCGTTCGTGCGTCTGACCGCGCAGAATTAATGGCCGACGACTAGTCAGTCACTACGTAGAAATAGTTAACCGATCGATGCTGGTAGCCACTAATGCGATCGGATATCGTAACGACCTTGTCATAGGGAAACAAAATCGATCGACCAGTTAGCATCAATCGATAATATCGATTGTTACAGCCGAAGGTTCAAAGCCTTGAACTCGGACGTGCTGCAAAAATAGCTGCAATTATCAAAGAATATGTAGGTAAATTTGTGATGAAATGGCAGTCGATAATGTGGCGCGTGTAAAACTGTGGGCCTGTCCGCATGTCTTTCCGCGCAAAATTAATGACCTCAGATGGCAATATTGATCGCAGTGCAGGGTCAACCTTTCGAGACGGGAATCACAATAAACAGTATCAAGCGATTTTATCGATTTCTGTCCGGAGTTCGCCACTAGAGTGGGATCATGTGAGCCGGTCGGTAGACTTCATAGCCATTGGGTCGTATCGATCAGACGAAGATCACCTATCGATTTTTTCTGGCAGTGGGCCATTTGTGATGGGTATTACGTGGTTATGTAGACCGGGCGGCAGGCTTCAAAATTAGTGAAGAATATCAATTATTTATTAAACTGACCATTATCGATCGTTTTTATCGATTTTTTCTCGGAGTTGATTATTTAAGGTGGAGACTGCGCGAATATGTAGGCCGGTGGACAGGTTTCACACCAAGGAGGCAATCTAGTAGACAACGGAGCCAACAATACCGGGGATATTACCACTATAGGAACTATGTACTACTGTGAGAAGGAGGACAATGGTGTGGCAGGTATAGGCCAGACGAAAGCGGCTGGCTGGCTGCTGCTGTGCCTCGAACGCCACTCACATGAGAATGGGATGGATGGCCTGAGACGAATTCGAAATTGAGACCAAATGAGCTGTTTACCTCCGGCCGGCAAGCGACGGCGGCGCCGCATACGTTCCCGCTCCATTCTCGTTCAGAACCGCACATCTTACGTCAGCGACATGATGAGATGGAATTCGAGGAAAGACGCAACGACACGACGATGACGTTCTAGCTGGCCTATCACACTCACACGCAACCTTCGCCTCTCCAGTCGAGACGAGATTTCCCATTGAGATCGAGCACTAATAACGGCGGAGACGAGCCGTGTGCTGCACAAAGTGCTAGAAGACGTCATCCGCCCCGCCGAACGCAAGTGAAGCGGCAAGAACAACAAAGGATAGATAGGCTGGACGGGCCGAGCGATGCGTCGTATCTCGAGCTTTCTCCAGCGAATATCTAATTCCTGTCGACTGCAAAGAAGTTATACTGACTAGGGTTCTGTCACCGAAATCGATATTATCGATCGATATTGATTGACGATCGATTTTGATTTCTGTTGCGAACTCTGTCCATCGACAGCTATATTGTCACCTCCAACAGTTAACCATCTGAACAGATCGATAACGATGATAGAGACATTCTTCTGCCGCCATTAATTTTTAGCGGATACACGGACGAATGCAAGATTATGGATACAGAAGGGAGAATGTCAATCGATACTGTCAATCTATTCAATATAGCTCATCTGCTGCGGATTCTCTACACCTGCCAACAAGTTCAACTTGAAACCACGGCTTCTGGGCCAAAATCAGTAAAATCGATTAATATTGATTGGCATATCGATAGTGTTTGCTCGCTGTGGGAGCTGCATCCATTACATTAGCGTGATTGGTATTTCCAACAATCGACCTAAGAAAATAACGATAATACTCAATAGGCGATGAAGTGTGTAGAACGGCCATTAATTTTGCGCGGAGAGACAATCGGACGGACAGACGCGATAATACCGATCGATACCTTAGCCTTATCGATATAGCTCATCTGCCGTGGAACATGTACATATAACGGCTAAGAAATTCACTTGACACCCGCTTGAAGCAACCATTTCTGGGCAAAACTTGATAGCGTCGATCAATATTGATTGGTAGATCGATAGCGTTTGCTTGCCGTGAGTGCGGCGACATCTATGTCCGCGTGACTCTCATTCAACGTATAACATTTAACAGTTAATCGTTAGCAAAGGGCAAAACTCGCGGTGAAGTATTTAGACCGGCCATTAATTTTGCGCGGACGAACAAATGCACTGTGTGGCACAGCAACACACGGATTGATATGTCAGAAATCTGTTGCCTGAACCCTATGAAAGCTTCTACTGTAGCAAACAGTTAGGAATGTGAACTGTGCCGTGCTCTCAGAAAACGAACGTCTCTGGGTCACTTTGGCACAAGGAGTCAGATTGGCGCTCAAGGTGATAGAATTTTTAGGGCGAAGAAAACAATAGGTCCTGTGTCAACAACTAATCCTGAAAAATAATCAATAACGCTAATTAGTCTGAGAGGAGAGGCGGTCATGAGACCGGCCATTAATTTTACGCGGACGTAGGGGCAGATGAAGGGACTTGCTCGCTCGTAGTGGCCACAACAATCTCGGACACAGTATAGTCGCATAGACGGTCTAAACTCCTGAATGGCTTCGGTCAGATGGTAAGGTAGGGCACTCATTTAGCGATTCCCGAGGGCAAATGGTTATGGGCTTCGAGTGGGATCGAACCTAAGTCGATCGGTTTCGCATTAGCTGCGGTTTTCTCCACTGAGCTAACTAGGAAGCTTTGCAGCGCATTGATGCACGGAACCTTAAGCACCTTTGAAAGAACGTCTACGTAATTTCATTCTGTAGGACCTACATGATTGCCCCAGCGAAGTGTTACGCACAACGCCCCGCCCTTTGCTCCGCCCATTGAGCGCAATGCAGCGAGCTGGAGACGTGGAACTTTCAGTACAAACACTACAGTAGGGCAGATGACGAAGGCGGAAAAAGCCTCTTAACCCAAAACGAGCGGATCTCACAGCCTTTCCAGAGCCATAGAGGCCAAAAAACTGGTCTCACGGCCGCGATTCGAGACATGCAACTGGAGGATTACATTACTGGAAGAAGAACCACAAGAACGACGAAGCCAGAGAGAAGCAGGGGTCGAGAGCAGCCTACTGAATTCAGAGACCTCAGAGTGGCTTCAGAGGATGTCATGCCGACGAAGGAGTAGGAAAGAAGGGAACGTGGTCGACGACGAGCACCACACGACCACGGACATCTTCTCAAAACCACGGTCCGGCCGGCTGCAAGGCGAAATTGCCGCGTCACGGATCGAATTGTGGGTGGGAAAGAGGCGTCGCCGGTTAAAACGCCATCAGCCATCGCCGGCCTGCTCGGATGAAAGAATTCTGAAGCACGGAAGCCGACGAACGGACAAATCGTCTGTTCTTTAAAGGTAGTCCTTAATTTGGTGAAGACGTGGCGCGGAAGTCGTGGTTGAATATCGCCAAAAATTCGCTTAAAAATGCACTGTTAGTGTATTCTACTTACTTCTACCATATATTGTGTTTTGTTACGAGGAGAAATCGTTCAAGAGTGGCCACCACCAACTAGGATTGCACCTACTTTCCCCAGAGTGTGACGGATGTGCCAGAAGTTGCCATCATCTACGTTTTCGAGACACATATTTTCAAAGCACAACTAAGGGAGTGTTGATCTAGTCAATGGCTTGCAGTTCTTCATCGATTTTTGCAATTAGACCTACGCCGTCAGTCACCGTGTCGGCAAAGCAGCCGTCAAATATAATGTATAAGACGCAGGCACAGAATTTGAAAGATGTTGCTTATATTGCAGTAGAAATCAGTACAAAGCGATAAATCTTGCTGGAATGTAACCGTAAAAGCAAGTTAGTAAGTAGCTAAGGTAAATACGGCGTAAAAATAGTGAACGAGAGCGCTATCGACATATGGAGCGCAAGCAATATGCAGAGTAGACGTCTTCATAATAGCATCACTCGGTATACAGGAGCCATTTTTAGAAGTCTTGTCGTCAGATCAACTCCGTAGCTGACGCTACATCAGAGTGCACCTGTCAGCATCTCAAACGTTCACATTCTGAATCTGGAGTCTACACAAGGAATCAGAAGCCTCCAGAATCCAGTCACAGGCAAAGTTCTTACGTCGAACGGCACGAAACACGGATAAAATTAGAACAATATCGTAATCTCTTTGTAGACGTGAAGACATGAATATGAATTTCTTCGTAAATTAAAATCTGGCGCGATTTTCTCAAAGGTAAAACTCACCATTGTCGACAGTTCTTCTATTGTGACCACGATCCGCGTGTCGAACGAAACAAAACAAAAAAAGAAAAAACGAAACGAAAAATTAACAAAAATCGACGCCAAACGGCTTGAAAACCCACAGCGCGCATCTTGGCAGACGTCCACGGAGGGGCTTCGTTTTGCTGGTTTCGCGTCAGTTTCGTCTCGTCGAGTCGTAACCATACACCGACAGCATCTGAAGCAGACGACGGATGTATATGAATCGATCAATAGCTATACTTGACACACGCATAGTGCACGGAATGACGACATTCGCAACGACGAAAATGGTAGAGCAGCCCCAGCACAACGATTCAACGAGGTCGTAATAGCCGTCTTCCGACGGGCTGCTGCTGCTCCTGCTGCTGGGGGGAAAGTTCATTGGAAGGCCGTTCGGCTAGAGGATGGCTATAAAATGGTGACAATGGGGGTAAGAAAAGCTGACAAACAGTGGGCAAGGAGATGATCAAGCACCGGCAATGGAAGGCTTGAACAATCTGGTAAGAACGGAGAAAAGTCTTCAAACAATGCAGCGAGGCAGTATTCAGCTCCTTCTATTTGCTTCTGGTCGCTGGTAGGCACAGCTAGAGGAGTGCATGAAGCAAACGGTACTTGTCGTTAATATGGCCTACATGGCGAGGCGGGAACCAGCAAGCTGTATTGGACGGATATACGTAGAAGGTGTCTCTATTATTACGCGCAATGCAGAACGCATGGCGCACCCCAAAACCATCGATTAGCACCAACTCCTTCGTTCATAGTGTAGACGGCCTAAATTGGAACGACTAGGTAGGTGTAGTTTGGCGGAGTTGGGCAAAGCAATCAGACTCCAGCCCTATGAAAGGCGAAAAGTGGCATGTCGCTAATTCAGACAGCAGGGGTGCGGGAACGCGGAGGGGACAACAGCGGTGCCATAGCGTGACAGAGCCGACGGTCCGATACTAATGGCGCCAGCCAATAGAGGTGCAGGAACGCGGTTGGTCGGTGCTCAGGCGCGTTCCCGCACCCCCGGATAATCAACCCCTCTGAGGAATGCGCCATGTATTCGACTTCGACTCGATGTTAGGGAAAGAACTTGAATGCATATTTGGACTATGGAACTGCTAGCGGTGTCCAACCGATGGTAACATTAGTGTCTTACCTCTTCCAGACACGACCAGGTGCACAGAACATAGAGCAAAGAACATTTATTGATCTACAAAAGTGAATAATCGTTGAAACAATTGAATTCAGTAAAAGTTGCATTTTTAAAGGTAGCAAAACTTATTTCTTCCAAAAATTGCATAAAGTGGGAAACGCTTTATGCAATTTTTGGAAGAAAATTCTAATTGAAAAAGTGAATGAACTACTAAATTCTAAAATAGTTTAGTAATTCATTCACTCAAATATATTATATACCATTTTCACGCAAATAATCAAAATTATATACCTTTTCAAATCAAATTAGGCACTCTTATATGCCAGCCTAGAACTTTTGAAATGAAAGCAAACTATTCCAAGTTAAAATGAGCTTTTTCTACATCGAAATAAAGATTCTCAAAAAAGGTTGGAATAATTTTTTGTTCAAGGAAAATTTTAGTATGACTTTCTTTGAAGTTCAAATTCGTCATGCCTTTTTCGAGGAGAAACAATTGTTTAAAACCTGTTTTAAAGAAAAGGATATCGGGCATTTTTTGTGCCAAAAAGAGATGCGCCATGTCCTCACCTAAGACGTCGCAATTTTTTTTCGATTGATAGCGGAATTTTATTCTGCATAAAGTTTGACACTTTCTAACGATAACAACAACAAAAACGACTGTAAAAAAAACAAATATCCTTGCTTTGATGGTCATGTAAGTGGCGTTTACACTATCAATCAAATGAAAGTTGCGACGAACTCTTTGAATGCATGGCGCAATTTGATCTTTTAAGACACTATATGCTTGCTTCTTTGCTGCGCTTTGAACCAAATTTTAATTTACTATTTTCCTCGAAGAATAAAATTTTTATAAAATTATTACACATAATGATGCAAGTGAACTAAAAAATTTCAAAAAAAAACTAAAACTAAAAAATCTAATTTTTAGTACACTATATGCTTGTCGTTTTTTAAAACAAATTTTAATTGACTATTTTTCTCGAAAAATAAAATTTTTATAAAATTATTACACATATTGATGCAAGTGAACTAAAAAAATTCAAAAAGATTAAAACTAAAAAATCTGATCTTTTAGTGCACCATATGCTTGTCGTCTTTTGAAATAAATTTTAATTGACTATTTTTCTCAAAAAATAAAAATTTTATAAAATTATTACACATATTGAGGCAAGTGAACTAAAAAAATTCAAAAACAGCTACATCAAATTTTTCTCGAACAGAAAACGATTCATGTAACTTTTTAGAGTACAGTTTTGTATTTAACAGATGCCACAATTTATTTGCAAATACGAAAATATTCATTCAGCCAAAACGAGCACAATATTAATTTGTAAAAAATCTAAGCAGAGTTCGGTATAAATAAAAGTATTAGTGTAAGAAAACATTCATGTTACCAGCGGCTTGAATTTTTCTAGTCCCAAGATAAAGAGTATGATTCGCTTGAGTTGTAAGTTTTACCTATATTTGTACCATTTGAACGTCGAATTGGACACCCTTCAAGTCAAATTGTGCACTCTTCTAGGCCAGCTCTTAAAGTTCTGCTATCAATCGAATAAAAATCGTGACGTCTTGCAAAAGGGCATGGCGCAATCTCATTTTAGGCATTGAAAATTGGACGCCTTCCCGCTCTTTAAAACGCTGGGCAATCACTACCAATCACAGCACAATACACCAGGCAGTCAGAGAATCAACCGCACAAATGGCATTCAACGATTCGACGAGGCCTGATTGGTTGGTGTGAACGCCACCTCCCACCAATGCTGCTCACATCCACGACCACCTTTCTACTCTTGAAAACAAGCTTCATACCATTATTTTCTTCTCAGAGATAACAAACAAACAAACATTGGGTTCACTTAATCGGCAGGTGAATTAAAACTTCAAAGAAAATTATGCTAACATTTTCCTTGAACGAAAAATTGTTTTGACCGTTTTGGAGAGTCCCTATAGTTTGATGTAGAAAAAGCAGAATCAAATTTTAATTTGAAAGAGTTTGCTTTTATTTCAAAATTCTTAGGCTGACATAGAACAGTGCCCAATTTGGTTCGAAAAGTGTCCAATTAGACGTGAAAATGGCATATTTTTAGTGGTTTTCTGGAACATGTCGCTAATACAGGCAGCAAAGGTGCGGGAACACGACAGAGCACGGACAGCAACCCCACAGACCAAGCACATACTCTGACGCGTTCCTGCACCCCTCCTGCTGCCAGAATTAGCGACATGAACCGAAGAAAGTTCTGATCATCGGAAATGGAATGGAGATAGGCCTTCAATAATCACTCTGATGTGCGCCGTGCATTCTACGTCATCGAGCTATCGCGGCGGCAGTAGATAGCATTCTTCGCCTAAATAACGACCTAAATACGAAACTACAACGGGTAGACGAGCCCATCGCCGCCCCAGCGGAGCAAGTAGGAGTAGAACGCTGCTCATCGCGAAGAAACTCGATCCTGACCCTGTTGGCGGCGGTTAAAAATCGTGCGTCATGCAGGCAATCGACGCCGTCGGCGGACGTGCGCTTCCTGAAACCGATTCGGGCCGGCCGGCCGGAAATTTAATACAACAGCCACTTACGCGTCGACCGCTATTAGGCTATGAGGTTAGTGAACAAACAGCGGCAGCCAGCATCCGCACAGAGCAGTGCAGACCACGGCCGGAGCGGACAACGGCCGGAAAAAGCCGCACGACCAATTCGACGACTCTACGACTTCGTCGTGGTTGTCAAAAAAGCGCTGGAGCTGCCTGGAAGAACGTCCGAGGTGGCTAACGATTGGGGGTTACGTTTGATTTATGCACGGGGACGGTTCCCGACCCGACGGAGCACTCTGTCAAATAGGGGGGCACGGAGGCCAACAGGTAGGTCCGTAATTGATGGCAGTGCGGTGACGGCCGCGATGACTTCACGAACCCCGTCGGTCTGATGAATGCCGTCGACAGATCGCCAATGTTGAACAAAGGAGGGTCATCCGCTTGAAATCGATGCCTTTGTCTTCAGAAGCGGAAGAAGACGAGCGCGAAGAACTAAACGAAGGCGTCCTTCAGCTGACCATTAGAACTAACGGCACGTAGGGAGCTCTCCTGGTGTTTCAGCCGCTCACCAACGACTTCTCCAGCTCTACGTCTGCAGACATTTTAACAGCTACGACCAATTCAATGCTTTTGAAACGCATGCGGCGTAGACAATCCGAAGAATTCCAAGAATTCCAAGAATGCGAAGAATACATGAATTCCCATCCCTTGACAAACACGTATTACACACGAAAAGAGAAAAAATGTAAAAGGGTTCGAGTGTTAGCTACAGGAAGGTCCAACACATCGCTTTTGTGAGCGGAAAGCAAAACTCGGTACTAGTCGTCAATGTGGCCTACATGGGCAGTCGGGCCGCACTAGTGAATGCTACCAATCAGGACATCGACTGAGCACATGCGACAAGCAATCAGATGATCAGCATCACGCCCAGTGGGTGGTCCCGCGTTTGGAGCGCCTTTATTGGTTGAACACTTCTCCGTCTACCAATGTAGGCCACATTAACGACTAGTGCTAGTCACAAGAATCTTTTCTTTTCAACTATAGCATTTTTCTATAGCATGTTGTAACAGCAAGAAAGCGTTAAAATCCTACGATTCTGCGGTGGAATTGGCGTTCAGATCGCGCCATGCACTTGTACAAGGTGCCGAGAAGCTCCTTAGTCGTGAGGACAAGGAGAAATTACGTAAAGTTCGGGGAATTCGTGATTTTTTTAAAGATTTTCAATTTTTTTAGTTGCTTTATCTTACTCTTGCATACATTCCCTCTTCAAGGCGCAAATTCTTAGAAAAAATTAGCTCCTTCAAAACTTAAAAAAAAAGCATAAAAAAGCATACTTAGGCAACTTTAAAAATATCTATCTACTTAATTGGATGAGTAAATAGATAAACAAACTGAATAAAGTCGAGTAGTACATCCTAACACCGTCCTAACGAGCCTTGGTCCGTAATTCTTAGCTAAAAACTTAAGATCGAATCGACGCCAATATGTCAGTCCCTCGGTCTGACTGTTCATCCTCGCAAAAATAATTACAGCTCGAGGGCAGGAGGGGAGGGGAACAACGTTGCAAGACTAACGGCCCATCGTTATATCAAGAATCGAAAGTAATTAATTCAATCATGAAAACATATGACCGGTCATAGAAGAGCTCATCCGACAATCTGTCCGTCTGTCTGCGCAAAATTAATTGCAGCTTATTTGTACATAGTCAGTCGATTAAACAATCTGTCGACACTAAGACTGACCATATTGATTACTGCTCAAAGCAATGTGTTTGAGCTGAGGCTTCATGTCAACTGAACTCTATCGATCGTCTAGTTAATATCGATCGATACTATCGATTTTTACCAGGAAATTAGCTTTTGAAGTGGAAATCAAAGAAATATGATGGCCTTTGAACCGAGTTTATAACAATTAGACAGTATCTTTTCGATGGGGAAAAGCCCCAGCCAGAACAAGACCTGCTAGTAGGTAAGAAGACGTAAGGGTAAGGTAGTAAGGTACGACGGATACGCAGTACACATGGAGTCAGACCGAAACTGTCGCCAGTGAGCCTAAGCGCAAAAATGTCCTCCGAAAAAAAAATCTCCAAAAAATGATCAACAAAAATATCAATAACAAATCAATCAATGAATCAGTAAAAAAATCAATATTCAATATTTATCAATATTAATCAATATTTTGCGCTACTCGAAATCGTAGAGGGAGAGGAATACACGTACTCATAGGCAAGAAAAATGCCTCACAAGGCTCAGCGTGTGACTTTTGATTTCTTGTCACGAGCGCTCTGAACATATTTCTTAAGGACCTCGCCACTTTAAATAAGTAAATAAATAAATAAATAAATAAATAAATAATGCGTCCGCCTGTCTTTATTTCCTTCCACGCAAAATTATTGGCCGGAAAGAAAAGTTTATGCGGACGTCGCTACTTGTTTTATCCTACTGGAGTATAAATAAATAAAGAAAGAATTAATGCGTTCGTCCGTCCTTATTCACCTCCGCGCTAATTTATTGGCCGGAAAATAACTCGTTTTATCCTACTGGAGTATAAGTAAATAAATAAATAAATAAATAAATAATGCGTTCGTCCGTATTCATTTCCTCCCATGCAAAATTATTGGCCGGAAAGAGAGCTTCATGTGGACGTCGCTACCTATCTTATCATACCGGAGTACTAATAAATGACTAATAAATAAATAAATAAATAAATAAATAATGCGTCCGTTTGTCTCTTTTCCCTTCCACGCAAAATTATTCGCCGGAAAGCGAGCTTCGCGCCTCGATTAGCTTGACTTATGGCTGCTCCGGGAAAGGCTTCCAAAATCAAAATGACATAATGTAATGGCTGATGGACAAGCTAGGATCGACACAAGAAGTCGCACAATATCGATCGGACGCCCGCTATCGATCGGTTTTATCGATTTTTTGTCAAAGCTGACCCTTTGAAGTGGACATCGCGCTAACATCAAATCCAATGGACAGTTTCATTGCAAGTAAATGGTATGCATAATATCGATCAGAGATCCGCCATCGATCGGTTTTATCGATTTTTGTGCAGGCGATAAAGGAGAACGCCAACGAGGAAAGAGCGTGAATGGACTTTCAGATCCAAGATGCCCCCACTTCCGTTGCTCAGAAGGGCAGTAGTGAGCAAATGACATCCAGAACTTCTACTCCAATCTGTTGGACAGCTCCACCTCCACATGTCATCCTGCGTCGACTGAAGCAGGATGAATAGGTCGATATCAGTGGTTGCAATTGCAAAAGCCGACGTCGGTCTGCGGGATGTCGTCCGCCGTTGAACAACAAATTTCGGTGCCGTTCAGAAAAACCAGCGGACCGGGCAGCGCTGAAGACCGGAAGCATCAACGAAGAGATTAGCTGGATCCCGGCTCCAGCACACGTCACCTGTCTCCTCCATTATGAGGCGCAGAATTAGTGCAGCATGACCACAATGGCGGGAGATGAGGAGAAGGAACCGGCTGCGAGAAAATGGGAGGAGAAAGTGAATGACAAGGAGGAAACAAGGACCATGAACTCATTGCCCTCTGTAGATTCCCATAGAATTTACAGCCTTTGTATTAGGCTTAAGTTCGTGAAGCAGGTGCGGTTCCGTAGCCATTTGTGTCCTAGTCGCGAAAGTGGGCAGCACTGAGAGGTCGGAACGCGTCAGCCAATCAGGTCGCATCGAATGGGCGTGCCATTCGGAGAAAACCTGAGCGGCCGGTACCCTGACTGGATGGCGTGTGTTCGGTCGGTGCCCAGCAAGGTTACGATTGGCTCGCGCGGCATCACCTCTTAATGCTGCCTACATTCGCGACATTGTCCCAAGAATGAACCCCTACCGCTATAAAACGCTATAACATGGTGAGAAACTATAATTATCAGACAAGTAACCAAAAAGGAGGTCAAACGTGAAGTTAACAGCAGGCTAAAGCCGTCATCTACCGACACCTCGCCCATTTCTACTAGGGTCCCGCCCCTTTTCGTTGACCACTATTAAAAAATGGTCGTGAAAATGCGTTGGGAACAGTCATTGAGCATTGTCCGTATCACCTGTATCACCTATCGTCCCCTTGATCATCGAATTGCTCGAGCGGGTGCCAGCAGCGTCTCCATTCGTCCCTGTCGCGTGCCAGAGTGGTCCAATGGATCCTCCTCGCTCGAGGGACACGAAGAGCGTCATATCGGTCGTTGTCCGTACAACTTTCTAATCCGATGCTATTCATTAATGTGACCAACACGGGTAGGCCTTAGTATGCCAGGCCAAGATAACCAGTCAGAGCAGCGACCGTTACGCCCCTCTGGGACACTTGGTCTGTTGCATCTGTGCAGCTCAACTTTGGTCACATTAAGGTCTGCTATCTCTACCTCTATTCGAATACATTCGAAAAACGCGATTTTTTGAACATTCGAATTCGAATATTCAAATTCGAATGGAAATCATTCGAATACCTATTCGAATAGGTCATTCGAGCACAACTATAGTGCCCAGCAAGGTTACGATTGGCTCGCGCGGCGTCACCTCTTAGTGCAGCCTACATTCGCGACATTGTCCCAAGAATGAACCCCTACTGTTATAAAACGCTATAACATATTGAGAAACTATAATTGTCAGGTAAATAGATAGGTTACTGTGGATTTCTGAGGTGAAGCTCCACTCAACAGCCAGACTGGCCGGCTATGTTCGCTGACTGTTGGCACGGAACATGTAGAGGGCTAGCCAACAGCTGCTCTGGGTCGGTGACCACTCACCAGAACTCGAAACCTGATTCCAGAAAAGCCCGAACATGAGCTTAAACTCTGCTGTGCCGAACAGCTGATGACTGACTGCTTCCAGTTCAGCTGCTTCAGCTCGGTGTAAACCGGCTGAAAAACGACACGCGAATCACTTCGCAGAGACCATAAACAGTGGAGTTATAGCGGCGAAGTTAGGACAACATTAGACATCGCGTCGCGTCACTGGTCGGGGTTTTTGAGTCGAAATTCCTCGAATAGAACGGGAAACGCGGCGCTCATCAGCATAATGGGCGGAAGAGGCGGCACAGTGCCAACGGGAGCTGGCAGCACGTGGAATTCGAACCTTTCCAGGCTCGTCGGCCTTGTTGGCCGTCCGTTGCAAACACTGCATCCGTGGCCGTGGCGTTGATTAATTAGCATCAGTTCTGCATGGGAGGCCGACGACGAACGAAAACACTGGATAAAACATCGCCCTGGCTCCTCGAAGACCGTTGTCTCCGCGTGTAAATACGAGCATATCCGATGGGATGGAATGAAGCCGCGCATCTTCCTCTTCAGAGAGCCTTCGGATTCTCTTCCTATTGCTAGAGGGATCTGAGCCCAGGCGGTCCCTTCAGGGGTGGTGGATAGGGGAAGGAATCGCGAAGCAAATGCGACCGTATACTGCCCTGAGACGTAGGAAGGTCTCCCTGCTCCTGCTATGTCGGATCGACTCGCTCTTGTGAGTGGGCATGGCACGTTTATGCACACAGTGCATGGGTGGGCTCGCGTCTGCGCGGATTGTATCTGTATCGGCCCACTCGGTACCGGAAACACATCGTAAGGCGATTCGAGGCTGCCTAAAAGTCTCGCCCCGTCCCTTCGGGCAGTCTGGCTGGCTGCCCGGAGTTCTTCACCAGTGCCACAGAGCCGGACTAGCTAAACGTGTCGTACTCCACTCACAGTAGCACTAAAGGGTCTCATTTCCCTGACCCTGAAAGAGCCCCCATTTCTGCAGCGGACGAGTACGGAGAGGCTGCTAAAATCTCAGAGCCCAACCAGACTGCGCAAATTGAGAAGGACTAGGATGACGGTCTGTACTTACAACGCCCGCACGCTCGCATCTGAAGCATCCGTCGAGGACCTGATGATACAAGCCAGGAAGATCAAGTACGACGTCATCGGACTGACCGAGACGAAAAGGCACCACCCGTACACGCCGGCTACAACTCCGGAGAAGAACTGTTCCTCGGAACATACGACTGCGTGGGAGTAGACGGCGTTGGTGTCCTCTCTGGCGATGAACATCGTTGATTCGCGCGAGCTCTGACAGGCCGAATCGGACGTTTGCGACTGGAGCGGTGTGGCTCCGTGCCAACTTTCACTGTATTCGTCGCGTATGACCGAACATCCGACTACGATGACGAAGACGTCGAAGCCTTCTACGTGGAGCTGAAGAAGTTCTATAAGATCACACCCTCTACAAGGTGATCGTCGGCAACTTCAACGGCGAGATCGAGTCACGAATGTCGCCGGAAGAACATCACATAGGAACCCACGGTTTGGAGAGGAACGAGCAAGGTAGAAGGCTGCTTGAGTTCGTCATGTCGGAAGAGAAGCCTCCTGCCCTACGATGGATCTCGGAATCCCCCGGTGACCAGTTCCACAACGACATCGACCACATCATCTTCAATCGCAAGTATTGCCTGATCGACGTCTCCGTTGTCCCCAAGTTCTACACGGGACCACCGCCTCCTTTGCGCGATATTCCGCTCTTTGCGTCAAGGAGAGAAGACCGCGAAGTACAAGAAGAGGAGTTCCCGAATGACCATCAACTGCGACATGTACACCTCTCTTGCCGGCCTTTGGGAAGATGCCGTCATGGACAACGTCGACGAGGAATACGACCGCTTAGCGCGTGATCTCCACAACAGTGCTAAGAAGGGAGCCGAAAGCTTCAAGGCGACGAAAGGACAGATCATCAAATAGATATGTCAGCGTGGAGGAACACGCGCACCAACCCGTCAATGCTGCCCACATTCGCGACATCGTTCCAAGACAGGCATACTTGCAAAGCAGGCGATAAAGGAGAACGCCAATGAGGAAAAAGCGTGAATGGACTTTCAGATCCAAGATGCCCCCACCTCCGATGCTCAGTAGGGCAGTAGTGAGCGAATGACATCCAGAACTTCTACTCTGATCTGTTGGACAGCTCCACCTCCACATGTCGTCCTGCGCCGACTGAAGCAGGATGAATAGGTCGACGTCAATGGTTGCAAATGCAAAAGCCGACGTCGTCCACCGCTGAACAACAAATTTCGGTGCCGTTCAGAAAAACCAGCAGACCGAGCAGCGCTGAAGACCGGAAGCATCAACGAAGAGATTAGCTGGAGCATGGCTGCATCACACGTCACCTGTCGTGTCATTATGAGGCGCAGAATTAGTGCAGCATGACCACAATGGCGAGAGATGAGGAGAAGGAACCGGCTGCGAGAAAATGGGAGGAGAAAGTGAATGACAAGGAGGAAGCAAGGATCATGACTCATTGCCCTCTGTAGATTCCCATAGAATTTACAGCCTATGTAGCAGGCTTAAGCTCGTGAAGCAGGTGCGGTTCCGAAGCCATTTGAGTCCTAGTTGCGAATGTGGGCAGCACTGAGAGGTCGGAACGCGTCAGCCAATCAGGTCGCATCGAATGGGCGTGCCATTCTGAGAAAACCTGAGCGGCCGGTACCCGGACTGGATGGCGTGTGCTCGGTCGGTGCCCAGCACGGTTACGATTGGCTAGCGCGGCATCGCCTCTTAGTGCTGCCTATATTCGCGACATTCGCCCAAGAATGGACCCCTACTTAAAAGATTACTGCTATAAAACGCCTTAATATGGCAAGAAACTATAATTGTCAGACAAATAACCAAAAAGGAAATCAAAGGTAAAGTTAAGAGCAGGCTCAAGCCGTAATCTACCTACACCCCGCCCATTTCTACTAGGGTCCCGCAACTCTTCGTTGACCGCTACTAAAAAATGGCCACGAGAATGCGTTGGGAACAACAGTCGCTGAACATTGCCCGTACAACTTTCTAATCCGATGCTATTCATTAATGTGACCAACACGGGTAGGTCATAATACGCCAGGCAAAGATAATCAATGAGAGTAGCGACCGTTCCGCCCCTCTAGGAACGCCCATTCGATGCGACCTGATTGGTTTGCTGCACCTGTGCAGCTCAACGTTGGCCACATTAAGGTCTTGTACCTCTGCCCTTAGAGAGTGCATTTGGGCCGACAAGAACAGGCGCACTAATAAATATGTACGTGCACTGCAGGTACTTGTCGGGTTTTTGCCCGACCGGGTTGAGTACCGAAGATCGAAAAGGCAAGGCAACTAAAGCGAAGGCAGCAGATGTTAACGCTAGCGAGTAATTGATTCGTGAAGTGAAGAGGTGCACTGCTAGTGCACTCCGTGCGTTGATTGGCTAGTGCGCGCCTTTGCCACGCCCTTGTCCTGGACGGGCAAAAACCCGATAAGTACCTGCAGGTAAAGGAAAACTCGTGCACTTACTCCAAGCTGATCGATGATCGCAGAGTAGTCTCTACAGGCTCCCCAGTTGTCATCATTTTGATTTTATCGTTGTTATCAAGAAGTGTAATTGAAATGCCTCCCCCTTTAGGATAGGTTTCGGGAATCGTTCCATAACGCCACAAACTGGAACTTCTAACAGAGAAATGGGAGGGGGTGGAGTCAGGTATTCCAACATCAGAGCTTATTTTCATACGAGCAGCGTATATTGTTAGGTAACCCAAAACAGCAATAAAATGAAAATTTATTATTTACGGTAAAAAATAATTGATCACGTTGAGATGAGAAATATAAAAATTGCGCAGCGAAAATCGATGATTCAGAACTAGGAAAACATGAAATGAGCGCTGGCGGCAAAGAGAACTTCTCAGCAGCTGGCGTGCCCCGCGGCCAATTACGTGACCCACAGCCAATCAATGGCAACTTTTTGCGTTTCGCTGTTTCATGTACGTATAGACAGCTTCCTTGGAGCATTACCGTTTAAGTTAAATCAGCCCAAATACGTATGGATAGGAAGAAGGTAGCGTTCATAAACCTTCTTGTAGGTTGCGCCACGCATTCTGCATCTACGCAAGAGCGAAGCAGCGTGTGAGGTCAAATCAACACACAACCTGCAATAAAACAACGAAAAATTATTATTTGAATAAAAATAATTCGAAAAGAGTTTTCGTTGAAAAAAAATAAAAATTAAACAACGAAAATCAATAATTACGAAATAGGCAAACATGAAAATAAACACCGATGGCAATGAGAACTTCTTAGCAGCTGCCGCGCCCCGCGGCCAATTACGTGACCCGCAGCCAATCAATGGCAACTTTTTGCGTTTAGCTCATACTTCCTCTCTTAGAAGAAGTCAGTTATGCCCGAATAAGGATAAGGATCAATCCGCTTTGTGGGATGTGCCACGAATTCGACTTCTACGAGACAGTGTGGAGGCAATTTTAAGGCATATTCGGAGCACAAACGCTGTCGATGAAGACGACTTTAGGCTTGAAAACCTGCTGAAAATTCAAAGCGACAGAGAGAACACTGGATAAAGAGGAACTCGAAGCGCAACAACAGCGCTCACCAGATCGCGCGCACGAAATCTGAACAATGGCACGAATTCATGGCGAGAAGAGACGGCTGAAAAATCTGCGAACAAAGTCGGATGAGAGCTCTAGAATCTCTTGAGGCTCTCGTCGTCAGAAGGTTGGAAGAAAGTCTCTTTAACGGCACAGAACTCGAGAAGAAAAACGGCAGAAAATCTGCGAACGAAAAAACCTGCAGAGGAAAAACAGCGGCGAAGACTAAAGGGACAGACGAGAAGAAGATGGATTGGATCGGATCTATATCTTTGTTCAGCCCAGAGAATTGGTAAGAAACGCGAAATCCAGAAGGCTTTGAGAGCTAATTGAATAGCTAAGCGGCCTGGCTGGCTGGGGTTGAGCCACAGAAACACCTCTCAGCTGGTCCATGCGATTCACATTTCAAACAGGCAATTCTGGCGATAAATCTACAATATCGATCGATATCGATAAGTCATACGCTGCTGTTAACTTGTTCAGAAGCCTCCGTTGGCCGATATACCGAAAAAGTCGAAAAAAATCAATCGATAATTTTCAACCAACGCGCATCTCAAACAGACAATTCTGGCGATTCTGGCGATCTACAATATCGATCGATATCGATTAGTCATACGGTGCTGTTAACTTGTTCAGAAGCCTCCGTCGGCTAATATACCCTCGCAATTCCTAACTCTAAAGGTGAACTCCGAGAAAAAGTCGAAAAAATCAATCGATAACTTTCAACCAAGGCGCATCTCAAACAGACAATTCTGGCGATGAAACTGCAATATCGATCGATATCGATTAGTCATAGGTACTGCTAACTTGTTCAGAAGCCTCCGTCGGCCAATATACCCTCGCAATTCCTAACTCTAAAGGCGAACTCCGAGAAAAAGCCGAAAAAATCAATCGATAACTTTCAACTACCGCGCATCTCAAATAGACAATTCTAGCGATGAATCTGCAATATCGATTGATATCGATTATTCATACGGTGCTGCTCACTTGTTCAGAAACCTCCTTCCATAAAACCTACATATCTGCCTACACATATGCAGGTGAAATTTTTAAATTCAATCGATAATGGACACTCGATCGATCGCGGCTGCCCTTTCGTTCTTCACATCTGAGTATTCACCATCTTAAGGTCAACTCTGGACATAAATCGATAACACCGATCGATATGGATGTCCCATAACATGTGTTAGGTGACCGCCTTTCCTAAACTGTTGGGAAGCCACCCAAATGCATGAATATGCGAATCTGAAACGATTGAATCCGGGAGAAATCGATAAACATCGATCGATATTGATTGACTCATCCAACAGTCCTGCCTATGAAAATAGAAAGTGCAGTTTCGGCCAGAAGCTTACATTACATGTTTTACGCGTTTGACAGTAATTACCTGTGAAGCACGTACAGACAAACGGACTTGACCGGATTTGTGAAGCACGTACAGACAAACGGATATAGCCGGATTTGTGAAACACGTAGAGACAAACGGACCAGCTCCTTAGTGAATAATAAGACAACTCTAAGGAAGTAGACGAACACATCAAAAAGGAAAAAACTAAACAAATCGGCAAGTGCAGCGAAGTCGGAGAAGGCGCCGGCTCTCCCATGTACGCTGAATCAGTCGATGGTACGATTTCCGCCCAAGCCAACTGAGCCTTCCATCCCACTGAAATCGGCGAGCGGGTACCAGATACCCGAAGGATAGGGCACTACCTCGCACTCGTAACAGGTTTGTGGGCATCACTATTGCTCTACCAGAGAGCGGAACTTGTACTTAGTTTGACCTACATGGCGAGGGGAGGAGGAAGCCTACACCCCGAACAGGCGGTCGGTGTCGTATGATTGGTTGGGACATGGTTAATCGGACCATGATTGGTTACGATTACCTGACACCTTGTATCCCCTCCATGTGGGCCACATTAACGACAAGTGCAGAAAATGGATAGTGAGTGATACAGAGAGATTCAAAGATACAGAGATACAGATACCATAACCGATATAGCGTTACCGGCCGATAAACGGTTGGCGAATTGTTTTTTGTTTCGCATGAGAGGCAGCAGACAATGAAGAAAACGAGAGATTAATCGGTTAAAAAATTGAAAAACGCTTTAAATTTGTCGAGTGTGCAATCAGCGCTGTATTAAAGGAATAGCGTAGCAATCAATGTATTCCTAATGTGGCAGATTCTTTGAACAATTGCCCAATTCGCTGATTCTTTTTAAGAGGGCGGAGTTTGGCAGATAGAATGAGGTGTTCGCTGGTTCGAATCCGGCCCCAAGCTCGGTGAAATTTCATTAAACTGTCTTCTTTGCGAAAATCCCAGCACTATATTGACCGCATTCTCTTCACTCTGAAAATTGTGGCGCTATTCTGAAGGCCCTCTGACCACGATGATGGCGATACATGCCCAAGAAACAACAGCTCCTAGAGTCCTGTCGGCCTTCCCTCACAACAACGACCACGACCACGACGGTGGCAGCAGCAGCAGCAGCAGCTGGTGGTGTAAACGACAGCTGTCGACGATGAAGCAAGGTGAAGGCGACGATGGCGACGACGACGATCGATGTTGTTGCATGGATATACACGACGAGCAGGTGCGCCATATAACACGAAATTATCACCCTGATGCGAATCAAAGATCGGATTCCGGCAGAGAGCAACGAGTTAATCTCATTGAACGGGGACGGCATGGAGTCTTCGGAGTCGGAGCTCTCTCGGAGCTAAGCGTCTTACAGAAGTGAGCTGCAGCTTAGAAAGCCGTTCTAAGAAGACGGAGCTGACCGGAACAATCACAGAGCTCGAAGCTGTGAAGCACCACATGGAATGGATGCTAATTAAGCGGCTGCTTGCTCACTTAGCCACAATTTTAGCAGCCTTTTAGTAGACTGAAACTTCGCCGGAGACACCCTCACCCTGATCAGCTCTAAGCAATAAGCCTGCTATGTACAGGAGAAACAAGAGACGAAACATCGAATCGACAGGGAACCGAACCTACACACCTCACGCGCGCGAATTTTACCACTGAACCTCTGATGCTTGTGTGTCGATAGCATTTTTTCTTCGCATACAGGGAACGCGGCCTTCAGATTCATACCCTTGATACAGCTATAGTGCCGAAGATAAAAATGTCGCACTCGGAGGGAGTCTAGGCGATCATGTCTTAGAAGGCATATGTATAAGTGTGCGTCCGCGCAAAAATAATGGCCGTTCGATTGGCTTCCCAACAAAATCCGTTTTTGATCAGTGTTAAGCGACTGGCAGTACATTATTAAAAAATGTGTAGAAAAGTGTACGAATGCCGAACGATAACGTGACTTCGGGACGTGAAGAGGTAAAACCAAATAAAACTTGAATTTGAGAGATTTTACCGAAAGAATGAATGGACGAATTTATACGCTCATCGATTTTTTGGAATGATCGAAAACCGAAAGCGCCCCACTTTTCGTTTATTCGAATATTCGGAAAGTCGAACAATTTGATCGACTTCTGTTCTGTGCTTGAAGGTCTGAAGCTTCTTCGACAGAAAGGTAAAGGACGGCGTTATTCAATCCCTTCTGGATGCGCCACGCCTTCTACTTCTCCGAGATGTCGTGGAGAGGGGTACTGTTTGAAATAATGGAACTAAATAATAAACAAATAACAAAAAAGAGAGATACAAAAAAGAAAATAATATATAAGAAAATACTAAGAATAAATAGTAACAACAATAATAAAGAAATAAGAAAAGAGAAATAGAAGTAGGAAAATTTCTCTTTTTATTTTTTAGGCATAAAAAGAGGATGTGTAGAAAAGAATCATACTCTATAATAACGCGCTAAGCGATGAGGCACCCTATCGATCGGCGGCGCCGTAGAAATTAGCGGGGGAAAATCGGCGTGGAAAACGGGGAGGGGGAAATCGGGGGGAAAATGGGGGGAATTACGGCACGAAAATAGCGAAAAATACCCAGACGTGTTCTCCCTGCCTGGTAACTTCAGCTCTGAGGCAGTCGAGGTCGCTGAATGCGAATCTGAAGTTCGTTCTTGAAATATCGATGGCCAACAATCGATATTGATCAAACTATCATTTTTTTTGCGGATGTCGTCCAGGCGGTCCGAATCTTTAGTCCTGGGGGTAGTCGAGTTCGCAATAAGAAAACAGAAATAGAAGTAGGAAAATTACTTCATTGACTAAATCTTTTTTTTATTTTTTAGGCACAAAAAGAGGATTTGTAAAAAATTATGAAAATATATTAATATATAAGAAAATAGGAATAAAAATAAAAAATAATAATAAAGAAATAAAAAACAGAAATAGAAGTAGGAAAATTACTTCATTGACTAAATCTCTTTTTATTTTTATGGCATAAAAAGAGGGTAATGTGTAGAAAATAATAAAAATATATAGAAATAGAATGTATAGAAATAAGAAAACAGAAATAGAAGTAGAAAAATTTCATCAATCAGTAAATCTCATTTTACTTTTTAGGCATGAAAAGAGAAAAAAATATAGCGATATTAACAGTAATAATAAATACATAATAATAAGGAAATAAGAAAAAGAAACCAAAAATTCCTCCAATATGGATTTCTTTTTATAGAGATATAAAAATATCTATACGTATATATATATATATATATATATATATATATATATATATATATATATATATATATATAATGTACCAATAAAGAAAAAGAAACGGAAATGAAAAATGTTTTAAAAATGAAAGTAGAAGCCCTGAGTGGCGGATGTGTCGTGTTTATTGAAGGAGGTGGTGCACTGGGCTACTTTGGCACGGCACACATCAGGGACGTAGGAATGTTTTTAACGGAACGGCGGACAATAACGATGAATTCATGAATGAAGGAAATGCAGACGATACACGAAGCAGTTTCTGCTTCGGGGCTCGGCGATTAAAGCTTTCCCCTTAAGTTTGCCCTACACTCCTTGGAACTTCGATATCGGAAAGCCAAGCACTTTCCACAGCGACCTCCAGGCTCGCGAGTCCGTGAAAGGAAAGTCAGCGCGAGAGCTTCACTAGTATTTATAGATTCTGATGCTATTGCTGGATGCTGTCTGTCAAGAAGGCTGTCAACAACGTCATCAATATGTAGTCGTCGTTCGGCTAGTTCAAGTCGCACGCACTCACACTTGACGACGGCTCAGTCCGTCGTCTACCAGCCGCAGCAGCGGATGCAGCTGCCACCTTGTGAGCCTGACGTCATCGCGCACATCTGTGCACAACGTGTGCTGTGCTGCGTTGTTCGCCGCCGACGACTGCTTCTTGCCGCCACTACGAAGGCGATTTATCGCCGGACGGCGTGAAATGGCCCCCATCAGCTGGAGAGGCGATCTTTATGCCAAGGCGATTTTTCCTCTCTTGCAGCGACTGGAAGCGCAACGTGTTCCGAGTGAAGGCAACATCTGGCTCAGGAAACGTCTTCCCGCCTCAGCGCATTTGAATTCGAACCTGGCGGGAATCAACTTATCAAAGGATGCGGGAAACGGCAGTCCCCGCAGAATCATATCCAGCTGAATATTAGCCACGGCTGGTCTTGGGAGTTGCCGTATTCTCTGCCATTAAGGCATTTTGGTTCTTAACACGTTGACGACCGCGCAATTTTCGCGTGTCGGCCCCGCGGGACCGCGCGTGTGGCGCCTTTTATACTCGCGTCGCCGCGCGGCGCGGCGTGATGGCTGACATTGCTATCGATTTTTCGCGCCGCGCGGCGCTGCCGCATCGCATTCGTACTCCGCCGCCTCAAAACACTACATTTGACGGAATTTCGGGTTACGGTATTCGGCGAATCCTGCCGCAGGAGGGATGAACGCGGCGCGGCGCGATCAGCTGCGGCAGACTCGATGTGGAGTGGGAGATTCACCACCGAGGTGAATCATTTTGCTATGTCCTCCTTGTTTTGGCTCCTCAACTAACAAAACAAAGAATGTGTAGCACAATTATGGCACAATTTCATTTTCACGACTCCAGAGGTCGATGGGAGGTCGAAAAGGTTTTTTTTGACCAAACTTCTCCCGGGGGGGGGAGGTTATTTAGGGTGGTGATCACGAATCTGATATCCGTTTTCGGTAACCATTACTTTAGTCACCCGTATCTTTCGTAACCTAGGAAGGGAAAGGAGATCTGTAGAAATTCACGAAGTTTTACCTACTACGCCAAAGATATGTTCAGTGAAAAATGATCCCGGAATGGCAATATGAGAGAGAATTCTGAGCGATTCTCGACAATGAGTACCTTCCAGCAATTTTACTTTTGAACCCGCACATGTTGTAAAATAAGGTCGTTTAGTGCCATTTGCATTGCAGGGGACTCGACTCAATATCACACTCACCAATTTCAACCGTAGGTTGAGCAGACGATTTCGTCCCCAGCTTTAAGAGAGGATATGTCGTCCCCACAGGAATCCCACCACTAACATTAGCCAGATGCATTCCGCTGATCGGCCAGACGAATTCTTCCTGTTTTGGTTCTTCAGTGACTCATGGACCGTCTCCTCCGTCGTCCTTTATGGCGCACGGAACGTAGTACGTAGAAGTTGGTCGCCGTGCGTCGCTGATGCTCCCCTTTCTAACTACAATCGTGTAGCGGCGCGTTAAATTCGGGCGCGGCGCGACTGGCCGCGCCGCACCGCGGCGGGAGTATAAAAGGCGCCTATTGCGCGCGCGTGACACGATATTGCGTCATCTTAGGTTAACAAAAATTGAATTTTCAAAATGCACCCCACGAATCCGATATCCGTTCTCGATATTGTGGTACTGTTTTTTGCAATATTCCCTAAATCTTTTCTTTTCCGCAATGAGCTTCCCTCTGATGGTCTAATTGGAAAATAATTGTTTTTGATGCGGAACTTAGACTGAAAGATTCTAGAATTGCCATCAGAAATCGTCATCATGAGCATTCTGGATCACAACATCAACAAACTAAACGACAGTTTTGACGGACTTGTTGCTCGACAGCGATCTTGAAGCACCCGGTAGCATAGAATGCGACGACATGGCTCTTGCTGTGGTCCAAGTAGTTGTAGTTTGTAATCATGGTCGTAACATCCAAGTATTAGGTTGTCCCATAAGTTTTCGCCGTTTTTTTTTCAACGATTCACTTCAGATTTCGCCGGCGGTCTATTGCATAGCACTGCGTAGCTTTAGAAAGAGAATGATTTGCTCTATCAGAACATGTATTGCATTTCTTTTTTCATCATGAATTTTGTCAATTTTTAGGTGGTTGAAGTGAAAAGTGAAAAATTGAAAAAGTAGCCATTTGCGCACTTGTTCTCTCCGCTCAGGTTTGTGATTTTTTGCGCAGTTTTTTATAGCACTTAGAGGATAATGTTCTGCACTACAAAAATATGTGTTGGTCCTATTTTCTCATTTGTCCTCTATTGATTTTTAGGTCATCAAATTGGGACGTCTGAAGGAGAATGGTTATTTTTGCCGACAGCTCCTGCTCTATGGTTGGACTTTTTGAGTTGCTTTTATATGTCATTCGAAAGAGAATGTCTCGCTCTATAAAAATATGTGTTGCGTTTATTGATTTCTTTTGAATGTCAACAAAATGCCAAAAAGAGAAAAATCGTCTTCACCAACAACTCCTTCTCCTTCTTCAGTTGTTGATATTCGAAACAAAACAGCGTGAGCCAATAAACGCGACACAAATTCTTACTGAGCAAGACATCCTCTTCCAAACGACATATAACACCAAGCAAAATAGTCCAAACACAGAAACGGAGTTTTGGTAAAAATTCGGACGGAAAAGTCGGAATTCCCAATTTGATGGCCTAAAAATCAATAAACGGCAAGCGAGAAAATAGAACCAACACATATTCTTGTAGTACAGAACATTGTCTTCCAAATGCTATAAAAAACTGCGCAAAAATTACAAACCTAAGCGGAGAGAAGTGCGCAAATGGCTACTTTTTCGCTTTTTCACTTTTCATTTCAACCACCTAAAAATTGACAAAGTTCATGATGAAAAAAGAAATGCAATACAAGTTCTGATAGAGCAAATCATTCTCTTTCGAGAGCTATGCAGCGCCGGCGAACTCTGCAGTGAATCGTTGAAAAAAACGGCGGGGAGTTATGGGACAACCTAATAGTTGCAGATTGTAACATGCCTGTTTGTTACCTCTTATTTATTTAATTATTTACTGCACCAGAAGTGCGCTTTAAAACATAACGAAGAAAAAGAACACAGTGTTAGTCAAAACAGTCTAATTCAGCTATGGAAAATGTACCAACGAAACAGTGTGAGTAGTAAGAGAACACTATGAGCTGCAGCTAGGTAAAAGAAGTTCGTTTGCAGCATTCAGCAGACTCGGCGCAAAGGACTAAGAAATAGAGTACTCAAAAAAAAACGAAAGTATAATAGAGTATAATCCTACAAAGAGCTGTTTAAGTTAATAAAGGATAAAGGACGGCGTTACTCAATCCCTTCTGGGATGCGCCAGTGCATTCTACTTCTACGGGATGTCGTGGAGGCGACATGAATGCGTATTTGGCCATACAATGACTTGCGGTGCCCAGCCGATGAACAAGTCAGCGCTTTATCCTTCCCAGACAAGTCTGGTACCAATTCTCCGACCCCGGAGGGATGGAAGGCTTGGTTGGCCTGGGCGGGAAATCCGAACCAGGAACCTGATATCGGGTGCACGCGACAGTCAAGCCTCCTCCGACTGCGCTACATCTGTTTTAAGTTAGGTATAGGCATGTGTTATACTCCCGCGGGAGCATCCGCGGAACGTCCGCGGACCAATGGTGCACGGCGGAGGCGGGCGTGGCGAGGCGCGGCGATTGGCCAGGTGAGGAGTCTCGGCGCGATTCCCGCCCTTCCGCGGATGCTCCAGCGGGAGTATAACTCAGGCCATAGTTAAATATGCAAATTTGACATCACCATCAAAGGGTGCAGGCGTTAGCATTCAGTATTTCATTTCAGTATCTATGGCGTGATTCCAAGTGGATGTGGAAATCACTTTCGAGCACCCTTAAGGAGAGGAAAGCACCTAGGAGTCCGGACGTATAACCGGTCATACCCAAGCGGACAGTAGCCACATTACGCCTCCTACCTTTATTGAATGAAGTCTCAAAAATAACTCTGAAGTTCAATGGATAGCTGGCCGATGCAGGTTGCCTCTGATGTATTCCCACGTAGCCATGCCAATCGTAACTTATCGTAATCGAGCGAAATTCGAGGAGCGGATATCAGATTCCTGACCAGCACCTTAAATAACCCCATTCAGGGAGTTCAGGCAAAGGTGATGACAACACTAGTTATCGATATGGGTGGGTACAACAACATTAGGTCTACACTGATGAGTTCTCCGCATCATACTCATACTATGGACACTTCTAGCAACTGAAACTGTTATATATTGATAGAAATAGATATAAACCTGATGTCTGATGGTTTTGCAACGTAAATAAGGCAGAGAAAAATGTGTGTTAACGCATATCAACCTGCTCCGAATCATGAACAATATACATGACGAATACCCCCCCCCATCGATTTTGACATGCACCTTTGGGGAACCAAAGCAAAAAGGGCATGGCAAAATGATTCATCCCGGTGCTGAAATCTCCGACTCCACGCTGAGCCTTCGCGACTGATCGTGCCCCATCCTTTCCTTCAGTGGCACGATTTGCGGAATACAGTAACCCAAAATTCCGTCAAATGTGGTGTTTTGAGGCGGTGGAGTGTAAGGCGCCTTTTATACTTGCGCCGCCGCGCGGCACGGCGTGATGGTTGACATGGCTATCGATCTTTCGCGCCGCCCGGCGGCACCGCATCACTTTCATACTCCGCCTCCTCGAAACACCACATTTGACGGAATTTCGGGATACGGTATTCGGCGAATCGCGCCGCTGGAGGGAAGGGCGCGGCGCGGCGCGATCAGCTTAGGGACTCGGTGTGCAGTGGAAGATTTCACACCGGGATGAATTATTTTGCTATCTCCTTTTTGTTTTGGTTCCCCAATCAACAGAACAAAGATGGTGTTGCAAAATTATGGCGCTATTGTAGTACATTCAGGATTCCAAAGGTGGAGAAGAGGTCGAGAAATTTTTTCGACCCAACTTCGTCCAGCGAGGAGTTAAAACACGTCTAACTACATATAACGGGGAGCAGAGCAGAGTAGAAGTGCAATACAAATAACAAAATAGGGCACTAGTTAAAAGTTCCGACTTCACCGACAAGACTTCGGTCGAAAAAATTTTTTCGCTGAAACTTTGTCTAGGGAATGCTATTTGGGGTGCTGATCACGAATCTGACATCCGTTTTTCACGATTAGGTCGGAGATCACCCAAACCATTAACAAGGGTGGTCCAGGCAGAGTCACCGATTTCGCCGAAACTTCGTCTGAGGGAGGGGGGGGTATTTGGTGTGTGTGCTGACCACGAACCTGACATTCGTTTCGTAAGCGTCAATATCTTATAACGAATTTCTCACCTTGAAGTAAAAGCTGGAAGAGGTTCGGTGGTGAGAACGATGCAATAAGATTGAAACAATGACGAGATTTCATTGATAAATATTGTGATTAAAAAGGACCAAAACTAACTGAAATATATCAGCGGAGGAATAAAAAGGCATGGAAAGTATACCGCAAGAAATACTCTAAAGTCGGTGATCCTGCCTAGACCACCCTTGTTAACGGTATGGCTGGTCTTCGATCGAATCGTGGAATACGGATGTCTAATTCGTGATCAGCACCCCAAATAACACCCTAGAGAAGGTCTCAGCGAATTTTTTTTCGATCGAAGTCGTGTCGGTGGAGTCGGAACTTTTAACTAGTGCCAAAGGATCATTTAGTGCCATTTGCATTGCAGGGGATTCGACTCAATACCACACTCACCAGTTTCAACCCTAGGTTGAGTAGACGACTTCTAACCCATCCTTAAAGAAGGATTCGTCGCTTCTCACAGGAGACCCACCACTTCTCACAGAAGATCCACCACATTAGCAAGATACATTCAGTTGCTCAGCCGGGCGAATCCTTTCTGTTTTGGTTTTCCATTGACTCAAGGGCCCTCTCCTTCGTCATCCTTGGCGAACGGACCGTAGTTAGCAGAAGCTCGTGGCCGCGCGCCGCTGACGCTCCCCTTCCTGACTGCAATCGCGCAGCGTCGCGTCAAATTCGGAGCGCGCCGCGGCCAGTCGCGCCGCACCCCAAATTGACGCGCCGCGCCGCGACGAGAGTATAAAAGGCGCCTAAGGCCTGAGTTATACTCCCGCGGGAGCATCCGCGGAAGGGCGGGAATCGCGCCGAGACTCCTCACCTGGTCAACCGCCGCGCCTCGCCACGCCCGCCTTCGCCGTGCACCATTGGTCCGCGGACGTTCCGCGGATGCTTCCGCGGGAGTACAACAGAGGCCTAAGACCTATGTTATACTCCCGCGGGAGCTTCCGCGGATGGGCGGAAATCTCGTCGGGACCCCGCGCCGGGCCACTCGTCGCGGCCCGCCACGCTCGCCTCCGCCGTGCACCATTGGTCCACGGACGTTCCGCGGATGCTCCCGCGGGAGTATAACAGAGGCCTAAGGGCTCGTTTAGTGCGCGCGCGACGCGCGACGCGATGCCATGTGCAGGGGCCGAATCGATCAATCGCTCCGCTCGATCAATTTGGCCACTGCACATGCATCGCGTCGCGCGTCGCGCGCTCACTAAACGAGCCCTAAGGCCTTCGTCACACCACCGCTCACCCCGAGCGACGCCTAATGATATGCTCCCATATCGATCGGGCGGCGCGATGGAATCGATATGGGTGCATATCATTAGGCGTCGCTCGGGGTGAGCGATGGTATCACAAAGGCCTAAAAGCGATGCGGCTCCGATGGACGGCGCGAAAAATCGATAGTTGTGCCAGCCATTACGCCGACGCGATTGATAATTTGGGCCACTACACATGGCATCACGTCACGCGCACACTAAACGAGCCTTAAACCAGGGCTTAAAGGGCCTGTTTATACTGCGACGCCGAGCGAAGCGACGCCACACATTGTAGCCATATTGATCGAGCGACGCGATCGATGAATTTGGCCACTATACATGCCGTCGCGTCGCTCGAAGTCCGAAGTGGAAACAGGGCCTAACGCATTTGAATGTATGGTGCAACGGCACAAGACGTAAATACGCCTCGCAGGGATGCGGATGCGTGCGGTGGTGTGGGGAAGGATAGGAGAAACGCGTTCCCGCACCCTGCTGTGCGTATTTCCGACGTCTACCATAAACAGATAAACTTTGATTAAAATGTTCAGGCGACTACCTGTTTGACCTGATATCTCTATACAGGATATAATACTGGGAATAGGCAGTGAAGTGGCATTACATGAGCAAGAGTTGCAGAACAAGGTAGTGCCAATGGATGAAGCTAATCTCAGAATCATTTCAGCGAATGACAGTCGGTAAACGCTGCTTGGGGAGCCTTCTTCTAGCGCCTTCTTTTTAGAACTCTTCGTGGATTTTAAGGCATTTAAGGCATTTCAATTGCATCTTAAAGTCCGGTCAAGGAACTCAACTCCTCTTTCAGCTCTAACCGTCCTCTTGTCACGGAGAACTCTACACCTTAGAACAACAGCGAATAATAAGAAAAGCTGCAGCAGAACATGCAGCAAGGTCTAGAGCAAATGGCCTCCGGCAAAAAAGGAAATAAAGAGAAACTCTGCAGAACATTCGCTCAGGTTTAGACAACGACCTAGCCGAGCAGATCCACAGCAGATCCATCCGATAGTCCCGTAGATGAAATCCGATAGTCTACCGGGAGCGGTTGTTTCAGAGAGCAGGCGGCCTGCCACTGACACAGACGTTTTCAGCACGTCGTTCACCGCCGTTGAGCATAGGTCGTCTTTGAAACAGTAGCAGCAGTAGTAACTACTGTGGAGTCGGTTGCTTCTCGAAAGAAATGGAGAAAATGGCACTCATCGTGAAGTGTCCCTGGGCGTGTACAAGCTGGTGATGCAAAGGACTAACCAGCCAATCACAGGCCTTGATGGGCTATGGAAAAATCGACCACTGTCATCCGGAAACGGGAACATCATTAGAGAGAATTGTGGTGGCGTAAGCTGGTAATGGGGTGCGCCACGCACTCGGAGTCGTGGAGTCAGCAGAGCTACAATTGATTCTACATGGGTCTCACCTACAGACGGGCGTCCAGAAGCAGCACGTGGACAACGGAAAAGCCAGACAGCCAGGCCAAACGCGACATGAGACGGATGCCTTAGGAAGAAGAACTGATCTGACTGCATCAGAAGGCACTAGACGGGGTCAGACGCCTGATAAGGGGCGTCTGACCTCTGCGATCGCCCAGGTAACAGTGATTTATTCAAGGCGTGGGACATCAGAGAGCGATGAACAGCCAGCGGATGCCGGCCGGCTGAGGAGGACATGCACGTACGAAGACGGATGGGTGGTCGGCAGCTCGTTCATCGCTACATCACATCTCAAAAATTCATGCAAAAAGAGGATAACATAACGCATCATCGGAGGCTGACACAGCGACGGGGAATGCGAGGCGATGCGAGGTCGCTGTCGACAGCCAAAACAAACGGCAGAAATTCTGCACACGCAGGAATACCTACCATGAAACAGGATCATAGGACTAATCGGTCCGTTAGTCCTCGCGTGCGTCCGCTCAAAATTATTGACCGCTGAGCAGAGTTCATCCAATTGATCAAAGTCGACCGAAGTGACAATAGTGGACCTTGCAACGGCAGGCAAAGCAAGCCACCGACCAACAAATGATAAAGGGATAAAGATCGATAGTCAATCCCATTGCAGAATGCGCCACGCGTTCCACTTCTACGTAGTATCGTGAACGCATATTGAAAATGTATGTGGCTAATGGCTTGCGGTGGCCAACCGATCTGGTCCAGCCAGTACTTTATCCTTGACAAGTCTGGGTGCCCACCCAACAACTCTGGAGTTATGGAAGGCTTGGTTCGCCTGGATCGTGAGTCCACTCATAATTAATGACCGCTGGACCATTCGACCAATGTCGACTGATGCGAAATTGTGATTGGTTGAAGCGTTTCCGCCATCGAACACCGCCTTTACTATAAGTACCGAATAGGCTTGTCATCGCGCGAAGAAGAAAGAACAATGTAGAAAGAACAGTCGATCGATATCAATCGATAAAATATTAACGAGGACGTAGGAACGAGCGGTGAACTCAGCCAGTCAGTCGATCAATATCGATCATCAAAGATCGAATTTCCACAGAACTTTACTGTTCCAAGAGAACTTCTTATCTCTTTAAAAAAGAGTACTATCGATCGATCATTACATATTGATCGATACCATCGATTTTCTTCGAGAGTTGACAATTCGAGTGTGAGAGCTGAATCAACGACGTTATGTGTGAGAGCTGAATCAACGACGCACAATATGATGACAGATGAACTGACGGTACAGCAAAGGTGTGTTTTAGGCCCCGTTTATACTTCCGACGCTGAGCATGTGTATTGGCCAAATTGATCGATCGCGTCGCTCGTGGCCACAACACGTGGCGTCGCGTCCCTCGGCGTCGAATTATAAATGGGCCCTTAGAAGCTACTTCATGATTAGTTTATTGTTCGGCTTTAGGTTTTAAAGCTTTATTTTTTAGAGCTATTTTTAAAATTCATTTTTAATCAATACTTTCGTAGTAATCGTTAATGTGGCCTACATGGGGACAAAACGCACCAGACCCATCAGGACGCACATTGTACGAACGTGTCATCCATAGGGGAAGCGTTTACGTTCGTTCATTCGTCGGAGCGGGTTAGGTCGGTGGTCTGATTGGCGGGAGCGCTCGCGCCACCTAATGTAGGCCACATTAGCTACAAGTACTGAACAGGCTTAACGTCACCGCAAAGAAAAGAGATCAAGCGATCAATATCGAGTGATGAAATCAGTGTATATGCCTAATGCTAACAGTATTGGATGAAGAACGCCACTGAACAAGCTTGATTAACTGATCAATATCGATCGATTAGATCCAGCTGACAACAGCTAACAGGACAGCTCGACAATTCGGAACATATTGGATTTATTCTCAACGTGCTTCGGACTATATGTTCAGCGATACGTGAAGTGACTGCATAGCTCGAAAAGTCAGTGATCTGATTGGCTAGCGCCTCCGTTGCCACGCCTAGCACAAAACTGGGCAGAAATCCAACATGTACCGGAAATTCGTAAGAAGACTGGGCAAAAGCAGCAGTGCCTTACGTATTCTGTCTCATTTTTCTTCTACCATGCCCAGGTAATAAATCGCAGCTTCGTTGCCTGAGTTACGCCATATCGGCTGGAAACCTGTCTGTCACCGTTATAAATAGAGGCGCGCTGGCGTCATTTCTTCCGAATATAGACATCTGGCCGGAAGAAGCCCTGGAAGACGCGGCGTAAAATTAGATTTCGACGCATGAACACGACTAATCGTCGTCAGAAGACACAAGCACCATACCAGCACCGCTAGGTAGCAGCTTTCAAGAGCAGCCATCCCCTATGTAGTGACTGAACGGCGGTGTATCCTATGCTCCCGTTCATTGAGCTTCTTCCGAATGAACGGCGCCGCTTGTTTACGCATAAATAAACAAACAAACAGACGTTCGCTTTAGTGGAATTGGCAGAAAAACACACTCCGAGTCATGGAGTCGTGGCCCCGTTGGCTAATCTCCGGACTCCTTCGCAGTATAGGACTTTACGGATCATCCTTTAGCAGCCCCAAAAGCCTTCTAGGCTTACTTTGGCTGGAACTGTGGTTAACGAACAAAAAATCTTCATGGAAAGCGTTCTCCAAGGTCTAAAATTACCTCATACACTACGAGAAGTGAACAAAGTGTACGGCGCACGAAGAAAGAGCTCGACGTAGGACGCAGAAGTGTAAAAACTGACGAAAAACCAGGAGACAGCTTCGCCGATAGGACAGCTTCAGGCAATTAGCGACCTGTTCTTGCAACAAAAATGGTCAAGGATAAAGGATAAAGGACGGCGTTACACAATCCCTTCTGGGATGCGCCAGCGCATTCTACTTCTACGGGATGTCGTAGAGGCGACATGAATGCGTATTTGGCCATACAATGACTTGCGGTGGCCAGCCGATGAACAAGTCAGCGCTTTGTCCTTCCCAGACAAGTCTGGTACCAATTCACCGACCCCGGAGGGATGGAAGGCTTGGTTGGCCTGGGCGGGGATTCCGAACTAGGAAACTGGTATCGGATGCAAGCGACAGTCGCCCCTCCTCCGACTGCGCTACACGCGCCCTAAAAAGGTCACACGCTCACCCCGGAAAATCAGGTTCGTGTCCTATCCGGGCCGACCATTCCTGTTCATAGCTGCCGCACTTAGACCCAAGCAATAGCCTTAGAAGTTAAATACATGGCGCATCCAACGAAGAAATCAATCGTTCTATCGATTGCCCTTCATCTTAAGAACAGTAGCAGACAGCAACTTCCGAGATCAACTTATGAGAAGAACTGCGAAATGAGCATGGAAGACAGCATAACGAGTGTACTGGTCGTTTGTGTGGCCTACACGGGAAGGGGGACGCGCCAGATCAACCACACCGCGCATGAAGCAGTAGTGCCATCTAAAGATTGAGTGTCGAGATAGGTTGATGTGAGAGTGTTGTTGTCGGAGCCTGTTGTACGTGAATGGCTGACGTGTGCTCCCGCCTCCTAATGGAAGCCACATTAACGACCAGAACCGAAAGTTGGTTTTCTTTCAATCTAAAGGAACATCCGTACAGAAGGTGGGAGAAAAGGCTCGAAACAAAGGTAGCGACCATGAAAACAACCTGGTTTTGCAAATATTCACGAATTTTAGTCCTACTTGCTGTCGAGGGGGCGTGGCGAAACGGCTACCCTCTGTTTGGACGGTGCCAATAGGTTGAGAGTGCCCAACAAATTCCCGCCTTTCCATGTAGGCCACATTTACGACTAGTACCAAATAATGTTTAAGAATATGCTGACGTAAGAAACTATGCATGGGAGAGCAGCAGGGGCATAAGACGGGGAGAAAAATGAAAATGCGATCTTATGGACACGAAAAATACGTACGGAAGTCAACAAAGGCGCGTCTGGAAGCCTGACAGCCGGCCACAAATGTTCGACAAGCATTGATCGAGTTCTATTGTCATGGAGAGCAGTAGCACGTGGACGGCGGACAGAGGACAGACTGCGGTGGTCGTAGCTGATGGGGCTGATGGATCGCCTGCAGCCACATGGCGGACTCTTCAAAGGTGGCGAAAAAATTCGACGAATGAAGTAGAGCAGGCGGCGATGAAAGGCAGCCTGAACACATTCTTAAGCCCGCAGAAGACCTCCAGGAAAGGGGAGGAAAGACTAGGATGGGCAGTGGTGGAGAGGGAAGGAGCGAGTGGCAGGTTGAGGGGGATACCCAGGATTTAGACCGGTCATTAATTTTGCGCGGATGCGACAAGGAAATTCGACAGAGGTAGGGGGCTGAGGTACAGCAGTGATCACAAAGGTCCTCGAAATTCGCACTCATGCTTAGATGGAGAGATCGGCACTGGGAACCGTTTCTCAATTAACCTGCGTCGAATGTACGCACCATTCTGAGCGTCCGTGCCAGTTCGGTATCCTGATTGGCTGGCGTGCATACGGTCGACGCTCTGATTGGCCGGATCGGCCCAACATCTCAATGCTGCAGATATACGCGACCAGGGCCGGTATTCGGAAAAGCGCAACTTTAATCGAGTTTCAAAGCATTTAAGCTCAAGCTGACGGCACAAATCACGAGCAATCGATGCAGAGGGCAGGGAAAAGCAGTGACGGAATATGAAGAAGTGACTCGATGACGCAGTCCAGCCCTGGCTCAACACCCCTCAACGGCAACTGCCAGCAATTAACTCGCAACTGACGTCTTGCCAGCTAAAAATAGCTGCCGCTCCAGCGAGGAGAATCCCGTCGACTCGAACCCGCACTGCTCTTCAGGTGCATGTATATGCAGATTGCTACACAACTACTAATACAATTACCACCGGCCGTAAGCGCCTATAAATTGCTGACGACGAGAAAAACGCCGGGACGGGGACGATCACTGCGAAGAACGGACACATTCGCCGTTTGAATGGCCGCCAGCACTATTTGCCCATTCGGCTGTCCAAATGCGTCGTTAAGCAGCCTAATGAAGCTCGGCCGCCCTCAAGTAAGGCGCACGTGTAATGGAGGACGGATTCCCGAAGAATTCCGGCCCTCCACTCCTTCGCCTCTTCAGCCTCCAACGCCTCACTCGCTCGTTGCCTGCAAGCGAAGAGGGGTTTGCTCCGGAATGCATACAGAAGACGTGGAAGAAGAGCGCTAAGAAGACGTGTGATATCGCCAGCTAGCATTGGAACACATTCGCCTTTTGGAGAGGTAGAAGGCCTTCAGGAAAAAGAAAGCTAAAAGGTAGAGCTGATAACAGAAGACCTTGTGAAGAAAGTTTCGAACGATATCGAACTCGACCTCGCTTCAGAAGTAGGAGAAAGCGGATCTTTTGCTGAGGTTAAGAGAAAGCTAAAGAGCTCAAAGATTCTGAAAATGTGGGGAGGCGCATCAAGGGCAAGGTGGAAGAACGTCATCAGTGGGAAAGGGAAGAAGAGAAGAAATAATCGACGAAAGAAAGAGGAATGAGGAAGAGGATGAAAAAAGCATTGACAAGAAAAGTTAACTCTACGACTGCCAAATCCTGATGCTTAGAAGAGGAAGACGAGGAGAAATTGTCAAATATGAAGAGAATGGAGACGTGCACAAGAGGGAAATGAAGAATACGGACAAGACCAAGAAAACGAAGAAAAAGAGAAAGATGAAGAGGAAAAAGAGGACATTGGAGAAGAAGTAGAAAAGAAGGGGCAGGGATTGAGGCGAAGGAGCAGACGCTGAGGAAGAAGGAGATGAAAGAGAACGACGACGAAGATGGCGAAGAAGGATAAGGTTAAGAAAACGAAAAAGTCCATGATGAAGAAGAAAAGGAGGAAAATGGAGAAGAAGAAGAAGAAGAAGAAGAAGAAGAAGAAAGAACAGCGCATCACTTTCCAAAACATATTTAGGGGTTTCGAAGAGGATCTAGGAGCTTGGTCATCATTAGATCAGCAGTAACAAGAAGAACAGCAACAAAGAGACGACCACGAGGCAGAAGAGGACAGTAAAGACGAGAAAGGATGAGCCAGAGAAAGCGAATAAGGGGACGAGCAAGAAGACATTGAAGAATGAACGACGAAGATGAAGAGAAGGAGAGAAAATGGAGAAGAAGAGCGGAAAATGATAACGAAAAGGAAAAAGACGAGAGAGAGGAGAAAGAGTGTAAAAAAGCGGATATGCAACGAAGTGGAAAGAAAACGAAACAAAAGGCGAAGAAGAATAAGGCGAAGGAGACGAAGATGAAGAGCAGAAGGAGGACAGCAGAAAAGACGGAGGAGAAGAGACGACGAAGAATGAGAAGAGGAAGAAAAAGAAAACGAAGAAGAAGACGACGACGTCGAATAAGCTTTAAAGGCGGATACATAAAAAGATGATGAAGCTGAAGGCGACGATGAAGGAAGAAACGAAGGAAGATGGGTTCATTGCGCAGAAATAACCGAAGAAGAAGGAGAAGAAGTGTCCACTCTCGTTGGGGGGCACTCCAGTCTCACTCGTTGACAACGGCGACTAAACTGAAAGCGAACTTGCATAAGAAGAAGACACCGTACACTGGCCTCCGAGAGGATCTTTCTGTGTAATTTTCTGGCCGAAAGACGTTCGGATCTGGATTGGATATTTGAAGACGGCCTCCTTCTACTGGGTCAGTCGGGTTTATTGCAGGAAGCGGTCCCACATAAGGAAGCTCGGGGAAATTGCGAGCAATCGCCTTGGCCCCTTAGCGAGAAGAGGGGCTCTGAAGGACGTCTACATGGAGGTTTTCGCACAAAAGGCAGAACAACGCTTCACCTGTCAGCAGACCGTACACCTTCGAGTTCCTAGAGGAATTCTACATAGCGTAAGTCAATCACTTATCCGGACAGGAACCCATTTCCTACGTCGGGATCTTGAGAGCAGCCAGACCTGTTGACGGCGAGAAGTGGAGCAGACCTTCGGGCTGTGGACCGTCGGAACTGCAGACTGGCAGAAGAAGAAGCCGAAGCCGAACGCTATCGGGCTCGAATCGAAACTTCTCAGCAAACTCTCTGGCGTAATGGAGAGAATTCGATTTGCACAAGATGGAAGGAAAACACACGAACGCGCCGAGAGCACCTCAGCTCAGCCAGCCGAAGACCGACCGCCGACGACGACGAAGCACGAAGGAAACACTGATGCGATAGGGAAGAACCCTTCTAGCGCTACACAGTCGGATCAATAGCGAACGCATCCTATTTCTGAAGCGCGACGGAAGCACGGAGGTGTGAAATTCCGATGAACGAAGACGTGGTTGTCGACGAATGAACACGCTCATTAGAGCATTTCCTCACTGGCAGCTCATGCTAAGTCGTAAAAGGCTGTAATTCTCCACCGGATGAATGCGTAGCGCTTTCCGTTTGACGAAGCAAAACTGTTCAGGCCGGAATGCGAACCATGGATCGATTCGGGGTGCAGAGGGGAGCCGACGCTTCACCGCACTGCACCACGCTCACCAATAATTCCTCACCTCTGCCCTAAATGGAGCAAAATGACAAAAATTATCATAAACTTCATCAGGTACGTTCGCAAAACAAAGAATTTTGCGTACAAGGCTATAATGTGGCCTACATGGCCATGGGGAGGCAAGTAGTGACGCCCACCCGACTGATTCATTGTTCAATTTAGCTGGCGATTTCCGGCATGTCGGAAGATGGACCTTAGCTTCTTAAACTCAAATACACGATCAGCTTTTCGAATAATAGAATTTTTGTAGAGTTATTTTTAAAAGGAACCTTGCATAGCACAAGAACGTCGCTTTTGACCCGATATTTTCTGTTTGAAAATAGGAGACCTTGGTCGCGAATGTGGACAACATTGTGAGGCGGCAACGTGCCGGCCAATCAAGCTACATCGAATGGGCGTGACAGCCCGAGACCGGTCAGTATCCTGCGATTGGCTGGCGTGCATTCACCTCACAATGCTGCCCACATTCGCGACATGACCCACCGCAACACTCCCTGCTTGGCTTAACAAAGTGCCTCTGTGCTCCGGCGCCTGCGAACGCCGTAAATGGCGAGAAATCGAATTCGTCTGGATACGTGTCCAAGTCCTAATATACAGTGTGAGGACGAGCGGAATGCACTTGCGCTCTCGCCTCCTCCAATGGAACACCAATAGGCCACAAAAAGCCCCGTCGTCGATGACATCATCGTCGACGGCCCGTCTCGGGGAAGACGTGGATTAGACGACGACAGCGGAGCAGCAGCCATTAGCCGCGCCCCGACCCATTATTTCCTGCGGGCCGCTTTTTTTTTGGAAGTCAGTCGGCCCAAAATAACGGACGGTGAAGGACAGATGAGCCGTCCGTCCGTCGTCGGCCGGCCACGTAGCAATGAGCCGGCAAAAACGGTCGGCCATTCAGTTCGGCGGCGCCGTCAGGGGAATAATGGATGAGCCGTGAGCGATGAGCAGGTGAATGAATGTCCGAGCCACGGCTACGTGCCGATAAGCTCAAGCCGAGCTGGTGTAGAAGCTGTAAAGCCTCGAAAAGACGGCTAGATAGGCAACAGGAAATAGAGGCGACGGAGGGCTTTCAAGAGAGCGCTCAACTTCCAGGCAAAATTTCAAGCTCCGCCCCACGTTTCTTAAAAAGCAAAAGGACAAGGTGAGACTTGGACACGTTCAGAGCAGAAACTGGAAAACAACTAGAATCGCACTGGAATGGGACGCTGATGATGTCTCGCGTGCATGAATGATCTACTGGGCAACTCTGGCACGCGGCACGAATGAATGCAGGAAACGACGTTGGCGACGTTCGCTCAAGCAATTCGACAAGTATTTTTTCGTTCAATTCAATAATTCTTTTTACTAACTCGATGAATAGAATCGAGAAGTGCAGCTTTCTTAAGGCAATCAAACCAAAAATGTTTTAAAAATTCAAAAAAAACTTCTTTGAAATTCGGAAAGTTTTTGAGCAATTGAAAGTGTTTGCGGTTTTTTGGGCAAAAGTTTTGATAATTGGACAATCTACTGGATTTACTGCACTTAAAAATTCCCGCGAAAAACGTGCCCTGTTCCAATAGTGAGCGCTCCACGGCCAACGATCCGTTCATAGTTCGCGACGAATACGAATAGGCTCTAATGTAGAGTGCTGTTTCACCTGGGGCGCATGGTAGCGCAGTCGGTCGAGGAGGGCACGTCGAATAGAGGTTCAAGGTTCGGATTCCGCTCAGGCCAAACATACTGGACCTTTTTTCTTTAAGATTTTTAAAGGATAAAACAATAGAATCCCATCTCTCCGAGTGGAGGAATCAACCCAGTCATGGATCGATCGATATTGATCGATGTAATCTAATTGTTAGAGTTTGGGCTTGGCTAACTCACGTGTTTTGACGTACTGTGACTGCATCATCAGTTTGACGTTCGGACGGAGAAATCAATTAAGTCAATGACCGATCTTTATTGATCGACTCCTTCTAAGCCTATGTGCCCTACTATCATACGTGTTTTCATACTACTCTAACCGCCCCTCTATGATATCGTATGGACGAAAAAATCAATTCAGTCAATGATCGATCGATATTGATCAATGTCTTTTACCTGCCTTTTCTTAATTATCTTTGAAAGTGTACCAGGCTGTCCAATAATTCTTGTCCGAAAATTTCACCATTTTTAATTTTTTTTTCAACTTTCTTGAAAAGCAAGTCTGTTCAACAATATAATCACCACAGTTATCCACAACAGTGGCCCATCGATTGGGCAGGTCGCCGATGCCCTTCGCCCAGAACTCCGGGGGCTGCGACTCGAAGAAGTCCGCGATGTCGGATTTGAGGTTGTCGTAGTTGGTGAATTTTCTTCCGGCCAAATGGTGCTTCAGCGGGCGGAACAAGTGGTAGTCGGAGGGGGCGAGGTCCGGGGAATACGGCGGATGGGCAACCGTCTCCCAGCCGAGCGTCGCCAACTTCTGCTGGGTCTCCTTCGCCACGTGGGGGCGCGCGTAGTCGTGCAGCAGGTGGACCGAGGCCCGTCGGGGACGCTTTTCTCGGATGGCGGCGGCTAGTTTCCCGAGCTGATCGGTGTAGATGGAGGCGGTGACCGTCCTGCCTTGCGGGAGCAGCTCGAAATACAGCATGCCCTTGGCGTCCCACCAGAAGGCCTCCCGCTGTGCCCCTGTCCTCGAGGCTCGTGTCGCCGCTCTCGAAACGATTGAGCCAGCGCCTGACTGTGCGTTGGGACACTGCATCCTCCTTGCACGCTCTGCAGATGTTGGCGACCGCGGAGCCTGTGTCATTGCCCAGCAGCCACTCGTAGTACATGAACGTACGAATTCGACCTTGGTCCATTTTAGCTTGTACTGGTAGCTAGACGCGGGGACTACGCCTTATATACCCCTGGCGTGGAACTCTGGAGAATCTTCTAGAAGGTTTTTACACTTGCCTGATATTATAACACTTCTAAGGAAAATTATAGAATTTTGAAAATTTTCGGACAGAAATTATTGGACAGCCTGGTAAATACTACGCTAGATGTCACTTCAATTCATCGCCTTGAAGAAGAAACAAATTAACTCAATGATCGATCGATATTGATCGGTATCCCGTTTGTGCTAGTGCTCCTTACGTTCATCTGTTTGGTGATGCTACTATTAATAGAATGCCTGGCGCATCCAGCGAAGGAACTTTCCCACTCATCCAATGAGCATTCTCTTATACTACATTTGGTACATGTTGCGAAAGTGCGCAGCATTGAGAGGTGGGAACGCGTCGACCAATCATAACCAAGCACAGCACCGACCGTATCCATGCCCTTTCTGTATTTCTTTCTGCCCATTCGGTGCAGCCTGAATGGCTGGAGTGTTCGCACCCCTCAATGCTGCCCACATTCGAAACATGTATCCTACAAGAGCTATGTCATACAAGGAATAGAGACCCGCTGATCTTGACGTTCACATTCGTTCATACCGACCGGGTAGATTATTGTCCGCAGAATGAAAACTTCTAGCAAAAGACCACAATGAACGCAACGATCTTCCCAAAGTTGCTTCTGACGCACGCTTCGCCTCCACAACTGTTTATGTTCGCTTTGTTTTCGTGCTTTTTAAACAATACACACAAGCTAAGCGCCCTCCGGACAGCGTTCCGTCGGGAGAGCTTTCTCCCAGCTTGGAAAATGTGGCGAAGAGTTCTACATACATAGATCAGAAGAAGAGAAGTGTGGAGATTGAGAAGGAGAAGAAGTGCGAGGAATATTAGCAACTAAAAGTCTACCTATAAATTAGGATAGAAGTCCAATGAAGGCCTACTTCAGCCAGCGCCGGCTCCAGAAGCGTAGTTGAGGACAGTGTGGAACTGGAACACCTGAGGAGTGACGACGGTCGTTCCATTGAGCTGGCGCGTTCGCCACAAGTGCACTGTGCCGGCGACGACGTCAACGACGACGAGATTACTTGATGCATAAAGGAGTCGCCTGCTTCGCCTAGGCGACCACCAGCCGGCCGGCTCCGGCTGGAGCCCAACGCGTCGGCCTGCATGGAATATGTTCCCTGCAGGCCTCGTTCTTCGTCGCCGGTTTTCACCGCTGACACCCCTTGGAGTCGCAGGACGGAAGAGTTCTAGAGCCTATATGGGAAGTGGGTCCAATAGGTCTTCGATCTGATTCCTACATCTCGGTATCCTCACGCACTTCGGATCGATAACGTATGGACATACATTTCCATGTGGATATTCCTAAAAGTGGACAGTTTCTAAGGCTTCCTTAGCACAACAATTCAGAAGCATTACAATTCAGAAGTCGTTGGCATTACCACTGCCAAGACCTCTTCTTATGATGGGGAGAAAGCATTAGAAAAACAAAAGCTTTGGTACTAGTCGTTAATTTGGCCTACATGGAGGGGAGTCACAGGGTCATCTAGGTCAAATCGGACGCGCGCCCCATTCAGAATAGTCCTGCGCCGTCATTGGTTTGACTGGATAGGGAGTGTTCGGTCTGCACCATGATTTATTTATTTATTTATCTGCACATAAATATGCACATAATTCTAAAATGGAGAAAATTTATGGGCACCGTATGGATCAAAAAGTGCAGAAAAGAACAACAAGAAGCCTAAGCAAATCAAAGAAAGCGTGATCCACCAAATATTTACAAATGGAAAAATTTTGCTAGAAAAACGAGTGACCAAATATTTTGATGTAAGGCAAACACTAAGGACTGATGGGCTGATTAACGGCTGTTTTGTTGTGTTCGGTCAGTGCTATATACAATCCCTCTTCTTATGTGAAGTAGCCACTAGAAAAACCAATGCAGATTACTGTACTAGTCGTTAATGTGGCCTACGTGTTGTGGGAGGGCGCAAAAACTTAGTCGAGACGAATGGAATCGGAGCATACGGTCGGTATCCTGATTGGCTAACGCGCGATCGGTCGGCGCTCTGATTGGTCGTCATTTGCTGCTTGCTCCCGTCTACCCATGTATGTAGGCTACAATAACTACTAGTACCAAAATTTCCTGGAGTACCGTACCGTACTACCGTAAGCTATATTTTCCAGAAAATGATCTACCGGAAACGCTCATGACCACCGAATTCGTCGCGGATGCGGCGCGGCCACCCTTTTCAATCTTTCAGAGACCATTGGGAGATTTTTAGAGGTACTGCGACAGATTGAATATGCATAGAACTGCACCCAAAAACCTCTGGAGGATGTAATCATGCAATGCGATGCGGTCGCGTCGCGGTTTTTGGAATTCTTCATCTCTCGCTGCCTAGGAATACGGATCATAGAAACAGCCAATCCATCCGTTTCTCCACATATCCGTCCGCGCAAAATTAGCCGCCATTCAGAAAACTCCTCGGCCACTTTACGAGTATCAACCAGTCGATTACAACAATCGATTATCGATTGATATTAAGCATTCTCGCGCAAATTTCACGATTTAACGACTGAGTTCTTCGAATATGTTGGTAGGTAAATACCACTACTAGACGATATCGGTCTCTCAATTAATACACTTAAGGACATTTATTATTTGATGACTCATTTACTAATTATTGCTCGACTATTGATTATTTTTATTAAACATTATTATTTTCATTATCCTTTATATTATTATTCATATTACTATTTATACTTATTTTTGTTATTTATTTTCTATGATTGATATTGATTGTTATTCACAGTTGAAAGATTTATGTGGAAAGATCGTGCTAGTCCGTCGGTTTATACGAATGAACATCCATGCAAAATTGATGGCAGTTTCAGTTATCTCACAGTTTTGTACCAATTACTACAGAATATCGCTTGAAACTAAAACAATGGTCGCTGGATGTTCTTCTCAGAACAGCCACAACAACAATTTACCAATCAATATTCGATCAATATCATTTTAACGATTTTTTCGGCTTTCACCGCGAGTTTGAGCGAGACGGAGAAGTCCGGTCGAAGCATGCGAATCGACGAGTGCTGAGCTATCGCACAGGAACAATCGATACCCCCTGGGTACCGCAAGTGGACGGCGTCGATCCACCATTCAGTATTGATCGACTGCTATCGATTAATAGCGCGAAGTTAGAGCGGGGCCGGTTGCAGGCCAACAGCGGGGCTAAAAACCTCACAGGAAAGCTTCCGTATAGAAACTGCGTTCTGGTCTCAAGTTCGACCATTCTGGTTAGAAACCGAAAGAAAAGGGCAGCAGGTGGAAGTTACGTGCTGAACGTAGGGATTTCTCGTAATTGTGCCATTTGCTGCTAGGACACCAACGAACGTTCAAACATCGACTGACGGCAGCCGCCATGGCGAGGAGAACACCGCGTCTGCAGCCAAACACGACGGCTACAGTCCTTCGTGGACAAAGAACCTCCATTTGGACCTCAGTTCGATCTCGTCCTACATACCGTTGCTCAAAGACCCAGTCTCAAAAGGTTCAGCCCCTGGAATTCACTACAGCGGCAACTTATTTCGCGCGGACGGATGCACGAATGGAAAAGCAGACAGACTGGCTGCTGCATATCTAGATCTGATCAAGCTACCTAAAAGTCTGTGCGGCTGTCACTATGTAGAGGTGGTACAGCTGGTGGAGTCTGAGAATCCCGAGACCTCCGAATCCAGAGTACAAAGCCATCAGACGACAAAAGAAATAGCCTCAGCACCGAGAATTCCTTCTGATTATTCGCATGATAGCTCTCTTAACGGTTAATTCAGAGCAGGCATTAACAATATCGACTGAGTTGCTGTTAAAGCCCATCAGCGGCAATTAATTTTGCGCGGACGGACCCACGAATGGACAAACTGACACTTAGGCTATTACGCATGTAGCTCTAAAAAAATAGCATAAAAGTTGGCGGCGGAGCTATTAGTATGTAGAGTTGGTGCAACTGCTGAGCCTGAGGTTGAGGCTGAGAGAGCGCAGGTTTCAGATGGCTGGAGACCAGGAATTCTCTCTGGTAATTCCGATGATGCGATCACCTGGGATCTACTTTTAATGAACGAGAGCAGCCCATTAATGGCTGTTCTCGACTAGGCGAACACTGACGGAGTGCGGCACACTCTTCTGAGTGATGGAGGGCGAATGATATTAGAGATGACATCATCCTAAGCACAGCACGATGGGCCACGAATGCGTCCATAGAACGGAAGACCATGAGGCGAATGTGAACCTGAAAAAAGCGGCCGACTGATCGGAATGGTTTCTAGAGCTTAAGGACCCGCTTCTCACAAACAAACTCTTGCGATAGAGGACCGGAAAGCATGGAAAGACCCGCTCAAGTGCTGAGGTTGGCCTGAACGAAAGTTCTCTAATCGAGTTTTCAGCTTAAAAAACTGCTAGGCAAAATAGATAAGTAAAAAGGCGAAAAAGAAAGGCTTCAGCAGCCTTTAAAATGAATACAGTTATCCATTCTACAATGTCATAGGACCAGTACGTTTGTCCGCTTGTTCATCCGCGCAAAATTAGCGACCGGTGGGAGTGCTTCGCAACTCGACGAGTGGCAATGATCTCTATTCAGGGCTAATAACATGATGTGGATAGCCTATATTGGTTGTGAAAGGAATTCGTAGCAAGACAGCATTATTGACTGGTCAACAACCAACTCAGGCAAAAAATCAATAGATAATTATTGATTTTTTGTGAGAGTTGACGACTTGGTGTGAGAACCAAGCGAATATGTTCATCGTTTACAAAGCTCCAAGCGGAAGCTGCGTTGACTGCTTATGATCTAGGACTCTAAGAATCTCCACTACAAGTAGAATAACTGGTCTGTCACGTCTGTTTGTGCGTCCGGCAAAGCGAAATTAATTGCCAGTCGAACATTTTAACGCTTTTCAGATAATATTATTGAGTCCTGCTCACGGGCTCAATTTATCGTGGTCAGCCCAATTCCAACAGAGAGGGCGGAGGAAAGGCTTCAGAACAAGTCCGTAATATCGACTGGCCAGATAATATCGATCGATATCGATCGATTCTGTTTAGAGTTTCACAGTTGAGGTGTGAACGAGGTGGATGTGTTAGTCGGTAGACAGTCTTGACTAGAAGTAAAGTGTCGATGGACCAATCGATATCAATCAATATTTTCGACCTCTGGGGTGAAACGATGATGTAGCGAGATTTGACATAGGACATTCTGACTTCTGGACAAAGAGTAAATGCGTGGCGAATTCTCTGCAAATGGGGAACGTTGGCTTACGGCATGCTCAGCTCTTCGACAGAATACGCCATGTATTCAACCGTCTAGGATCATGGACATTCAAATGAAAATCGATATATTGACTTTTATGTAGATGCAGGAATTCTGTCTCTTTCACTGCCCTGCACTCACTGTCGTCATCTCTCCTTCTTGTAAATAACCTCCATTATAAACTACCAATAAATACAAAAAATCAATAAAATATCGAGAATACTTAAGCACGCTGCTTTGTGAGGGCACACGTGTGTCTGTGGCCTCAAAAAACGCAATTCTCCCAAATCAGTGAGACACTCGGCGGGTACGAGTGCCGCCTCAGGCTTCCTGTTCCGCATGCACGTACTTTAGCAACCCCTATGAGGTTCCCGTTTAGAAGCTCTTTAATCAGCAACGCCAAAAACTTGTACGAAATCAAACGTCTAACGCACTTGAATAGATCGAGAAGTCTCTCAGAAGAGCTCGGAGAAAATCTACACGGTTTTTTTCGCGAACTCATTACGCTGTGCCGAGCTAATTACGAATCTCACGCTCAAAAACCTGCCTGATATCAAGTGAACGACGGAGTCTGAGCTGCTTGGTCAATTCGCAGAACTCGATTTAGACGGGAATTTCTCGTGGAAAAGCCGAGAAACTGCGACTTCTGCTTTGAAGTAGTCGATCAATATCTACATTTTGCATGGCAAAACGAGGGTTTAAGAAGCGATTTGCTTCAAAAACGATTACTGAAGAGCTTTTACACTGTCCAAGTAGGTATTTCCGTAGGTTGGTTACCATCGTGCAGGTTGGAAAGCCCCAAGCAAGAGATGTTACGATCTTTGCCCTCATGTAGGGAGCGAAGCTGGGCTACTCTGGCATGCTACAGGGATGAATGGTGGCGCTGCCTGCGTTAACTGGAGCTAATCGAGTCGTAGGTGAGGAGACAAGCTCAATCTCAGCTTGAAGTCGATGCTTCAGATGGCAAGGAGAATAGGAATATGAAGAATGTTGTACGATGACGACATGTTTCAGCGATTAGTCAAAAAATGTATTCCTAACTTCTCGCCCAAAGACAAAAATTAAGCATAAAATGGTATAAAACAGCCAGTTAGTCCGTTTATCCACCTATCCGTCCGCGCAAAATTAATTGCCGCTGGAAGAACTTGGAAGAGTGTGGACAGAATAAAGCAGCCAGGCATTATAAAAGGAATATATGTAGTGCCTTTCGAGATTCTGAGCAAGGAATCACTATTGATCGAGCGATTAGTGATTTGATTTCAGTCGTGGTGAGTTGCAGAGAAGCATGCCCAGCCATGGCTATCGATTTTGCGCCCGCCGGATGCACATATGGACGCACGGAGGAACAGATCAATAATTGGCCTGGAATTCATCTTAAGCCAGCCGATGGCAGAGTCTCGCAACATAAAACGATATCGATCTGCTGATCAATATCGATCGACAATTATCGAATCCTGGGGAGCAGCACTGCGGCTATGTATACTCAGACCACTCACAGGACTTACTGGTGCAAGCCCGCGAGTCTCGAACTATGAACGCTCTAGGCCCGTCTAGAAATTTAGGCATGTCTGCCAGTCAAGGTCAGCCGAAATATGGGCTATTGAGCTTGTCAATAATCAATAATTTGAACACTATTCAGGAAACAGGAAGAAGAAAAGGAGGCTAGGAAACTTCTTAGCGAACGGGGAACAAAATGGAGGCCTCGACCTCGATGTAGAAGCAAAAAAATCAAAGAAACTGAAACGGCCGCTTCAAGCCAACGGAATAGGAAAACTAAATTCAATAAAAACAAATCATAAACAAACAACGAAAAAAACAAAAATTCCTCGAGAAATCAATCCCATCATGCGTAAATCGATACAAAAATATTAAATAAAATCAATTAAATACGTATGGAATTCTGTCAACGTTCTGAAAAGCTATGGGTCAGGAGCATTCAGGTCGGGTGCAGCCCAGAAGTATTAAGAGATTCTAGGAATAGATGATGTGCTCCTCTTCCAGTAGCCAGTCGACCGAGTTTTGGCAACTATTTTCGCAACAGCGAACAGCACTCAACAGTTATCCGTCAGCGTGACCATAGCATTGACTGAATTGGCCTTCAGGCCTGAAGAGGAGTAGAATCTGGACAGCACCGCAAGCTTCTGCACGACCCGGCGCCGGCCATGCAAATGAATCCGCCTCGCTGTTCCCAATTTCCTGCCGGAAATAGAAGCGCGAAAGCCGGAACGCGCTTTGCACAGCATGAAACCGGGCGCCGTTCAGTCAGAACGAGGCACCTGGAAGTACATCGGCATCTGAATCATGTTCAGAGCTTCATTTGGACAGCGATATGCATGTGTGCAGCGCTTCGCCCAATGGTCTTTTGGCTACCAAGAAAGTCCTACCTAAGTGATCGTTGCTTACGGTAGATACGATATATAGAGTCGCTCTCCATCCCAAACCAACATTAAGAACATTAAGACGAGCACCCGAGACTGCTTCAGAATCGATAGCGTCGATCGATGTCGATCGATAATGTTTCCCTGTTTTAAAATCCCTCCACCGGCCAATATATTGCCACGACTCTTAGTTTACAGAGTTAACTCTCAGATATAGTTGTGCTCTCCCAAAAATTTCGAATAACTGAATATATTCGAATAGCGACGATTTTTCGAGCATTGCAATGCGAATACATTCGAAAATCGCGTTTTTTCGAGCATTCGAATATTCATTCGGGCTCAACTATACTCTCAGGACAGATGGATGACGTCTAGCGACATGTGAACCCTGTCACCAAGCGACCAGTAATTTTGCGCGGGGTGACAGGACGAAATACGGACTAATCAGCCCTTTTATTGATGCAGTAAAACAGCCGTTGTTTACAGTAGTGAATGGTTTCAACGGTAGGCTCCGATCAAAAATCGATAGTCGTCATTATTGATTTTTTGATCCGAGTGTGCAGTTGAAGATGAGATTTTACACTATGTGCTATCGATACGAGATTATCGATTTCAGTTGTAGTATAAGGCACAGCACCCTACAAGAAAATCCCACCAAAGATGTCGTGGCTTACAGTCCAGATACTGTCGCTCTCCGGCCCACACTACCAGTCGAAAGACATAGCACCCGTGACTCCCATCATAAATGAGCAGCTGTTTCTAAAAATCGATAACACTGATCGATATCGATCGATAATGCTTGCCTGTTTTAAAATCTCTCCATCTGTCAAGGCAATCATGCGACCCTTAGCTCAAACAGTTAACTCTCAGGAAGGATATGTACATATATGATGTCGGCCGATACGCTGAGCCCGTCATCGAGTGGCCGGTAATTTTGCACGGTCGAATAGGGAGACAGACAGACTAATTAGCGATTTAATTCACGCAGAAGAATAGCTGGGGTTATGGTAGTACGTCAGGACAGAGACGACGTCGAGCGACTACAGGCGACAACAAGCGACGTTTTTCAGGGTCAACAAATTACACTTCATTGTGGTAGTTCATTCGAATCAATGCCATTAAATTCGGTCTGTGCACGTGTTACGTCCGTGCAAAATTTATGGCCCACCGCTGCAAATGCTTCACTGCGTGGAAGTAAAATAGGATCTACCAGCCAGTCAGCATTAACCATAGAAATCCGATCGATTGCCTTCTCAACGAAGGGGTAATTACCATTAATCAATATCGATACTGATGAATATTAGAATTGGAATCGATCAACGGACTGAGTTCGCAACAAACAACCCGTAAACAATGTGGACTAACCAATATATCGATTGATAATATTGATTTTCCCCGAGATGACCGCCAATTTCAATAATATGATGGACATTAAACGGAATCAACAAGAAACGAAGCCGACGAGCGGATTAATATCGATTCATTACAGATCGGCATCGGGATGAGGTTGATGCAAAGAATATCGGACTTACAAACATGAATTTCTGCTTAGATTAACAAAAATCGATCCGTAGATTTATTGCAATAGCCGTCGACTCATTAGGTAATGATTAGTCAACGGATTCCATTAGAGATGTATGTCCGGTGACATATATTGACTTTGCGCCGTGATGGACGCACACACAGACGCACGGACGAAAAGTTGAACAACAAGTATCAATCAAGATTACGGACTTGTGCTTGGGCTTCATTCTTAAGCAAACCGTTGAGCCGATCTTACAACGGACGGATGCACACACGGACGCATGGACGCACGGTGAAGAAAATGATCTTAATGGATCGCATTACGGCGACGATACATCTATAGTTACCTTGATAGGTAGATCATAGGCTAAAGAATAGCTATTGGAAGCCGATGAATCTCTTTGTGGAATGAGCCATGCATTCTACAATCTCCCCGACTGTTGGCGAACTCTGCAGATTGCTGGAGCAGCAGCTCTTTACAGATCGCAAAGAAAGGGAACGGTGGGGTGCAGCTTGAGGCGTGTGGACCTTTTTCCCGACTTCTCGTGAGGCTACTTTTAGACTATCCTATCTTACCGTATCATATTGTACCCTACCCATCCGTGGGCCACTGTTGGTGCATGCTCCAATCCCAATAGTTCTCAATTGGCCACTTATACTTGCTTGAGAGCATTTCTACCAGTTTTTAGAGGAGCAGAAGGGTAGCAGAGCCCCTTGGATGGTGACTTGAATATCGGAAAGTCTACCAAGTCTTCTAATACGCTGTTGTCACGGCAGACCGAAGAAGACCAGAAGATTTCAAGTAGAACTGCTACAGAACGTCGCTTCCACACAGTGCTCTTCCTTTGCATCAAATTAGCAATTCTCGGCCAACTCGGCCCGTACTCAAGCAGAGCCCTCGGGCCCGGCAATCCAGTCATTCCACATTAGATCTGGCCGCTCGTTTTCGCCGATAATGACGAGCCGGCCGAGCCAGCTCCGCATGCATACCCGAGCAAAGCCCGCCGCCGTCCAGTGCTCCCAATCGAATCAGCTGATTCCCCCGTCAGTGTTCCTCGGCGGGAGTCCTCAACAAGGTCCTTGTGGCACGAAACGACGAAATCGGCAGCTTTTCAGAGATTTTTGGATGCACCGGAGGATGAGGTTGCAGAAGAGTGCACATCGGAGTCGTGTGCAGCCTGCAGGGCATTCTCGGGAACGTCCCACTAACAGAGAGATCCGTTGTGATCCTACGGTGCCACTTGATTAAGAAAAGATCATTTGGAACCGGGGAAAGTAGCCCATTTAAGGATGACATCTGGCGAACAAGCATTGTGGCGAAGTTGGACGATTTGTCGGAAGCATTTTGGACGCTCCTGCACAGTAAGAAGGTTACCCAATTCTTATTCAAAGGGTGTGGTAAGAAAGTTCCTCAAGAGCACTAGTGAGTCTTTTTCCTGCTCCAGGGAGGATTCGTACAGAATTCGTTCGAAAAAGAGCATAGGCGAACGGTTCAGGTTAGGTACCTCAAACTTGGGTAATTAAACCTCATCCTGTTAAGCCTAAAAGAGGAAAGGAATGCATTTTGGGTACTCGATATATATAAAATGTTGTTATAAACAGCAAAAAAATCTCTAAAACTACGGTAAACAGTACGAGAGTCTCCATAGGACAAGGCGCCAGGTGATCAAGCTTCAAGGACAGATTGCTATCCTGCGACAGTGCATTCTATCCATCCAATGTTATTCAACATGCCGTGCACTCTCCAAAAGCCGGCAGACACATTGATCGAGCCAAAAAAGGAAGAAATACGAAAATAGAAAAAAAGAGAGTCTAGAAACCCATTCCTCGATCCTCTCCACTACAAGGGCTGACATCGACACACCGAGAAGATCAATACCGGCGCTGTGCTAAAAATGTCCAACAGACTAAGTATGTCAGATTTCAGATTTCGCTCTTTCAAATGTAGCGCGAAGCAAAACGTCCGTAAGTCTGTGCGTGCATCCGAACAAGTGTGCCAGTGGACAAGTATACTACCCACTCTGCTCAAAACCAACGCTTTAGAATGGGTCTCATGAGCATTGGGTACCCTATAGTAAGCCCATCCGACCGATCAATATCGATCGATTTCCGCAGATATGTGGCAATATCGATTAGATCCATTACGCGCATAGGTCGTAACATTTCTGTACCACTCCTTAAACTGTGGTTCGTACAAAAACCGACGTCATCGATTGAAAGAGCTCACACCTGGTCGGACACACGCATGGATGTATGGACAGAATAATTCAGCACGTAGGATATCTTCAGCATACAGCAGTACTAGAGCGATGGAGGAGTTTCTGCTGAACGAATTTGTGAAACCACGTGCAAAAGTCACGGCGCATTCTAGGAAATAGACATCGGGGACGAACAACCAGACAAACTAGATGGAGCAGCTCAATCCACGCAAAGGCAGATCAGAACAAGCAACGTCGTCTGGGCCTTCTGTAGCTTCGGAGTGCCCTTCGTGGAAGACGAAGGAAGTGCGTTGGAGCGTACTAACACGCTGAGTGGCCGTGGCGACGACGACACTGGGTTTGATTTCTTACACGAGCACGCGAAGCGAAAATAATGACCGTTTCCTCCTCTCATAGAAGATAGCAGTAATAGACTTCCTTCAGAGGCGCATCCAATGAGCTGGACCGGCTAGGGGTTCTAGTGTAGTTCTGCTTATCTCTCCACGTAGAAGCATCTTCCAGAAGAGATTCATGGCACGGAGAGAAGCTACAAATCCCTCTGGGTGCTTCTCAAGAGCTGAAGCTACCTAATTGCTTAGGTTTAGCTCATCCAATTAGACTCAAGCTCTCGCCAGCACTCGGAATCCACACGGTTCGAGCTCCGCCTAGGTCATCGAAGCCTTATGTGCTTCCGAGGTCGGGCAGTTGGTCTCTCATAGCTTCTGGAAAAAAAGAAAAGCTGAATTCACATTTGGACAACACAAGCCATTCTATAGGCAAAGTTCGCACAGTAATTGCATTGTCGAGTGCATGGCGCATTCCGCGAAGGCATCAATTAACGCCGAACTTTGCCCCTATCCTTAACCCTTCCTTTACACGGAGTAGCTCGTTCTGATGGGCATTGCGCCGAGCAACGAGAAGATCGGCCATTATTTTCGCGAAATTGACGAACCTTCCGTCCTCCAGCTCCTTCGCTGATTCCAATCTCCGCTCGCATGGGTAATCGTGCACGGACCCGAAGTGCAGGTGAGCAGAAAAACGAACGCCGCGGTCGCCGTCGTCGAGCTCAATTAACCTGGTCGCTGAACATGGGAAATCGAGCGCGAGAAAAACGCCGCTCCGCCTGAGAATTCTCCGCGTTCCAGCAGCACAGCTCAGCGGACAATCGCTGTCGGCGGAGAAGGGGAGCCACGCGGGGGGACACGGTGCTTCGAAGATAGAGCTCGACCTATATCTGGTATCGCGACCGACGTGGTAGGTCAGAAGCATCGTAATCTCGTGCCGCCTAGGGTGCGCCATGCGCCATGCATTCCAATCCGAAGACCTACGCCTCAATATGAATATCGCACTTCTCATTGTCAGAACTAATATTTGCACTCATGTAAGTTCCATTCTGTATCCTTGACTACTGAGCCAGGGCTTCATTTGAAAACCGACTGCCTTAGAACTTATCGTTCATAAGATGTGTGTACAGTAGGTTCTTTTTGTTGTCTGTCTGATCGTCCGCGCAAAATTAGTGGCCGCCAGGCGAGAACTTATGGAGATGGCAAAAGCTAACGTACCCAGTCAATGGGCATGCTTTTTAGAGAAGGCAGCATATCGATCGGTCACCAGATACCGTCTGGTCGTCCTCATCGATTTTTTCGGCTTATAATTTTTATATTTGTACATTTTTACGGCTTTTAACTTATATTTTGAGGCCGCGTGAACATGACAAGCACTGAAGAGGCCTCTGACCACGTAAACAGCGTCAACATCCTAATCAATATCTATCAATATCGCAGAGCCAACAGACGACCAATCTAGGCGGATTCCGTCAGGTATGACAGCCACTGGACGGGTTCCGCACGAAGCAACGGCAGCAGCAGCACAATCAATATCGATCGTTATCGACCGCTTACAAAGGCAGTGGACACCCTTATGCCGGATTTATACTTCAAACGCCGGGCGGCGCGGAGTTACGAAATCTATTCTTATCGATTGGATAGACAATCGATATTGATAGCTCTTATAATGCTGCGTCGCTCAGCTGTGGATGTATAAATCCCGTATTGGGGATTTATACTTCCACAGCGTATTAGGGAGTATGATTACCGTTGTATGGACAGCATAACAATTTCACAAAATCGATCTGCTGATCAACATCGATTTTTGTCAATTTTATATTATTTATCGATTATATTATGTATTTACTATTATTATATTCAAATCAGAGCAGATTTTTCTAATTCGATGAACAGGACCGAGTAGCATTTTATTGTGTTTCTGATACTGTTATTTTGTTTTGTTTCGTTTGATTAGAGCGCACTTATATATGCAATAAATGAATAAATATTTAATTAAAATATTAAATAAATTTCGTGTGATTATCTGAAATTACAAAAAAGGTCGAAACCCAAAAACTAAAAGAGAAGAATTGGGAAAACCCTTGAACATTATTCGAGAATTCTGAAGGCGTAGCGGAAAGACAGAAGGATGTGGGATGATGAGGTGACGCCAAATGGCGTCAATGTAGATCAAACCAGGAAATGACGGAAAAACAATGTGGCTAAGTGTGATTTTTCCTGTTATATTCCCTTTTACTCCAGAAGATATAGGCCTCGCAAGGCCTTCTCCCTCATCCCGAATAGGACAAGCCGGGAAATTCTGCCCAGATTCCTAACACACTGCTCCTCCGATGCAGTGGGATAGCTTGGTCATTTTGGTAGTTCTAAAGGCAGCTCGGCCTGACTTCAAGTTCCAGCTGTGCTTCTCCAGGGTGCGTCGCGCATTCCGGTCCATACACACTTGAATCTACATGGATCGGGTGTAGAACTAGCCACAGATCCGACTCACTTTGCATGGCGCGCCTTCAATAAAGGGCCACTAAATTCGCGACATTCCCTCACTCGACTCCTGCCTGCGGAAGGATGCAGTTAACTCTGTGTTGGAAGTACGGCGGAAACGTGCGTGTAGCGGGCGCTCACGTAACCACGTATCAGCATCAGTCACTCGGACGACGCCTGACGGCCAGTCGTTTCTTCTGACGAAACGCATCCGACATGCGGTGACGTGACGACATCCACAAAAACCCGTCGCGCTCTTGAACTAGGACCCCTTTAGGCTGGATGGGCTGTGCTCTCTTCGATGGGTTACAAGTCGAGAAGAAGTTCAGCTACATTCGTCAGGCCTAGAAAGAGAGGAGGAGCAGTGCAGAAAAGAGGCTGACCTGAGGCATATATGGTCTAGGCGGTTTGGAAGCTTCTCAGACCTAGAAGCCTACACGATAAACTCCAGCGAGTGAAGTTTCTACCGAATCTGGAGCAGACATACCCTGAAGGATCCTCAGTGCACAGCGAGAGAAGAATTCAAGCGGTATTCCCGAACTAACAACAGCGATGAGCTGAAGAAGAGCGGCGATGGAGACAACGGCGACGCCGACAAATTCAATTATTTATATGGACCGACTTTATTAGTGTGGAGGAGCCGCCAGAAAAACAAGAGCCGCATAAAATCAGGCGAACGATCGTAGGCTATTGGAGCGCTCGTCAACAATAGAGCTCTCAGTATATGTAATTATTATCGCTGTCAAAGTGGCTAATCTAGTGCTTCGTGGGATGCGCCATGCATTCTACTTCCTCGAGAGTGGCTTTGACCTATGCAAAGAAATCTGCTAGGGTGGTCAGAAGGCCTTCAGAAGACCCAATTCTTATTCAAAGGGTAATGTAAGAAAGCTCCTCAAGAACACTGGTAAGTCTTCTGCCTTCCACAGAGAGGATTCGTACGGAATTCGTGCGAGAAAAGGGCATGAGCGAGCGAACAGCTCAAGTACCTCAAACTTGGGTAATTGAACCTCATCCTTTTGAAAAAATCGAAATATCGAATCGAAATTGCACTGAAAAAAAGACATCTGGTCTCTTTCAGCGTGAGCAGTCGTGAAGTACGTTTAGCTTTGCGCCTTTTTTAACGTAAAATTTTCGTTAAATTGGCGGTAAATCGTTAAATGTCGCAAAAATACTGTTGCCCGCGCACAATTGCTCCAAATGAAACATCAGTAGACTCGCTTTCTCCACTGCTCTCACGTCAAACTGTACACTTTGAGAGAAGAGCGAACTTTAGGAAGTCAAACAGGGTAGTTTACACATAAAAAGGTCGTCTTCCAGGAAAACCTAGGTTTTCTTTAAAAAGTTCAACACCAACTTTAAATTTGAATGGTTAACCATGTGAGCTTTTCCTCGGAATTTTAAAATCACCAGCCCTAAAACACGAATGCAAGGTTTCAATTATGATGATTATTTTCTGCTCTTCAGGCTATTTAATAATCATGGTCTATTTTGAAAAGCAGAGCTCAGCATTTTTCAGTCTGCTACAGGAAAGGATCGCGCCATGTACTCGTCTTGCACGGTGCAACTTCATATTTTTGAATGAAAATATTCTGTTTGATTGAAACAACACAGTATTCGGCGAGAAACAGAAAGAAATTGCAGGAAGCAGGCACTTCTCCACTTGGCAGCTTCAAGTAAGCAGTATTTATACTATCAATCAAACGAGAACCACAGACGAGTGCACGGAGCCATCCATTTTTGCACTACATTAAAGGACCTGTTGCTCTCTCGCACTTTGAAATAACCTTAAGCAATCTTCCTTCAGAAAAAATCATATCATTTCTCTGTATATGGCTTTTCGTGGCAGAGAAACTATACCGTTTTCACGTCGAAACGACCACACTTTTCAAATGAAATTGGACACTTTTCGAATCAAATTAAACACTCTTCTAGCAATGGAAGGGAAGGGTTCGAAGCGTATGTCTGAAAGGGGCGAACGAGTCATATAGGGAGAATCCTCACCGCTCAATTGGTTTGAAAATGTGTTTATTCCTTGCCAAGTCGCTAAACCCAAAGAGTAGGGGGTCACAATGGGATACGGCCGATGCGTCTGCAGCCAGTGGCTCGGAGCGCAAGTGGGTAGAGGTTTGACTCCTGTGAGAGAGGTCGGGAGTTTGGTTCCCCTGCGCTGCTGCATTTTTGCATTTCAACTGATTGGTTGAGATTTGGGGGATTCTGACGTCTATACCATTTTCAGACGTTTTCTGCGCATTTTTCCAGCCGTACGCTGTGGTATTCAACGTGGTGATGTATAAATGTTCAACATCAGTGATACGCAGGTACAAAGTGGATAACAGACCACTGCACACCCTACGGGTAGCGTATAAAGGCTACAGGCTCCTCATAGTCTGTTTCCATACCTGGACCAAAGGCCTCGAGAAAAACCATCCTGCTCGGATTTTCAAAGGAGACCACGTTGTGACGTCGGAGGTGGTTCAAATGAGAAACGAGGTGGGCGGATCCCGCAAATTAAGCTGAACGGCATCGATACACTCTTTCCCCCATGTCTCCTGTCACCTGGAAATCAGAGGTCTGCTGAAGGTTTTCTAGAACCTAACACCAGCAATGTCCGCCGACGGTCGAGTGGTGATCCACCTGCTCACGCTGAAGTGTGGCCCACCTTTAGACAAGGAATCTTCGAAGAAAGAAATCAAGCTGGTCGAACGGATGGCCAGCATACTCAGGGACTTCAAAGCGCGTCAACTTGAAGTTGACGAAGACGCACAGCTGGAAGTGATGGAAAGAAGAAGACGAAGATTGGGATCCGAGAGATGAACTGATGGACGTGGAGAGGCAAGCAAGCAGTGGGCATATGATAGCGTTTTCGGGTGGAACTCTTGTTTCGGAGGAAAGGGTACGTCTTCAATTGGATTTCGGTTGCGTGCTCACAAACATGGAGGAAGACACCGCGATTCACTACACAGGCACTTTGCACCTGTGTACCACTGGTGCTGAACATTTATCACCATGTTGAATACCACAGCGTACAGCTGGAAAAATGCGCAGAGAACGTCTGAAAGTGGTATAGACGTCAGAATCCCCCAATTCTCAATCAATCAGTTAAAATGCAAAGATGCAGCAGTGCAGAGGAACCAAACCTCTGACCTCCCTCGCACGAGTCAACCCTCTACCCACTTGCGCTCCGAGCAACTGGTTGCAGACGCATCGCGGGCGTACAAGACCCCCAAACCCGTGCTGAGCCGTATCCCATTGTGACCCCTTACTGCTTGGATTTAGCGACTTGGCAAGGAATAAACACATTTCCAAACCAATTGAGGGATGAGGATTCTCCCTATATGACTCGCTCCCCCCGTTTAGACATACGCTTCAGACCCTTCCCTTGTAAATGACTGCTGCTTTGTTGTATTTTTAATCGAAATTTAATTTACAAGGTTTTCTTTAAGAATTAGAATTTAATAAAATTCTTAAACTCATACATATGTAGAAGAACTCAAAAATTTCAACGAAAGCTATACCAAACTTTCATTGAAAAAACTATTCTAACCGTCTTTCAATTTGGAGGACGTTCACTTTGGTTTCAAAAGTCTCCAGCTAGCTTAGAAGAGTGTCAAATTTAATTTGAAAAGAAAAAAAGAAAATGGTATATAAATTTCCAAAGAAAGCCGCAGAATTTTTTAATTCTAAGATTTTCTTTAACCTTCTGAAAAAACAGATTGTCTAGTTAAATCTGGATGTCACCCGCTTTTGAAAGTGTCTGGACTGACGTAAAAATTGTTTATTTCGATTTAGACTCCACCTCCTTCCAAATTTGCCTGTGATCCCCAGTGACAGCCTCGGATAAGTGAAGGCTCTCGTAGAAGTTTAGGAAACCGATGTGGAGCAAGGAAAGGCAAGAGCAGCTCGAGCAGCGCTTCTCTCTCCGCTTTTCCTCTCACCAACGTCTTCTCTTTTAGGGTGATTTTTTTTTCTGAGAAATTTCCCTTCGCATATTACCAGATTGAGAGCGGGAAATTTGTCGATCTATTGCAAATTTCCAAAAAATTCGTTACAAATTCTGTTAAAATTCTGAAGAATTCCAGAATTCCGTTAAATCTTGAATTCGGTAAGTGCACACCCCTGGTAAGCAAATAGGTCAGACACAGGTGGTCTCATCAATGCTCACAAACCACAAGCGGCCATTAATTTCGCGCAATCTTCCACAGTTCGAGAAACTGTTCGACTTATTCGAGGGTGCATTTGATCCAAGCAAGAGCAGTGTTCAGAAGGTCTTCAGAATGAACAACTCTCAGGGCCTGCACACCGTCTACACGTCAGTGGAGGAAGGGCCAGACACACGTGGACACCAGCGATCACAGAGCACAAGCGGCCATTAATTTCGCGAATGTCAACAGGAACTGCCATCTTCACAGTTCGACACCCTAAGTGTCGACTGAAAAGTGCTAATGGCAGGGCGACATGACGGCAGCAGCGGCAGCAGCAGCTGCTCCCATTAGTGCGAACGTCTTCGCCAGCACTTCCTGATCCTGTGGAGAGGAGGAGGGGGAGGCGGAGGGCTTCTTCCTGGGCGACAGACGCCTTCAGCGCACTTGTCGTGTAGCCAACCGCGTGACGAAGCCCATTCCGATCGAGACGAACCAGACAGCCGAAGCCATCGTGGCCGCTTATCTGTCCTGATTCATCGTCGCGATACTCAGCGCACCCCGAGGGATTGCGGTCGCCGCCGCCGGCTGCGCGACGACGTCGACGGCCGTCGCGGATGTCCACGAGGAGACGACGACATGTCCGTTACTCTATTCATACCAGCTATAATCACTTTACGCAAGAGGCCGCCATTGATCGGCGGACGCGGTGCTGAGGGGAACAAAGCGAGCCCGAGGGAGCCAGATGGGCGAGGCCGACCACGGAGGACGCACAACAGCCGGGCTCGATCTGAGACCGAAGGGTACTGCCAACGATGTCTGGACGATGAGAAAATTCCACGGCTAGATGAGCTTCTCAACCAACCCTTCTGAGGAATGTGCCATGCATACAGAATGTCGGTGAGCGAACCTGAATACGCATTTGGCCTGCTTGTGGCAAGCGGCCAACTGATGGTAATGTGCCATCTTACCTTTTTTGGATACGTGTAGCTAATTCGGGCAGCACGGCATAATCAGCGGGAGGGAGGGGGAGGGGTGCGGGAACGCCGCCGTGATACCCTCAGGATGCATATTCGTTCGCTTCCGTGATTGGCTGACGAGATAGCGGTCGGTGCTCACTGCTGCCTGAATTAGCGACATGGACCCGCGACTGGTACCAACATGCAGGTCCCGAGTAGGAAGCGGTAGAAGTCGCAGTTTGGCTCTGGCAGAGGGAAAACTTTGAATCTATAAGGGTGCACGTGATAGTCGGCGCTTCATCCGACTGCGCCACATGAGTCCACACGACAAAGAAGCAGATAAAACCTCCACAGTCTATACAAAGACAGGAAAGTGGACAGGTCTTTCCAGACAAGTCTCATGCAGCGACTCCGAACCTATAAACGGCTTTGTTGGCTTGAACAGGATTCGAACTATGAATCGATTCGAAGCTCACCGGGGGACAACAATCCTAGTCGGGAGGGGCACACGTTATTCCGCTGTTACCGCAGAGATCGTCTGAGGGCTGCAGTTGATGTGATGAGAGCTCTCAGGAAAACGCTGTTGGTCCCCTCTAGGGCTGATTCCAGGACACGTTTAGGTCAAAGTTATTTATCTATTTGTTTATTTATTTATTTTATACACCCACAATGACATAATCTACCAAAGAGCAAAAAGAGAGTGAGAATCACGCCGTGCCGAGAAAAGAAAATGAATAAAAAAACAACACAAAATGTCGCTTTAATGGTCGAGAGCGGCATTCTTACGCGTCTGAAGCGCGTCTGAAATACCTAGATGAGCTTATCACTGTTTTCTGTCCTAAGTTCCACGAGATAAGCCTTAGTAAGGGCGACATGTTCCACTCGTAAAAGGTGGTCGTTAATGTGGCCTACATGGGAACGCACCGGACCAATCAGGCCACTTCTATTGGCCGAGAAGCTGTCCGTAGGTACGATCGGTGCCCTGATTGGTTGTCGCGTGTTCGATTGATGTTGTGATTGGTTGTCCCACTCCCAGCTCCCATGTAGGCCACATAATCGACTAGAATCTGGGCGCCACTGTAGCTATAGAAGTTACAAAGTCGCAGCCTATTCGAGAACCTTAACGTCATCTACTAAGCAAGATGAACAACGTTCAGGAGTTTGAGCTAATCTCTACGCTTATGGACCTGGCCGACGAGCCGCTGCATTTTCTGGATGCCTAGTACAGTCATTCATGTCCACTTGCCCAATCAAACAAAGAGCGACCACCTGGGGATCAGCAGTGGACATGGGGAATCCCCTGCCACTTCCCTCAAGTGGCCGTCCGTCACGAACTAGCAACAAAAAGGGAATTTACGTCTTCTGCCACTTGAAGACGTCATAGCGACGCACTGAATATACCCCAGAGAATCCGCTTGTCGTCATATTAGCGTCCGTACGCCAGAAATCGACTTCTTCTCGCGCAGAGAGCAGTAAGTGGCCGCAAGAAGCAACACATCCACGATAATCAGCGGAAAGCCAGCCGTAGAAGACAGTCGGAGAAAGACGCATCAGAAGTGACGAAACCCAGGCGGCGGTCCAGATTTTGACGTAATTCAATATGCGGAGCCACAGAGAAGAAGGCGGAGCGTAGTAGATGCGGCGGATGGGGCGGGTGTTCGTTCGGATGGTCGACGGAAAAACGCCGAGACGGCAACACTCGAGCCCAGACACACCACCGGCGTCCACCTGTACTACGGGGTGCTCAGGAGAGCTTGGCGAAGCTATCACGGCACCAGAAGCCAAGTTCAAGGATCGTCCTGACGAAGCGCCATCTGAGGGTCGGGGAATGTAGCCCTATACGACTCTTCCAAGTATGTTGACGACAGTACGGACTGACGGGCTTCTATTCAAGAGCTGTAGCAACTATCGTAGAAGTTGGTAGCTTAAACGGCCTACAGTTATGAAGCAGGTTGACGTGGCTCCTCTGGAAGACGCTGACCATCATCTCTTCGATCTGCGCATTGCTCAGCGCCTCTCTGTCGCGAGCCAAAGTGCTCCAATTGATCCTCCTTGCTTTAGGGAACACGAGTAGCTTCATATCGTTCATTTGGGGTTTTCACAGGGCTAATGGTGTCCCTTTGAGCGATTCACGCAAGTGAGACAAGCTTCGCCGACGTGCGAAGATCAGATGCGCTATTGCATGGACTATTCCGTCGAAAATTAGGTGGGTCGATCAACTGTAAGAGCCGCAGCTGAAGCAGTCCAAGCACTTCGAAAATTCCAAAAAACTCAACAATAAATAGCCACAACGCAACTGTGGAAGTTGTAGTCCAAACCGCAAAGAAGAAGTGAGCCGTAGAACTCGGTCTGTGAGAGAATCCGGACAAAGTACTGTAAGTAGCGGGAGAACATCCTTCCTGAGCACCCTCCTCCAAGCAGCTAGCTAGCTATTACCCTATCTTTAGTGGTTTGTCACGCTAAAGAGCTCGTATATCGGGCATGGGGCACTTCCTTCCTGCACGCAAACGACGTTGTTTTTCCCGGTGTTCGTGTCTGCAATTTCATCTGCACTTCTGATCGCCCTCCAGGGGGTTGTTTACCGGGTGAACAATAAATACACGAAAAACTCAGTGCAACGAACGGCAACACAGCCGCGAGCACGGCATAAGGAGAGTTTCACCCGAGGACAGCCACCAGTGCCAGCATTCTCACCTCCAGATGCCCTTTAAGGTCGCCGGGTCCTCAACGACTATGAAATGGTTCCTTTCCCTCCCGGAAGCCACTGCACTTACCAGTCCCTAGAATTGCTGAACAGCTGGAATTGGGAAGCCCAACGGAAAGGGGAAGGCGAGGATGGAGGGGAAGGGCACCCCGGAAGAATCTTGTTCATCAAGGGACATGCGAGACGTAGGCGCCATGGTCTATGGTGATTCCGGTAAGGTACAGTATAGTACAGTATAGATTCGGAAGCGTTCAATTTGTGCTCATCTGACACAAAGAATGCGATGCGGCGCTTCCGAAGGGCTGATAGAAGCGCGTCCTTTTGTCTTCGTCAGACAGAAAATAGCTCTGCGTTGAACGAGGTCAAGTTCAGGACCATAAGAACTGCATGAAAAGGTAAAAAAGGCTCACTTCTGGCGGTTGCGACCTCGAACCGCCAGAAATCCCCAATTAGCCATCTTCAATGCGCTTCTTCTTGTACGGCGACTTAGGCACCCAAGTGACGCCACCGAGAGCCCCTTTAGGGCCTGTTCATACTCCGCGACGAGAGCGACGACAGCGACAGGAGCGAGAAAGCAAAGCATACCTATCGATTTTCCCCAGGCAGCTGGTCGGCACCGATCAATAGGTATTCTTCGCCCTGTCGCTCCCGTCGCGACGTACGAACAGGCCCTTAGGGCCGAATTCTGTCGAAATTTCGCGTATCAACGGCTTCCAAAGCCTGTACGTCATCCAGTTTCTATAGTGGTAAACACATAAAGGACAGAAGGATATAGGGCGGCGTTACTCAATCGCCTTTGGGATGCGCCACGCATTCTACTTCTAAGAGATGTCGTGGAGGCGATTTAAATGCGTATATGGCCATGCAATGACCTGTGTTGGCCAGCCGTTGGTCGAGTCAGAGCTTCGTCCTTTCCATACAAGTCTGGTACCAATTCACCGACCCTGTACGGATGGAAGGCTTGGTTGGCCTGGGTGGGAAATCCGAACCAGGAACCTGATATCGGACGCACGGGACAGCCGACGCCTCCTCCGGCTGCGCCACACGCACCCCTAGGTAGATACACATTGATGTCATCACTCCAAAATGATTGCACTTCAGGGGCCGGATTCATCAACGACAAAACCCGCGGGTATGCCGGTTAAAAAAGGGTTCACGAAGAAGAACTCATCATGGGCATCTCTGCCTCTTATACACCGCATACCTAGTGGTTTCATCCTTGATGAATCCGGTTCCTGAAATGCAATAATTCTGGAGTATTTATATCAATATGTGTCTACCACTGACTCTGGGAGCTGTTGATGCCCGAAATTTCGACAGAATTCGGGTAGCACAACTTGGGTGCCTATTTCGTTTTATAAGAGCGCATTGAATGACAGAAAGAACGTGGCTAGCTGGAGAATTGGATCTGGATTCCCATAGCAAAATGGTGAGAGGCAGCGGTCATAATACTATCGGAGAAGCATCCCCGGGTGTGTGCGACAAGAAGCGGGCACACGCCCAGGGACGCTTTTTGGGCGACGCACCAAGGCCTGTGATTGGCGCATTTAGTGCGACTTGTGCGCTGTACACGCCCAGGGGCGTCTCCCAACTTGTACTTTATAGCCAGGCTTCTTACTGTTATTGTCAATCAAACGCCATCGTGCCCCACCCGCTACGCTAGGGATAGGTAGAATGGCATCTTGACTTCATGCAGTATAACGATGGAGTGTGAAGAAGGTGCATGATTGAGGTTCTAGGTTAGAGGATGATCTTCTGATCCATCTATGATGCGCCACACATTCCACATTTAACCGATATCGTCTATTCCGTAGAAAGGTTAGAGGAGAAGATAGATTTCTATATCCTTAAAACCAGAAGACCCAGAAAATTAACTAGAGATCCATGCTTGAATTGCTCGTTCACTTAAAAGGCGAAGTCAGAAGTTAGAAACGCAAACAACCCTTTAGCTAATACAGCAAAGGCCTGATTTGAATCGAAACTCCTCCAAGATCCTAAAAATTGAAATGCGTGACGCATTCCAAGAGGAACCAAAGCCTCCGGAATTGAAACGTGTGGCGCACTCTCAAAGAAAATAAAGCCCTGGTTGTACATAGCTGTGGATTTTAGCTTGAAGTCACCTATCCAACGTGGACCACCCCTACTGTGATGCGCCCACACATTCCACATCTAACCGATATCATCCAGACCGTAAAAACTGGAGTCAGTCCTGGCTTTTCTGCCGATCTATTGAAGCCAGTAACTCGCTTAAAAATTAAAAATTCGGTACTGCTGAACTTTTAGACGATTCTAGACACCTTCTAGTCTGAGAGAAAGGATTTAGACAGATGATGTTACTCAACTGATTGGGAATTTTCATTTTTGAGAATTGCAGACGTGAGTTCTTCTTCAGAAAAAAATTCATTTCAGAAAAAAACCTTCCTGGAAGTTAACGGCGCAATGTGGGCATCAAATATTAGGTTGAAGCGAATTAAATGGCACTGGCTCCCGCCATTATTTGGCGCGTCTTTACGTGTTTGATCAAGAACAAACCGTAACATGTGGCATATCATTTAGAAGCGCAAACTTTGCTCTATTGGCGAGTACCAAATTTTCTATGTGAAAGTGGGAAAACTAGAGTTTTATTGACTTTTTTGCAGATGGACAAAAGGGTAATCCGAGGCATTTACTTGTATGGATTCAAGCTGGGCACTACAGCTAAGGAGGCGGACGAGAAGATCAACGCCGCATTCGGTCAAGGATGTTCCACAATTCGGACGGCGTATCGTTGGTATCAGGAGTTCCGGAATGGAGATGAGAGCTTGGAAGAGCATGAAGGTCGTGGGAGGCATAGTGATGTTGATGAGGACAAGCTGAGAGATGTGGTAGAGGAGGATCCACACAAAGGTACCAGGGAGATAGCGAAGGTTCTTGGCGTCAGTCACAACACAGCTGTCCGGCATCTGAAGGAAATTGGAGAGACCAAAAAGCTGGAAAAATGGGTGCCTCACGAGCTGTCTAAGGAGCAAAGAAACCGACGATATGAGATCTCGTCCGCACTGCTTCTACGGAACGAAACGGACCCATTCCTTGATCGCATCGTAACCTGTGACGAGAAGTGGATAATGTACGACAACAGGCGACGATCGGCACAGTGGGTGGACAGCGATGAGAGCCCCAAGGTTTTTGCGAAGCCGGAATTGCACCAAAAGATAGTAATGGTGACAGTATGGTGGTGTTCGCTGGGAATTATTCACCAGAGCTTCCTCCCTCCCGGTGAATCCATCACGGCAGAGAAGTACTGCATTGAAATTGAAGAAACGATGAAAAAGTTGAAGGATATCCGGCCGGCCTTGGTAAACCGAAGGCGAGTTCTCCTTCTGCACGACAATGCTCGCCCCCATGTAGCACGAATGACGGTGCAGAAATTGAATGAGCTGAGCATTGAAACTCTACCACATCCTCCGTTTTCTCCCGTCCTCTCCCCAGCAGACTACCATTTCTTCGAGCATCCTGGCGACTTCTTGGTAGGGAAATTATTCAAATACCAACAGGATGCCGAAAGTGCCTTCGAAGATTTCGTCAATTCCAGAACTTCTGATTTTTATGCTACTGGGATAAAAAAGCTTGTGTCACGTTGGCAAAGATGTGTAGAATCAGAAGGTTTCTATTTCGATTAATAAACTTGCCTACAAGCCGAGATATTAACTGTTTAAATTTACAGTGGTTCAGTGCCATTTATTTCGTTAAACCTAATAGTTACGAAGCGACCTCTGACCATGACGGCTCTTAGGTTCAGTAAAAAAATCTGTCTTCGTGGAGGATTGTATCGTTTAATCAGTCTGACCGAAAGGATCGAAAATTGAATCTCTCGCGGAATGAGGGTTGCATCCTCTACGAAGCATGAAGCTTTTCGAAGGCAGCTCACAGTTCAGGGAAACAGACAATGATGGTGCAATAGGGGATGCATGACATTTAGAATATCATTTCGAATTTTGTTCAAATACACACGATACAATTTCGTCGAAAATTTCAGGAAAGCAAGCATTGATCGTCGTCGTGAAGCGGCTGTATTCCACAGTTCAGGAAGTGAAGACACAGTCCAGAATGAGTAGAAGAGAGTAGAAGAAGTAGAAACCGGTTGAATCTAGGAAGAGGTCAAGCCATCGGTGGAGTTGTGGTGTGGTCGTGATCGATACGAGATCCGGGCATCGGATGTCAATGACCGACGAATTCCGGCCAATTGAAAATCTGACAGCGGAACGCTTTCCACTGAAAGCGGGCTCGTGCAAGCAGAAGAACGCCTCTGAAAAAGCGGCGCAGATTCCGACACCGTGGGATTCTTCGCGAGCGTGTAAACAAAGCGCAAGGAAGGCAGTGGTTGATTAAGGGGCTCCGCATCTGAATCGAACATAATTTGTATTCCGTGCACCGACTGGGCAGGGCCGCCGGAATCGATGACGTCCTTCAGGTCAGTGTGGGGGGATACGAGGAGGTCGATTCGTAGATCATGGGGCTAAGGATTTCACGATTTCAACGCACTAACGGCATCTTCCGTTGATTTCTTTGTCATTCTTCGCTTAATTAAAATTCCTGATTTTTCAGAAATTTAACAGAATTTTTCACGGACGTTTTTGGAGTCTGCATTGGAACGACGATTCATCTACAGATTCTCAACCTATGTAGTAATTATATGAAGGGAAATTTCTAAGAAAAAGTTACTAAATTAATAAATACGTAATTGCTAAAAACAACTGAAGTTAGACGGATAAACAGACGACGTCAGACGAATTTGACTGTAATTATTTGGACATTACACACTGAAAGTGATTAACAATAAAACTGAAGCAGTGCTGTATAATAAAATCGGACAGTTTCGATTTTTTGAAGTTATTAGATTTCCACATACTTCCTCTGCTGTTTCTAATGGTAAATCACCTATAATTTTAACAGAAACTCTTAGAATTGCGCAAGCTTGCTCAGAATTAAATCCTTTCATTCATAAGGTTGTTGAATTAAAAATATACCATTGAGAAATGGGTATTAGGAAGAGTTAGACATAACTGGTATCATTAGATGCATTTATAAACATAAAATATTTTATAATAAACTTGGGTTTAATGGCTACAAGTAGAATCTAACTAACTTCCTAAAATACGTACTTAAAGAATAATTTTGCTTTATTTATGAACATGTTTAATTTTTATATGGAAGAAAGTGCTCGCCATTGCAAACTGTCGTGGCGCATAACTTTACAGTTTTTTGGATTATATGAAACTTGATAAAAACGAACTTAATAATGATAATAATAATAATAACTTTCCTGACTATCAAACGCCAGTTTTCGCATTTTTCTAACAAAAAATAGTTTTCCAAAATTCCTTTTTTCAACTCTTTTCGCAGACTTCTTCCTTTCTTTCCTGTTAGCCTTAGACGGTGTTTATATTGTAGTTTCGCCGCTGGACGGCGCGGCTCCACAGCCGGAATAGATATCGATCCGGCGGCGCGAAAAATCGATATCTATGGCGATCGTGGTGCCACGCCGCGTGGCGGCGCAAGTATAAACGAGGGCTTAGAGCCCGTTTATACTTCGACGCCGAGTGACGCCACGCCACGCATGGTGGTCACATTGATCAAGCGACGCGATCGATCAATTTGGTCAGTATGGGCCCATGCACACTTCTGCGACACCGCGGCGCGGCAGGTGGGGCGACGGCTACCTCCGCGAAATCCGGCGGTCGCGGCGCGGGCGCATTAGAGCACCGTTTTAGGCAACGGGACCGACGTTCTCGTGGATGCCGCGCCGCCAGGAATGGCCTGAACCATTCCAGCTTGCGGCAGTCAGCGCGGCGTCGCTTGCAATAGCCGCCGCGACAGTCGCAAAAGTGTGCATGCCCCTCCCTGCGGCACGTGTCGCAGTGTCGCGTCGCGGCCGTCGCGGCCCTATGCTTCATCATTTCCGCGCCGCGCTGTCGCAGAAGTGTGCATGGGCCTTATGCATGCGATCGCGTCGATCGGCGGCTGAAGTTTAAGGAGTCGTTTAGGCCTATGTCATACCTTCGCTCACCCCGAGCGAAGGCGACGAACAGAGCGATGAGCGAAGTCTCTTCGCTAGCGTGAAGCTAGCGAATAGGCGCGCAGTTAATAGCGTTGTGTGCAGCTGCGTCGTAGCATCGCTACCGATGCTGCCCGATGCCTGCTCAGCTCAGCGACGCGGCCGCATCGGTAGCGATGCCGTATCACTCGAAAGTATGACACGAGGCTTCGCTAGCAGTGGATCGGACAACTGCTACAGGCGTGTGCCCCTCCACAACGTCTGGTACCGTCCCTTCCCCAATTATGTTAGTTATCCATCGCCTTCGCTAGCGAAGAGCGATGGTATGACATAGGCCTTAGGCGCCTTTTATACTTGCGCCGCCCCGCGGCGCGCGTGGTGGTCGGCATGGCTATCGATTTTTCGCGCCGCGAGGCGACGCCGCATCGCTTCTATACTCCGCCGTTTTTTGAAGTTACAGGTGATTACTAGGTTTGGATGATTAGGGAGTTTGGGCGAAATCGGTGGCCATGACCTTAGCCCGTACCTTCTGTAACCTAGGAAGGGAATGGAGATCTGTAGACATTCACGAAGCTTCATGTACCACGCTAAAGACATGCTTAGTGCACAGTGACCCCAGAATGGCCATATGAGAAAGAATTTTGAGTGGTTATCGGCGATGAGTACCTTCCAGCAGTTTTACTTTTGGACCCGCATATATGTATCGCAAAATAAAGAGTGGTTTAGTGCCGTTTGCATTGCAGGAGATTCGACTCAATACCACATTCACCAGTTTCAACCGTAGGCTGAGCGGACGACTTCGACTCCAGGCTTAAGAGAGGATTCGCCACTCCCCATAGGAATCCCACGACAAACATTGACAAGATGCATTGCTGATCAGCCAGACGAATCCTTTCTGTTTTGCTCGCTCAATGACTCATGGACCGCTTCCGGAACACGGGCCGTAGTGCGCAGAAGCTCGTGGCCACGCGTCGCTGACGCTCCCCTTTCTAACTGCAATCGCGCAGCGGCGGGAGTATAAAAGGCGCCTTAGTGTGCGCGCGACGCGCGACGCGATGCATTTGTGGTGGCCAAATTGATTGAGCGGCGCGATTGATCAACTCGGCCACTATACATGGCATCGCGTCGCGCATCGCGCTCACACTAAACGACTCCTAAACGAGGCCTTACACAATTCCTTGCCTAGCGCTGTGCCCCTCCCATGTTCCACGTTCACTTTTCTGAACTTGCTCGCAAAATTGAATTTTCGATTCAGGAAAAAATTGAACGTGACTTTCTTCGAAAGGTTATATTTTTCCTGATCGTGAAAGGGAAACACGGTGGAAGATATGAAATTTCTATTTCTTCAAAGGATAAACTTTTTAGGCCTATTCTAAAGTGCAAGAAAGCGGTAACGTTTTAGTGCAATACAAGAAGAAATCGCTTCATGCACTCGTCCACGGTGTACATTTGATTGATAATGCAAGCATTGCTCACTTGAAGATGCAATGTCAAATTATGTCCGTTTTCTACAATTGTTCGGTCTTTTTTCGCACACTATGCGCCTTCTTTCGCACACCATGAAAATCTTTGAGCGAATTGTCGATGGACGTGTCCGGGATGTCGTCCAGCTTTCCACGAATCAGCGTGGTTTCGTCTCTGGCTGTGGCACCGTTGATGCCATTCACGCCGTACGTCTTCTGCTAGAGAAGGACCGCGAGAAATAGAAATCGGTGCGCTTTGCTTTCCTGGACCTGGAGAAGGTCTTCGACCGCGTTCCGCGAGATATTGTACGGTACACGTTGCGACAACATGGCGTTCCTAAAGAGCTTATTGAGTGGGTACGCATCCTGTACTCTTGCCCTCGAGTTGAGTGCGAGCACCAGCGGGCACCTCGACGGAATTCCCATCTCTGTAGGGGTGCACCAGGGATCTGCGTTATCCCCACTGCTCTTCGTCCTCGTGATGGATGCGATCTCACGAGATCTTCAGATAGCGGCACCATGGACGCTGCTCTATCTGACGACGTCATGCTTGCATGTGAGGATGAGACCGAATTCGAGCGACAGGGACAGGCGTGGTGCGATCGCTTGGCGTTGTTCGGTCTCAATCTAAACGTCAAAAATACGGAGTACTTGGCGACGGATGTGGATGAGCACGGATCTATTAAGATCAACGGTACTGAGCTCTCACGAGTTACATCTTTCAACTATCCGGGATCAACGATCACTTCCGATGGCAGCCTAAGGAGGTGAGCGCACGTGTGAGTGCAGCCTGGTCCAAATGGCGCTCGCTGACTGGGGTGCACTCGACGCTACACTTACAACGATGAAATTTTCACGGACGAGTTGCCAGGGTCGGGTTACAACAACAACAACGTGGTGGAACGCCATCGTATCGATTTTTGCTTTCTTTGCCGCGAGAGCGATTCTCGGACAACCCGCACCGCATACGCCACAGCCTGCATAGCGACGAGCACTGTTTCACAGTGCAAGGATTCGGACCCAGAGCTTCGGTGGTTGGGTTGAAACCACAATTTTTGTTTGGGGTGCTCGTGGCATCCGGGCGGGGCAAAGGTTGCGGAGTTGTGCTGAAGGGCGAGGCATTCTTCCGCCCTCAGACCGCGCTCCGCACCCCGGGCCCATCGGCGCGCCCAGGACAACTCGTCCAGGAAAATTTCATCGTTGTAAGTGTAGCGTCGAGTGCTGGGGTGCTTTGCGACAGGGCAATACCTGAGCACCTCAATTCGAAGGTTTATAGAACAGTCGTCCGCCCAGTAGCGACGTACGGTGCTGAATGCTGGCCTGTGACGAAGGAAATTGAAAGCCGCCTCAGTGTAATGGAGACGAAGATGCTACGGTATTCGGCCGGGGAGTTACGTGTTTGGACCGCGTTCGCATCGACACCATACGACAGAGGTTCGGTGTCGCCCCGATAGCCAAGAAGCTGCGCGAAGCTCGTCTTCGATGGTACGGCTGCGCTAACGACTACACCGTCCGTAAGATTGGCCTAAATCTTGAGGTCCCTGGAAGGCGGCCCAGGGGACGCCCGAAGCACTTAAAGATGGCTGGTGTGCGCCCTCATCAAGCGTTTGATCGGGAGAATTGTCGTCACCACACCAGAAGAGTGGACCACGCCACCAAGCGGGATTCGCTCTTCTGGTGTGATGAGCTAATGAAAATGATGAGGAATTACTGTATTCACGTTCTGGGCAAGGAAATTACAAATTTTAAAGAGACAATGATTCAAATCGAAAATTTCTCCTGATATTTTAGAAGAAGACAGAAGTTCAAGCTGACGGTCGTTTTCGTTTGAAAGGTGCTCAGTTTAGTGTCACTTTTTCCTAAATTTAACGATTTTTAAGACTCTAGTTTCTCGTGAACATGTATGTAAAACGCCTCCAATAACCAATCATACAGAAGAGTAGTGCGCAACTACGAAATTTGCCGATTTATCTGACATGTAGGAGAAATTTCCTATAAAAAATTTAACGCCCGGAGTTTAGCGCACACCCCTGGTGCAGATGAGATAGAAAACAGAATGAGTTGAGTTGTTTAAGAGAAATACTTAAGGAAGGGGTGCTCGAGCACATCATGGACACTTTGTGCGTTAAGCAGAAGTTAGCAAGGAATCTACAGTCCTATAGAGCGAAGGCGATTGCAAATCTCTCTTCTGGAAGCCTTTCAGATTCATAGAAGGCAGATCGGCGATGAAACTGTTGAAGGTGCTTGTCCTGAAGTCAGACTCGAGATGGATAGGCCTGGGTAAGACCTAGGCCTTGCAACTTGAGCCAACTGCCGTTGCAGGAAACTCTCATCCGAATGAGCTGATTTATGAGTAATCGGAGCGTGGCTTAGCAGAAAAAGCGCAGGGAATGTCAATGTCACATTTTGCTAGCCGTTGACATCGTCGAGGTAGCCTATATCACCGCACGTTGTCCGGAGAATTCAGGGTTCAAGCCGCTGTCGCTTGTGAAAAACCTTGGGAATTGACTGCATTGATTTGAATTTCCTGAAAAATTGAACCTCTCACGCAGTCGATATGGCAATCAAATAGCTATTTAGCAACCCCACTGAGCTGTTAGGTCGAATACAATTCTCTAGACTATATTGAACATAAGAACAAAGCTCTTTACCATGTGAAAAATAGGACCGTGAGAAGGCAATATTTATTAATTTTTAAACAAAAATTTGTTAGCTCTACACAATAAGCAATTCATGTCATGTTATTTCGGATAACAACAAAAAAGAACATCAATGTGTAGATATGATTTCCATAGGAAAGGCGATGCGAACTTAAGGCAGATTTAATATGTACAAAAGTGCAGACAATGAATACAGTTATATGGATACAAGAAAAGCTATAAGAAAAGGAGAACATAATGAGCAAGAACTAGCGGCGCCGTGGCATTGGAGCGGCAGCAGCAGTCCGCAACTTCAGCAGCGCATCGGAAGAGGACACCTGTACCACCTGCACCGTCGAACGCTAGTTCTGTCGGTCCGCAAAAGGAGAGACGGACTTCGAAGACAAACTTCAGTCAAGACGCTCCGCGTACTGGAAGGCTCCGCCGTTCTCTACGCTGAAAAGGAGGATCTGGAGGCTGCCACCAGGTGTCTTACGGCCCGCCCCAATCGACAGTGGTCGGTGGCTCCAAATCTTCCGCTACCGAAAAGTGCTGGCTCGGCGAATCCCACATACCTTAACCGATAGCATGCGGTTCACCTACGTATCCATTTGCCAGTTTCCCTTTCTCAGCTCGCCTCGCAGGGAGTATGTAGATGACCTAGTTATTGGAGATAAGAACTGGGTTCTCTTCGACTCCAACGAACACCGTGCCGTTTTGATACCTCAAGAAGAGGAGCCGCCTACGCAGGCAAAGTCGAGCGTGCATCCCAAGATGGTTCTTCTATGAAGCTTCTGGGACTCAAAAGGAATACGGTACTACCAGCTGCTCAGAGGGACACGGTCGCCGCAGTCCTGTACGCCACTCAGCTGCAGAAACTCGCGGAAGCTGTTCGAAAAAAGCGGCCGAGACGACCTTCAAGGCATCTTCCTGATGGTTACGCCAAACCCCATGTAGCTAAAGCGACCCACTAAAACGTCGAGGAGCTGGGCTGGCAGATCGTACACCATTCGCCATATTCTCCTAACACAGCTTCCTCATATTACCACTTGTTCCGCTTCTTAATGGCTTTCTTGGATAAGATATCTTTCGCAAAGGTTGAAGATTTACGTCGGCGATCGCCGACTTTTTTGACCTCCGGTTTCCCCAGTTCTGGGAAAAGGGGATCGCCAACTTGCCAAGTAGGTGGACCACTGTGGGGCCAGCAATGGTGCTTATATTATTTTTGATATTATTATATTATTATTGATTGATTTGCATTGCATGACGATAAAGAAAAACAGAAGCCCCATCAAGACTTTCATATCAATCTAACTTAAGGGGTTGGGCACACTCGGCAGCCGCTTTAGTGCGTCAAAAACGGGGCGGGACGTTGCTCTCAGGCTCACGACATGTTTGCTGTGAAGGGCGGTCGTTCCTTCTTTCTCTGGTGTCGGCATTGGACCACTGCCAACCATCGCTCAGCCGACCGGTTGGCTGGTTTGGATGAGGAAAGGGCTTTCCTATCTTACTTATCTTATCTCTTGCTTAGGAGCGATAGCGTCAGCTTCACGGAATGACCGAGCTCATTCCGTGAAGCTGACGCTTGCAGCGCTGACGCTGGGCGTCGAAAAGCCATTTCAAATGAGACTGAAGTCGATGACCAGTCGATGTGGGTATTTCTTCTACTACTTATGTGAGCTCTTACGCTTGCCGCGCTTAAAATGCAAGTTAAGAAAAAAGGTTCACCTCCATTTTCATCCACAAAATCCTGGTGACCTACCCAAAAACTTATAAAATAAAAAGCTCAGGGATACACACATATATGATGTAAATAAATAAAAATAATAAAATACACGTTCTCTCGTTTATTTTTTCGTAAGATTACATGTATGTATGTATGTATGTATGTATGTATGTATGTATGTATGTATGTATGTATGTATGTATGTATGTATGTATGTATGTATGTATGTATGTATGTATGTATGTATGTATGTATGTATGTATGTATGTATGTATGTATGTATGTATATATATATATATATATACCTATGTATACTAAAACTACAGGTGTGACCTGGGAAACTCGTTTGTCGTAACAATACTTCAGAGTTTTTTCAACTACACTTGGTTTCTGAATTTTCTTCAATCCTTTGTGAGGCCCACTTTTGTGTGAACCAAAATAAATGAATAAAAAATAGCTGAACAACATAAAAACGGATAACGAATAAATAGCAAAATATGAAAATCGGCTTCCGCTGCAGGATGAGTGGAGGTTTGAATAATATTACCTCTTTTCTGATCCTTGGGCTGTGAGATTGTTAAAGGGAATCATTCTTTCTGTAAAAACATAGATCGAAGAAATGCGTCCTGTGAGCTACACAACACCACCTGGTTTCGAGAATTATCATGAACAGAAGTATTTTCCAACAACGTTGGAGGAATAGATGCGTAGCACAACTCTGCTCGTCAGAGCATTTAATTCCGATCAGACCGATTACTTGCTCTTATTTTGATTTTTTTTTAATTTTTGATTTTTTTGTTCTTTTCTTTATCTAAGATTTAATCCATTGTCATCAAGCAAGTTGAGTCATAACGTTTGCATCCCGTGCTACTTGTAGATCATAAATCACATTTACGAAAATTTACGATTTACGACATAAAATGTCGCAAATCGTAAATCATTAAAAAATTGCCAATAAGGCTGTAAATCGTAAAATCATATGTCGGCTCAGCTTTGCATAAGTTTATTAGAGTGAATAGTACTAGTAAAATGATTAGTTGACAAACAATTGCTTGATACGAGTTACCACAATTTTGTGTTAGTATACAATCTCAGTAATACTTGTTCCATATAAGGAATGGTGATAAAATTGAAATGGAGTCCGCTTATGGTCTCGACGTCTTTTATTCTTGCACTGTATTGAAGCAAGAACTCATCTCGTTTCTGAAGTTCGGTTATCAGAATGTGCTCTTGGTATGCTCAATATAATAGACAAGAAGTGTAACTAACCAAGCAGTTAGGATCCCTTTCTATATGGGGCAGAATAAAAGACAGTGCTCTGGTGTTTTCTGGCTTGGCACAGTACGGGCCATTTCTGGACCATTTTTCTTTGCATGTAATCAAAATTCGGAATATGTGAGTAGGCGACGCCCTGAATAAAACTGTAATTCTTCTATGTTGCCTGGAAATTCTAGCTAGACGATGAAGCAAGACTTGAACCGTGACGTCCATTTGACAAAGTAACTCAGGGACCATACGGCAAAAGTTTTATTCGATGACCGCTTCTATAGACTAGACTTTTCGCTCTCGACGGCATTGAGCGGCTGCGTACAGTGCGTGTAACCTCACCGCATGAATATTCCTTTGGATAAGTCTAGTTTCGCGCTAGTATTGCTGTTTGGTGATTTTTTCAACAAGTGTTTTAGCGTTGAGCGCTAAAACATATTATGCTATTACGGTTTCACAAGAAGCATTCATATATGAGGCCGGATTCATCAACGATTTATGTAACTTTAACGGAGAATTGTAAGCTTATTAAGCGATATGGTGAGCGATAAGCCGTGTTATCTGAGCTTTGAATAAAGCGGCTTTCACACTGCCGTTGCTGCTGTTGCAGCAACGAGCAACGAAAAAGGGGTTGAGTTCGATGCTTGCTCCAGCCGAAACGCGTGTGATGAGATAATGAGATAAGACCTGTGATTTGCCTCCGTTGACGATCATCAGCAACAAGAAATGATGGGGACCATTCCTTGTTGCTGAGGGCGCGCAACCGTTGCCGGTGTTGCTGATGCGAGGGTGCGGCAACAACAGTATGAAAGCCCCCTTGTTGCTGTTGTTGCTCTTCTCCGTCTCTGCGAAATGCTTCATCATTACGGCATCGGTTGCGCAACAGCAGCAACGGCAGTATGAAAGCCGCTTAAGCGAAAAGCTCAGATAACACGGCTTATCGTTCACCATATCGCTTGATAAGCTTACAATTCTTCGTTAAAGTTGCGTAATTCATTGAAGAATCCGGCCCATTGTCGCCACAATTCCTCCGTCATTACGCGCCGAGCGGAGTGCGTCGCGCCCATGTGGAAGTATTAGAGAACGATGGTGGCACGGTCGGTGTACATAGAGACCGCCGTTAGTCAGCCTGTTGGCGCCCGATTGTAGTTCATCCTCGACAGCTAGTCCAGATGCAACCGCGTCGTGTGCGTGTGGTAAACGGGGTGGTCGTCTGCTGCCGGATTTGATGGACGTTACAGGGTAGGAAGATTTGGGAATAGGGTCACCATGTAGGACGAGTTCCCGCCATTGTGGAGCGGGGAGGGGGGGGGGGGGGGGCGAGAGTAGTCCCAGCAATTTTTCTTTTTATGAACGTGGATCCCTATTGAAGACAAGGTAGTTTCTCATAAGAGCGCTCACTTTACTGTGGCGTACCACTGAGGAGATGGAATCAACCAGAATTTAAAATCTCTATGTTATACCATCACTCACCCCCGAGCGATACCTAATGATAAGTTCCCATATCGACCGCGCGGCGCGATGAATCGATATAGGAGCTTATCAATAGGCATCGCTCAGGGTAAGCTATGGTATAACATAGGCCATAATGTCACTTCAAGGTTTTGGATATCTGTTAAATTTATAAACTAGGTAGCGAAGAAGCGCTTTTTCGAGTCCCAGCAAGCAATTGGTGTCACCTCAATTTCACATCTACCTGAGATCGTACCCACTATTTTTCGGTATGCATGAGAAATTCGTTCTTGGACCTATCCTAGGGAAAAGCATCGCTAGAAATGAGTAACAATGCGTGATCAGTGTGACCCTGTTTCGACTTTTAAATTGTCAAGAAAAATCTACTCATAGGTCAGTTCACGGTGTCGCCTTGGGAGGCTAGTCAGCTGTCGGATTCGCTGCCGTCAAAGAGTCTGAATGGGATATCCTTCCCCTAATAGGATAGATCCTTGTTCATTCCTTTTTATTTTCCTCCGCTAACAGTCTCATCAGCTGAAGTTCGGGATTTTGTTCTCGCCTTCACGCGTTTAAGTTGCAGAACATGATTTGAAAGGTTCCCGCAGTCTAGAACGCGCTCTGAGATACGCTAAATGCGTGAAGGCAAGCAAGTGCGTCCGGACAACGTATTCCACATAATGCCCGGCAAACCAGTATTACGTTGAAGGGAGGCGCATTAAAAACAAAACCAAAACTCAACGATCTCGGAGGAGTTCTTGAGAACGCGCCGTCGTAGTCCTCGTCGAACGCTGTTCCCGTGATCGAAAGCACTTGACCGAAACGTTGAACAACCGAGCGAGTGTAATCGTTAAGTGGCTCCAGAAAATCTACAACAAGACAAGGTTCCGTATCGCGTTTAATTTCTTAAACGCAAAGCGACAAAAGCTGCTACCCTCGACGAATCGTGATTTCAACAGAACGATGAGGCTGTGTTCATGTCCCATCACTGTAACGTAAGCATTTCAATAACGCTCAACTACGACAGGGTTCAATAACAGCCAATTTGGAAAAACAAAACAACAGAAGCGTAAACCAGTTGTTTAAGATACTAGATGCCTATCCGAAAACACTGATTAATCGATTAATGCCTACCTTGAGTTTTTGTGCTGTCACAACTATAGAGGAAAAACTATGAAACATACCTTTTCCTGGATAGGCAGACAAGGAGGAATACTCAAATCCATCGTCAACCTTACTAATCAAACACTGTTCATGGTATTGTGATAGTTCAAAGACACAACCCTTGCTTATGATGTTGGCATTCGTACTTTTGTTATAGAGTTCGACCAGAGCGCCAGAAAACGCTGAAAAGGTGAGCGAAGAGTTTTGTAGGCGAGATCTTGGCGTGAAGTAAAGAAATGATAAGCGTACAAAGATAGTGGTAGGATATGGGCAGAGCAGTAGTAGAGAAAGGAGTCTGATCCACGTTTTCAAAGAACTACTCAGTTTTCAGGATAACAGTCATGTTTGATGTTTATATTGCAGTACTTTACTTAATCTGAGAGTTCGCTCTTCAAGGAGCTATTTTCAAGAAATACCAGGCTGTCCAATAATTCTCGTTCGAAAATTTGGCCATTTTAATTTCTTTCAACTTTATTGAAAAACAAGTCTAATCAACAATATAATCACCACAGATATCCACAACAGTGGCCCATCGATGGGCAGGTCGCCGATGCCCTTCCCCCAGAACTCCGGGGGCTGCGACTCGAAGAAGTCCGCGATGTCGGATTTTAGGTTGTCGTAGTTGGTGAATTGTCTTCCGGCCAAATGGTGCTTCAGCGGGCGGAACAAGCGGTACTCGGAGGGGCGAGGTCCGGGGAATACGGCGGATGGGCAACCGTCTCCCAGCCGAGCGTCGCCAACTTCTGCTGGGTCTCCTTCGCCACGTGGGAGCGCGCGTTGTCGTGCAGCAGGTGGACCGAGGCCCGTCGTGGACGCTTTTCTCTGATGGCGGCGGCTAGTTTCTCGAGCTGATCGGTGTAGATGGAGGCGGTGACCGTCCTGCCTTGCGGGAGCAGCTCGAAGTACAGCATGCCCTTGGCGTCCCACCAGCAGCAGAACATGATCTTCAGCGGGTGCAGGTCGGCTTTCGGCGTCGTCGGCGGCTCTTCTCCGCGCGGGATCCAGACGGCACGGCGGGCGACGTTGTCGTAGAGAACCCAGCTCTCATCCTCAGTGATCAGGTCCTCAAGAAACTCCTTGCGATGCGGACGACACTCGTAGTACACGAATGTACGAATTCGACCTTGGTCCATTTTAGCTTGTACTGGTAGCTAGACGCGGCGACCGCACCTTATACCTCTAGCGTGGAACTCTGGAAAACCTTCTAGAAGGTTTTTACACTTGCCTGGGCCCGGATTCATAAACGATTTACCGGCGGGTAAGTGCAAAATTTACCCCCACTCCCCACTTACGCGCGATTCATGAACACGCGGCGGGAAAAATCCGAGGTGAGTGTAGAGGTAAATGCTACCCCCTCAGCGCGTCGGGGAACATTTACCTCCAAGGCGAGGGTTTGCTCCGCAGCCAACTTCTGACCCAAAGTATGCCTCCGCTGGCCCTTAGCCAGCTCTGAGCTGGCCGCCAGCCGCAAATTCAATGCCTGGCAGGGGCGCCTAGTTGCCTTCGCAATGCGCACGTCTTTTCCCGCACTTCGGTACATTTTCTTTTTCTCTATTAGGCTTGCATTCCATGATTTTTTAGGCTCTGTGGACCATGGCGGCCCACAATGCCACATATTTTTAAGTGAATTGCTTCCTTTAGTGGCATTGTGGGTCGGCTTGGGCCACAATGAGCCTAGTCCACCACTCGAATCGTAATTTACGATTTGCGTGGGTGGACTATGCCCGTCCGCCACCTTAGCCTTCCTTGGCATATGTTGTCTATTGAGGCTACTGTGGTGGATGGCACCCATTATTAGTCATGTAAGCCCACATTTACCATTGTTTCTCTACTACCTGCTATGCTAATAGTTTCCACCCCTCTCTCTCCTCCTCGCCCTACCCCACATTTCACATTTCATTTCCCCTAAATACGATGCTGCTAGTGTTTTTGGCAGCGACGTCCCAGCAGCAAGTGTGACTGCTTGGTTTCGCTGTTAGCTGATGCCAGCGGGCCAGCAGAGGCATGCACATTGGGTCAGAAATTGGCCGCGAAGCAAAACCCTCGCCTTGGCCGTCATGAATTAGAAAACGGAGGTAAGTTCGAGGAAAGTGGCGGGTAAATGGCCGTCGAGGTAAGTGGGGGTAGAATTTACCTCCGGCCGCGTTCGTGAATCCGGCCCCTGATATTATAACACTTCTAAGGAGAATTATAGAATTTTGAAAATTTTCGGAAAGGAATTATTGGACAGCCTGGTACTTTACAAATATACAGAACAGCGAAACGAATATGCGAAACATACTCTACAAATATACGAAACAATACAGAAGCAAGATTGAAATTTTCAGCAGTTTTACTAGACGCACTGAGCTAATTTTTGAAAACCCAACTCAGTCCTCCACTTTTGCACATATCTCAGCTTCGGGTTGCAGCTTTGTATAACCTGTGCTCACCATTTGTTCCTGAATTATTGATGACAGCGAGTTCGTCGTGACTAGTCATGGTGCAAAAGATGTTGCTCCAGTCAGACTCAAGTGTTAACGCCAATGACAGGTAATTAGTACCGTATTTGATGTTTTTAGATATCCGAGTCTGAAAAAGGAAACAATGACACTAAGTAAATCAAAGAAGACTTCCGCAAACAAGGTTTTTGGAAAAGTGTTGCGATAAAAAAATCTGACTATAGAATTTAATTTCTCAAGTATGGAACCGTGAGTAGAAAATCAAAAGGGTGATATTTGTTCTTAAAAGCTGTTGAATTCATATCTTCCATACACAGCTATCGCAACTAGGATAACTCCAGCCTTCGCAATCTACTTCAATTCGTAGCGGAAAGACTCCTATTTCTGTAATCGCTGTAATATGTATGACTCTAACATAGGTTTGCATCAGTAAGCGATCTACACTGCATTCACATTTTTTTCTACCTATTAAAGTATTTTGTAACATCAGATACAGGCACTAGATAATGCTTAAGAAGCTGCAGGGAGTAAGATTCCACCCTGGACAATTCAACTCCAAAATTCCACACTCCCGCACCAGTCAATTCTAGTCTGAACGTTGCATCATTTTAAAGGGATAAATATTTATTTATTTATTTATTTATTTATTTATTTATTTATTTATTTCTTGAAACTAATCCAATCAGAGCTTAGAAAAAATATCAACAACAGAATCAACAACAACAGAGATTGCACGTAATGAACTGAGAAATTTGACAAATGGCTCAAATTGCTGAAAGTGCTGAAAAGGCAAGGAATCCTTCTTGATAATGTATAAAAAGAAAAAATAAGAAAAGGCTAGCAGAAGTGGATCAGTAACAATAGGTAGTGGGTAGAAGAGGCAGGGAAAGGGACGGCAACGGCGATCGGGCGATTTCTTGTTATTTGAAAATCCAATCAAGAGCATATAAAACATAGAGAACAGAATCAACAATGAATGAAAACGAAATGAACTGAAATTGGGGAAGGAATGAAGAAGATTTCAAAATACTGAAAAAGTCAGGATTTCTCCTTGATCACGAGTGAAATGAAAACAGAAGAGAATATTGAATTTGTTTTATTAAATACATTACCTTATCTTCATCCGAACAGTTACCACAAAACATATCCACATGAGGTACGCCCGCACCAGTCAAGCTGACACAGTCTCTTTAAATCGGCACGATGAGGGCAAACAGGAAAAATTCGAATACGTAAGAAGCACTTAGTATCACGTTGTGCTTCGAGATTCAGTTCAATGCAGAGTACACGTCAGTCGCATTTGAGCAAAACTTGGATAAACGGCTGCCTTACTCGATGCTCTCATATTTCTTTGGCTCGGTCGAATAGTTTGCAAGTGCAAGATTCATGAACCATGGGTCTCCGTCCGTAAATTGTAAAGGAATTCTCAGGAGCTCTGCAATGTATTTAAACTGACACATCTTGTGACAGTCCGGTAATCGTTAAAGTCAAAGCAAAATGGCATTTGTCACGTCTACTTGAACATTTACTCACTTGTAAATAAGTTCATATATTCAACGTTTTGAAAAGCGGGAAGAACATAATTCTCCTTGAAATCCGGTCCTCTGGCATACATAATTGTATGTATAGGACGTTCGATGTAGTCAAAACCATGAGCACCATGGCTGTCTAGTTTAATGGTATCAGGAGTTCTGTTAAATACTTCTTTTAATGAATTGCACAAATTCAGAGAAAATCCTGCTCTACAATCAACACTGATGTTATGAGGAAAGGTGATTAAGCAGTTTGCAGATGATCTAAAAATATACTGTGAATTTGTGGAAGATGATCAGCTATGTCTTCAACATGCTATCGAACGCATTATGGATTGGTCTATAGTTTGGCAGTTACCATTGTCTCCGGAAAAAACAAAGGTGATGCGGATAGGACTCTCAACTTCGCTGCCAAATTACACTTTAACTAGTGACACCCCAATCACTTCGGTAGATAGAGTAACGGATTTAGGAATTCATTATGACAACAAGCTAGACTTTTCGGATCACTATAAATCCATATGCATAAAAGCACAACACAGAACTTATCAAATCTTTAAAGGACTATCCACTAAAAATAAAATAGTCCTGATACAAGCATATAAGACTTATGTCCGACCCTTAGTTGAAAGTGGGACAGCAGTATTTTCGCCACATAAGAAAAAAGACATTCTCCTGATAGAAAATGTTCAAAATAATTTCACAAGGAAGCTTGTTATAGGGTATAACGGGTTCTTCTATTCTAGGATTCCAAAAGCAGCTATTCGGAACAAATTTTTTGGAGTCCACTCGCTGTCCTCCCGAAGGAAATGGATTGATGCTTGCTCTGTTTTCAAAATACTCTCTGGACAAATTCGTATAAACTCATCGGCATTTTACAAATTGATTCCCTCAAAGACTAGAGGAACACCCTATAAGATATGGTATCCAAAACCAAGGCTTGAGACCAGGAAGCATTCATTCACAGTAAGGGCCGGATTAACGTATCTCGCACTGAAGAGCAACATCAGCCCTACTCCTGAGTCTTTTGGATCTTTCAAACGAGTAGCAAAACATGCTCTCCTACAGTATTAGTGAGATTGCCGTTTCAAATTACTGAGTTACAGTGACACGTTTTATCCTTTATCGTTATGTTTCACGATGATGTTTAAGTTTGTTTGATGCTATGTTGGATTTCTCACGACTGTCTTTTATGGTCGTAATAAATTAAATTGAATTGAATTGAAACAACCACTCCTCTGTCCATCACCCTATGTAGGAACCAAGAAAAGTATGCGACAGTAAAGTTCTTATACAAAGGTCTTTGTGTTGCCACACGTAGGTAAGCCAGTTGGCTAGTGAAAGATTATGTAGACTCTGACAACCTGACAGCGATAGGTGATTGCTCTCACTGACATATGTCGGTGCTGAGCAGCGTTGGCTTCACGTAGAGGTGAATAAATTGGGTCAGGTGCTTGAGTCCCGTGCCTTGCCGAATTTTCGCATTTTTTAATGTTCGTTCCTTGTTTGGTATCTGTCACGTCCAACTCTTCTTATGCATATATTCGACTATAGACTGCCAAGTACGTGTTCAGAAAGAGCTTTTCCTATACGCGGCACCTTGTATTTTCTGCAGATTTTTTATAGGACCCTTGGCTACATGGGAAATGAACCTTTCCCCAGTAAACATAAATAAAGCAATTAGAAGAGCATATGATGGCACCAGTCAACAAGTCGAGAATGAATGTCCCCAGTCGATCTCAACTAGCATGTGCCCTACATGTTCAAAGAGGGACAGCCGATTGTTGCACAAGTCCAGTTGAACCCTACTGCCCATTGAAGGTGTACAAAACACAGATAACGGGCGGACGAGCAGGTAACTACTGCAGTCCCAGCAGGTTAGCGATTATAGGTCACCGTCATCTTCTAGCGTATCGTTAGAAGACGGCACGTTGGTCTTGAAATTTGACTGGTGAGTCGGTCACTTAAAAATGATAAATATACACAGATTTCTTATTTAAGATAGGAGTGTACTCTGCATAAGGAGTTTTAAAAAACTTCACCCTAGCTTTGCATGAGGACGTTGGGTGCTGCTCACGAATACGGTATCAATTTTTGAAAATCCAGCCGATTCGTTTAGCACGTGTGCACGCGATCCCATAGTAAAATTTGAAGATTCAGTGCTCCTAGGGTTCAACGACTATGCAAAATGGCACCTATTTTCACCTATCTAAAAGATGGAGACTGCCATAGTAGTATTTATTTTCTCCGTCTAGAAAAAATGTTCAGAAGTTCAGACGTAAGCGTGAGACAGTTCCCTGATCAGAAGGCGACTATGGTTTGGGTATCGTCGTCTTCGTAAGTCTGACAAGGAGGCATCACACACTCCAAATTCATTTCATATTCACCTGCGTGAGGAGCACAACACATAGAACAGCGTTTCTTTTTTGATAAAATGAATTCTGATAAGGGCATATGATGGAAGTAACAGATGATACTAGACGAGACGTGGTGCATCTCATTCTGTCGGATGAGGCAAGCTAAATTCGCATAGACACTTTCGACTTGCATTCCTGCACAAATATCAGCAGTGATCTACGGACGCGAACGATCGGAGTAGTTTCTGGTTTTAATGAGAGCTTAGCATATTATAACAAGAGGAGCTATGATCAAGTGTGTGTGAGAGCTCAGATATCGCGACTTATCAAGCGGTGAGCGGTAAGCCGCGTTATCTGATCTTTTCGCTTACAATTCTTCGTTAAAGTTACGTAAGTCGTTGATGAATCCGGCCGCTGGTGCAAAGTTGTTGTACATAACAGGTAACGCAGCTTCAATTCTATATTGCTGGCCGATGTCTCTTAACAAGATTGCTCAACTTGGTGGCAATACCTGCTCACAAGCGAGGGATACAAGGTGACCATGGGACATTGAGATGAGAACTATATCACTGGATGCGGCTTCGAAGGCTGATTCCAAATATGTGATTATTATATAATTCCCACTTGTAAGTATAGGCATTGTTTGCCTTCTCACCATGTTTCTAGCAACTATTCATGATACGTTGTATCTTCGTGCCAGTATGAAGTTGCCACTATGAAGACGAGTCCTTTCTGGTGACCTTTCTGTTGCGATTTGACATAGAGAGCTTTGGTTGATCCTGGCAGATCTTTTTTAGCAAGAGCGAAAATCCTGCACCACAGGGGAGTCGAATCATAAACCACCACCACGCCGCTCCTCCATCCACTGCGCCACCACTGCTCGGCCGGCAGCAGAGTTTCAACCCTACCTGAGCTCGTTCTCTTGTGATTGACCCGCTCTGCGTGGGCCTAGAGGTCAAAGGAGCCTGCTAGGATAATGGTCCATAACTCCGTTCACAGATGCGCACAGCAGAAAACGGAACACATATTTGGAATCAACTTTCGATAACGCATCCAGTGGTAAACGCCTCATCTCGAAGTCCCATGGTCACCTAGTATCCTTCCCTTGTCTATGGGTACATACTCAGTACTGCAACTAAAGATACGAGGCGCAATATAAACCCAAGAGGCACATCAGAAATTGCTGATTGAATCGCACTTACAACGCTATTTGTGTCCCATGCTTTCCGAGAAGGACGACATCACCGATTCTGGACGAGTTCGAATAGTGAAATCTGACGGGTATCGTTGTCTTGGTAAAGACACGCACCCGATCTTCGGTTTTGCACGAAAACTTGTCCAAAACGTCTTCCACTTTCTGGGCTGCAAAAATAAAAAGTTAGTTCTTTAGTTTCACAACCTGATCCCTAAAAAATATTTACACGAGTTCTTCAGATAGATCTGCGATTCTGGGCCTGTGATGATCTCGTAGTCGCTCACATTCACATAATCACTCAGAACTAAGTGATCATAGAGTCGTACCATTCCTGGAAGAGTGTCCATATTTCTACCTCTTCAATCCTACTTGAATGGACTGCTTTTAAGCACAACGGAAGCAATATGTAGTAGGAAGATACCATGGTCAGATACCAGTACGAGATTGACACAGCCTAAGAAACCTTCATCATCCAGCTCTTTGAGGAAATTTCCCAGGTGCTGATCCACATCTTTGAGCGTCTGGTTCATCTTAAGAGCACGTTTCAAAAGCTGCGCGTCTTAATTAACGAACTGATTTTACATGTCGAAGAAGGTTTAATGACCCAGATATACTCATGAATCTGAGCGAATCAGTGGTGGATCAACATCTTTTTGCTGTGTCAATACAAATGTGGAAAATTCTAGGTTTAAAGCTAAATCGATTAATATTTTTACAAAGTGAAAACAACACCGGCTTTCCAAGTCTTCTGTGACCGGTATGGTCAGGTTGAGTAATGTATGCCATCATCAATCCCGGCCGAGCTGACGAATCCATTTGGAGCCACTTTATTATCTAGTAGAAGTTATATTTAACAGATTTTTTACAAATTAGATTTGAAGAATAATATAATAATCACCGTCTGAAAGCGGTCATTAATACCATATTTGTTGTGATACAGCACTCTGAGGTCCGGCTGAATGTAATCTAGAAAATTAGGTTGAACTAGGAATTTCCATCTGTTATGTTGGAGGATTATCCTCAAGCACTTTGCGCAACAACCTTACATGAACTCTTGTGATAGGATCCAAGCCATGCGAAAGTTCCTACAGTGCCTCCAGTGTACCGTTTATACAACGACCAGATCTATAACCTTATTGGAGGTTAAACGATTATGTTTCATCCAAGAAGCAAAAATATTTTTGAGATAAACTGATTGTCGCGAACGTGATCGCTCCTTGGTCCGTGGCCGGCCCGGGCGCGCTGTTTCCCACGGTAGCTTGCCGATGAGGCGCTATCGATCGGCCTGGGAGCATTGGAAAGTGGTGACGTGTCACCATCGATCAGCGCGCGCTGCCTCCTCTCGACAGGCGCGTGGCCGCATTCGACGTCCCTGCGCTCCCGCGACTAGGGCTGCCGATCTCTCTCTTTGCTCCCTATTCCGGATGGCTACCGTGGGGCCTCGTCCCTGCATGCTGACACTACGGACGGAGGTGCCAGGAGAGCGCCGCTGGGTCTAGTGGGCATCACGCTCACCCGCGGCCTCAGGAGATTTCACCACGCCGGCCATTGAGGACGCCTGTCTCTTCCTCGGCTTCTATCATCGGATTGTTGGATGTTCTGCTGGTGGCGAAGTGAAATGAGAACCTCATGGCTTATTCTGTATGCGTGTGGAGAAACCGGGTGAGTCCCTTTGTATCAAGGGACGGTTGTGTTTGTGTATATGACGTGGATTGTCACCTGGGTTCCCCTGGGATCGGGATGCCCCCCCCCCCTGAGGCGGAGTGGGAGCTGAGGAGCCGGGTGGCTCGAGGCCAGGGGAAGAGGCCATTCGCGACAACTGGAGGTCCATCAATACGTTTAGGCAATACGTACAACTGTGGAAATACGTGGGGAGCCCCGTGGGGTTAGGTAAGAACTGGGAAACCTCCGGTGCCCGTGGAGTGACACGGAGCCGCAAAGGCAACGAGGAACACTTCAGCCTGCGGGGCCACCGATTGCAACACTGATAGTGATCTCAAGAGGAAAGCTATCATACTAGAATGATACTAATGATACTCCTAAAATAAACCAAATCACTCCATTTAACTGCAACGGAAATGAATTTTGTCGGAACCCTTGACATCAAAAATAACAGATGGGAACTACAAACAACGTTAGTCTGCTTGGAGAACTTTTGCTTTACACTACAGCTCATCAGCGCGTGCACATTTCTATTGCAATGTTTAAATCAAGCAATTTCTTTATTTTAAATTAGTATAAATAAAACTCAAACAGTACAGCACTAATCGCTGACTGACCGGCTCAACTTTGTAGAATTCGTCCTGGAAAAAATGTCCCAAATACCTTGGAGAATTTGAAATGTTCTTATCCAATATGTAATTTGCAACTGAAAAAATAAAGACTAGAGATGACATTGAATTTTGGAATTATTTCTGTCCACTGGCAGAATAAGGTCGTTCGTCGAAGGGCATGAGAGGAAATGTTCATTTCTTAACGATGAAGAAAACTTTCATTGCATTGGATAGTTTCGCCCCAACTAACGTTCCCCTACTATATTTAATCCAATCAAAACTCTCTGAAAGGAATATTTGAACCGATTCTCCACTCACCTATACCATGATTACCAGGATAGCGACCATTTGAAATTGTGACATGGTTTGGAAACGTTAATGATGGAAAGCTTGGATACACTCTCTAAACAGACAACGTCAAAAATGGGATGATTCCTGATCCGCACAATATCGGAAATCAGCTGCAATATTTTTTACGATTTTGAGTTGATTTGATCTGAAGAACTTCTACACCAAATTCAATTGCTGGACATTTTCAGAGATCAACGTAAGAATTGGCACAACATGGGTATAGTGGAAAAGTTTCGTCGCACGAAATGCGCCGCAGCATACTACAAGTTAAAAGCTAAAAGCCAATTGTTTAAAAGGGCGTTATAGTATAAACATAAAGCCAGAAAAACCAAAGTATAAACGGCTCGTTTAGGCCTCATTGACATCTGTATGATGGTAAAGAATTGATGGGAAAGCGGAAACGTCTGAACATGGATTAAGCAAAACAAGGGGCCCTTGCATAGCTCTATACAGCTTTAGAAAGAATAATTCGCTCTATCAGAGCATGTATTGCATTTGTTTTTTTTTCATCCTGAATTTTATCAATTTTAGGTCGTAAAGTGAAAAGTGGCCATCTGCGGCAGTTGATTCTCTCCTCTTAGGTTTGGAATTTTTGCGCAATTTTTATAGCATTTGGAAGAAAATATTCTGTACTACAAGAAAGCATGTTGATATATTTGCTCATTTGTCATTTATTGATTTTTAGGTCATCAAATTGGGACGTCCCAAGCATCAAAAATTGTGAAAATTTTTCAAGGTTTAACAGGAACTTCCAAGGACTGTTTGGTGCCACGTAGTTGTAGTACAAACATTCTAGAATATTTCACATACATGGCAATGTGCTTTTGAGGGCATATAAATACTACGACTGCAGTGATGTGTGACTGACTCCGTGACTCGGGCAAGGCTTCGCGACTGACTATCGCTCAGCCTCTCCTTGTTCTTTTCCGTAATAAGCACTTTCTTGGAAATGTCGTCACGGGAGATAGATCCTTGGTCTTCCTCGTTAACCACACTCGCAAGGACCAATAGCTCCCTCAATGAGAAGCACAACTTCAAGGCGGACATACACCAGAAGAATGTAATGCTGTGCTGTTGATGGAATTCTCGAGGAATGCTCTATCACGAGCATCCTGACGACGGCATCGCAGTAACAGCGAACATCTACGCTACACAGCTGCAGAAGCTGAGCGAGGCCTTGTCGCGCAAACGGCGAGGGCGGAGGAGTGTTTACCTCTTTCACGACAGTGCTCGCCCCCACGTTGCAAGGACGTCTCACCAAAAGTTGCAGGAGTTCAGGTAGGGGAGGGGGGGGGACGGCCCCACCCACTGTATTCTTCGCCAGGTCTTGTGCACCATCAGACTACAACCTCGCTCTAGCTCTCAAACAACAGCGAAGAGATAGGTGCTTCAACGACCAAATCGAAGTGGAATCCGAGGTGGCGCACGTCACAGTCGACCTCATTCAAGAAGAAGGGAATTTATGATCTTCCCTTCAGATGGCAAAACGTTGTCGATGTAAATAGCGTTTACTTTGTAGATTGAAGTCGCGCACAAAAGAAACAATAAAATTAAAAAAACGCTTTGGTGCAAGACCTCTTCACCTACTTAATACGTTGTATTCGATTAGCAGTGGGTTTCATATGCCGACTTAACTACCAGGAATTTAGGCCCTGCGGGTTCCCATCCACAACAAGTGCCACAGAGTCTACACTGATAGACGAAGAGTGAAGAGTCAAGCTTCCTCACCACACCTGATTCATCTATGGGTTCCCACTTGTCGAAGATTGGCGAACCAATCTTCGACATTGGGGGCTGCCGTGCATAGAGCAACACGCTACTCTTGACCTTTTTGTGGGGTGTGATTGACATATTACGAAAAATTGTTACAGTTACCCATTTAATTGAAACAAAAGGCCAATTTAAATAAAACTAGATCAATACGCACCTCTGCGGTAACTCCACACTTGGCGATTTTATCAAAAGTTGGTTGCAGCTTCCTTCTTAGATAGTAATTTGCATAGCCATCGAACGATATCAGTATTAGTGGTGGGTGGGGATTCATTAGGCTGCAAGTAAGACTAGCAGCACTCTTAAAAGAGTACCAGCTATTTAGCCGGCAAACACACGGTAAAAATAATTACAATTTTAGTTTAACGAAAAAGCACAAATTGCTAAGAACAAAACATGGCAACATACAACATGGCGTAACTTTACAAGCAACCCACTCAGGAATAAGACATGTCTTAGAACAAGGGTCATTTGCAGGTCTTGGAATTCTGGAAGTCCCTTGTTCTGGTTTCCCTGTTGTATCCTCGACTTCTGGTGAAGTGGAAGAGCTCGTATTTTCCATCAATGAGCGAAGGATAAAGACTAGTATAACAATCAGTCCAATTACAACCATCACTGAAAACAATGCCACAATAACCTATTAGGGTGCCCCATAATTTTCTGGGCTATCACACATCTTTATTAAAAGTTATTACAACAAGATAATGAACAAGGGTAGTCAATCCATATATTCTCGGTCTGTGGCCACATCCTTTCTCCAACGATTGGGCAGGAAGATGATTGCATTCTACCAGAAAGAAGCTGGCCTACTGCCGATTCATTCATCGACTGCGCACTGAACCTCTTGACGTTACGAGCATCGTTTGTTCATGGAAAAGTAGCAAGACCTCTAAATGCTGCATAGCGCAAGGGCTGATAACTGGTGAATATGCCGCAATTTAGATAGACTCCTTCCCCACCGTCTCCTGCGTTCGTTTCGCTCGATGCAGCCGTGCATTGTCCACTAACACACAAATCTCGGGTACTTCTCAAGCAGCTTACGTTTCGTCTCCAGCATGTCTTCAATGAACAAGTCTGCTGTAATCGTCTGCCCAACCGGCAAAAGCGAGTAGTGCAGGACTTCCCGACTCGTGAACCAAAGTGAAAGCAAAATCTTTTTCCCATGTGGAGACGGCTTCGGAATTCGTCCTGGTCTTGCGTGTTTCAGAAGCCACTTGATCACCCGTGTGGTGTTATCGTACATGCACCACTTCTCGTCCTGTGCCACAATCGTGCTCAACCAAGCAGTCGTTTTTGCGCGGTTGAGATTATTCTGACAGGTGTCCTCTCACCCTCGCCTCTGAGACGGAGTCAGTGCATGCGGGATCCATCCTGGCAAGACTGCCCTTCTTCCGTTTCGTTTCAAGATACGATGAATAGTGCCATGTGGAGTACTGATAGCCTTCGATATCGTCCTTACGCTGCTGGCAGGTTGCCTTCTGACTGCTGCAAGCACTCGTCGTTCATTCGGTCCGATCGCTTTTCCAGTATGCATCTTTTCCGTAATGCTGTACATTCCCTTCCGGAAACGATTGAGCCAAGTTTTACACTTGAACTTGCAGCAGACGTCAGGACCTAACAAAGCAACGATGGCTTTGTGAGCAGCGTACGCAGACTGTCCAGAACGGAAGTGATGAAGAAGTAAGTCGCGATACGTCGATTTCTGCTTTATTTTTGAGAAATTGAGAAAGTGTGGGCAGCAGGTCGACAGAGATAATCGATATGCTCTTGCAAAACATATTTGAACCGCCTTTTTATGCCAAGAAAATATCCCGTTTGAATCTTGTATAAAGGAGTTATAATGCGCCAAACACTTATGGTTCAAATAGCCCAGAAAATTATGGGACACCCTAATATAAACTATTAATAAAGAAAAATGTTTGCAATAGGAAAATAGGAATTGAAAGAGATCCCAGTATATTAAAGATAACCAATGAGTTTGACGAAAAACATAAAAACGTTATTACACAATCGTACCTGCTACAATAGCTGAAATAAGGATCTGCTTCTTGTGACGTTTACCAGAACGAGTATTCTGTAACAACATTAGATAGCTGAACAAAATTTAGCAATATCAGGATAAAGGGCTTCTTTCTCTTAACTAAGAACTGAAGTATTACTCTTGTTAAAAGTTTCTAGCCACTTTATTTTTTAATTGTACTTCTCTCTTTCAATATGTTTGACAACTGGGGAACATATGCAGAATTATTATCTACAAGATATTGTCATTTACTAACTAAATAATTTATGGATGTCACTTTAACAGAATACTTAGAGTTTTGATTTAAAGTCACCGGGGCACCTTTAAACTTGAAAAAACCTTTAAGATAAACTTCATAATTTTAAAAATTCTATTATTTTACACCTTTCTTTACTTCTTTGAATTTTACATTTTCTTATGTTTTATATTGCTCCGTATCGTCTGTTTCTTCTGCAAATGAATAGATAACGAAAGAAGCACATGGTAGTCTGCAGGAGCCAGATCTAAGAAAGTTTGGTTTTTTAACTCTTCTCGGACGCGTAGTGTCGTGAGGGCAACAAGATCTTATCCTGCTTTACTGCTCCAAGAGCTGCTTCGATGTAATCCAATTGTCTGCGGTAAACTTATATAGTGATGGTAGTATTTGCAGGTAGTAGCTCCCATGAACTCCTTTGCAGTTCCACCATATATTTTACACTGCTTTTCTTACATGAAGCTCTGGTTTTGGAGCCGAAATCCTTGGTTCGCCGTGACTGGGCCAATGATGCTTTCGTGTGTGGTTAAACTACCCGCTTTTCGTCGCCAGTGGCCATGCTCTCTAGCCCAGAAAATTCCACCAGAACACTAAGAAGTCCACGCATGCATCTCTGCGCACCTGCAGCAGGTGGCCGCCCAGGATTTATATCCATATCTTGCAGGCCACGAAAGTGTGTCGCTGTGGTGATGTGGTGGCACAAGCTCCCGAGTACTACGCTGCGGTTCTCTTGAAACAGCTCCGGAAGGCGCTCCTGATCCACTGCAAGGTGCCACTTGGAGCGCGGCTGATCCATGAGGTCACATTTCCGTTTGTGAACTCTCCGAGCCAAACCTTTGCTGTGTTGTACGACACAGTGGAAGGACCTATCGCGTCACAAATGTTACTTGCCACATCGCTTGCGTTGGGGTGCTTTTTGAAATCGTAGAGGAGGAGCCTCGAACTTCCTTGGCGTCACGGACTATTTTATCAGCCATACTCCCAAAGTACCTGTGCACATTAATCATGGGTCTCGGAGAAAATTTCCGGATTTGAATCGTGAGCGAGAATTCTTCTGGAAATTAAAGTGCCATTAATTTGTGCTTTGTTTATAGTATGCTACCCGGCTACCGGAAAGCTTTATGTACGTTCTTCGCATTCTAGACTATGGTTAAAGCTCATCCGAAGCGCGATCGGTCTCCACCAGGAAGGTCATGAAGAAAAAATCGTAGAAAAATGCTCATCTTCTATTTCTATTCCAGCGATTGGTCCAAAAGGCGAATGGACGGTTTGAGGAGCTTGAGAGTACATCGAACAGGAAAGGACGAGGTAGAAAGGCTTTGCTTGCAACGTCTTAAACCATAAAAAAGATTCGTGAGAAAAATTCCTCGTCCCTCAATGAGGAAGATGGCGAAAGTGCAAGGCATCAACGCTACCTCTGTGAAACACTGTCAGAGGGAAGCTAGGGCTTCGCCTTTATCGACAACTGATGGCACATTTCCTCCCGTCCCAAATGAAGAACGTACGGCTGAAGAGAAGCAGAAGACTTCTACAGCGTACCGCAGACGACGCGCACCGGAGTATAGTTTTCAGTGACGAGAAAATTTTCACAATAGAACCTGCTGTGAATCTACAATACAATCGGATCCTTGCAGAAGATGAGAAGCAGGCCATTTCTAGAGGAAAAGTGACCGGGAAGACTGCACATCCGAGCTCCATTATGGTTTGGGGTGCGATGACCTCAGATAAGAAGACGCCACTGGTATCCGTCGATGCTGGAGTGAGGATCAACAGGGAAATGTACTTGAAATTAGTCCCGGAGAAATTTTTGAAGCCATGGTAAATTTCACACTTCGAAGACAAGCTGTGGTGCTTTCAGCAATGCTCGGCTCCTGCACGCAAGTCGAGTGTCGCGCAGCAGTAGTATCAACGCGAGCTTCCACATTTCATCGCCCACGAAGAATGACCATCAAGTTCACCAGATGTGAATCCACTTGACTTTTCGGCCGCCTTTTTAGCCTGTATGCTGATGATCAAAATTTATAGTGTAGTTATGAAACCAGTTGACTCTAGTAGATTCCAATCAGCTATTGATTCTTTGGATAAGTGGGCAAAAGACTGGCAATTACCTTTATCTCCTGAGAAGACAAAATTTATGCAATTAAATGCCAATTCACAGACTTGCACGCGTATATACAAAGTAGATGGTGTTATGGTCTCACCCGTTGGTTCCGTTAGAGGTCTAGGATTTCATTATAGTGACAGCCTGGATTTCTCGGACCATATTAGAATTCGATGTAGGCAAGCAATTATGCGAACGTATCATATTTTCAAAGGGCTTTCTAGCAAAAACAAGGCTATCCTTCTACGCGCTTACAAAATTTACGTCCGTCCTATAGTAGAATCTAGCACTACAGTATTCAATCCTTTCAGGAAAAAAGACATCTATTGCATTGAAAGGGTACAGAATAATTTTACGCGAAAACTGATGGTACGCACTGGCGATTTCAGGTATGAAAGATTGTCAAATGCTCTAGTAAGGAATAGATGCCTTGAATTGCCTTCGCTTGCATCTCGGCGCAAAGTAATTGATGTATGCATGGTTCATAAGATATTGCTTAACGGATACAACGGTAATAACTGTGGTATGAAACAGTTGTTTCGTGTCACGAGTTCAAGCACCAGAGGCTGTACATTCAAAATCGCGTTAACTCGTCCTAAAGCGACACTATACGCTAAGTCCTTCACGTATAGAGCAGGAATTGCATACATTAAGGTTACGAAGAGCCTGCCTTATGGGCTATCCCTAATCCAGTTCAAAAGGGTAGTCAGCAAAAAATTACTTCAGTATGATGCTTCTAGGTGAACCATAGAGTAATACCGACTTCTACTGTTTGCTTGTTGTTCATAATGATGTTATGTTATGCCTTAATTAGTGTTGTTGTGTTTGAGATATTGTTTTTCTTCTATGTTTGCCTATTGCGAATGTAATAAACTTATAACTTATGACTTATAACTTATAACTTATAATCAGATTTAGGGCGCAAGATTTCAGCTACAAAACACAACAGTTTGGATCGTTCAAAGCCGCATTTACAAAAGCGTGGACTCATCTCCATGAGGACTATCTGCGTGCCACCTGTATATTTTTAATAGCTAAAGACATTAGTAAAGATTTCTAAACGTTTTCCACCGTTTTGAATAGTTTGTGTTACTATGACACAACGATTATTTGAGGCTCATAATTAATGCGCACCCTGTAATACACCCACATTAGGTAGTAGGTTGATATATGTGGGTCATAGGTCAGCCAATATAAACGTTATCGATAGGAGGTTCCAACTCTTCGAAAATACGGTAAAACGCAAAACTGAGTGCCGTGAAACTTTTCAACAATCTAATGGAACGTTGTTTAAAATTTTTCATTTAGGAATGACGGGTGATAATACTCAACCATTTTCAAAGAGCTAGTTCTACATTCTAAGCACTTAATACAATACAAAGAGCTATTCCGTTAGATAATGTTACTTCACGTATATTTTATTAAACCCGTTCATACTCCAGAATACTGACTGGAAAGGGCGTGAAAGTTTAGACTTCTAGACACAAAAAATTCTGCAAATAGCAAAATAAATTACTATTCCTCGAGACTGGTAAGCATCACGTTTCGAAAATAAAAATCTGAAGCAAGCCAACTCAAGTTGCTAAGAATTAGTGCGTTGAGCTAACAATAATAGATATAGATCGTTACAAAACACGCAACGCTAAATGCTGGTGATTTCATAAAAGAGACACTTTGGATGTCTAAAAACTCTATAGTCACGTAAAAACTGTATGCGGCGATCTAAAGTATAAACTCACAGCAGTGGTTGTAGTATTTGTAGGAACGGTACTCGTTGCGCCAGTAGCAGCTGTCTTAACATTATGCCATTATTAGGTAGATCTCAAAAAATGGAATTTTTTCTTAGAAAACTCATCCACCCTCCGAACTCGCTCTAGCTATACATTCAAAACAACCGAGACTTTGATTCTTACCGGAGCTGTTTTCGCTGTTTCAACTGAAGCTTTCTAAACGAACTGATTTTTATGTTTTACCTGAGACTGTTATAATTCCGACTGTTTCGGCTATCACGATACTTACCTCTTTTGATGTCGCTGAGACTTCGCCTGATGCATTCTGAATAATTACTCAAAATTTACATTTGGACGGAGTTAGGGAACTCAAACCTCACGAACCTTACCTTTGAAATTGCCTCTTTGGAGTTGCTGCCTTTCTCTTCTATCATGTTTTTGGGTTTTTAGTATTTTCATCCTAAGTGGATTTGAATGAAAAAGTGTAAAAGAGGCTTTCTAAGGCTTAACACCTAAAATATACCACGAAATTGAAAATACCATGTTTTCACATAAAAAACGGTCAACACAAAAGCACCGATGACACATCTGTCAGCAGTATAGGTCGAATCTAGAGACGTTGTGAACATGCTCTTCTACCACTACCCCCATGACGAGCACAAGGCAGGAATACGGCTTACTTACTGCACAAAAAGTGTAAATCTTTTATTCGAAGGGATTGCAAGTAGCAGTATTGAAAAAGTGTACGACACGAAAGAAATAGCAAGTGGCGTCTATGCCGTGCTTGCACCTACCAATGCACCTACCACCTGCCAATATATTGTACACTTTATGAAAACGGACTAACTAGATACGGGACCGGCCGTATTTCTTGTCTTTTGGGCGGAAAAAGCGCAAAAACGTCTTCACCGCTTTTCTGCTACCAGACGTTCAACGGCCTGCCGGCCATCAAACGTCTGGTTGGGGCTTCGCCACAAAGGAGTATGGAATAGAACACCCCGAACTCCTCTTTAGACCTTCTCTCATTCATTACAGTAAAAAACCTGGTTTTGCTATACAGTGGTATAGCGGAATGGGGCAAAACAGGTCCATCACCTTCCCCCTTAACTGGTCCCTTACCACTGGTTCCCCTTTATTGTCAGCACTTTTCCGGTTCACCCTTTACTGGTCACCACTTCCCCTTCGTCGGTCCCTACAACTGCTCAAACCTTCAATGGACCTCCCTTTACTGGTCCCCTCTTCGCTCGTCATCCTATCCTTCACCGATCCCCATCACTGGTCCCACCCTCATTGGTCCCCCTTTTATTCATCAACCCTTTTCCGGTTCCCTATTCACTGGACCCCTCCACCATTCACCGATCCCCATTACTGGTACCTTCGTCACCGGCCCCTGTTCACTTGGTTCCCTCTTTCACTGGCCAACCTATCGGTCCCCCTTCACTGGACCTCCCCTAACTCAACGGTCCCCATTACTGGTCCCTTCCTCATCGGTTCCCCCTTCACCTGGTCTCCTCTTCACTGGTCAACATTCTACCGGTCCTCCTTCACTGGACCCCTCCCCCCCCCCCTTCATCGGTTCCCTTTCATTGGACCCTCCCCCTTCACCTGGTCTCCTCTTCACTGGTCATCATTCTACCGGTCCCCTATTCACTGGACCCCTCCTCCCACCTTCACCGGTTCCCCCTTCACTGGACCCCCCCCCCCTCCCTCTCACTGGTCCCCATTGCTGTCACCTTCACTGGATCCCCACCGCCCCCCCCCCCCCACTCACCGGTCCCATTGCTTGTCCCACCTCCACTGGTCGATCCTGTATTGGTCAACCCTTTACCGGTCCCCCTTACTGGAACCCCATCCTTAACCGGTCCCCCATTACTGGTCCCACCTTCACTGGTAACACGTTGTCTGAATGAACCCTCGCGCGACATAGACGTCCTTGGTGGGACATCGGTGACATGTCGTCTGAACATGGACACCTGTCGACCAATTCAACAGTTGACAACTGGTGAAAAGTACAACCCGGCTCCCTCCCCATACTTCCTGTCAACACACTCCTTCAGCACTTCTGTGCAAACAAACAAACACATACACACACAGACAAACAACTGTTCTCGCTTATATATTGTAGGATTCTTTTAACACATTCGCGACGATTTCCACTCATTTGAGTGGACGATGGAGTTTTGGGAATACCATCCCTTAATGATTTTTTGTTCAATTTTTGTTCAATTTTCTCCTCAAATTCGCACATTATATTCGTTTATAATAAAAAGTCATTCGTTTATAATAAAAAATCAATGTTAGGTTTGTGTATCACCTGTATCACCTGTCGTCCCGTTGATCATCGACTTGCTCGAGCGGGCGCCAGCAGCGTCTCCATTCGTCCCTGTCGCGTGCCAGAGTGGTCCAATGGATCCTCCTCGCTCGAGGGACACGAAGAGCGTCATATCGGTCGTTCAGGGCTTTCACGAAGAAGTCCGACCAACGCGTTGGTGGGCGTCCTGGTGTTCTTTTGACATCCCGCGGAATCCAGTCGGTGACGGCTCTCGTCCAGCGGGTGTCTGCGAATCGCATTACGTGGCCGGCCCACCTAATTTTCGACGACTTGGCCCATGCGACAGCGTCTCTGATCTTCGAACGTCGGCGAAGCTCGGAACTCCGGAGGCCTTCTCTCACTTGCGTGAGTCGTGTCACTCCGAGCATCGTCCTCTCGATTCCACGCTGCGCGACGCTGATCGCGTGTTCATCCTGCTTTCGTATAGCCCAGGTCTCTGAGGCGTATGTTAGGGCAGGAAGAACAGTGGAGTCGAATAGGTGGGCACGGAGTCGGACGTTCTTCGTTTTCTTCACGACTTCTTCGACGCTCTTGAAAGCTCCCCAAGCCGCTCGTTTTCTTCTGCTCAGCTCTGGTGCTAGGTCGTTGGTCATGTTGACTTCGCGACCCAGATACACATAGCTGGAGCATTCGGAGATGTTCGTTCCGTTGAGCGAGAATGGGGCATCAGAAACCTATCCGTTCTTCATGAACATCGTCTTCGTAAGATTCAGCTGCAGTCCAACGCTTCCACATACACGATCGAAGTCGGCCAGCATTCGTTCCGCCTGACTGATGCTCGGGGTTATGAGCACGATGTCGTCAGCGAAGCGAAGATGGTGCAGTTGCCGGCCGTCGACCTTCACTCCCATGTCTTCCCATTCTAGTTCGCGCATGACGTTTTCGAGGGTGGCGCTGAAGAGCTTCGGGGATATGGTATCCCCTTGTCGAACCCCTCTCTTCACGTCAATGACGACGTCGTTGTAGAATGGTGAGATCTTGGTCGTGAATCCACTGTACAACTCTCGAAGAACTCTGATGTACTGAGTAGGAACGCCCTGGGTGAGCAGGGCTTCCATGACCGCTTCAGTCTCGACGGAGTCGAATGCCTTCTTCAGGTCAATGAACGTAAGGCACAGCGGCAGCTTGTGCTCTCGCGACACTTCGATGAGCTTCGTAATGGTGTGTATGTGGTCGATCGTGCTGAATCCTCTCCGAAATCCTGCTTGTTCGCATGGCTGTCCTTCGTCCAGCGTTCTACTAATCCTAATCAGGATGACTCGAGTGAACAGCTTGTAGACTACGGACAACAGGCAGATCGGGCGATAGTTGCCAATGTCATGCACGTCTCCCTTCTTGTACAGCAAAACGGTCTTGCTGGTCTTCCACTGAGATGGAACCTTGCATTCGGACAGGTAGCGTGTGAAGAGCCGCGCCAGGGTGTTGATGAGCGCTGGCGGGAGGTTCTTCAGGTGTTCAGCTCTGATCCTGTCAGAACCGGGTGCTGTACGTTTCTTCACCGACGAGATGGCGTGTCGGATCTCGGAAGGGAGAACAGAGGGAACGACGTATCCATCCTGCGGAAGATGGCATGGGGCAGGTGGACGTGGCTATCGAAGAGATCGGAGTAGAAGACGTGGATGACTTTCTCCATGGTCCTTCTGGAAGAGGTGATGGTTCCGTCAGGACGTCGGAGAGCGGTCATCTTGGTCTTGAAGTTGGCGAAGTTCCGGCGGGCATTGCGAATGCTCAGCCCTGCCTCTGCTGCTTCAGCCAACACTTCCGCCCTTCTCTCCTTGAGATCTTCCTTTATCGCCGCTCTGCATAGCTTTGCAAGCTCGGACGTCAGTTGGTAGTTGCCTGACGCTCGTGCTGCTCCACGCTGGCGTATCAGCTCGAGAGTTTCCGGAGACAGGCGTCTCTTGGTGGTCTTCAAGCTCTCGGCTCCCTTAGCACTATCGTGGAGATGGTGCACGAAGCGATCGTATTCCTCGTCGACGTTGTCCATGACGGCATCTTCCCAAAGGCCGACAAGAGAGGTGTAGAGATCCCAGTTGATGGTCGTTCTGGGATTCCTCTTCTTGAACTTCGCGGCCTTCTCTCCTTGACGCGAAAAGCGGAACCTCGCGCGAAGGAGGCGGTGGTCCGATCCCGTGTAGAACTTGGGGACAACGGAGACATCGGTCAGGCAATACTTGCGATTGAAGATGATGTGGTCGATCTCGTTGTGGAACTGGCCACCGGGGGATTCCCAGGTCCATCGTAGGGAGGGAGGCTTCTGGAACTGCGAGTTTCCATGGATGGTCTTGGTCGACATGATAAACTCAGACAGACCTTGCTCGTTCCACTCCAAACCGTGGGTTCCGATGTGAAGTTCTTCCGGCGACCTTCGTGGCCCGATCTTGGCGTTGAAGTCGCCGACGATCACCTTGTAGAAGGTGTGATCTTCCTTATAGAACTTCTCCAGCTCCACGTAGAAGGCCTCGACGTCTTCGTCGTCGTAGTCGGATGTTGGGGCATACGCGACGAACACAGTCAAGGCTGGCACGGAGCCACATCGCTTCAGTCGCAGACGTCCGATTCGGCTAGTCAGAGACTCGTACGAATCGATGTTCATGGCCAAGTGCGTGTTGACGAGGACACCAACGCCGCCTACTCCCCTGCTGCCGCATGTTCCGAAGAACAGTTCTTCTCCGGAGTCGTAGGCGGCGTGTAGGGGATGGTGTCTTCTCGTCTCGGTCAGTCCGATGACGTCGTACTTGATCTTCCTGGCTTGCATCATCAGGTCCTCGACGGATGCTTCGGACGCAAGCGTGCGGGCGTTGTAAGTACAGATCGTCATCCTAGTCCTTCTCAGTTTGCGCAGCCTGGTTAGGCCCTGAGATTTTAGCAGCCTCTCCGTACTCGTCCTTCCCATCGCTGCAGAAATGGGGGCTCTTTCGGGGTCAGGGGAATGAGGCCCTTTAGTGCTGCTGTGTTTGACTGGAATACAACACGGGTAGCTAGTCAGGCTCTGTCGTGCGGGCGGGGTACTCCGGGCAGCCAGCCAGACTGCCCGAAGGGACGGGGCGAGACTTAAGGCGGCCTCGAATCGCCTTACGTGTACTCCCAGTCTACCGAGTGCAAGCTTTTGGCCGAGCCGACACAGTTACAATCCGCACAGTCACGGACACATCCACGCACACTGTGCACGAACATGCCGCTCCCACGCACAAGGAACGCATCGACCCGACACAGCAGGAGCAAGGAGTCCATCCCCTGCATCCCACCTGCGTCTCTGGGCAGTACACGGTCGCATTTGGTTCGCGTTTAATTCCCCTATCCACCACCCGGGGACGCGCCACGTGGCCCTGCGACAAGCGGCCCGAGATCCCTCTTAACAAGAGAGCCCGAAGGCTCTCTATCGAGGGAGATCCGTGGGTTAGGTTTGTGTAGGCAGAAAAATGATTGGCTTTATCGTACCCAGCAAGGCAATAACTTTTCCCGTTACTGAAACACAATAAACGCACATTTTTCTAGACGAGAATTAATGCATAAACTCCAGATGAAACATGAATTGAACACTTAGATGAAACAAACTAGGCTCTAAGTGATTATGACAATAAACGAAATTCAACGAGAACACTTCCTGTCGTTGGAGCACCTCAAACAAACATATTTTCCGCAAATGGAACAGCGCGTACGGACTCTTTCTTCTTAGCAACATCTCTTCTTAGGCTACTGCTCTGTTTTTTATAGGAACCTGTGCTGTTCTTCTGGACTTGTCTTGTGTCGGCAGTAACGTCTTCTAAGACTCTGTTTCTTTGATTTTTTTTCGTGGGTGCCCACTCAAATGAGTGGACACAAGCGCGTGTTAAAAAAGCAGCCGCCGGCCGTCGCGCGCACTGGGCGCGAAAACGCTTTCGCCGTGATCGTGTTAAAATTGAATGCTTTACAAAAATCAGATACATAGTCGGGATCAGCTTTGAGTTATATCCCTGACGAGATGAAAAATGTCAGTGAATGTGAAAAATATAGTCCAAAAACCTATATTCGACGCGGTGGCCCTCTCCCTTGCTGAAGATACCCTAAGGATATCTAACTCCTACTTGCCCTAAGCGCAGGAAGACTTGGCTAAATTTTAGGCTTACTGTCTCGATCGCTCCTCGGCCCGGGCGCGCTGTTTTTCACGGCGGCTTATCGATAAGGCGCCATTTATCGGCCTGGGAGCATGGGAAAACCGGTGACTCAGCACAATCGATCGGCGCGCGCCGCCTCTCTCTCTCGACTGGCGCGCGCCGCAGTCGACGTCATGTGCTCCCTCGACGAGGTCTGCCAACCTCATCCGTCCTCTCCCCATTCCGGATGGCCGCCGTGAGATTTCGTTCCTGCCACACAGTACTTATGCATTACGAAAGCGGCACCAGGAGAGAGACCACGAGGTCTGGGAGAGACCACGAGGTCTGGTGAGCACTGCGCCCACCCTCGCGGCCTCGGAAACTAAAAAGCCTATCGACTCCGGAGGACCCCTGTACTCTGGTCTCTGATTATTCCTTTTGTCGTTTATTTCATGTATTCGAAATAAACCAATACTATTATCCAGTGTGCTGTGAAGAAGGAGGAGGAGGGAATAACAGGCTAGCAACACTCTTAAAAGAGTACCAACTAATTACCCGGTAAAAATAAATATAATTTTACGTCCTATCAATACGCTCGGTTGTGGTCGTACTTCTTGGCATCGTGTTGTCGTCGCTGTTCGGTTGCATATGTGCTCTCCCTGCGTCCCGGGTCGATCCTATCCCTTTGAATGTAAAGAACAGACGGCTGGGGGGGGGGGGGGTGCGAGCCAGAGAGCGGAGAACGACAAGGACCCAAGCTGGAGTTTTCACCTCAGGTAAGTTCCATCAAGAGGTTTCAATACGGGCCAGTGCGCCTCAAACGTTGGGCCAGGGCTAGGGAACCCAAGGCTTCCTTCCCCACGGGTTGGTCCCTCTTGGCGATTCTCGGTTGTTCCGTAGGGCGAGAGTGGCCTCGTGAGCAGAGCTTTTCTCTGGCTGCGGGGCCACCGATCGCAACAGCTGATACCAAATTAATTTTTGTATTGTTTAGGTCTTGACAATCACAGTGTTATATTTGATTAATGGATTTATTATTTGTTGAGCCACCAACTTCAGGAAAATTCTATTCTTTATAGAACTTAGACTGTGCGACAACGAGCATTCGAATGCACATATATAGTTTAAACGACTAAACAAGTTAGAGTGGAAAGCGGCTCGGGAGAGGCGGCTTCATTAAGTAAGCCGGTCCTTGCAGGAAATAAAAATTTATACAGTACTGTTCTACTCTTGATACTTCTGATTCTGTTGCACGACATACAAATTTGTATATTACTACTCGTGATGGACAGAGCTAGGTCACTTCTGATGTAAATGAATATTGCCTGTTTTCCTACCGAAGGGGTAACTACTTACTACAAAGTGAGCCCTGTGGTAGTTCAGTGGGTTTTCTTATATAAGTTTATTGCTACGAAATCTACAATATACGCGACGATAATGGGAAATACTTAGATAATAGAAGCGATAACAGATGAAACTACTACAACACCACGGCAATATGAGTAAGTTGTATGCAATAGAATAAATGAGTGGGTGACACTACGAAAGGGGATGATAGTGACATGGAAACCAGGAGACTAAGCCAGCGGAGGATGCCCAGAAGCCCAAAAGACAACGGAAGCTGACTGCAGCCTGCGGCGTCGATGAGAAGCAAGAACTCGCCCGCCTTCCAAAAGAAGTCGCGTAGGACGGACAGACTGCGACAAGCCCCTCCTAGCCTCTCTAAACCTGTAACTTAGGTTGGACCCTCTAACTTAGGCTAGACCGAACTGTGGAACCTTCAGGGTCTAAACGCTGTCAAAGTTGTCCACATAACAAATCCTCCCGGAGATCTGCACATTGTTTCTCAATTGAAGTGACCACGAAACGATTTCTTTGATGTGTTTAGCAACGACGGCGATTGAAAGCAAACCATCAGTCAAAGAAAACACATCAAGCATCAAAGCGGTGCTGCCTGCTGACGACTACTGTACTTTTTTTTTACGATTCTCGCCAAAATAAAATTAGGCCTGCTGGAAATATGCTCAAAAACAGCCCCTTGAACGTTGCCATAGTTCACAGCAGGAGTCAAATTAGGAATCGAAATTCTATCAAAAAATCACGTCAAAGAAGAATGCGAGAAGCATCTCCTAGATCTGTGATGCTTGTTCATGTTATTTAAAGAAAAGAGGCTGCTGTCGTGTGGATCTAAAACATGTAGGATCGTACTCACCACTGTTAGTACTGTTAATAGTTAGGCACTGCAAAGCAGCTACGAGTTGCCGTCCTGACTACTGAACATCACCCAAAACCTAAATCTGAGGAGTGATAGTGATGGAATCAACTCAAAAAACCTTCATCGTAAACACGATACGGTTTAGCAAAGGCAGTTGATACAAAGGCCACCTATGGACTAGAAGCTACACATTTACGTTATCATTGAGGTGATGTTATTGGAAATGGAATTGTCAATTTACCTGACAACTGTCGCTAGCCTTCTAGTCACGGTGTTAGTGTTAGTCAGTGTTTGAGGTGCCAAACCTAGCCAATAGTCAACTTCCACATCCGCGGATCTGTTCAAAGTCCTTGAGAATGCGATTATAAGACAGAAGACCACATTATCTAAGGAAAGTGACTGACTCGTGACAAGTTTAACAGCAACTGTCAGTGAATAGATTCAACGACAGTTGCTAGTAAATGATTTCCTTTTTTAAATGATTCAAATAAACCAGTGCATTCAACCCATTGCGATGTGATACTTCTGGGGGCGGGTGGGGGGAGGATCCAACAAAAATAAAAACAAGAATAAAAATATCGATCCAACAAAAATAAAAAACAAGAATAAAAATATCAAAATTCGATGCAAGCGAGCAATTATAAGAACGTATCATATTTTCAAAGAACTTTGTAGCAAAAACACGAAATTAAATGTGGCGCGGGCTAGAGAGGGTTCCGTGCACATAGGTTGCGATGATTCTTGCATTTCAACAGACTGCTGAAAGGCACGGGCTAGAGAGGAACGATCTTTTGTACTCGAATACTAAATGAATTTTAATTATACAGGAAGAAATAATGTAGAAGACGCGCTTCGAATGGCATAAAAAACGCAACAGAAGATTTTGAAATGGTGCACCCACGGAGTCTCGTGCCCTCGAAAGGCGTCGAAATGTCGAAATAGTGCACTTCCGCTGGGTTTTCGCCGTTGTGACTGACACTGTAAAGAACATCGCGCAGTGGTTGTTGTGGCTGCGACCAGCAGCCGTCAATTTACCGATGCGGCATCCTTCACCGCGTTCTTCGTTAATCACAAAGGCCAGTAAGCTGGCAAGGAGCCGGTTAGGTAAATCTGTGGTAGTGATTTATCGACTCCTTCGCTGATGAATCCAGGCCCAGGACTTGCTCGCAAAGTAGATATGAAATTTTCACGTCAGACTGGACACTCTTCCAAAGAAGCCTAACGCTTCGAAATAAAACCGAACATATTTCGAATCAAAACGAGATCCATCTTGAGGTAGAAACTCTCTAAAAAGGCTAGAATAATTTTTTGCTCAATGAACATTTAGTTGGATTTGATTTCCAGCTTTAATTCACCTGTCAAACAACACATTGTTGAAAATTTCATAAAAATGCTTTTTGAGAAGGAATAACGGTGGTGGCGATGTCCGTTCCTCCACGTGGTGCCACTGGAAACTGCTTGCTTTTGCGAGCCGAGCCAATCACGGACAATCGAATGCAGGCGACAGGCCCTAGTGACAGGCCGGCCTACGAACATCCTGTGTCACATCATATGGTCGATGACGTTTCAGAGTTCTCGAGATAGTGCTACGGTGTCCGCGGGAACCGACGCGCACTCGCAAAGCCCGGCGGGTGTGAGAAGTATGCGAGGGTCCCTGATGCGAGGACGGCATCGGGGGGCAACTGAGCTAGTCCGAAAGTCCCGTAACGTAGGCAAGACCCTCGTAGCAACGTTGAATGTGGGTACGTTGACGGGCCGCTCGTGCGAGTTGGTAGAAGCACTGGAGCGAAGAAAGATAGATTTCTGTGCGGTGCAGGAGACGAGGTGGTCCTGCAGCAAGTCAAGGGACATAGGACGTGGCTTCAAGGCCGTTCTATGTGGAAGTCCCAGGACCACCAGTGGTGTCGGTATGATCGTCTCCGAGCGTTTCCGTGACGCGATTTCAAGCGTAGAACGTTTCGATGACCGCTTGATGAAGATTGTTGTCGCCGTAGAAGAGCGACGGTGTCATTTCTTTTCCGCGTATGCTCCGCAGACAGGTTGCTCCGAGCAAACCAAGGACGAGTTCTGGTCCCTGCTTGATGAGAAGACAGCGGAAGTGCCGTCACAAGACATGATTGTTGTGGCAGGTGACCTTAATGGTCACGTCGGAGCAACGAAATATGGTTACAGCTGTCATGGTGGTTTTGGCTATGGGTCACGCAACGCCGATGGTGAGCGTATACTTGAGTATGCAGACTCGCACGACCTCACCATCGTGAACACCAAGTTTCGAAAGCGTGACTCCCACCTCATCTCGTTTTATAGCGGAAACGCCAAAACGCAGATTGACTATGTCCTTGTTAGGCGTCGCGACCAAGGTCTTGTCACAGACGCGAAGACCGTGCCGTATGAGACGGTTGCCACGCAACACCGTCCACTTATCTGCTCGCTGAAGATCACACCTCCGAGGTGTAAACGTGTTGAGCGATGCGGGACGGCTAGAATCAAATGGTGGCGACTGAAAGAGAAGGAAGCAGCTGTTATTTCTCGCATTTGGTTACCGACGGTAACAACTGTCAACGAAACCTGGAAGGATGCTACCGATGCGATAACTCTGGCTGACTGAGTTTTTCAATCAGGTTGTTTCTGAGAAGAAAGTGCCTGAGGGTTGGCGGCAAAGCACGACTATTCCGATTTGGAAGAAGAAGGGCAGTCCTGCAGACTGTGCTAGTTACCGACCAATTCGCCTTCTTTCGCACACCATGAAAATCTTTGAGCGAATTGTCGATGGACGTATTCGGGATGTCGTCCAGCTTTCCACGAATCAGTGTGGTTTCGTCTTTGGCTGTGGCACTGTTGATGCCATTCACGCTGTTCGTCTTTTGCTAGAGAAACACCGCGAGAAACAGACACCGGTGCATTTTGCCTTCCTGGACTTGGAGAAGGCCTTCGACCGCGTTCCGCGGGAAGTGATATGGTACGCGTTGCGACGACATGGTATCCCTGAAGAGCTTATTGAGTGGGTGCGCATCCTCTACTCGTGCCCAATAAGCCGAGTGCGAGCACCAGCGGGCACCTCGATGGAGTTTCCAATCTCTGTCGGAGTGCACCAGGGATCTGCGCTCTCCCCACTGCTCTTCGTAATCGTCATGGATGCAATTACACGCGATCTCCAAAGGGAAGCTCCTTGGACGCTGCTGTATGCCGATGACGTCATGCTTGCATGCGAAGACAAAGCAGAGCTCGAGCGACAGGCACAGGCGTGGTGCGATCGCTTAGCATTGTTCGGACTCAAGCTAAACGTCAAAAAGACGGAATACTTGACGACGGATGTGAATGAGCATGGATCCATTAAGATCAATGGTACTGAGCTCTCACGAGTTACATCTTTCAAGTATCTTGGATCAACAGTCACGTCCGATGGCAGTCTAAAGTTGGAGGTGAACGCACGTGTGAGTACAGCCTGGTCCAAATGGCGTTCGTTGACTGGGGTGCTTTGCGACAAGACAATTCCTGAGTCCTCAAATCAAAGGTGTATAGAGCAGTCGTCCGCCCAGTAGCGACTTACGGTGCTGAGTGCTGGCCTGTGACGAAGGAAATTGAAAGCCGCCTCAGTGTAATGGAGACGAGAATGCTAAGGTGGACGGCTGGAGTAACGCGATTTGACAGCGTTCGTAATGAAACCATGCGACAAAGGTTGGGTGTCGCCTCGATAGCTGACAAGTTGCGCGAAGCACGTCTACGATGGTATGGTCACGTCCTTCGCGCTAACGACGACACCGTGTGTAAGATTGCCCTGAATCTTGAAGTCCCTGGAAAACGGTCCAGAGGACGCCCGAAACAACGTTGGCTAGATACGTTGCATATGGACTTGAAGTTAGCTGGTGTCCATCCCGACCAAGCGTTTGATCGGGAGAAGTGGCGTCACCAGACTCCGCCACCAAGCGGGACAAACGCTATTGAAAATGATGATGATGAGAAGGAATAACGGTATAAAGCGTTTTGAGAGCAGGACTGGGGCCATTTTTAGGCCAACAGAAAAGATGTCGCCACGCTTGCATCCAAGGCGCTGCGACTTTTATTCGACTGATAGCAAAATTTCAGTTTGCATCGAGTTTCACACCTGTAAGCAGTACAATAAACACATCTGCAGTACAATTCACAATGTGCCATTTGAAGGATGTGGTCCACAAAGTGGTCTGTGTCTCCTGAGATGAATTTTACATCGGCGAAACAATAAGGGCATTTGGAAAGAGAACGGATGAGCACTTAGGAGCTCTGCGTAGCCCTCAAAGCCACCCAGACAATCCATTCTCTAAGCACCGCACCTCAAGGCACACACGTGATCCGATTCCGCAACTGCGAGTCTCGATTCTTCACAGGAATCTCACAGATCCGGTTGAGAGGAAGATCAAGGAAGCGCTTGAGATAAAAGACTGGGAGCCATCAATGAATAGGAGGGAGGAAATGAACGCGGAGTGACCGGCTGACAATAATGGCGATATTGAGTTGTGAAAGAGCGGTCACTATTCGCTAATGTATATAAGCACCAGAACGAACACTGCTCTTCATTGACGGCCAAACCGCACAACAGAAACCCATTGCCTCCCTCCCCTCAACAATCCTCCCACCCACAATTCCCAGGACTGTGATGAGTTGTATCTCTGTATGATGTTGTATATAAACTGCAGCACTGTTATTTTAAGACCTGAAGAATGGCTTAAAGCTCGAAACGTTGTCAATAAAGCTAATCGAGTTATGTAACTAAATC